>CM028755.1:12832380-14032380 GCA_016801395.1 Leptodermis oblonga | reverse complement strand
TAAAAATGACCGACCAAAATTCAAAGAAGTCTTAGTCAAGTACTTGTTTGCTTCACCAATACCTTTCCAACGCGTTATGTTTGTCCAAGAAAGAGGCAGCTACTCACTCATATGCAAAAGAGATATCACAATGGCCTACCCCGGCCATGAAACCAACAAAACTGGCAGCAAAACGGGGTCCCACACCACCCAGATGCGGATCCAAAAAGGTGTACAGAATTTAGTGAAAGGTGAGTCTCCCTAGGATTTGAAGGAAAAGAAACCACGGCCATTTTCCCCTTGGTGATGGCAGGACTTGCGGGGGTGATTCTTCAGAAATGGGAGAGACAACCGGAAGAGATGAGCCTTCATAGGGCATCGCCGAACAAGACCACTGGCAAGAATAAAAGGGCGGCCAATGGGAACAGAAAAGGGGGACAAGACTGCCGCTAACCTTAACCCGAGCCTTACAGCTTTAATACCATGTAAGAACTTATATTTCTATTCACCAGTACTGCAGTTTTATACAAATTGACAAAACCTATTCTAGGAAAGTAAGCTAATGACAATCACAATAAATTAACTTATCAATCATGTAAGTTGATAACTTCCCTAATTTGGATTATACAGTTTGTAACACCTTCGAAAGAGTGACTACTGGTGTCATCACATGGACCAGGCACAAATTTCGACGGTTGGAGATCATCATCTGACCGCTGCACATGCCTCCACATGTTCTGCCTTCGGCGGTTGGTACCCCTCCTCTAACAAAAACTTGCGAGCTATGCCTACTCCATTGCCGATCATCATTCTGTGACCATTCTTCTCTTGATCTCCTCTCTTGTTTTCTGTGAGCCAACACCTCCACTGAAGCATACACACACCACCATTCACCACCCCAGCTCCATTGTGTACTGTCTATTATCTCTTCCTTTGTTTTCCTGATTGGCCATTTCTCTATAGAGCACTTAATTGGTAGCTGGACTGCTGGTGTAATTGTCACACTATCTATTTTTTACTTTCTCACATTATTGATCATATTTCCTATGGCTATGAGTTCTCTCATTTTTGGCACACTGTCATTTT
Source organism: Leptodermis oblonga (assembly GCA_016801395.1). Taxonomy (NCBI): domain Eukaryota; kingdom Viridiplantae; phylum Streptophyta; class Magnoliopsida; order Gentianales; family Rubiaceae; genus Leptodermis; species Leptodermis oblonga. The sequence continues at coordinate 14,031,315 of CM028755.1, read as the reverse complement.
CATTTGCACTTCCCACATCTATGACTATTTCTGGGGAAGAATGTTTAAGCTTCTCACAATTCAAGCAGCACAACTTGCTTCTTAGATCGGGGCGTACACTCCTTCCAACTCATGCCTTAATGATTTTGGTGCCACAGATCCTATGAGTGTTAGTTCTTTATTTTCTTATTTACTTCCTTCTATAGATATGTTCATTAGCATCAATGAGGGCCATTGGTTCTGTATCTCCTGTATCTCCTATTCCTTCACTTTCTTTATCTTCCGCCTTATATATGCCGACATTTCCTTCTAATTTACTATTCGTGTGTTATGTAGTTATAATGCCGAGTAGTATTTCTCCTCTTACTTTGCTTCCTTCATGGTATCTGGTATAATTCACCAATCTTCATATTCTAGAAGAATCATCATTTGATTGAAACAATCAGAACCTTTTTGCTTCATATGCATGTTCCTTTATGCTTTTAGGGTGATGCTGTCCTTAATGCTTATTATCTGATAAATTGTATGCCATCATCAGTGCTACATTCTCATACTCCTAATTCATTACCTCCTCGTACCTTTGGCTGTGTATGCTTTGTTCAAAAGTTGATGCTTGGAAAGTGTATTTTTCTTGGCTATGCTTATCACTAGAAAGGCTATAGATGGTATTCACCTACTTTACATAAACTCTTCATCTGTGCTGATCTTAAAATTTTTGAAACTGTACCCTATTTCCCCTCCAGTTCCACTCCAGGTTCAAGATCATCTACCTTGTCCTTTTTCTGGACCTCACGTGTCGGCCTCTTCTGATATTCCTCTAGCTCATCATTCTAAAGGTTCATTTCTGGAACATCCCACACATATTTCTTCTAACAATCTTCTTTCCCTCTCGATTGGATCAACCTAATTTGCTTTCTTACATTGGTTACCCGATACTATCTCCTAAGGCTCCAACATCACCTTTTCTTGCCACATCACTACTTCTAAGCAGTCATCTCTTGTCTCAGCCCTCACTGCACCTCCTGTGCTTACTTCTAATTCGACCTCCAGCCCAGGTACATCTGATGTTGATTCATTTAAACCCTTCGTAAAGTTAAACACTCATGTACAACTGCTCGTTTGCTCCATAATTTCCTCACTCTCATTTGCCTTGTGTACTATGCGTTCATTTCTTCCATATCCTCTCTCTCTCTCTCTCTCTCTCTCTCTCTCATCTCTGTTCATGAAGCTCTTGCTCACCTTGGTTGGATGCTAATATGGTTGAGGAGATGGAATACTTACAGTAGTGTGCTTGGGATCTTGTTGCTCTTCCCCCAAGTAGTCTCTAGTTGGTTGTCATGGGGTATTCATTGTCAAAGTCTCTCCTGCGGGCTCTATGGATAGGTCAAAGACTGTTTGTTGCTAAAGGTTTCAGCCAAGTTTTAGGTCTTGGTTAGAAGGATACTTTCTCCCTAGTTTTGCCAATACATACTCCATTGGCCTTTTCTTTTCCTTGGGTGCTGATTACAATTGGCCTCTCCATCAATTTGATGTTTAAAATGCCTTAGACAAAGATCTTCATGAAGAAGTCTACATGGAGCGACCTCTTGGTTCTGTTGCTCTAGGGGATTATGGCCTTGTCATGGTGCGGTTGTATGCTGTATTTGAAAGGTCTTTAATAGCTTGAAACTGTCTCCTAGGCATGGTTTATTAGCTGCTTTTAGTAATACCGTTTTGAAATTTGGCCTTCGTCTCTCTATTTAAGATTGTTTTGTGTGCTATAAGATTTCACCCATTGGTGACAGATTTTCTTAGTGGAGTATGTTGATGACATTCTTATCACTGGTGATGGATGATATGGAAGGGATTGAAGCTTTGAAAGCTTTAACACAATCTCAATTCCTACCTGGAGATTTGGGTCCCGTAAGCGATTATATTGGCATTGAAGTTGCTCATTCATCCGAAGGCATCTTTATTTCTTTATATCCCAGTAGAAGTATACTCTTGATGTTCTGTCAGAAGCAAGTAAGCTTGGATGAAGCCCACATGATTCTCCTAGGGATAATAACAACAATAACTAAGCCTTCATCCCAATATGTGGGCTCAGTTATATAGATCGTCTCGCCATCATGTATGGTTGAGATATATTGGTTTCATTTATGTTTAAATATTACATATGTGATACTCCTTTTAACCATGGTCACTGTTTGGTTTTGTTTGTTTTTATTTTTATTTCTATATGTTGATTGGGCTGGCTCGTTATTAGATGGGCATTCACGTCTGGTTACATTGTACTCTTGGGCAGGGGTGAAGGCAAAGGGGGCTTAAGACCCTCTGACCCCCTATTTTGCCTTAGTTCTAGTATTAGGAATGTGCAAAAAATCTGTTTAGACCCTCCGGCGGTGCGTCGGTGCTGCAGGGAGGAAAGAACTCTTGTTCCGTCACTCCAAGGGAGAAGAGAAAACTCCAGTAATTTTACTTTTTTTTTTAAAAAAAGTGGAACGGTGTCAAAACGACGTCGTTCCACTTAACTATTTAAAAATAAATAAAAAGAAAATAGTATATCACTTGCACGCATGAAAGAAAGCCAACATTTGTTAAGTGGAACAGCGCAAAACGGCGTTGTTCCACTTAACTTTATAAGAAAAATTATAAAAACACACATTGCTAAATAAGCAAATCACCCCCCAAACCCTTTAGGTGTTTTAGGTGACTTTTATGTGCTAATTTTCAAATAAAATTAGTAGCTTGTATGGTTAGTTATTTCCGTTTTTATTTTTTATTTTCTTTTTCCATCTTATAAATTATATACTTTGGGCTTTTGAATCGTATTTCAAAATATTTTTAGTATAGTTGTGTACGGTTTCAAGTTTCAACTAGGGATTGTGTCCGAGTTGGCAGGTAGGTTCCTCTATTGACCCTTCTCAACTCTAATTTTACCACTAATTATTTGTGTTAGGCATTTAACCTGTAAAAATCAATACAGTATAAAGTGTTACTTTCAATTGTCAATCAAAGTGCATGTATTTTTTAATTTTTACATCAAACTGCCTTACACATTGCTTCAAATCCAGGTTTTCATGAGCGAAAGAAGCATGTGAAGATAGATTGGTACTTTATTGGTGAGAAACTTTTGGCAAATGGGCTTTCAAAAAAAATTCTAATGTGGTCCTCAAGTTGATCACATTTGTGACAAATTGGGCACATATGATATGATAGATATGCTTTAGCTTGAGGGGGAGTGTCAAAGGTGTTTATTTAAATAGGTGTGTAAAGAGGGATATAATTGTGAAACATTATGTGTATAGCATTCTTCCTGTCAATAATAGTAGGGCTAATGTGCAAATGGGATATTATGCCATTTTTACTGAATCTTCATCACTTCTAACACGCTGGTATAGTATCAACTAACCTTTAATCCTACTATGTGGGGTAAGCTATAGGGATCATATATTTCCAGTATTATTTCCAAACAAATATTTTCATTTAAGGTTAAAGACATCATGTCTTAATAACTGTTTCTTTCCTAGTCTTTTTGGATCCTCCTCCCCCCCTTTTAATTTGAATAAATAGTTCTGTGTTTACATGCTGTACGGTTCATTTGAAGGTCCCCTACTCACAGGTCTTATCCACTTTAAGCGTGTTTATCTCAGTTTCACATCTGTTGGGCCAACCCCACTCTTTTTTTATTCTCTCTCTTTATTTTATAAATGCAGTCATTGGTTATTTTATTTACTCTAGTATGTCCAGACATCCATTTTGAACATTTTCTATTTATGCTACTCTCATTTTTGTTCACATTCATAGTTGCTAACATTCTGAATCATAAAAGCGTACTCTGGTTTTCTACTTTACAATCGCCGAGTATAGCAGATGCACTTCTCCATTTGTTCCAAATTGCCAGGATTTTATATGTGACATCTTTATTAGTTCCTCTATTTATCTTGGAGGATAAAGCTTAAGTGTTTATAACTTTTTGATACATTAATTCATTCCCATCAATATTCAGACTTATTCCATTGCTGAGTTCCTGATACAGCCTTAACTAAAATTCATATGTTTTACGAATAAATGAACAGAGTTCCTGCAGCTAATACTTATTAAGAACAACTTAATTATCCAACTAGCTATTTTCCTTAATCGGTCGTAATGAAACCCCTGGGTACAACTATGGAAATTCTTAGGTTTGGATCTCCTCGAGTTGTTAGTTCTCTAAATTGGTACCTTTAGTATTATATATCTGTATAAGTTTTGCATATTTTGCCTGTCTTAGTTTCTTAATATCTTGCAGTTGTCAGGTGTTGCTCCGCCACCTCTATGTCGGAATGTGCAAATAAATGGTCCCAACCCATGTGCATTTGGTGCTGATAGTTCTCCACGATCAACTTTAAATGCAACAATACAGGCCCCTAGAAGAAAATTTGTTGATGAAGGAAAGCTAAGAAAGGTTAGAAAGTTGGAGTTTTGTATCTTTGAGTCTTTGACACATATCTTGTTCTTTTAACAGTTCAAACTATTTTTGCTACCGGTGAAGATGTTATGCTTTCATTTAGGACATGGTTACTAGCTTGTAAATTTCATTCTTTGGGTCCTAGTTTAAGGAGTGCTACTTCCTTCTGGTCATTAGATTATATTTTTTGTTCCCATTCTCTATCAAAAAATTAGTTTGTGTGGGAGGTGCATAGTTTTGTTGAAAACTTTAGCTGAAATGATCAAAGACTTTGATACAACCTAATGTTCGAAGTCAATTGGGTTTGTAGTTGGTAGATGAAGTATCTGCAGCTTAGTTCGCTTGCTTTGTTTCCTGAGAGAAGAAGGTTTCAAGAAACCAGCGAGTGATAGCCTGATAGGGAGAAAAGGCACTACTTATTTAGTTGAGAAGAAGACTACTGTCAAACTTATCCTGCATACAGGTGAAGAATATGTTCTGGGACAGTTACGAATCTTCCAGGTTGAAGTCATGTTGGATACTGGAAAATGAGGTTAAGCCATATGATAGAAAATTGGCAAAATTGTGAGTGAGGAGGGTGTGTAGCTTGGGTAAAACAGTGGTATTTGAAATTGGAAAGGATTTCAACAATTGTTTCAATTAGAATCAACATGGAAAAATATTTTTATTCATTCCTAATAATTTGTTTTAGATGTCCAGAAAAGAGTATGAGGCTCCACTGACCCTTGATGTCATCAGCCAGGTCTACATATACCTGGCATCTTGTGCAAATAATTGGTTGTTACTAAATTGAACTCATTGTGCTTGTCATAGGTATCAGGGAGGTTGTTTACTGATTCTGGCCCCCGACGGAGCACAAGACTTGCCTCAGGGGAAGCTGCTGTAACCAACATGAATTCAAGTGTGTCAACAGTGTCAGGGAATGGAACAAGCCACTCATCAAAATATATTGGCGGTTCTAAGTTGAGCACTGCATCATTGCGTACTGTAACAGGTCGAAAAGGCCAGTCTTGGGCAAATGAAAATTTTGATGAAGGTGATGATTTTAGTCCAGAAATCTCCTGATAATTAGCCTTCTCATAGGTGCAGTTAGTAGGAATAATATGTGTTGATGAAATCAAATATTCTGTTGGCTACAAACCCAATGAACTGGGGATCACAGCTTCGTGAACATCAAGCTTTCCAAATTTGGGTGGCGGCTTGATTGATGGTCACTGGAATATTTTGGGTGACTGTCCTTATGTTGGCTTTTGATTACTTAATGTTTCTAGTGTAACCAAGGAGCTAGCTGTTGGTATTTTCCTCTATTCAGTAGGTGCTGTTAGATGCCTATGACTGTCAACTGCAGGCTAAAACTTCTGATTTTCATGAACAACTGCACTGTGCACAATATTAACTTTTAAATTGTAAATATTCTGATTAAGAAATTACATTTATGGTGCAAGTGGACATAATTTTGGTTTTCAAATTTCACAAAGTAATTTTTTTTCCTGCTTTTAATGTTCAATTTCATCTTCATTGCACCAGTGTAGATTCTCTCAATGGTTTATTCCATTTATGTTTTTAAGACAGTTGATATGTGAGCCTAACTGTTCATTAGACATCATTGTCTTGGCTGTTTAATGTTAATAAACAAATTACTACAACTAATGGATGATAGAGGAATAGTAGGAGGATTTATTTATTAAGCATTTATTTTTGCTCAGTCTTGTTAGTAATCTAGTTGCTAAAGTAATTAATTTTTTTCAGGGAATAAGCATGATGTCTATGATGATACTCGTAACAGTAGTACTACCTCTTCATCCCCCTGTAGTGAATCTAGATCTCTGGAACAAGAAGGGCCAGCTGGGTCTCAATCTGGGGTTTGTATGAGTGGTTCAAGAGTTTCAGCTGGTGCTTTGGAGTTATTGGCACTCTTGCGGATTGTAGGGGAAGCTTATAGACTTTTCTGTATTTATAGATGTCAGGTATGGAACTGTCAACATAATGAAATAAACTTCATGCAAAATTTCTTGTTATTACATTTAACTTTATAAATGCTTTTGCTAGGACAGGATGCATTGGATGTATATATGAAGCTTTCCCCAAAGCAATATAATACTGGCTGGGTACTTTCACAGGTTGGTTTTTGATAGGTTTGGTTTCATTTATTTTTGTTTTTCCCTTTTGAACTTATAACTTTGCATGAACCAATTCAAGCTTCAAATGGAGACAATTCACGCTTTGTGTTGTTGCCATGGGTATTTGTGCAGGTTGGAAAAGCATATTTTGAAATGGTTGATTATGTTGAAGCAGATCGTGCCTTTAGTCTTGCTCGTCTTGCCTCCCCTCATAGTTTAGAGGGAATGGACATCTATTCTACAGTCCTTTATGTGAGTGTTCTGCACTGCTAGAAAGAGTCATTCTTTTGTAATGTCTTCATGAGAGGATGCTGTGCAATAAAAAGGAACTCCTACCTACAATGGAGCTATATATTTTGCAGGAATAGCCTTTACCTCTAAAGTTATCTAAACAAGCAACTTATTTTGTTGCAAATCTCGGTTCACATTTTCTTAGCTACACAATGTGGTCTGTTCTTTTTCTAGCCACCTTTTGTTCCTTAAGATGCAAGGTTCTGATTACTTACCAAGTACTGTTCGATAGCTTAGTTTCAAATGCTTTCTTTGTTAAAAGCTAAGATATCTGTAGCTAGAGACTATAATTTATAATATTCTTCATCTATATTTTTTCTTTATAAAATACTGAAAGTTCCACAAAAAAATTGATGAAAAGAGGAGTGCTGACTACATGTTGGTTAGTAATTGTTACAGTTGATTGCTTGGGCTTTTGAACTAGCTTTCACTGCAATTTCATGCCATTTTGTTTCAGCATCTGAAGGAAGATATGAAGTTGAGTTACCTCGCTCAAGAGCTGATATCAACTGACCGCTTGGCTCCTCAATCTTGGTATAGCAGCTAGATTTGTAGTGCTTATCTGGATTAAGCTTTGATTGATTATAAACCAGTAGCATATGTGGTGCATTTTTCTTATTTTCTTTCAACAGTACAGTTGTCCACTTATTTGTGTATTTTTAAACTATAAGAACGAGTGTTCTATTTGAGAAATGCAACAATTTTATCACCACACACTTGTATGTTTCTTTTCTATTTGTTCAAAGATACTGGTTTGCTTACATTATCATCGGCTTCAAAATGTGTTTTGTGGATAGCATAAAATATGCTATTTAACTTCTGAGTTGGAAATTGATTTTGGGCTTTCAAACATGACTATATCTTGTGAAACAAAGAGTAATGCATTATTTCTATTAAGTGTCCTTTTTAAATTGTGATATGGTCTGTGTTTCACATTTTTGTTGGAACTGGTGAAATTAATATTGTTTGCTGACTGTGGTGGGTCTTTACTCACATTATTTGGTTTTAAAACATGACCCAAATTGATTTGGTTTCACTTTTCAAGAGCTTGCAACATCTTTCTTGCATTATGTACTGTGTAATTTTTCATACATTCATGTGACAGGTGTGCTCTGGGAAATTGCTATAGTTTGCAGAAGGACCATGAAACAGCACTAAAAAATTTCCAGCGAGCAGTGCAGCTAGATTCAAGATTTGCTTATGCTCACACCCTGTGTGGTCATGAGTATGTCTCATTTACTTGTCTTTGAGGACAAACTGTATTTAAAAGTTGATTTGTGCTCTGGTTGTATTTACCAGTCACAAAATATGCTTGTCATCCCTTTTAGCTCAATTGAGGTATCTTCATTGACAGATACGTGGCCTTGGAGGATTTTGAGAATGGTATAAAGAGCTACCAGAGTGCTCTTCGTGTTGATACCAGACACTATAATGCGTGGTATGGTCTTGGAATGGTATATCTTCGGCAAGAGAAGTTGGAGTTTTCTGAGCATCACTTTCGAATGGCATTTCAAATCAACCCTCGTTCTTCTGTCATAATGTCATATCTGGGGACGGCTTTACAAGCCTTAAAGGTCAGAGCAAGTACTATATCAGGGTTTCCATTCATGTGATTATTAATCTATTACCATTGACAATGTCTTGAATTTTCCAGAGAAGTAAGGAAGCTTTGGAGATGATGGAGAAAGCTATACTAGCTGATAAGAAGAATCCTCTCCCACTGTATCAGAAGGCTATTATTCTTGTGAGCGTGGAGAATTTTGATGGAGCTCTAGAAGTATTGGAGGAGCTCAAGGAGTATGTACCTCGGGAGAGCAGTGTCTATGCTTTGATGGGTAGGATATATAAAAGGCGCAATATGTATGACATGGCCATGCTTCATTATGGACTTGCGTTGGATATGAAACCACCCGCGACGGATGTTGCTTCAATTAAGGTGATAAGTTAACTTAAGTTACCTTCTTATGTGAATTTTCTGCCTACTGTTATCCATGCGAGAGTGCCTTTTCTCTCCCAAGTCATTTGTTGCAAGGTTTCTCTCCCAACCATAAACATTCCCAAATTCAGAATATGTTTATGGTTGTTGGTTTGATGCATTTTCATGGACTGAATATTGAACAGCGGAGTTAATTTAGTCTCTGCCTAACTTGATCCTTCCGAAAATTTCTTGAGCAGGCTGCCATCGAGAAGTTGCGCGTACCAGATGAGTTGGCAGACGATTTGTGATCTACGCAACAAGGGTTTGCGAATGGAACAGAAACTGTAAATCATCCCGGCATCACTCTAACCAGTTGATGGCACTGCCCGTGCTTGTTCTATCGATAATATGCTCAAGAAACCAACCCCAGAAATCCCTACTCCTGTGACAATCTCTAGCAGTGAAATGGGATCTTCTAACTCATTTTTGTAGGGTCTCTCTCTTTCTGGAGGAAGAAGAAACGTGGCACTGTCACCACATCAAAGCATCCTTCCTGCCTATAAAGAGCACAATTTCAACTTCTTAAAATTCCTTGTATCAATAGCTTGTTCATCTTACCTATTCAATAATTTTTTCTGAAATCATGTTATGTTGAATTTCTTATTCTTGTTCTAATTGCAATATGCTGGGATGTACATCGTCTGAAGAGTATGATTGAATGGCCAACTTTACTCGACATAAATAGCTGGGTAGTGGGCATCATCACCCTTTAAATTTTCACTCTTAAGGGTTGACGCCATTGTCTTTTGAAATTAGTTGAGGCTCTAACGTTCCATTCAGACCATTTTTACAATTTTTCATTAATAAAGGATCAGTATGTCTCCTAACCGCTTAAACGGCGGTTCTGTTATAAAATTTATTTTTTGAAATTAGTCTTGTACTTCCGTTCGAGTGTTGATGATGAAACTTTAGTACGAAAACAGAAGGGTAATAAGAAAGTTTGCTTGAGGAGGAGAGGAGGGACATTAGTTCCACAAAAGGAAAGTTTGCTTGATTTATCAGTGAAAGATTTCAAGTACTGATTTGAAATTTTGCTTGCTCTGAAAAATCGACCATCTCAAATTTATAAGATTTTTCTTCAAACTGTACCAAAGTCTTTCCAATTGTGTTATGCTATATTGAAGTGGAACACAAGATAAAGAATAAGGCTTACAAGGATGATAAACCTAGCAAGATAAAAGTGAAAAATTGGAAGAAAAAAAATGAACATCAAAATGGAAAAGAAAATCAATACAAACTACTCCCTCTGTTCTATTAGAAGGGTCTATTTTGACGATTTTGTATTAAATCCTAGTATTATTACTATGTTTGTTTCATGCATGACAACTAGTTGTCCTTCCTTCAGATTGAACTAATTAAAGATAAAATTTGTATTCGACGCGCATGGTAGTTTTATTGCACATATACCAAGTTTAACATCAGATGTATTGCGGCATGTAAATCAAATTTAACATGTGATGCATTGAGTGTAATTCCTCATGTATTACATATCGAGTTTAATCTTTGATTTATAGTATCTAGCTGCTAATGTATCGGGTTATGATAAACAAGAAGTATCATCTATATATAGTGAAAAAAACTGAATATCATTCTTATTAAATCCCTCGTTGAATTGAGAGAAGATGCAAGGTTTCAATATCAGAAATTTACTTATCCGGAACTCAATTCTGATTTTTCTGAAAATGAATTTTAATTCTTAACAAAATCTACAGGGAACCAATTTAATTATGAAAAATATATCAGATATTGATTTTTTTTTTATAATGATTTTAATAAGTTTTTTTTTAATCAGGTGATGTAATCATTTACCTATAAATATGTGCAGCACGAATCATTAAATTTCATTTAAATAAATGCATTTCATCTTTTAAATTTAGTGACTTTATAGTCTACTCAGATGGAAAGAAATATCATTTGCAACAAAACACATGTGGCACTCTTACGATAATTAATAGTGAAATTATATTTTTATTTTAATGGAATTTGTGAGAGTGACGAATATGCAATGTTGCACATGTAATTGATCTCACCGATACTTAGATGAGTTAGATATTTATGTTTGGTTGGTACACTAAAAACAGAAATTAGATATTTATGTGCGTGTGTGTGTATATATATATATTATTTGAATTTTTGTCCCTTAATTTTTAAAATAAATGATTTGTCTTTATTATTGTCACTGTTTATCATGAAATGACACTATAGTTCATAGCTTTTACTGATATCAACAGTATGGGGAAAAAATGTTATATTCCAGGGAACAATAATAATTCAAGGGCTAATAATATAATTAAAAAATGAGAGTTCAAAGTCGAAACTACCAAAAACTCATGTAGTAAAAAATAATTAAGCATATGAATAAGAGTGGCACATCAATAAAATTGCTATAACACCCTAACCATGATCTTTTTCATGCATTCAAATACAACATACCAAAAAGAGATAACAAATATCTGCTGAATAAGAGATTATTATCTACATTGGATGAAAATCACTAAAAAATCTTTGGCATTAATGTCTGAATTTGGAATCTCTGTATTTATATAGCATTTGAAACAAGAAACCATACTCACAAAGTAGTTTTTTTTTTTTTTTTGCATCTTTGGGATCGATCCTGTTAGCCATGACAAGGAAGAAGGTTAAACTCGCTTTTATTACCAACGATTCGTCCAGAAAAGCAACATTCAAGAAAAGGAAGAAGGGTCTGATGAAGAAGGTGAGTGAACTCAGTACCCTTTGTGGCATTGATGCCTGCGGCATCATTTATAGCCCCTATCAGACTCAGCCGGACCTTTGGCCAACGCCCCCGGAGTTCAACGGGTGATTTCTCAGTTCAAGAGGATGCCTGAGATGGAGCAAAGCAAGAAAATGGTGAACCAGGAGAGCTTCGTCCGGCAAAGAATCGCGAAAGCCAACGAACAGCTGAAGAAGCTGCACAAGGAGAATCGGGAGAAGGAGATGACTGAGGTGATGTATCAATGCCTGACCGGAGAAGTCGAAGGACTCCAGATCCAGAACATGGCCATGTCGGACCTGAATGATCTGGGGTGGCTGCTGGATCAAAAGCTGAAGGATATCTACGAGAGGATGGACTCCCTCAAGAAAGTAATGGCTCCACAGCAGCAGGACGTTGCACCGCCTCCGCCGGCTGTGGCGGCTACCAGTGAGATGCTGATATCACCAGTGCAAGAGCAGAAGCCATCGGTGGATTTGGCCATGGATGATGGGGTTCATAGGCCTCAGTGGTTCATGGATTGGATAAACAACCCTAACGATCAAAACATGGGTTTTGACAATGGGGATGAGATGATTATGCCATTTTCTGATAACCATAATACCATGTGGTCTAGTTCTTTCTTTCCATAGGTTAGTTTAGATTCAATTTCATCATGATCTGGTTTAGTCTGTTTTAGGTGTGTCCAAGATCTTAATTAAAGTTGTGTTTTAATTAATTCCTCCAATTTGCTGCTTAAATTAATATTTGTAAATCATTTCATATATGATGATTTTATGTAGATTTTATATTTTTATACCAGTTTTTAATTTGTGTATGTACTGTTTCCATTAGAAAAAAGTTATCCATGAAGATTTGGAGTTCAAATCTTTTGCCCCATTATTCATGTCTCGATAGTTATATAACGTTTTGGGATAATATGACCAATTTGTACACGGTTAGTACATACATCTAAGTTGATAGATAATTATTTACGCCTTGCAGATTTCAATGTCGTTTAAGTTTCTTTTGCCCGATCAGTTTCAACGCCATAAGTATGTCGAAATGATCTTTGATACTTTGCTCTAAAAGTCACTTGGCTCTGATTCTTCTGACACATTGCTTTCAATGTAGGAACAATATTATTGAAAGTTCAGTAATTTATCATTTTCAATAAATTTGTTAATTATTTATTTTTCTTTTAATCATTAAAAACCAATTGTGATTGATGATGGAGCAAGGTTTGTCGTGCGAGACCTGGGAGTCGATTAGTTATGGAGTTGATCTTCGGAGATGAATCTACCGTCGTGGATCAGCAATTAAGTACCTAGAAGGGGTGAGGGGAATACCTCGTGAGTACTCCGAAATTTAAGTTAGTTATGATTTTGCATACGCCAAATCTTGGGGTCTCTTTTACCACCGGGGGTAGGGGGTATTTATAAGGGAGCGGTTTCTTCCTCACGTTCGTGAGCGCCGGGTTTCTCGGAACTGTTCCGAGAAAATCAAGATTCTCCTACGAGGCCGTTTAGGGGCGAGATCGTGGGTATCCTCAACGGGAGTGCTCGAGTCTTCTGGGGTCGCATACCCATGACTCTCGAGGCGTGGGTGGCGTGGCGGTGAACCAGGGTGAAGTTCGCTCACCAAAGACGTGGCTGACATGAACTCTTGGAACCTCCTAGGGCTTGTCGCAGAGCGTTAGGGCTTGAACCTTTGGGCCGTTGACGGTGCTAAGAATGTGGGCTTAGCAATTGAGCCTGAGGTTCTGCCTATGCCAAACAGGGTTCACCAACTAGGCCCTCAAGTCTAATGTCGATCTGCGGGGGATACCGTTGGGTTTTGATAATCTTGGTGGCAATTTTTAAAGATTACCTCATCTTTAAAGTTGTGGGCCAAGGCGTGCTTCTCTGAACGGCGCCTGGACCTTGACTACCATGCGTGTTCTATCTCCGTTTAAAGATTACCCCATATTTAAAGTCGGAGCCTAGGGCGTGCTTCTCTGAATGACGCCTAGGCCTTGGCTGCGACGCGGGTTTTATCTCTATTTAAAGATTACCCCGTCTTTATAGTCGAGGGCCAGGGTATACTTCTTTGAGTGATGGGCTTTGGCTGCGACGTGGGTTCTATCTTTATTTAAATATTACCCCATCTTTAAAATCGAGGGCCAATCTTGCTTCTCTGAACGATGCCTGGGCCTCTGCAATGTCAACTATTTTTCATTTCAGTTAACCCATTTTTTAAGTTAGCGTCTGACACGACTCTTAGCTTAACACGACATAAATGCGTGCATTAAATGCTGATCATAATTATCTTGGGCGCGACGGCGCGTGTGAGAGCCTTCGTAGACGAGATTGCAACCGCAAGCTATCCAACCGTCTCCACGTGTGTTTTCCATCTACGGTCTAGATTTTTGGAGCAAAATTATGCTCGAAGTATTACAGCTCTTGCTGAGTCCCGGGTAAGTCTTGTGCTCTTCGACTCTCGCTTCGTTCGTGACGTAAGCGCTTGTCCGTCTACTCCAAGGCCTGATGGCCTATAAGAGGAAAATACTTGACCTTATTTCCCTCTTTTCCCCTTTTCCATTCTCTTACCTTAAGTGGCAAAGTGCTCTTTTTTTTTACTTTTTTTGTGCAATTCTGCTATATCTTGGAAGGGGGAGGGGGAGAGGCAGAAGGGGGGGGGGGGGGGGGGGGGGAAGCCAGAACTAGATTTCCTTCCGACCTCCATCTTTACTACTAAAAGTTCCAGCTTGATTTTCGATCACTCTTTCGGTCAGGCCTTTACCCTCCTCATTTTTTGTCATCATGTTTGGTGAGTTCCCTGATTCAACTCCTCCTCCTTCCCCCTCCAGTACACCTTCCCGGTCTTTCCCTGGTAGAAACTCTTAAGCCCACCAGAATCCACCCTCAAGAAGGGCTACTGCTAATGTGTGGCTACCGGGCTCTCTGCTGGACCATCTGGGTCTGCGAACTCCGTTTTAGTGAGGGAGATCCTCTCAACCCTATCCATGCCCGATTTTAGGTTGTTGCAGCGTAACCACTATGTTCTTGCCACGGTTACCCTGGAGTTTGCTAGTCCTTCTGACCAGGTCAATGACACCCGTAACGGCTGAGTTGGTGTCTACACATCTCACCTAGAGGTGGAGATACGTTTACCTGTCCTATGACTTTTTTTAGGAGATTTGTGACTTGTAGGAAATAGGGATTTCTCAGATCACACCAAATTCCATCACCCGAATCATCGGCTTCTGCTATCTATGCCGCGAGGCCAGGTTTGAGGCTAGCCTGGATTTTTTCCAGGCATACTTTTAGATAGTCATCGTGGTGGGCCGCGATGACTAGTATAATGTGAGGCAGCGCCGCCACGTCCATCATTGTGTGGCGGGAGCCATCAACAAAGTTCGAGGTTGGAACGAGTCTATTCTGTAAGGCCTCTAAAATTCGCTTGGCGTAAGGCCTCGACGAAGAAACCAGTACTTGAGCTTACGCTACTAGGGAACTGGAGGCTGCCTGTCAGGCTCTAGCTTCTCTGGCCAAGCAGTTTGACTGGAGCAGGGTTCCCTCTGAGGCTCTGAGGGTTATTTGGTGTGGGCCGGTCTGAGCAGTGTGCCGGGGGTGGCAGCTTTGAGCAGCGCTTTCTGTTTTGGCCCCCTTTGCATGCTTTTCTTGAATTTTTTAGTGTCTTTATTTCTCCTCCGCTGGGCTTTCTCTAATTTTTTTTTTTGAATTTATGACTTTGCTTGTTACTTATGCAGGGGAAGATCTATCTCTGGAGAACGCTGCTACCCTACCGCCAAGGCTGCAGCTACTTCGCTCGCCGCTCCTCTAAGAAAAAGTAAGCTGGTGAAGAAATCTACTGCAAAGGGTTCTTCTAGCGGTCAGGACCAACCCAACCAAGTCGCCAGCCCAACACATGGGATTTTCGAAATAGGCTTGGAGCAAGTCTGGATCCCTACCACAGCTCTTGGTAGTGACGATGACGTGGAGGTTTTAGGCTCCCCCGTGTCTTTAATCGTTAACCACAATGTAATCACCCATGTACCAGGAGTGATCATGTCGTTGGAAAATGTAGAGTCCCGGCACCCAAGAGGCGCAAATGAAAAGAGCCTGCTGGAGAATCTAGTGAGGCTGGAGGGTTAGACAAAAACACCCTCATCCCTTTGAATGAAGGGTTTGGGGTGGTTAAACCCCAGACTGGTGAGGCCGTTCTGTTGCTGTATCTTGATGTTGAGCGCCCTCCCTTTAAGGCTCGCCCCATCGAGAACCTTGTCGGTCAGAGCTCTCGGCCGAAGCTGGATTCTCTTTCCCTCACCACTGTGATGTCTGGGGTGTGATCGCTCTTCAATGCGAGGCCCCACACTGCAAAGTCATGGGCTCATTCCTGACAGATATGGCTGATTTGGTCACACGATTTGCCCAACTGCATGGGAAGCTGGGCCCCGCCCTGGATGGGATGTCTGACTCCGTGAACGAGGTAAGTGTTGGCTTTCCTACTGTTCTTTTTCCATGATACTTTCTGCCCTTATACTTTTTGGCTCTAAACTTTACCCATGTCTTTCTTTGGCAGGGCTTCCATTATTTGTTTGCCCATCAGTGGTGGATTGCCGCCCTTGATGTTGCTTTGCAAAGTGTCGAGGTCGAAATCCAACATCTACACCAGGCAAGCGCTGGGGTTCCTGAAGCTCTCGCTGTCGAGAATAACTGGCTAAGGAGGGAGCTAGATAAGGCCAACCTGAAGCTAGTGGTGACCTTGAATGAGTAGGATGACACCCGCTAGGAGGCAACAACGCACAAGGAAGACTACTCTAAGTAGGGGATCCACATGGCCAGGGAAGAGCGCAATTAGGTGGGTCGTGCCGCCCTGGCTAATTAGGATCGCCACGCAGCCCGGGAGAAGGCTCATCGCCTTGTTGCGATGGCCAATGATTTATATGGGTGTCCTTGGGTACTTTTGGGCAGGATCAGCTAAGGTTAGGGCGGGTCCGCAACGAGGCCGTGCCTGAGATGAAGCAGTTTCACGCCTCTTTGGTAGGAGCCAACAATGAAGGCGCGCGTGCAGGCCTTCTTGCACTCGTCGGTGATGTACAACTTCTTCAATGATCTCATTCCCCGGTGCCATAGGGTGGCCTACACCAAGTGTTTCGAGGCTATGAGGACTAGGGCCGGGCCGAAGAGTATCGTCCCTCTGGGTTCACTCGGTGGTTGCTCCCAGATCTGAGATTGTCTACTGCCCCGTGAATGCCCTACAACATACCCTTGGCTTCCAACGGGCCTAGGAATTTGAGGAGGGGTATGAGGTAGGACTTCCGATAGAGCATTCCACCTATCATCTGATACATGGTGGACTTCATCCAAATGCACTGGGATTTGCTCCTTGATTCCGGGAGGATCTCGTCAACAAGGAATTGACGAATCAGAGTTCGCCAATCATCTTCATTGCTAAAGACCCAGATTCCATGTTCTAAAGTTCGTGTTAATTCTTGGTATAGTAGTTGGACGCATATAAGGAAACATCTAGTTGAGATCCCCTTGGACTTTACTTACCATATTCTACATATGACGAAGATGATTGGACTCTACTACCTTGCCAGACAAGGTAACTCTTCTATATATACAAAGTCTAATCTTTGTCCCAAGGGATGAAACAATCTGCAACGCTATACAACATTTAATCCCAGAACTACTTACTGACTTCTGCATCATAGCTATTCAGGGGAACCAGTCCCCGATTTTGAAGATTATTGGCTCGAGAGCCAAGGACAACCACCACGTCAGCATGCTGGTGGATCGCCTTGGGTATAGGCTAAATTATTATTGAAATTTTTTTTTTCAAATTACTTGAAAAAAATTTCAATAGAAAAGAACATAATTCACCCCCTAATTGTACATATTGGGTTTTTAATTACTAGATAATTAATTAGTAGAGCAAAAAATGATGAATTATATATGTTACCAATAGCTTTCATTCAATGAAGGAAAGACTCCACTTCGTGGAATAACTAAGAAGGGGTTAGAGATCAAGCCCCCTTCAGGTTTATGGGTAATGGCAGAACCAAGGGGTGATCTAGTGTCGCCGCCTGAGTTTAGCAGTAGTATACTACACTACTCTCTGGTGAACTTAGCCCCTTCCCCCCGCTCACCCCGCCTACCACACTTGCTTCTTGCAACAATCTCGCTACTACCATCGCCTCCGCCTATCGCGCCCGTCGACTTCCTGAGAAAATGGAATGGAAAGATGGAGATGAAGATGATACATATGCAGTCTCTAATCAATACATAAGGCTCAAAACAATGGGTAGAAGACAGCTCACAACATTCAAATGTATTTTTTTTCCTTAAGTAAAACGAAAACATTTTAGCTAAGTGAAAATAATAATAATAATAATAAGTCAAGAAATTTCTTTAATCATTATTTTTTTTACTTTAATCAGTGTTTGTGATATTTCAAATTTGTTATATCTTGTATGATTTATTATTTATTACCATGTTATACATGATAAATGTTTATTAATAGTTTAGTTATGACTAAATATTACTTGGTGAACCAAGAACGTAGCCCACATGCCTGTAAAGACCATTTGGGACTTTTGAGGTCTTGGGATCCAATCATAGTGACAGCTATATTGCACAAGGATGAAAAAAATTGATGCTTTACTAAGTGTCAACCAAAAGTACAATTTGATATCTTTGAGATCACTTTTATAATTGTGAGTTTTGAAATTTAATTGCCCAATTTTTCTTTTTTGCCCTGTATTTTTCTAGTTTTTCCTTAAGCACAGGCCCTCCCAGATTTTTTTTGGGAGGGGGGGGGGGGGGGGGGGGGGGGTTCAAACATAACTGCCCTGGGCCCAAACTTATTTTCTTGAACTATAATGAAAGTTTGTGTTCATAAAACAAATTAGTCAAAGCCCACATTATTGTATTTGGATGGGCCTAATAATGAAAGATTCATTTGGAATTATTTAACTCACACATATGTAAGTCTATCAAAATTTTACCTTTTTTTTTTTTACTAAACACTAAAGAATCTCGACCCGCCACTACCGACTGTTGAGTGTCGAGTCTGCCGACACTTCCCGTTTGGAAATAGAGAAGCGAGCTCAGAGAACTTTAGTAGCAAAATTTTTCTCCTACTAAATAGCTTTTCAATAGATCTTTACATTTAATTACTTATTTTTACTGTTCATTACTATTCTACCATTTCTACACCATTGATCTCTCATGAATAAGAAAATTACACTTTTGGATTGATAATTTGCAACGGAGGAAGAAATTAGTGGATTTACTACATTCAAGTTCTTTGTTAAGGTTAAAATACTTTTTACCAGGCTGAAATTGAAATTGAATTCTGACTTCAAGTTCTAGCGGCTTACACACGTAAAAGTAATGTCCATTTGATTTACAATTCAATATATTTGAATTCTTAAATATTAATGTTTGAATTTTGATGTGACGCAAAAAGTCCGGATCAGGATGCTCCGGTTGGCTGATGAAGAACTTGAAGATTTAGCTCAGATCTGTAAATTGACAGCTTGGATGAGTGACAGCTTAGCTCAGATGGCTCGCGCTATAGCTCAGCTCAGCAACCTTCTTGAGGAATCTGATAACGGGAACAAGAAACAAAAACAAGCGGGCCTATCCCCTATGTTCCAGTCCGACGCTGAAGTTAGTAGAGTATATAGGTAAACTGTATGGACAAAGAGCTTAAGTTCGTAAGAAAAAGTGTACCTGATTGAATCTGGTGACTGAGTATTTATAGCATCACCTTGATACGACCGTTGCACTAAGTTGAATCATTGATAGTCTCCTCATTCATGGTGACTTGAATGCCCCTGTAACCCCCTCGCCATTTATGGCTAGGTTACATCTCTTTTGTCATTACTGCTATGCGTAACTCCTGCATATATTTAAACCCAGATTCCCGGCCCTTACTGCGGCCCATTTATTTTGTCCTTATTACCGTTAGACCGACCTAAATTCCCCTTAGCCATTCAAATTGCCTACCGACCTAAAGTTTTCAGCTGGACTCCTACCTAACCAGAGATTTGGGCATTTTATATTTTTGTCTTTTTGTTACTTCTATTTTATTTTACATATTGGGCCAAGCCCAATGGGTCTAACTATTTTTGTGCACACCAAATTTAATTTTTTGGATTTCATGACAAGAATTTTTAAATCTTAATGTTGAAACTTGAGTGAGTTTGAAGTGCAACACTATATGTTTAATCATGAAATATGGCTGATAAAAGCTTAGAGTTGTGACTATAGATTTATTAATGATTAATCTTATATTGTTATGTATAGTGTGTGTGGAATAGTTTTGAAAATCTTGAAACCAATAAATACATGGTTTTGCAGCATTTGTCATGTCATTAATAATTAAGTGAAATTAGAACAGTTTTAATTTGGGATTTTTAGGTTTAGTGGAACGGTGCCGTTTTGGTCGTCCCTTACTTGTTTTAAATCCTTTTCCTTTCCTTTACCTTTCCTTTCTCCTTTCCTTAATTTGCTGTTTTGGTTCGGTTTTGGCCAAACAATGTTGAAGCTGAGTCGGCTACTCCAGCTCAGTACTTGAAGATGCTGAAACATTTGAGCATAGGTTTCAGAGAATATTCGATTCGGAATTTGTTAGATTTATCGGTGAAGATAGTGGTAGTGAGAATCACAATTTTGGTGATGTAGTTTATGAACTCTGAACTCTCTCTCTCTCTCTCTCTCAATACAATCTCTCCCTTCCTTCTTCCTTTTTACCTTGAAGTTTCTCTCATTTCTTCCTAATTGCGATTCTAGTTATATTTTGTGCTTCAAATCCTGAAATCATTATACATGATTTTTCATATTATTAGAAATTTATTTAGGGCTTCTTTTATTATTCCGCTTTGGGCCTAATAAATTTTAGGATTGGGCTTCTTTTTTTTTGCACTAGCTCATACTGATATTATTTCTTAGTTTTGCAATAGGCTCAACTCTAGTTGTATGTACAGAGAAGACCACATGCTAGTTCTCTTCTTGAAGTTAAGAGATTTTCATTAGAGTCCACTGCAATTGAGATTGTGCAAAACATCAACATTTCAGAGGAATTTCTATGACATGGCAAGCTCAACGGAATCAAGGACTTATTGTAAATCGGATTCATTAATGACAAGGCTCCCAAACCACTCCAGGGTTGTCAGTCCTGTTGGTCATACGATCAATGATTTATCCGATTCGATAATTTGGTACCTCATTTCCTTCCTCTCAACAAAGGATGCCGTCTAATAGTGCTCAAGGACCCCACGCGGGACCCCGGTCCTACAAGTGGGCCTAACGCAGGCTCCTTAGTACTCCACTGTAGGGCTTCGTGTGGGACTCTAGTCATACGAGTGGGTCCCACCTAAGTTCCTCAAACCCTTGATGTGTTAGGTGACACTTACCACATTGGAGGTCACATCTATAAATACTAATATTTACCCCAAAAGTAAAGGGGTGACTCTCTCTCTCTCTACTCTGAACTTATCTCTCTACAGTACACTAACTTGACTGTCGGAGCGCATCCCGGGAGTCCATCCCCGGAGTGCCCAACGGGTTCTCTCTTTTGACAGGATTGTAATTCGGAGCTTTGACCGTCTGTCCCCGGCGACCCTCCGGCCAAAGCGCACCTCATCATTGACGCTGTCTGTGGGAAACCTCTTAATTGATTCTGCAAACATAACCCCGTTTTGACGTAGAAGAACCCCCAAAACTTTCAAAAAGCATGTCAAAAGAAATTGGACCACATCGACCTCAGACTGAACCGGATGTCACATAGAAAGTGACGACGATTTTCGTCTCCTCGTGCGGCCAATCCGAGGACCTTAGATTTCTCAACAATTGATCCAGCCACAATGTCTGGCCCAAGACCCATTGCCGGACCCTCACAACCATCCATCCCCCAATTTCCCTTCCCTCAATGGCCAAACCCTCCTCCGCAGTGGAACCCTTCCGCCCCACCATGCCAACCCACCATGGAGCAGTGGCAATTCTTCCTCAACAACATGGGCCCTCTAATGGGAATGATGAGTGCATTCCAGCAAATGCCTTTTGCCCCAAACCCTACCACGGAAGTCCACACCCCTCAACATGTTATACCACAGCAGGAAAATACCCTCCGCCCGATAGACCCCTCCATCACAGAGGTCCGTCACCGCCAATCTGCCGATCCCCAACCCGTGACATCGGGACAGAATGCCATTCCGTCCTATCCAAATAGCTCCCTCTACCAACCATATAACTATACACAGTTCCTTCAGCAACAAGCTGTCAATCAACCCTTCTCCTCCGGCCCTCACGTCCCGATATTGACCGTATGCCAGAGGGCTGTCCGTCCCTCCCCTTTTATCCACGAGATTGCCACTTTTGTCCGAGAGAAAATTTACAAGTTTAAAGAAAGACTGAAAGAGTACGACGGCCAAGGACCCGGCGGACCACCTTAGCCATTTTATTGCCGTGATGGAAATTCATAGCCCACCACAGGCCATGTGATGCAAGCATTTTGTAACCACCCTCACCGGTAAAGCCAGATTGTGGTTCGATAGCCTCAAGCCTGCCAGCGTCAAGTCATGGAGTGACTTCGCCACTCAGTTTGAAAACAAGTTCCTTTAACGCCGGAAGTTTGGCAAGAATGAAGCTCAGTTCGCTTCCCTCTGTCAGGCCTCAGGAGAGTCGTTGTAGAAGTACATTGACCGGTTCAACAAAGAATGTTTCAAAGTATCTGGCCTCCAGGACCAAACGGCAATCGCCGCATTCATCAGCGGCCTTAATGATGGAGACTCCTTTAAGACACTCTTTCGGACCCTTCACAGACAATTGGAAAGCTGCTGCGAAAGGCCGACAAACAAGCCATTATTGAGAATGCGATCCTCGAGAAATCAAGAAATATGACAGCCCTCACCGAACGCTACAAAGGCCGAGACCAACCTAACTTCCAAGGCAAGCGGAATGTCCCCGACAGAATCGATCATCGTGTGCCGAAGAGTAGGCCACGAGACCAACCCTCCTACTTTACCATCCTCAACCGGACACCGAAAGAGATGTACACCATGATCACCAACAAAGGCATTCTCAACCACCCCCCCCCCCCCCCCTCCCAACTCCAAACCCTTTCTTTTCGCAGCAACAAAGATCTCTTTTGCAAGTTCTACAATGATCATGGCCACGACACAGACGACTGTATTAGCCTCTGTCGCGAAATTGAAGAAGGCATTAAAAATGGCAAATTGAGCAATTTTGCCCAAGGGAACAAAAAGTACTACCCCAGGAGTAAGGGCAAGGGTCAGGCTAGCAACGACAAATGGTCGGACAATCGCCAACCAGAGGACAATCATCAATAGCTGACTTGGTCTCGTAAAGATGATAAACGTCCTCATGACCCTGAAGATGATCGCAGCTCCGGCAAAATCCCCATTGGCAAAATCTTGGCAATCATTAGAGGTCCGGCCGGAGAAGACTCTGAGTCTGCACGCAAAGCCAGATTCTGCCTTACGCCGGACTACGATGACGGAACTCGCCACCTCCACTCCACCGAAACAATTACCTTCTCCCATATTGACCCCATTCTTGAAAGGTCCACCGAAGCTGATGCTGTCCTCACCAAAGCAGTTTTTGCCAATTCCCTAGTGCGCAGAGTCTATTGGGACGGTGGCAGCTCTGCAGAGATCCTCTATTGGGATTGTTTCAAATAGATGGATGCGGACATTGGTTCCCATCTCCGTCCTTACCATACTCCGCTGGTGGACTCTGCCGACCGCGTCCTATACGCCAAAGGCCTCATCACCAGTAACAGTCGGTGATGAACCCATAACCAAAATAGTATACCTCGACTTCATCGTAATCAAGTCCCATTCACCATACAACATCATTCTCGGTCGTCCAGCTCTCGCTAAGTTGAAAGCCATTGTGTCCACATTCTAACTTTTGATCAAATTCCCTAATCCCTCCGGTATTGTAACCCTCCACGGAGAACAGCAAATCACTTGAGAATGCCATCGCATTGCTTTGCGAAAGAGAGCCAGGGACAACAGCTCGGACAGTGGCCCAAGCAGCTCGAAACAAAAACTCCCAGTACTCCTCGCTTCCGCCGCAACACCATTGGACCTTGAGGAAGCAACCGAAGCCATTCCCATACCCAATGGCAAACCCGACCGCACCATCGCAATCGGGGCGATCCTTTCCCCAGAGGTAAAACGGAACCTAACTGCCTTGCTCTTAGAATTCATTAATGTTGTTGCCTGATCTCCACTTGACATGACAGGAGTCGACCCTAGACTGATGGTGCATAGCCTCAACCTTGACCCTCGCATCCGTCCCTTTCAGCAGAAAAAGCGAACCTTCGCCCTAGAAGGAAATACATTCATCAACGCCGAAGTGGCTAGCCTCGTTGAGGCCAACATTCTGAAGGAAGTCATGTATTCCACATGGCTATCCAGCCCAGTCCTCGCCAAGAAGGCTACGCAAGTTGGTGGATGTGCGTCAACTACACTGATTTGAACAAAGCTTGCCGCCAGGATTACCACCCCCTACCTCCCATTGACCTAAAAGTCGATGCTCTGATTGGCTTCCCCATCAAGTGCTTTCTGGATGCTTACAATGGATATCACCAGATCCTTATGGCGGAAGAGGACGCCGAAAAAATAGCATTCATCACGAAGAAAGGCATATTCTACTACACCAAAGTGCCCTTTGGATTGAAAAATGCGGGGGCCACGTACCAACGCCTCATAGACAGAGCTTTCGCACACCAGATGAGCCGGAACATTGAGATATATGTCGATGATATGGTCATCAAAAGTATTGCATTCGATTCCTTCCTCTCCGACGTCCACGAGACCCTCCAAACCTTGAGGACCATCAATATGAAGCTAAAATCCCAAGAAGTGCACTTTTAGAGTTAGAGTGGGCAAATTCTTGGGCCACTACGTCACAGAACATGGAATTTCACCCAACCCAGAGAAAGTCCAAGCGGTTCTCGACATGGCCGTCTGGCAGAAGTTGAAAGATGTACAGAGTTTGGCTGGCAAGTTAGCCGCCCTCAACCGCTTCCTCTCCCGATCGGCGGACAGGGGGCTTCCGTTTTTCAAAGTTCTTAAGGAGAAAACTAGCAAATGCAACATCAATTGGGGTCTAGAACAAGACACAGCCTTCGAGGAACTTAAGACGCATCTAGCCAGCCTCCCCATGCTCACCCAGCCCCTTCAAGGGGAGACCCTTTTTATGTACCTCGCAGCTTCAGACTCAGCTGTCAATGTGGTCCTCTTACGGGAAACAGGTCATGTGCAGCAACCCGTCTACTTCGTGAGTAAAACTCTCCAGGGTCCAGAACAGCGATACTCTTCAATCGAAAACTGTTACTTGTGCTCATCCACGCGGCCCGCTTCCTCCGCCATTACCTTCAAGCCCACCCCATTTGTGTCTTTACTACTCAGCCCATACGCCAGATCCTCACCAAACCGGAAGCATCCGGTTGCCTTGTCAAGTGAGCCATTGAACTCGGAGAGTTTGATATTTCCTTCCAGCCAAGGAACGCTATCAAAGGCTAGATCCTGGCAGATTTCCTGGCAGAGATGCCCAAAAACGACGCTGAAGTTCCCCCCCCCCCCCCCTGACGCCTTTACCACACCTCAGCCTTGGACTCTCTTCATAGATGGATCATCCGGCATAGAAGGCTCATGTGCAGGTATGTGCCTCATTGACATCCACAGCACTAAGACTTCGTACGCCCTGCACTTTAAGTTCCAAGCCTCCAACAGCGAGGCCGAATACGAAACCTTAATCGCGCGGATGGAAATCGCGCAGCGACTGGGGGCTTCTCATCTGAAGGCCTTTGGCAACTCTCTACTTGTCGTCAGTCAGATGAACGGACAGTCTGTGGTCAAAGGTACCATGATGCAACAATACCTTATCAAAGCTCAAGTGTTCTCCTCCTCCTTTGCCAGTTTCACGCTCACCAAGATCTCACGGGCAGAGAACACTGAGGCGGATGCCCTTAGCAACTTAGCATCCTCAAAATATGCCCATCTCTTGAAGACTATCCTTGTTGAAACACTTGAGCTTCCCAGCACCCACCAGCCTGCTATCCTTGACATCTCTGAGTCGGAACCCGATTGGATGACACCTATTCGATCTTTCCTACTTCACGGTACTCTTCCCCCCACCCACGAGGCTGAACGCACCCTCCACCGCAGAGCAGCAAATTACACTCTTCAAAATGGCTTACTCTACAAGAAGTCATACTTCATGCCCCTGCTCCGTTGCGTTGGTCCAGCAGAGGCAGAGCACATAATGAGGGAAATGCACGAAGGCACTTGCGGCAACCACTCCGGCCCACAGTCCCTAACCTGAAAGGTAATCCACATGGGTTACTTCTGGCCCACAATCTCTTGTGGCGCTAAAGCTTTCATCCAGAAATGCGACAAATGCTAGAGACATGCTTCCATTGAGCGGGTGCCCCAACACGACATGGTTCCCATCTCCAGCTCTTGGCCTTTCCTTCAATGGGGTATTGAGACCTGGTAGGACCATTTCTTGAAGCACCGGGCCGATACAAGTTCCTCGTCGTCGCAGTCGACTACTTCACCAAATGGGTGGAAGCTGAGCCACTTACTTCAATGTCGGGCAAGAGCATAATCAAGTTATTTTGGGATAAGATAATCTGACGTTTTGGCATTCCAGGCTTCGTTGTCAGTGACAACGAGACTCAACTTACCAAGGACCCCTTCAAATCCTAGCTGAAAACCATGAATATACCGCAGAACAAGACGTCTATCGCTCATCCCCCAGCGAATGGCTAGACGGAAATGACGAACAGGACCCTTGTCAAAAGGATCAAAACAAAACTGGATAGAGCTAAGGGCAAGTGGGTTGAAGAGCTTCCCAATGTTCTTTGGAGCTATAGAACCACGATCCGTTCACCCACTGGAGAGATTCCATACAGCCTTGTCTTTGGCACAGAGGTCGTCATTCCTGTTGAAATTGGTGTTCAATCACCCAGACTTTTGAATCCTCCTGAAGAAGGGAATGATGCATCCATCCGTCTCGACCTCGATCTTCTGGAAGAACGAAGAGAAATTGCAGCTCTCCGCTCCGCTAAGTGCAAGTCCATTATGGCTCAATACTATGACCCCAAGGTGCAGCCCACAAAGCTTCAGCTCGGACACTTCGTCATGAGAAAGAACGAAACGATGAGGCAGAACCCCTCCGCAAGCTGGATGCCAATTGGGAAAGCCCTTACTTAGTGACAGACAAACTCGGAAACGGCAGCTACAAACTTCAGAAACTGGATGGCGGGTCCGACCCCAGGACCTAGCATATCTCCAACCTTCGCAGCTTCGTCTACTAAACTTGTCTACGCCACTTTAAGTATGGGTTAACACATCACCCTTTTTCTTTTTGAGCTCCACATCGATGTAAACCTTGGCTTTACGCCCAAAATTCAATACAAGGCTTCGCGCCAATTTTCTTTTCTTAAGTGAAAAGGTAGAAGCAAGCACATTCTTAACTGAATCCTGCCCAGATTCTTAACTGAATTCTGCCACAAGACATTCCTCGGGAGGCACAGAAAAGACCTTCCACGGAAAGCGCAAATAAAGACCTTCCACAGGAGGCACAGAAAATACCTTCCACAAAAGGCACAGACAAGACCTTCCACGGGAGGCACAGAAAAGACCTTCCATGGAAGGCGCAAATAAAGACCTTCCACAAAAGGCACAGATAAGACCTTCTACAAGAGGCACAGAAAAGACCTTCCATGGAAAACACAAATAAAGACCTTCCACAAAAGGCACAGAAAAGACCTTCCGCAAAGGCACAAAGTTACTTAGCAAACCAAATTGTGAGATTACTTGGAAAATTCGCTTAGCAAATTACGTCGGAAAATACTTTGCCAAAATTACTAAAAATATATAGCGAAACACTTCGTTTTATACCACGTCTTACAAAAAAAGTTCCTAAACTACTGAACAACATATATTCGCTCCTCCGCATTTGCATCGGAATCCGAAGATGAGGATGATGATGACGAAGATAATGAACTAGAGTCCGCCTCATTAGCATCCTGAGCATTTCCAGCCTCCCCCAATCGCGGACGCTTCTGCGCACTTGCCGACGTCCCGGCCTCCTCACCCGTCTTCTGCTTCCGAGTAGCATACTCTGCACGCAGTGCCGCAACGGCATCTTTCACCAATGAACTTCGGGTCTGTCCGTCATAGGACAAAAAGCCTTTGCCCCCTCAACGGTCCTTATTGAACCATCCCGGAACCCTTAAAGACAATCCCATTTCTTCCGCTGGAATGCCCCAAAAGCTTTATTGAAGGCATCCACCCCATCCGGATTGAAACCTCGCAGCGTCCCTACCTCTTCCGCAGTAATATCCGGCTTTATTTGCTGGGCACCCATCCTTATACCTTCCGAGATGAAGCGCTGCTTGCAATCTCTAGCGAAAGAACCTAAAGCCTCATTGAACTCCAAGGACTAGAAAAACTTGGTCAATAACACTTCAAATTCTTCTGTCAGCAACTGTGACACTGATCCCTCCGCTTCTTTCTTCTCCTCCATGGTCCGCTTTAGGGCTTTGCCAATGGTGCTTAAATTCTTCTGCAGGACCTTTTTTTTTCCCTTTTTTTTAGCTTCGCAATCTGAGCCTTCGCCTTGACCAACTGATTCTTCTTCGCCTCCGCCGTAAGTTCAGGGCTGATCAATGCCTCCTCCGCCTTTGCAGCTCTATCCGTAGCTGCAGTTAAACTCTCTCGCATCCGGCCTAGTTTGGACTTCAACCCCTTCACCTCCTCCAGGAATTCACCCATCTGACTGTCATGATCACGCTCAAAATTTCGTTGATCCCTCCGAAACAACGCAAACCGCTCCGCATAACAAGGGGCTTCGAACGCAGCTAAATCCAGGCTCCTCTGTAAGTCATCCTCCTTGCCCCACGTCAACCGAGGCAAATCCGGTGCGGGCACACTTTCCCTAATCCACTCGCGGAGACGGTTTTGATCATTCGACACCTCTCCCTCCGGCGGAGGGGGACTGCGGCGCTCCCTATTCATTGCTTCCCTCCTAAAATCATCCTCGCTCTTCGGTTGGACATCCGGCACGACGCCGTCAGCACTGTCCGCCACAACTCACTCAGTGGCATGCCTGCTCTTCTTTTTCTTTTTCTTCGCATCACTAGTTTTCTACCTCACTGCAATCACCTCCGCCACACCTAATAAACAATAATTACCCAAAAAAAAAAAATCTTGGCAATACCTTCCGCTGCAGGCACCCCACCGATGGAAGGCCGCTCATCGCTCATCGCCGGATGGATGCGCGCTGCCAGAAGCCTCTACGTCACCAGCAGGCCCCTCTTCATGAAGAGTCGAGTCCACCAGCGTCACGCCTAGGACCGCGCCGCCTACTTTCACGGGCTGCTCAAAAGTGATGATGGAAGGTACAGCCTTCTTCGCACCACTAACTTCTCTGGCTCGTACTTCTCCTTATATGCCTTGTCATAGCTTTTGTCATCAAAAGCCTCCAATGTACGGTCCGCCATGTTCTTCATGAACCGGTCATAGCTCAAAGCTGCACCTTCCGTCAGTTAGCAAAAAAAAAAAAAAATTTACCTTGCTCACGGTTCGTCATAATCGGAAGGTCTGGCTTTGGCAACACCTGCCTTAACCCACAAATAACCAACATCTGCTCGTCAGCTATGCAGTCACTCGGAAGAGTGTTGTGCAAAATACTATTAAAAACGGACCTATCTATTTTACTAGGTTTCTGAGTCTTTTCCTTCCACAGTCCGTCACTAGTACTTAGCCGATTATTCTCACACCCCTCCGGCAGATGACGTTTTGACATATAAAAAAAGCCATAATGACATTCACTTATCTTATCAGGAATCTCTAAGACCACTTTAGGGTTCCGCGTAGGCCTGTCTTGAAACAAGAACCATCCGTCCTTGTTAGCAATGCACAGAGGTGTTAAGTTGAAAAAATACCTAAATATTTCCATAGTAGGCTCAAATTTCAACTTATGAGCCTGAATAAAAAAACCTACTATTTTACGAATGAAATTTGGAACTATCTGGGTCAAACTAAAACCATAATACTTCAGGAGTTCTCCAAAAAACGGATGAATAGGCAACCTTAACCCCACCCTAAACAACCCTCAAAAACAGTAACATAACCTTCCGGCGGATTCCTGATGTTATTGTGCACACCGTCCGGCACTCTAAAGTCATATTCGCCCTCAGGCCAATTAAACCTAGACCTAAGGAAGTTCAACCTAGACCTAAGGAAGTTCAATTTATTTGCATTAAAATCAGATCCATAGTCCGACATAGGCCTACTTTTACCCTCTGCCGAAACTTTTCCCATCCGGAACAACTACTTACAAACATGACATTTAAATCTGCAAGAAATAAAGCAGAAAACAATGAACAAAGGAACTTCAACATAACATACCTTGCGAAATTGAGAAGGAATATTAGGAATACCTTCCGACTTAGCCCCAAATATCCTCCGCTACAACTCTTGTCGACCAACCAATGGTCCCTCCGTTACAGCTACCTAAGCAACGAAAGAAAGCTCAATCAGACCTTCTCTCTCTAGATTCTGCTCTCCCTCAGACCTTTTCTCTCTATATTTTGCTACTTCTCAAGATTGCAAATGTGGTTCTCCTCCTCATCCTTCACCTTATATAGGAACTGATGGACCTCCACCTTGGAAGATGAGCAGCCAGTCCATTTACCACACGTGAACCCTAATCCTGGATGTTGAAGCATCACAACACTCTCTGACACTTCCCCTGCCATCAAGACACGTTAACACGCAATTCTAGAAGATTCCAACCTCAACTCTCCGCCTGCCAACACGAACTGGCACAAGCTGAACATGCTCACCCTCCTCTACAGCGGAAGCTTCCCCTACAGCCACAAGAAAAAAGGAGTAATTTACGCTCCTCCACAGCGGAAGCCTTTCCAACAAAGGAATATCAGACTGGACGAGGTCAGCACCTCAGGTCGTCCAGGATGAGGTCGGACCCTCAGGTCATCCCGGACGACATCAGCCTATTAGGTCATCCTCGATGAGGATAGCTCCTCAGTCGTCCCCGATGAGGTCGGACCCTCAGGTCGTCCAGGAAGACATCAGCCAATTAGGTCGTCCCTGACGAGGTCAGGTCCCCAAGTTGTCCCGCATGAGGTGGGACCCTCAGGTCATCCCGTATATGGTCACTGCTAAGGTCGTCCCAGATGAGGTCTTCAGGTCGTCCCAGATGAGGTCAGTCCCTCAGTTCATCCCAAATGAGGTCGGCTCCTCATTCACTTCAGCATTAAAACGAAAGCTTCCTTTCCGTCAAACAAAAAAGGGAATAACAATTTATCCTTCTCCCCAGCAAACCTTCCCTCTCCGCCACAAGAAAAAGGGACAATTTATCATTCTCCACAGTTGACCTCCCCCTTCAGCGGATCCTCCCCCTTCAGCTACAAGAAAAAGGGACAATTTATCCTTCTCCACAGCGGAGCTTCCCCTTCTGCCACAAGCAAAAAGGGCTTCGTCCCAAGTGGGCCCTCGAGCCTGGGTGGGGCCCATTTATCCTTCTCAGGTCGTCCCACATGAGGTCAGCCTCTCAGTTCGTCCCAGATGAGGTCGGTTCCTCATTCACTTTAGCATTAAAACAGAAGCTCCGTCAAACAAAAAAGGGAATAACAATTTATGCTCCTCCACAACGGAAGCCTTGCCCTTCCGCCACCAAAAAAAAAAAAAAAAAAAAATGAGGTTTCAAAATTCATGCTCCTCCATAGCAGGAGCCTTACCCTTCCGTTGTAAGAAAAAAAAAGGGAGTAAAAATTCATGCTCTTCCACAGCGGAAACCTTGCCCTTCCGCCATAAGAAAAAAAGGGAGTCAATTCATCCTCCTTTACAGCGGAAGCCTTGCCCTTCCGCCGTTAAAAAAAAAAAAAAAAATGGGAGTCAATTCATGCTCCTCTACTGCGGAAGCCTTGCCCTTTCGCCGTAAGAAAAAAGGGAGTCAATTCAGGCTCCTCTGCAGCGGAAGCCTCACCTTCCCCCATAAGAAAAAGGGAATCACAATTTTCACAAGTGAATCCCAACATCACGTTTTACCATCCAGACCAGAAGGCTCTCTAGTAGACTCTCCAACCTTCCGACTTGGGGGGCTTAATAGTGCTCAAGGACCCCACGGGGGACCCCGGTCCTACAAGTGGGCCCCACATAGGCTCCTTAGTACTCCGCTGTAGGGCTTCATGTGGGACCCTGGTTCTACCAGTGGGTCCCACCTAAGTTCCTCAAACCCTTAATGTGTTAGGTGACACCTACCACATTGGAGGTTACATCTATAAATACTAGCATTTACCCCACAGGTAAGGGGGTGACTCTCTCTCTCTCTCTCTCTCTCTCTCTCTCTCTCTCTCTAATCTGAGCTTATCTCTCTACAATACACTGACTTGACCGTTGGAGCGCGTCACGGGAGTCCATCCTCGGAGTGCCCAATGGGTTCTCTCTTTTGACAGGATTGTGATTCGGAGCTTTAACCGTCCGTTCCCGGCGACCCTCCGGCCAAAGCGCACCTCATCACCGTCGCAACAAGCATTTTAGGCAGAAGGTGGAAATTTCTCTGGACTCAAGTACCCACCCTAGACTTTTAGGATGGTGATTATCTTAGAAACGATAAAGCAGAAAGCCGTGAAGTGATGAAAACGATGAAGCAGAAAGCCGTGAAGTGATGAACTTTGTGCACGTTATTAACAAGGTTTTAATTCACCATGATGCTAGGCACTTGAACAAGTTTCGGCTCCATTGGATGGAAAGATGCGAAGCTTTCTATGTTAAAATATGGGTCGGTTATGCAATCATTCAGAAGCTTCGAATTCTCAATCTTTGCTTTGATTATCCGTTCCCAGGTAATTATATTCACATACCTGATAGCTGCCTTTTTACATGTGGGACACTAGAATTTCTCAAATTAGATCGATGGACCTATAATGGTGAATGTTGTCTCGTGTGGTTTGTCTTCCGAAACTGGAAGTTTTGATTCTTTCTCAAGTGTACTATGAAACGGAGGAGTGTGTTCATAAGCTTATATCTGGTTGTCCAGTGCTCCATTCTCTCGAAATCGGAAAGAATCATGACATCGAGCTAGCTTTTAAAATTTATTCCCCCTCACTGAGACATTTTAGTGTATGTGCAGAGGAAGAATTCTTCGAGTTACAGTATGGATTGGATCTTGAAATCGATGCGCCAAACCTTGAATTCCTCAGTTGTTCGATTACGATTTGAAGCAAATCTTGATAAAAAAAAAGGCTACCGGCAGCGAATACAGTGGATCTCAATCTATCTGGCTGTTATTGATGTACCTGAAAGTGATATTCTTAATGGAACCTACATTGATCGATGCAACTCGATTCTGAAGCTAATTGAAGCTCTGAACAGCATGAAATCTCTGACACTAAGTGTTTATACCATGCGAGGGCTTAGCGATGCCACTATCCCATTGTCGGCACGTTTTGAGAGATTAACCGAATTGGAAGTCAATTGTAATTGTTTCCTTTGGAACACTCTAGGCTCTGTTCTCTTGTCAACTTAGTTAGGAAATTTTTTGGTTAGGGAATAATTTTGTTTTGGAGGGAATTTCTTTTGGGGATTTGTGTAGGAAAGAGAAGAAAAAGTGTAATGATTATTTTTTTTGAATTTATGTGAGTGAGTTTTAAGAGGGAATTTTTAAATTTAAATTGTGAATTTTATAAAAATGATATTGTTTCTTTGTGTAATATTTTTGAGAAAAAAGTTATACTTTTCCTAATTATGTTCAGAAGAGAATAGAGCCTAAATCTCATGCTTGGCTGCTCAAACAGGTTAGAAGCCCTCGACATTACAATGTTGCATTTTTGTGAAGACAATCCTGAGGAAAATTATTGGCAGGATCCCAAGGAGGTTTCAAAATGTTTGTTAAGCAGTCTTACCCAAAATTTCATACGAGGGATACATTGGCTTCGAAGGTGAGATGGCAATGGTAAGGTACTTTCTAAAGCATGGCGCAGTGTTGAATGGGTCAATATAAAGCCTTGTGTTTACCGTTTTGACTTGAACCGTGGGTTTGAAATGCTTCATAAGATACAGATGTTACCTAGACGTTCTTGTACCTGTTAAATCAAATTTGATTGAGACTTGATAATCTTTTGGTGGCATGCATAGGAAGTTGTTTTTTGAATTATGCTATATGTGATTTTGTTCTGGATTGGATATTGGCTTTTATCTTATGTTAGCTTTTTCAAACTTCTCTTTTGTGCTAATTAGTAGTGTTAGCAGCTGGTTACTAGTGTTTGAATTGAATAAGTATAATTGGATCCAAATAGGTTTTTTTTTTTTTTTTTTTTTTCTTTTCATGTTTGACTCATAGTGTCATGCCTTATGCAGCAGAATTGGAGTGCATCACAAGCCATAGTAATGAATATATTCATGGGCAATTTTATTTATCAAGAATTTGCCTGTTTATGAAGCAAACAGAAGATCTCGTAAACCGCCAAAAACGAAGGCCGATTGATTCTCACTTATACACGAGTTCAAATGAGGTGCCTTTCAGCCAACATCGATATTCTTTTTCTAACTATTTAATTCTACTGAATTTCCTCCTTTGTATAATACCATATTACATGCATGGAAATGGAATAACTTGGTGTTTTTATCACCCTCTACCAACCATTTAATTAATCTTTGATCTTTGGCTCCAATATATTTCTTCTTCCTTAATCATACTCCTCATATAACTGCTTCTTTAAATCTTGCCACCTCTCTCCCTTGCTCCTTTAGCAACGCCATCTCAACTATGGACTTGTTCTATTTTCTTTGTAGAGTTTGTTTTCTGTGGTTCTATTTTCCATATTCTTTGTAGAGATACCAATATATTAAAGATTAAGCAAAGAGAAACCAGTGAACAAATTTCTTTTGAATTGTTTCAGCCCCTTAATTATATAAAACTCCGCTCTAACTTGACTCATAATTGGCGTTTCTGTAAAAATGAAATGCTGAAAATGACATGCAAATCTAATTTCTCAAAAATACTACACGACACAGAGAGCTTTATATGCAAAACAATTATAAAGTTCTATGATTAATTAGGCCAAAGTCATGATTTTTAATGGGTTGGGAGTGAAAGTATCATGGTGTGTTCAAAAGTAATTTCCCAGAATGAAGTTGGACTATGGATGAGTCTTCCAATTGATTTGAGCAATGTTACAACCAAATTCATTCAGTGTCAGATAAACAGGTGAAATCAGCAAAGCAAGCCAAAAAAGAACATTTTTTATGGTAAAAGAACAGCTAAAAGCTCAAAATAAGGTCCACAGAGGGGGATAAAAAACGACGTAAAAACTAGTGCATACTAGTATTTAACTTAAACAATGGGCAGCCAGGCAAAGTTTAAACAGCTTCGACCGTTATAAGAAGAAAGATTTTTTAACTGCACAACAATTCACTCAACAACGTGACACCCCCCCCCCCCCCCCCCCCCCCCCCCCTCTCCTCCCTCCCTCTTTCTCCCCCCTCCTTTGGAACCACAAAAGTAATTTCCTTCAGTGTACAACAAGCAATGCATTTTCCCTGATTTGCACCTAAAATAGCCACTAGAGTAATGAGCTAAAAAAGACTGGACTACATGTGCTATAAAATAGATTGATACACGAGGGGGGCGGGGGGGAAATGTTAGTCAATTATCAACCGACAGTGGAACTAAACTTGACTTGATCAGCTCATTTTTGCAGCAAAATATCACAATCCATGCACCTTTATATAACAACACAGTGGAACTAAACTTGACTGAATTACCTCATTTTTGCAGCAAAAGATCATAACCAATGCAGCTTCTTCATAGAACAACATAACGAAGAAACAGGAAATGTGGAACTAAACTTGACTGAATCAGCTCATTTTTGTAGCAAACGATCAACCCCATGCATAGAACTGCATACTGGAGAACCAAGTTCTAGACTGGAAGGGGAATACTTCGTCCAGAAACCCTAAATTGGAATTTGGAGAGCCTCCCTCTGTCTGAATTTGGAGGATAGGACAGCTACTAAAAATTGCTGGACGTAGTGATTCAGCCAAAGCTTGTATTTACCAAGGAAGCAATCCATGGAATCATTGGAACAGTTCCGGGAATGACCACATCATGAATCTGGAAAATATGTCTGTTTCCAGGAATTCTATGTGAGCTGCCCGACCAATCATTGTATTGAAGTTCCTCCCTTGCAAAGTGATGTCAAAATTAACATCACAACGCATAAATACTCTCGGCTCAGAGGACGTGGCACTTATCTGATCCAAACAAGCATCAAGCATCTCCAGGAAAGCTTTACCCTTCTTTGAGTTGTCTCCTGAAGATGCTGGGCATGTTTCAATTCGAGCAGAGTGATAGGGCACATAGCCATCCTGAGTAACAAGTATTC
This sequence comes from Leptodermis oblonga, assembly GCA_016801395.1. Taxonomy (NCBI): domain Eukaryota; kingdom Viridiplantae; phylum Streptophyta; class Magnoliopsida; order Gentianales; family Rubiaceae; genus Leptodermis; species Leptodermis oblonga. The sequence continues at coordinate 13,995,358 of CM028755.1, read as the reverse complement.
AGCCAGTAAATTACAATAGAAGACCAAAAGAATCTTGTACAAAGATTTTCTGAAGATGCTGTATTAAGGTCCAAGAAACAAATCCAAACTGATGGTGATATGAGTTCAGCATGATATAGATTCACAAGTGACTCAATGATAGTCATAAAGATATTTTCCAGGATGGATGATCATGACATGACACAACTACAAGGGAGATGATAGCTCAGTTGAGCAGCAAATAAGGATAGTGTGAAATCAAGAAAAGTTTATGAGAAAAGCCTGGCACTTAAAAATCAACAGAAGTTAGGGCAATATATATGGAGAGGGTGAGCTGGTGATCACAGTTGCATAGGTTACATTGGTAGGTGGAGCTTTTTAATTCATTTTGTGAAGCTAAGCAACATTAGCTCAGTCTGTTTAAGTTATGAATTCGAGCAAAACTTATCCTGAAAAGTGTCTTAAAAGACAGTAGCATCCTTCTCTCAGATACACCACATGAATAGACATTACTTCAATTCACATCAGCTCTAACTAGACACTAACATCTTTACCTCACCTGACCATCAATCATAAGTTATATTGCAAGTATATGTGTCTCCAGTGTGAATGAAAGTGTAAGTACTATTTATTATATCTGAAAGTTAACATAAACCCCTTCTATTAAAACTTATCTTTACAAGTGGTTTAAAAGTTAGATTCCAAAGGAGACTCACATTTCTGTATATCTATGAAGATAGAATAATAGAGTTATTTATTTACACCTATCTCAAAGCCTATCATTTTCTGGAATCCATGCTTAAAAGCCAAAGCAGAAAAAAGGACAATGATGAAATTCAGACAAACAAGTAACATGAACCAGAACGAGGTACCACATGATTAAAATATAAGGGTGAGGTCATACCTGTGGCGATGATAATAAGACTATGTTCTTGAAATACTGCAATGTCTTTTGCTGATAGAATGATAACATAACCCAAAAAGAAAAAGGCACATAAGACATACCTCCAAAGAACTAAGAAACAGTTCTATATTCCAATGTAATAAAACAAAATTAACTTGAACAGCAGTTGAAAAAAGAAAAGAGATGTGTTGACCATTTTGAGAAAAGGAAGTCCCATATATACCATGTAATAAAGTGAATACCTTGCACAGTTTGTAAAGAAACGTATTTTGGATATCTGGATCATCAGTGAAAGTAAGCTGATGAATGCACTGTGTGCCCTTGAGTTTCTTCAGGAGCCAGAGTCCATAATTGAATAATGAATTTGAACTGTATAAATAACCCAGATGTGGACCAGAAACAGAAACATAGGTATAAAGGAAACTGAGGTATGGTTCCATAATGGTCTCTGCAAAACGGTTTAGTGTAAAATCAGCAACCTTCAAAGTTTATTGCAATTACATATTCACTGGAGTATGCCAACCTGTCAATGCAGTTCGTAAAATGATGTTTCCAATCGAGTGTCCAACAAAGCTCAGTTTAATAGTTCGTAAGCCTCCAGATCTGGAAAATTTATCCATCTTTTTCTTCAAAAAAGCAACTATTTCTTGAGCTAGTCTATGTCCCATTTCCCTGAAATCTCCAGATGTTTTCTCTTCATTTGCTTCTGACATTAAAAATTCTATCTTAGGATCAATCAAAAGCCATTGATTCCGAACAAGTCGTAAGTCCAGGTGATGCCCCTAAACATTGTTCAGATGATAGACAGTGAGATCAATAGTTGGAGGAAAATCTAAAAGATGATAAATGCAGTACACGAAATCACTGAATTTTCCACCAATCAATCACCCATACCGCAGGGATGGTGTTTTTGAAAGACGGTGCAACCCAAAAAGAGGGGGGTGAAAAGGAAAGGAAAACAAAAAAAAAAAAAAAAAGACATGTTGAGTATCCAAGGAAAAAAGAATTCAACCAAACTAAAGATCTGTTGCATCTTCAGGTCACCACAGGATGAAAAGTCCAACATTTTAGAACATCTAATGACATTCATGATGATTTAACCACCATATCAGGGAAAAAAATAAAAATAATTGCAGAAACCACCATTGCATGATTACAGAAAGTAATAAAAGGAATCTACTCATAATGAAAGGATACAGGCAAAGCTTTGTATCAAATAGCTAAAACAGTGGACTTCATAAATACACTGAAAGTTTCGAAGCTATAGTAGTCAGAACTCAGAAGTAAGCAAGAGAATAAATCTACCACAGTGCAAAAGAGAGGAATCATGCCTGAAAGCCATGAACAAAGACAACTATCTTCAGAACCCGTCCACTTTGCCGAGAGCCAGCACCAGATAATTTGTCCATGGCTTGGGATCCAACTTCAGAAAGTGGGATTAATTTGTTCTTCTGGTCCATACGGCTGAAATATGAATTTCCACTGGTTGAACGTAAAGGTGCATTCACAGCACGCTCTACAATCAGAATGGGAATCCTAGCTGGATCACCAAATATGTGCATGTCTTGAATGGACCTATTATTAATCTGATGAAAAGAGCAATGCTTGTTTAGCTGCACACATGAATGACATCACATGAATGACATCACATGAATGACATCAAACAGGTCAAGCAGAGATATAAAATGACCCACCTTCATTTGGGCAATACTCTGCCTATGAAGCTCGGCTCGCCCTGCTGCAGTTTGGGCAGGCTGCAGAAAATACGATGGAAATTAGAAAGTTATCCAGTATACAAAACACATGCAAGCACTTCCCACAATTGAATAAATAATTACTTGCAATGTACCACAGAAGAAAATCGATAAAGTACAAAGGAAGTGTAGAAGCATAGGTTCCAAAAGTAATTACATCCTCAGTAATTTTTCGTATCACAGGGGCTCTCCCACGAATTCCATGATAGGAAGAGTCATCAACAGCACCACTGATATATTGATGAGGCATCTCAACCTTAGAGTAAACCATCCATATCGACCATTCAGCTCTCCGATCAATAGCCCATTGATCTCGTAAGTATTCAAGGATCTTTGTTTTATTAGCCCTGGTCACAAGCAAAAATCTTAGAGCCTAAGGTATGAAGAAAATATAACAGAATATACCAACCCTCAAAATAGAAGATATTCAACAGTGAATAACACTTTGCACGAAAAGGCTATAACAGACAAAATGTCAAGAAAACACAATCAGTGGGAAACCCCACCTCTAAACAACTCAAATAGATCACTCAATAATCTGGTCAATTATCCAAATGTAAGTTATCTGATGTTAAACGATATTAAAATGATCACCACTGTAAGACACCTTTAGGTTGCCGTTGTAGAAATTTTCTATCTATTTTGTCATGAATAAATTCCAGCGTTTACTGTTTAGCCTAGTTTGATACTACGATTAAAGAGCCTGCCTTAGTAACACATGTGATTGTCTTAACTAATGGAAGAGTTGTAAGAAAAGATACAATTAATTCTGGGTTATGAAGTACATTCCAAACCTGTGAAACTTGAGAAATATACTCCACAAGTCCATGGTTTGATTTCCAAGTGAGTGAAATACACAGAATAATTCATCCATAGATAAGGAATCCAGTGTTCCACCACTTTGAGAATTGCTGTCTGGTTTCTGTGAAACAACATGAAAATCACAGATTGAAAAACCAGCAAGAGGCATCAAAAGCTGATCAATAGAAGATAGTACTTAAAAGGTAAAACCAAGGATGGACCTCAAACACATCATCTGATTCACTTGACAGCTTTTGCAGAATATGAGCACCAGTATCTTCCTGATCTCTACTAGAAGTGAAATCGGGTATGTCAACTGTTTTATCAATAGCCTTGCTGAGGTTTTGCAACTCCTCCTTAAGTACATCACGAGCTGCTACAAAAGCCTTAATCAGCGCCACCTGTATCAAGAAAATGAGTTGCAACAGAAAGTATTTAAGGCATAAGACTGCAAGCCATATAAACAGAAATCAACAAACCATGTAATGAAGGATGACTCTAGACCAATCCACCATAAGCCTTATAGCATGTCAAAATAGATTCCTCACTTTTAACAGGTATATTTCCAAGTTATGTCTGAATCATAGGTCTCACCTTATTCAGTTTCTATTTCTGTTATTTCTGTATTATGATCTTTGGGGCACCAACATAAGGTACCACTAAACTCTCAATTCTATAATGTTAGCCACTAAAAAGTTTTGTTTCCAATTACCCACTAAACAGTAAAAATACAATTGTTTGTTTTTTTCAATCCCGTTTATGACTTATGAATTTATTGTTAATAACTAGACGCAACAAAATAATGAGGCATCACTTTATTATTCTTTATTTCCCCAGTTATCATTTCTACAGAAGGCTAATCTACGAACCAATGTGTAACTCATGCCTTTCCCCAGTTCTCAATCACCCTGCGTGTACCCTATAAACTCTAATCGAATGCAGATGCAAGAATTATCAATCAACACAAACTATCATTGTTTAAGCACTTCCATCATTCTGCATTTCTTTGAGGTAAAACTTATGCATTGGATGGTTTCTGTTACACCCCAACCATATTTCAGTTCAACTTGATTTGCCAAGGGGCCACATAAATCAATACTGATTTTCTCATGCAATGTTTCCCTATCTAAGAAATCTTGCTTTTCCCCAACCTCTACTTCAATACTTTTACATTGAAAGTGTGAGAGAACTCACAAGTCAGTTGTGCATGGGAAATTGAGTCCGGTCAAGATTATTACCAAGAGTGTTTGGTGAAGAATGGCTTTTCGGAGAATCAGCTTTCCCATACACTGAGAGCATCTTTTGGACTACTTCACTCATCTAAGGAGTAACAGAGGTTAATAATAGTCTTTGAAGCAGAAAAAACTTAACAAAGGTCGAGGCTAAATGGGAGGTGTTTGGAATTGGCATGGATTTTGTGTGGCTAGGGAAAAAGGATAAAGCATCGCAACAACAACAACAACTATGGAAACCCATTCCGATTTCAAAATGAGTTCTGGATCTGATTTAAAAATATTAAAATTGAATTGAAAATGCATGTAGGTACCTAATAATGTGATAAGTTGTATTATGAATCACAACAAAAACTAAGTCTTGATCCCACTATGTGCGGTCAGCTATATGGATCATATCTTGTCATCATGTATGGACAATGGGATGGTATCCTAGCAGAGCCTAAGCCCTTAGCCCTTATCCCATTTGTAGGGTTGGTTATATGGATCATGTTGGGTCGAAAGTCACATGGTTTCTTATATATTTGAATATAACGTCTTTCTTTATCTTACTGAAGTCCTTATTTATTTAATATTCTGATCCCTGGAGTCCTAATCAAATTATTCTTATCTTCCGCCTAAACATAGAATCCTCCCTGCATTACCCAGTCAATGTGCAACAAACACTCTTCTTCACCCAATCTTTGGCTGCACAATGAAATGGCCTCCATAGAGTCAAGTTAATATCGTAATATGAAGCATATATAACATATTTGAAATAAGCCAACATCTTCTAATGCAGAAACAATGCAGATATAAGTATAGAATAAAATCAGGACTCTAAAATAATACGTACTTTCTTTGATGTATCATACTTTTCACCAGCATCTTCATGACCAAGTGAATCACTGAAAGGACACAACCAATAAGTCACATTAACTACTAATTTCTATGTGACAATTAGTGGCAAATCAAGTCAACTGAAAAGGTGACTCATTAATTAAAATTCCACTACATTGTGAAGAGCAAAAACTCTATCAGTTCAAGAAAATCGAATCAGAGACAAACCTTTGTACCTGCGAGGAAGCGGGAAAAAGACCACCTTTTAGAAGGCTAGTGTGCACACTTATATCAAGCAGAACTGAATGAAAGGCATCAAAATGAACAGGGCAATATGAATGCAGTCCCAGAAGGGATTTTGGAGGGAGACGAAACTCATGGATTGCTGCAGAATTCGCATCCATTGACGACTGCAAATTAGAACTACAAAGGTGCATTACTCAGTTATTCAGTCTTATTTACTTTAAGCAATTTTAATACAAATTCTAACTTTCAAGTAAACATAACTAAATGCAACAAAGCGAATCTGCATGGAAAAATATTTCAAAATATAGGCCAACTAACCTGTTCTCTAGTATAGGAGCATACATAAGCTCAAACTTCAATATAACAGCTGATGTGCATAAGCCCTAGCAATTTTAAATAGCAGTTAGCTGTCCTGGTATAATATCATTAAACATTCCTCAAAAAGGTAAATCAATTTGCTAATAGATATGGGGTAAAAAACATGCCAGTGTCTCTCCAGGTATTTTGTATATTTGTTAGTGGCAAGAAATCTCTTCTTTGCAGGAGCAACTTGCTACCGGATCTCAATTCTTGATCACATATCAACTTTAAACAATGCTCTTACACACAGAAATACAATTCTCTTGAGCTAAAACCAATATCAGCTAGCCCGTTTATCTTCAGGCAAGAATTAACCAATCTTTCCATTGCTTGGGGTTCAAACAATCGTAACTATCATGGAGTAAAAAAAAAAAAAAGCCAAGTGAGAGAGAGAATCTAATACCTCATATTTACCGAGAGAGAAGTTGAAAGCAACCATCATTGACAGAAAAACATCCTGCCTTGCATATCTGATTCGAAAAGGCTGAGATAAAAAGCTATGGTCTACATCATTAATCTTCCATATTCCATTTACATCATCACAACCTAAATCAGGGGCTGCAATTCAACAAAAACACCAACTGGTCATTTGATTCCCTATCAAGATACAAGTTAACTGAAGTAATATGTTGAAAAGAAGTAAGTCACAGCGATTGTGTACTCTGTTTACACATAAATGGGGTTATTTAACTCTACCACATGTGATGAGCATTAAACATAGCCCGTGCATAGTTGGGAGTCAGTTGGAGTACATTACAAAGAAAAGGAGAAGATCAAGAACTCAGGACATTACTACTTGTAAATAATGCAAACCGTACAAAGAAAAAGAACTGCAGAACTTTTCATGGCAACATAAATGCTTTCAACTTTTGATGTATGGGAACTTTCTTGTATGACTTTCAAGAAACTGGAAACATCTTTTCATCAAACTCTCCACTAGTAGGCAAATATGTGACTGACCCACCAAATCAGTGTACAACAAAAGGACTGTCTTTAACCTTTTTCCTTCTCATTAGGAATTTAGACAGCAGTCAAAGATTACATTTTAATAGCAAACTCGACAAAATTACTCCGACTTAGATACAAGAAATCTAGAAAAGGGTATCATCACAAATCATCATCAATGACATCATACATGATAAACAAATCAGCTAACATTAAGTGTATCTGTGGATAAACAACCTTCATATTGAACAACTCTTGATGGAGTTCCCAAAGAGCCATACTCATCGTCTTCCCATCTCATTGTGATTTTGATCTGATACCACCTAAATACAGGCCACAACATAAGCAATGCATTAAAATATAACAGTTGACACTTTCTAAGCAGATAATGAGGGATACAAACAAGTAAAAAAGCTACTGTCAAGACATCATGCATACCCTTGCTGGAACAAATCAAGGTTGTGAAACCGATGAATATAAATGGCAATCTCATGAACAGCCTCCAGCATTGGTCGTTTCAATTTAGGCTGTTTAGATTTTGGCCTCAGGGTGCTGGGGTCATGCAATGGCAACTCTTTGGGTGAATTGGATAAAAGAGGCAGAGGTCTCACATCAGTACTTTGCAGTTTCTTAGGTGTTGATTTCAGACCATCTAAGACCCATCTGAAACTTCGTAACAACGATGACATTGACAATAGCCTATTTCATTTCTGAAAATTTGCATCCCTCCAGTTTCTCTTTTGCAATGTAGGATTTGTCACGATTGCTCCAATGAAGAAGATAGATTTTAAAAATAAAGATCCGAGAGATAAATTTCAATGGACCGTATTTTCACGTTGAATGAGCAGGATAGGAGACTGCCTTCACCAAGAGAATCTCTGAGCATAAAGGGAAAACTGCACAAAAATTTCTATACACATCAAAAAGGAATTTGAGTATTAACAGATAAGAATCAGTTAGTTAACTTTGCAGGATACACAAAGAGCCATAGATTGTAGGATTGGGATCCCATAGGATAATAAGATCCTACCAAAATGGCCAAAATTAATCTTGCTAGCTATTACTGAAATTGATATAATTCATATTTATATGTAAAGGAAAACAAGTTCAATCTGTATTGCAATACTACATGAGTGCAATTGTGATCTGTGTAACTCATAAAGAGTAAAGGCATTAAACTAAATGTAAAAAATAATGCAACAGACCAATACATATCCAAGATTCCACACTCATCCAGATTCCATAACTTACTCATCACCATACAAGTCACATCTATATTTCATAGTCAAAATACAACCGAACTACTCATCCTCATCACGTTCATCACCATACAAGTCCACATTGTTCATTACCACATAGGGACCAACATTATATCTTTCATAGGTACCTTCATTTGGTCAGCAGTTTAGAATTCAGCCATAATATTACAAGAATAAGTAAACAAATCCTTTGAAGATATCTTTCATCTGTACATCAGGAACAAGCATAAGCCCAGACAACATCAACAACTAGAGATTAACAAATTAGATATTTTCACCACTCCAATCAGTCATTTTAAACAACAGAAGCCACTAAGTGGACAATTTTTCAATATTTCCAGTAACAAATAGCTGTATAATTCATAGAACAAGAAGCCCATAAGGCAACATGTTGCAGTATTGGCTTGGAATTTTCCAACACAGAGAGTCCCTTTAGAATAAATCATTCATGTGACAGCTAATTTACTGTAGAATAAGATCTGAACAGAATCCTACATTTCCACTAAAATACGCTGCTAATAAATCGTTCAAGCTGAAGTGAAGTAGGTAGGGATTTGTAACATTTTGTAGGGACAAATTTTATGCTTGTTTCTCCAGGCAAACTTCATGAAGCTTTTTTATATGTATGCAGTTTTTGGCAAAATCAAATGGGTTCAAAAATAAGTTCAGAAGAATCAGGATTGAGCATTATGTAACAGCAAAAGGCCTACTTTTCAAGTCACCATAGTCAAACATTTGAGCATAATAGGAAAAAAAAAAAAAAAAAAAAAAAACCAACATGAAGTCCAAAATGGGGAATCAAATAAGGGCATAAAGTTAGAAAAGAAACCTGATGAGAGTATGACAGAGTGTTGCTTCAGCCCAGGTTTTAGAGGGGTTGATAATCGAATCAGTCTGGACGATTTAATTTCTGCCGCCGGAGTCAGTGTCTATTTCTGCCGGAGTCCGAGTGTTCTTGGACGATTGAGGAGAAAGACAACGACTCAAGTAGTTTGAGGTTTCTGCACGTGTTTTGTAGCACAGGGAAGTACGACCAGAACTGCGTCGTTTTGATTAGTCTAAACTGAATGGGGCATGTTATTTACAGGTACCATTTTACTAAACACAGGACACTTTTAAAAATTTTAAATGATAAAATGACATAAATGCCCTTGGTAATTACCTTGGTGAAAAAAAATTTACCCACACATTTTCATTCAACACCTTCTCAGTTTCTCCTACATTCCTCCATTTCTCCATTTCTAACATCCACACATTCCTCCTACATCCATACATTCATTGAAGATCCATTTCTTCTCCATTGCTTGAGTTTCATGGCGGAAAATACAAATTAAGATACATATTACACGGTACGTATGACATTACAATTTGTATGGATTAAAGGTAGCACATTTTTCATGATTTTGCGTCACTGGGTGCGAATCGCCCACGACGGGCGATTGTATCAGAAAAACTCGCCTGTACTGGGCGATTGTTTCTGATACAATCGCCCAAGGCCACCAATTTTCGTGGAAAAACACGCCCAACACCGGCGATTTTTTTGGAGAAAATCACCAGTGTTGGACGTTTTTTTTAATAAAAGCGCGCCATTGGGAGGCGATTTTTTTTAAAAAAAATAGGTGGCCTTTGGCCTTTTTTTCCAAAAAACGCGCCCCTCTCAGGCGATTATTATGTTTTTCCAATATAATCACCTGAGAGGGGCGCGTTTTTTGGAGAAAAACGCCTCCAGAAGGCAATTTTGTCCCTGAAATGGCCTTCTTCCATTTTTTCACCGACTGCGGGAATTTCTAATATCATATTGGTTTGCTTGACAGGCTCCGCACGTTTTGGATGAGGTAAACGGTCTAGATTACACGGATGTATTTACGACTGATGAAGAGTTCACTACTCGCGCTGAGTTGATTGGTTGGGTTGAAGTCAGAGCTGCTGAGCATAGGTTTGATACGAAAATTACCTCTTCTAAAAAGTGGAAGGGGCCTCTCAAAGGGAGAAGAGGGAGAGTTGACATTTGTTGTGATAGAGCGGGAGAAGTTAGAAGCAAAGCACCCCTAGTTGAAGGGAAAATATCCCGTAACAACACTAGTAGCAAGCTGACTGGTTGTCCCTTTAAAATATCAGGGAAAGAGATTAGTGGGGGTACCTGGAAGTTGAGTGTCATTAACGGGCACCACAACCATGAATTACCCCTGGTTAGAAACTGGCATCATAAGCTGTCCCAGTTGAATGACCAGGAAAAGGAAAAAATTGCAGAAATGATAAAGATAAATGTGGCTCCAAAGCAGATGCTGTCAAAGCTGCGATATGACAATGCGACTAATGTCACACGTATCAGGCAGGTTTACAATGAAACGGCAAAGGTTAGGAGAAAAGAGAGGGGAGATTTAAGTCCTATCCAGTATTTCTTGAAACTAATGCAGGATTACAGTTACTACTACTGGTACACAGCGGAAGATGAGCGTAACGCGCTTGAGAACGTATTCTTCGCCCATGCGGATGTTCCTAGTATGCTTCGTAAGTTTCCGTACGTTTTGTATATGGATACGACATACAAGACCAACCGGTATGACATGCCTATGCTTCAGATAGTCTCTCATGTTCCGACGGATCAATACATACATGTTGCCTTTACTTTCTTAAGGGATGAGACATATGCAACTTACTTCTGGGCTATGACTAGGTTGAGGCAACTTTTTGATCCATTGACATATCCCCATGTTGTTATGACGGACAGAGAGTCAGCTCTAATGAAAGCTGTCAACGTTGTTTTTCCCGAGTCTAAGCAACTACTGTGTAAACGGCATATTGCTATGGATGTGAGGAAGAAAGCACTCACTGTGTGTACGGACAAAGAAATATTAGATGAGTTTGAAGGACGGTGGATGAGAGTTATGAGTGCTCTAACGTATGACAAGTTCACGAAATCTGTGGAAATCATAGAGACCAAATATAGAGGCCGGTGGATGTCCGTGGTTAATTATTTGCACCATACTTGGTTGGATCCCCACAGGACCAAGTTTGTCTCAGTATGGACTAAAGATATAAAACATTATGGAGGGCGCACAAACAACATGTGAGTCTATTCAATTTTGTTGCCTTCAGTTATATATATATATGATACCATTACACATTATTCCCTTATGTACAACATTACATTTGTTCGTCTTTCATAATTGCAGGGCTGAGAGTGCGCACGCAATGTTGAAGCGCGCCATTAAAACTGATAAAGGTTCATTTCCTACAATATTTTTGGCTATAAATGAGATGATAAAGTTGCATTTGGGTGAGATCCGTAGTAAAATGGAGGCATCCCGTAGCAAAACAATCCGTGAAGCCAATTACATGTTGTATAGTAGGATCAATGGCAGAGTTTCGCAAGATGCCATACTGTTGCTGTTACAAGAATACAAAAAACGAGGTGCAGTGTACGGGGAGAATAGTGAGATGTGTGGTTGTGAATTGCGAACCAGCTATGGCTTGCCGTGTGCGCATCAGATTGTTGAAATGGCCAGGAATTACACACCTATTGATCCCTTGGATGTGGACCTATTCTGGAGGACCCTATCTTTGGATGAGGGGAATATGCTGAGCGATGAGGAACGGCAGACAGCACAAGGTCGACTGCATGAGATGTATGTAGAAGTCTCGCAGCGTTCGACTGCGGACATTTATAGAGTAGCGGGTGTCATGCACAGCACCTTGCATCCAGAGATTGTTGACCTCGCAGATCCCATTCAAAGGCCACGTAGGGGAAGGCCGAGGAACAACTCGACGCAGCGAGACCTTTTCTTGCTATGAGCATGCCGAGAGGGAAGCCGGCCTAGGCAGAGGCAGGTCAAGAGACAGAGGTACATATAGTTGTCATATCCTTTGCAATTGGTTTTTGTTTCACTTATTTCTTATGATGCATCTATTGTTCATGCATTCAATTCTTATGATGCATCTACTGTTCATGCATTCAAATACTATGTGCAGGTTGCAACAGGTCAAGTGGGTCATCATCCAGGAGTATTTGAATGACTCCTAATGAATCCAACTGACCTTTCAACCTCCCATCTTTGGTTAAACAGTTCGTGTTCGATTATATCGTTGATTATAAAAATGTAATGGGAGATGGACACTGTGGGTTCAGGGTAATCTCTGCATTCGTACATGGTGACGAATCCCTTTGGTCGCAAGTCCGGCGGGAGATGTTACATGAACTTCACGCGTATGCATCATTATGGTTTGGCGTCCTCGGGGAAGATATGTACTATAAAGCCATTCAAGTGTTGGATTACCATATAAGTCCGGCAACAGATGCGTTCTGGTTCGATACTTATCTCTTTGGACTACTTGTCGCCACGAGGTACCAGAGGGTATTCGCAACTTACGGAGCGAAGTGTTGCACCTTCCTTCCACTTCGATTGCGGGAGTCCGTTGTAAGTGATGATCCGACCACTTATATCACTATGGGACATATCCGGGGCAACCATTTTATTTGTTTGGAGACGAGAGGTGAAATCTTGTTGCCCCCTGTCAGTGTGTTGTGGAGACACTATAAGGACGACCTGATGGATGATTTGGAGGAAAGGTTAACACCTCGATTGGATAGATATCAGAGATTGTACGTTGCTAGCTTAGGCAACGTAGAAAGGGAACCCACAATAGTTATCGATTAGCTAGCTTTATGTTTTCAAATTTATGGATTCCTCGGTTGTGTTTGTATTGACATATAGATGTATTGTATATTTAGAATATATTTGTCATGTTGTTGATTTTAGCAATAGTTTATGATTGTGGACTGTGAAAATGTTTGAGAATGTGGTTTGCTGTTCAAGTGGTTGTCATGTTGTTGGTTTTAGCAATAGTTTATGATTGTGGACTGTGGAAATGTTTGGGAATGTGGTTTGCTGTTTAGGTGGTCATTTTGGTTGAATGAGGTTCTGTCAGCAGCTAAAAACGTCTGAGTCAGGCGTTTCTTTCTGATAAAAACGCCTGAGGGAAGCGTTTAAATCCACGAAAATCGCCTACCTTAGGCGCGTTTATTGGATACAAACGCCTCTGTCAGGCGTTTTTCTTGGGTTGAAACGCCTCAGTCAGGCGATTGAATGGAAAACCAACGCCTCTGTCAGGCGTTTTTATTACGGAAAAACGCCTGACAGAGGCGTTTATCTTGGATAACAACGCCTTACTTAGGCATTTATATCCAGGATAAACGCCTAAGTGAGGCATTTTTCTGTCTTTCAGTCGCATTCCTTGTGCGATTTGATACAAAACAAAGGCGCTTTGAACCCAACAATGTTACCTACATCCGGGAAAAGGCCCATATATATCATGTTGTTTAAATTAGAAAAGAGGCCTTCTAATGATTTGGAAGAGATGCATTATTTAAAAAAAAAAAAAAAAGGCTTTCTGTTGTTTTGCTTATTTGAAAAAGAGAGGCCCAAAAAATTGGGGAGAGAGAGTCTTCCTTCCTAAAATCAAAAGAAGGGCCTTCCTCCCTAAAATAAGAAGAGAGGTCTTATGGGGAAAAAAAAAAAAAGAGAGAGAAAAAGCCTTCAGCTGATTTGAAAGAGATGGCCAAAAATTGTGATAGAAAGTGGCCTTTTTTCCCCAAATCAGAAGAAGGATCCATACCTATATTCTCTTAGGGGCTGCTTGGTTTGGGGTTTTGGGACTATGGAATGGGAATGGAATGGGTATGGAAATGAAAGTTGTTGTTTGGTTAGATTGGGGTATGGGTTTGATTCCCTCCTTTGAGGGAATCCTCCATATCCTAGCATATTGGGGGGTATGGGTTTGACTTCCTCCTTTTGTGTATTTTTTATTTTTTAAAAATTTTAAGTGCTAAAATTCATCATTATAATATATTTTAACACAAATAGTTTATAATATATCAAAATTTAAATGTAAAAAAAATAAAAATAAATTTTAATCATAAAAAGTTTATTTGTGAACCAAACACCATCTATCATTCCCTCTACTATCATTCCCCACTATTATCATTCCCATTCCCATTCCCATTCCCCTCTACGAACCAAGCGGCCCCTTACTTTATTCATTGATTTTTTTTCCTTTTGCAATTTTCAACCCAATTCCAATTCTTGTGTATGTATTTGTGCATTATTCATGTGTTTTTTGAAAAATCAATTAAACATCTTACAGACTCTTTCCTGCTGTGTGCTCAATTAAAATAAATGAATCATCAAGAAACCAACAACGAACAAACCATTCCTGCTCTACCGAATTCGGAGGGATTTCAGAGAGTAAAAGCAAAAACAAGATGTTCTAGTTGAGAGAAAAGAAGAGGAGGTGAAGAAGATGGAGAAGGGAGAAGATGAGGAAATGAAATAGAAGAAAGAAAGAAACGTCTAACTTTAACCGGGTTGTCGTTTGAACTACAAGAAAACATCAATCTATGTATCTGTTCGGAGTCTACCAGAAGCAAGCTTGTGCTAGTACAACGCAGAAGGGGAACAATAAACATCGTTTTGCCTCTGCTTAGAGAGCTAATGTATGTGAGTAAACGTTTGACTCTCTCCCAATTTATTTTTTATTTTTAGAGCGGCTTTCTCTCCCCAATTTTGAAGCCCATGTGAACCCCCCACTTTCTCTCCCCAATTTTAGCAGAACCCTTTTTCTTTCCAAAATGACATCTTCCCACTCATTCTTATCACGAAAATACCTACTAAATGCCAAAAAGAGTGACGAACAAAAGGACACATATGGGACTCTCTCACAAAAATTTGCAGAAGACTTTGTTTTCTCCAAAATCACCCATCCCAATTTATTTAAGGGTGAAATGCACCAAATACCACTTAACTATTGACTTTTGCAAAAAACACCACTTTCCTTTAAAAACTGCAACTACAAGCACTTTATTTTCAAAACGTGCACCCAATACCACTCTGTTAGTCACTCTGTTAGTCAATTCTGTTAAGCGACTAACAGGGGCAAAATCATCATTGCGGCACTGTTCATCGTTTTTCCCAAAAATTTTCTGGCATTGTTCATCGGCCAATTTTTTTTTTTTTTCTTCTTCTTCTTCTCCTTCTTCCGATTATAATTAGGGTGAAATGCACCAAATGGAGGATTGAAGGATGAAACCTAGCATCCTTAGCTTCCGATTATAATTATAATCAGAAAAAGAAGAAGAAGAAGAAAAAAAAAAAATTTTGGCCGATGAACAGTGCCGAAAATTTTTGGGGAAGATGATGAACAGTTCCGCAACGTGTGAAATGACGATTTTGCCCCTGTCTTTTTTTGACTGTTAGTCACTTAATGGAATTGACTAACAGAGTGGTATTGGGCGCACGTTTTGAAAGTAAAGTGCTTGTAGTTGCAGTTTTTAAAGAAAAGTGGTGTTTTTTGCAAAAGCCGATAGTTAAGTGGTATTTGGTGCATTTCACCCTTATTTAAATTACAAAAAAAACCTAGTAAAGGCCAAAAAAAAAATGGACGAACAAAAGAGTAAGACTTGGGAAATTAAGCTCCTTTATAGTCTTACCTGAGATAAATGTAGTTCACCCAAAGAAAAAACAAAAAATAAAGGTAAAATGCAAACAGAAGTACTAAGCGCGCAGAAGTTTACAAAAAGACACATGAGAGTTTAAAATTTTTATAGGTTTAAAAGTCGAAACTATCTCTATTTTAAATTTATCCTAACTGTCCTCCCTCATCCCACTCCGAACTTTCCATTTCACTCAAACTTTCCTCCCTCATCTCACCCAATTTAGGTGTTAAGTGTCAGTTGGCTATGATTAGTTGAAGTATTATTATTATTGTGATTTTAAATGTATAATTACCTTGTGATCAGTATTATTTAAGGAACTTGTTATTAGCAAGGACAGTTTTACTAAACATAGGGACCATTTTAAAATCTTCTTCACTGAAAATAATAAACTGCCCTTCAGTAAAAGTAAAGGAAAATTTGGGAAATTTCTTACATTTTCTTCTTTTCTCCTCCTCGATCGACCAGCAAGAAAAGGCGGATGGAATTTGCCACCAAATCTGGAAA
This sequence comes from Leptodermis oblonga, assembly GCA_016801395.1. Lineage (NCBI taxonomy): Eukaryota > Viridiplantae > Streptophyta > Magnoliopsida > Gentianales > Rubiaceae > Leptodermis > Leptodermis oblonga. Next base: position 13,979,063 of record CM028755.1, on the reverse strand, counting down.
CTGGCCGACTGAAGTCACCCTAGAAGTGGGAAACCGGCGACGGGAAATCAAAAATTGCAGAACCTGTAGGTTATGCAATTTTGGTCCGTCGAAAAAGCGGAAATTGCAGAAACTACAATTTTTTGCAATTTTAGGCGAAGGAGTAAACCTTCGTAAAAGAAAAAAAGAGGAGACCTTCGTTGAAAACCTTCACACAGGCCAACGAAGGTTTTCTTCTCGCTGGCAACCATCGTGTTTTGAAAAAATTAAAAAATTTAAATAAGGATTTTTTTTTTTAGTGGGAGGATGTTTTCGTATTTTCACTCTTTAAAATTTTTAAATGGTCCCTACATTTAGTAAAACTGTCCCTGCAAATCACATTCCCCTTATTTAAATGTAATCATATGAGCATTTAAGTACACAAATTCAGTTAAAAACTCGTAAGAGCAATACATGTTATCGCATAGCATGTGGTTCTACCACTTTCATAGCATTTTGTTTGAATTTCCAATTTTCCAAGCCTTTGTCTTCAAAATTTGTGCAACACCTACAAAAAAGTACACAAGGATTTTGGTACACCACGGGGCTGTTCTTTAGCCAAATTTGATACCTGGTTTTGGTTGATTTTGGGCTTCAAACCAAAAACCAAACTATAAAGTCTGTTCAGCAATAAGGGTCTGAGACCCATTCCCAAACCAAATCTCAAACCAAAATTATTTCTTCCCCAACTCTTTATTCCACACCTCACGACAGTTCTTTTCAAAAAAAAAAACCTCACGACAGTCGACAACTCCCTTTCTCCCCAACGGCAGTCCAGAGAGATCCGACCAACTCCCCGATTCATCCACAGAAGTCGGTTATTTCTGGAATAATTGGTAGTCTCCGCTGAAGCTGAAGCTTGCGTTAAATCCTTCTGGCCGCTACTCATTTAATGCCAGCAAGGAATGCCGCTCACAACCACTCTGCGCAAAAAGAAACTCCGGTGAACTGCTCTAATAACCCCAATTGATCTTTCTTCGATATCGGCAGCAACACCATCTCCATCTTCATCGGTAGATTGAAGGTTTGGCCAAGCTTATTTCATCTTTAAACTTTAAAGTATTATTTTACCCTATCAATGAAAAGCCAAAAAAAATTAGTCTTTTTTCGTTCATTCAAAGCGACATCTAAACTCATAAAACGAAAATTCAACATTGACAAAAACTGAAGAGGTGATTATTGAAAAGGTAAAAGTCAATGTTTCTGATTCTACATTTCAATGATGCGGCTAGTGGAATGGAAATTTGGTGAGAAGATAGTCGTATTTTCCGCTCAAAACTAGTGTCAATTACTTTTCTCTTGGTGTTGCTGCGTTTACATTTATACATATTTTGTTGCAAGATTGGATTTTGATGACTTTTTGTTGATTTTCAGCATCTGGGTTTGGAGTTTTGTAGCTGCATTTTGGTCATTTTGGGGGATTTGAGATTTTGTTTCAGTTTTGTGTTTAAAGACTAAAAGAAGTGATCAGTGGACTCGTCGTCATTTTTTGTGGTGTTTGAGACCGGTTTCGAAAGCAAGGTTGAAGAATCAAGCTTTTTGGGCAATTCTGAGCTGAAGTTCTTTTGAGTTTTAACCGAACAGTTGCAGATTTGAGGAGGGTTTACTTTCAGTTCCATTATTTTGGGCATTTTTGTTGACCAGAATCTAGAAATTGAAAGAAGTAGAACTGAAGAAAATCGACAAAAGTGATTGCCCTTCGATTATTTGAAGGGAGTTTGGATTTTGCTATTATTTTTCTGGAGTTGATTGATTTTGGTTGAAGGAATTCTGGATTTTTGCAGTTTGTTCTTGGAATCTTTATCTTTATGCACTATCAGAATTTTGGAATGATGCTTTTGAAACGTGAAAGATCAATTGATATATTTGGAAGGTGTTGAGAGATGTCAACTATATCTCCATCTCCAAATTCTATTCCTTCTGTGGCTACTCCACCAACTCCGGCATCGTCTCCTCCTCTGACAACTTCCACACCACCGCCACTTCCTCCTCCTGCTGCCATATCACCTCCACCTTCTCTCAATCACCTCCTCCCATGGCTACCCCACCTACTAAAAAGTGTTGAGAAGAAAATTGGTTTGAAACCCTTGTTTATTTGAATTGGTCTGCAAATTGTTTTGAAAATTATTTTCAGAACCTTGTTTCTTAGAAATAGTCTGAAACCAATTTGGTTTGAAACATGTCTCAAGCCTGGCTAAAGAACCACATCTTATTGGGTCCAATTACGTTAGCCAAGGTCATAATTTTTCAAATTTTGTGACATAACTCTACTTCACACTTAGCAAAACACCTTAAGGACTTTTGTCCCTAGGATAGTCATGAACTTCCTCTTTCATTTTGCCATAAGTGCTTTCTAGTGTAAGTAAAATCATTGAACATGCTAGGAGCATGAAAATCATGAGAATAGTCATAATGATGCACATGATTTTCACAAAAAAAAAAAAATTTTTTTTAAAGGTTGTCCCATTATTTTAGGGTCTGTTTGGTAACATGATTCAAGTCATAGTTTGAAACCATTTTTGATTTTATAATAGTTTTTTATCATTCCCAATAAGTCTTTTTACATTTTCAATAAATTTTTTTACATTTCTAACACACTTTTTTACATTTTCAATATAATTTTAATATTATAAAATTAAAAGTGGTTTCAAATCATAGCTTGAGTCATGTTATCAAACAGGGCCTTAGCCTTATAAACATCTTCATTTTGGTTTAAGGCATAAGAGAATTCATTTCTTTGGAAATTGTTTTTCTTTTCAAAGTTGTCATACTTCCAAGCATGAGTTACTATTTCTTTTCAATTGAAGGATAAGAAAATTTCTCCTCAATGGAAGAAACACTAACAAAGGTGGAAGATAATGAAGGCACATTAATGGATTGGCTCATAACATAGCCAATGCCAAATTTATCATTTCCAACTTTTTGTTTATCTAATAATTTTTGAAATTTATTTTCGCCTTATGTTAGTTTTTCAAGAGTAATTCTCAAATCATCCATTTTATTTTTTTATTAAATCAGATTCGTCTTTTAACACATCATATGATTTAATCTTCTCAAGCAATGTAGATTTTTCTTTTAAAAACTCTAAATTTATCATTTTAGCCTTTTTTATTTTAAAATCTTTTCTTCAACTAAAGAGGTCAATTCAATGACTTACGTCTCAACTCTTCGTTTTCACAATTTAAGATGATGTTTTCTTCTTTTAAAAATGCAACATCTATTTCCAATTTTTCAATTTTCATTTCCACAACAAGTTTCCTTTTAACGGTATCAATGAGATTAGCATGCAAATTTTCTACTAATTCTACATCATCGAAATCATCATCATTTTCATCATCACTACAACAAGAGGAAAAAGAGGGGAAAGAGTACTTACCGCTCTTTGCTCTAGGCCGATCAAACATCTTGTCATGACCATTATTTCTTCTTCACTTGGAGAATCATTTTGAAGTTTCTCCCTTTGCACAACTCTCTTGGCAATATTATCATTTGCCACTTTTAGTGATGTAGAAGTTAAGATATTAGGAAATGCAACGAATGCCGAAAATAGTTGCTCAACTAAAGTTGCTAAAGATCTTAACTCTAAGGTTTTAAAACCTCAAATTCGAGCCTAGGCTCTGATACCAATTGAAATCTCAATAGCAACATAAGAGGGAGAGGTGGTGAATTAGGTTTTAGGTCAATTAAAAATTAATTTTGAAAATATTTGAACTTCCTTTTCAAAAGACCATTTAAAACAAGTGTGATAAAGTAGTTATTATTATTTGTCAAAACAATTTGAAAAGGAAATTAAAGGAAAGACAAAACAGAAGGATTTATAGTGATATGAATTTTCCTTGAATTCTAATCCACTACTTAAGTTCTACAACTTAAGATTTACTAATCCATTACTTTTAATTACTTAAATGTGTAGTTCAAACCCTCACACTTATTTAATATCAACCTCTTGATCTTTAGACTTTTTACGAGAAATTCCTAACTCAACTCTGAGCTATAATTTCATCATAATTCCCTAAGATTAGGAATGGATCTTTTGTCATGTCCTTGTTTAAGAATTTTAGGTCTTACTCAAAACTCTACCTATCTTAGGAAATGAATCTTTTGCCTAATTCTTGTCAATGATATAAGACTTACTCAAGACTCCCCCTTCTTCAATTTTTTGCCTATTACTTATGTTGTTGTTTATTTTTTTATACATCAATATATCAAAAAACTAAGAGGTGCTTAAATTTTTTTTTTTTACGGTTTAGGATCATTCTTAAGTACTATTTAAGTAAAAAAAAAAAAAACCCCATTACGAGATAATTTCAATTAAATGTGGAATATCTACTATATGGACGTGCAATGTTTTGAGATGAGATGTGCAAGACTTTTCTAGCAGTGTTTACGGACAAAAAATAATAATAATACGTATTCATGATAAATAACTAAATAAATAAAATTACCATATTTATATTTGGTATATTTACCTGCAACATTTTTTTGGGTATGTTTGCTTGATTTGCAGGTAAACGTACTAATAAGTAAATTTTAGAATATATGGTAGTGCACCATAAAAATTGATATGGCACGATTGTATTGGATGAAACTTGACAAAATCATCCCCACAAATTATTTGAAGGGACTACACAATTTTTCAGTTCTTATGATGAATTTTAAAGTATATTATTTATAATCCATATTTTTCTTATTACATTAATTCATTCTTCTTAATATACAATGATTTAGCCTAGGCTTTTGCACGCTTATTTTCCTAGCTCAGTAGTTTTTCAAGATCAGACAATTATTCAATGAGCTCACTTGCTGCTAATGAGGGTAAGCTCGCGAACCATCTTGAAAAGTCCTGTGCGGCGATTGTAAAAGGTTGTTCAACGGTGACGTTCGTGTTCAATTCTTTCCATGGCTACGACCATTTGTCATAGGTGATTTCTACCAGAGAAAATGGGGAGAAACTTTTTGGAATCCAATAGTAAAGAAATAATGTGGGGTGATACCATATATATTCTGGTGTTGGAGGTATTATTTATAGGGAAAAAGTTCATGCATAACCCGATGACATTTGGGTATTAGCCGTTTGTTATCACTGTGGTTAGGAAACTTTTTACTACTATGTTTAATTTAGGTGTTAAGTGTTAGTTGGCGATAATTATTTTTATTGTTACTATACTTTTTTATATTCACGTGGTATGATTATGGTTATTATGTTGTTAAATATATTTCATTGTGATGATTTTTTTAATGTTATTAATTATATCTATTTTTTATTTTCTTGTACATTCGTATCTAGGATAGAAAGAACCAAATGAAATGGGATCGGAGTGGCTCTGAGATTAATTCAAGGAATGAGCAATGGATAAGAGAGGGAAATCGGGAGGGTGGGTTTATAGAGGCAGGAGGGATTGGGATTCCGGTACAGATTGGGCAGATTCCGGGAAGGGCTTAGATTGAAACATGAATCTGGGTCGGCTACCTAGTCAAAGAGTACTCCATGCTTAAACGGCAGTCTCCAAGTCACAGTTGAGACGTGTGAGGTGAAAGAAATCAAGGCTTGAATCTTGCTGCCATGGCCAATACTCAAGAGTTCCTTTGATGATGATGCCCAGATGTCTACATTACCAAAGGTTGTGTTAATAAGATCCAAAGTGACTGACAGGCCATGCATTGCTCTTCCACCTTAAAAAAGATTAGATAGACTTTAAAAGGAAGTCTTGTGTTCCTTCAGGACTTACGAAAAATCTTATAGCAAATTAATGTGTTGCCATAGAAAAAGAGAGAGAGAAGTTTAATATATATATATATATATATATATTTCTTTTCGCCTGTATTTTTGGAAGTTAGTGAGGATATTTTTGTCCAAAATTTTTGATTTACGTATGATAATGTTTGGCATTTGTATTTTAGCTGGGGTAACTTTGTCTTTTAAGATTATTTTCTTTTGACTGTTAGTCAAGAGGGGACAAAGTGTTAGTTTTAATAACATATAGGGGCAAACAGTAACTACCTAAACATAGTGGGTAAAAAGTGATTAAGCCTTTATTTTATTTTTGTTATTAATCATACATTACTTATGTTGTCGTTTACTTTCTTGTACATTCATATGTCTAAAATTAGGATTGCTTAAATTTTATTCTACGATTTAGGATAATTTTTAAGTATTATTTACGTTAAAAAACCATTATAAGGTAATTTCAGTAAAATGTGCAATATCTGCTATACGGACGTGCACTGTTTTGAGATGGGATGTGCAAGACTTTTTCAAACGAATAACGTATAATGAAAGATGTGCAACTGTGTATAAGTGATATTTTTTTTTTGTCATTAATTATACATTACTTATGTTGTTTATTTTCTTGTACATTCATATGTTCTGAAAAAATCAAGTTGCTCCAATCCTTTTGAAGATATCCCTATAGCACTTACACGTCGGAGAAGGATCCAACAATACATAGGTGATACATTTACCGTGGAGAATTATCAAATTGCACCTACATAGAGAGGAGATGGAGATGATGCCGTTGAAAATCTTGAAAGGTTTGAGAGTTCATAATTCATATACTCCTTTCATTTCCCTCCCTTGAGGTTTGTCCGAATTACTGAGCAACCCCTGATGTTTGTGAAAAACTACGAAACCCCCTTCCTCAATGTGATGAAAATACAAAATTACACCTCTTGAAGCATGATTGGAATGAATAAACATTGAAGCATGATTGGAATGAATAAACATTCACAATTATTAAAATAGCAAATGGTTAGGCTGATATACCCCTAATAAGAAAGATAACAATACGTAGAGAAAAATATTCTTATGAACCAAATCCCCATTTACAATAAAGTGTGGGTAAATAACGGAAGTGTGACAATAATCCCAGATTCATAAAGTGTGATTGATTACTGTAAATGTGATTCAATTATAAATTTGGGATTATTGTAAATGGGGTTCAGTAATTCACCACGATTTATTATAAATGGGTATTCGGTTAGTAATCATATTTTTTTAATATATTTTTGTATTTCTTATTAAGGGTATATTGGTCTAACATTTTACTATTTCAATAGTTATTAACATTTTTCTGTTTGGTTCCTTTTTTTATGGGTAAAATTGTTATATTTCATCACATTTTAAGGGTTTTTGCAGTTTTAATTTCACAAATCTCAGGGGCTACTCAATAATTTGGACAAACCTCAAGGGAGGTAATGTAATTTACTCTAAAAAACCAAAAATGCTACTCATGAAAAGTAGCAATGATACTCAGAAAAATAAAAATAAAAATCTAACGTTACTCTTTAAATAATAGCAGTGATACTCTTCATGAGTGACAATGATACTTTTGAAAATTACAATTGCTACTATTGTACATTTTGATAGTGTATGTTACCTTTGAATGGTGCTATTACACTCGTGAAGACACTCCCTCATACTGATACCGTGATACTTTCTTCAAGAGTAGCATCGATACTCCTTCAAGAGTACACTAATACTTCGAAAGGAGTAAAAATTAGCTTTTTTCACAAATAGAATTTTTTTATGTGAATAAAGATATTTTTCAGAAATCGCTTTCTTAATAAACGAGAAAAAAATTGCGAGATTTTTCAAAAATCCTTTTTTTCACAAATGGGAAAATATTTTTGTTTTGAAATAAGTAATATTTGAAAATTTTACGTATTTTAGGAAATAATCTCGATAGGCTTTATTTTTTGAATTTACCATAAAAAAGGGAATATTAACGAATTATATTTGATAGTATGTTTGTTTAGAGCGTCACACACATAATTGGTTAAAATTGTAGAAGGAAAATTTTTCCTGCCTTTTTTAAAAACTAAGAGGGATATTTCTGTGAAATTTGAGAAACAAATCCCACTCATTTTCCCCCAAAAAAAGGTTTTTGGACTTTGGAGATCAACTAAAACGATAATAAAAAAAAAGGTGAAATACGAAAACAACCCCGAGGTTTGAATTATGAACAAAAAAGACCTCGTAATTTCAAAAAAGGCAAAACAAACCTTGAGGTATAAAAATCAAAACTCTTATATTAAGAGACATTAAAAAAATTGGTAAAATGACTAAAATGTCCAACAAAATCCACAATGAAAAAAATTATGAATGTTAAAAAACAAATGTTGCCTTCTCTCCTCTTCTCTATGTCCACAAGAGATGACTCATTAAGAAGCCATGAAAACCCCCCTCGAATAACTTGTGGGTTATGTGCTATCGTGCTGAAGGCCATCGTCGTCGTCGTCGCCTCCCTCTGCACCACAACTGGCTGCCATTCTACAATTCACGTCGTCCACATCACTTGTAGCCTGACTCGAGTTCAGTATTAAATGTGACAAGGGCCGCTGCCTCCGCCGGCGTGACTTTTCATGTCATCGATGAGGAAGACAAAGTGACCACTCCTCTGCCACACCAAATTCAAGCGACTAGTTTCTTCAGCACCTGCGCCACCAGCTCTTTCGTAGTTCTTAGTTGTGGACCAATTTTCTTGATATTCAGCACTACTTCGAAGCCTTCTATCTGTAGCAACTGCTTATCATTATAATGAAGACTCTGAACGCAATTGGTAAAGATCATGAAATCCCAAGTTTAATTAGCAACCTAAGAAGAACCTAATAGGGAGAGGGGGTGAATTAGGTTCTTGACCCTTTAAAAATATTAGTCTACAAAGAAGAATTTTGAAAAACCATTTTCAAAGACAAGTTTTAAAACCAATTTAAAACTTGATTTCTAAGTGAGGTGTGTGATTAGTGATTTGGAAAACATGAAACCAAATAAACAAGAAGCAAGACACACCAAATTTATAGCGGTTCAGATTCCTCGTGAATCCTACTCCACTCCCCAAGTTCTACAACTTGAGGTTCCTAATCCTCTAGGAAACACTTAAAAAAGTGTTTCAATCCCTTACACTTGCTTAACTCTTTCTCAAGAGTTAAGACTTTTTCCTTGCATAATCTAGCTCTAGATTTAGGACTTTACCCTTTTGCTTAATCCAAACTCTTGGATTGAGACTCCCTTGCTTAAGGCTAGCAATGGATCTTTTGCCTTATCCTTCCTCAAGGATTTTAGGTCTTACTCAAGACTCCATTTGCTTAGCAATTAGGACTTTTACAAATGCCTAGCCTCAATCCCTTGAGATAGGACTTCTCCTTCTCTTCTTGCTCCCTCTTACTTCATGCCTAACTCTTAATTAAGAGTTTAGGACTTTGCCTCACTTACAAGATGCCTACAACACTTACTCAAGTGTTTAGGACTTCCCTCAATGTGTTTACAAAGTAGGAATATAATGCTATGAAAATTAGGTAACAATTACAATGAAGTTTTTCTATTCTAGCCTAACTTTGAAATAATTTGCTAGAACTTTCAATGATTCTTTTGAGAGCTTTTTGAACACTTTAAAAATGTTGGAAATCTGATGGGAAGAGATGTCTTTGATGTTTTTCAAGGGGGGTTATTTATAGGAGGAAAGAACCCTTCAAAAAGTGAAAAAAAAGGGTCAAAAAAGAGGCCACCAGAGGCACCTGCAACAGGCCTTGCGACAGCCGTAGCTGTCACAGGGCCTGGCCTTGCGCGCTATTGCGCGTGCGGTGCTAGGCCTGAGCGCACAGCGCCTGTGCGCGCCGCTGCCCCAAGCGGCCCTGTCAGCCCCTTGTCAGCTTGATTTGACATCTTTTTTCGTTTGCTTGTGATTTCTTCGTTTTAACTCCATTTTATTCGCCGTTTTTTGGGTTGGTTCACCCTTGAACTCTTCTCTTCATTTTTTGAATGTGAAACACTGTGGGTCCCACTTAGGGATGTGCTCGGGACTCTTTTTCTTCTTTCTTCATTTACTTGCTGTTTCTTCGTTTTAGCTCATTTTTCTTTGCCCTTTTTTGCGTCGGTTTTTCTGTGAAAATTTCTTACATTTAATTACTTGGAAAAACTGTGGGTCCCACGTTGGGATGTGTTTTTCTTCTTTCTTCATTTGCTTGTCGTTTCTTCATTTTTAGCTCATTTTTCATTGCCCTCTTTTGCGTTGGTTCTTCCATAAACATTTCCCTACATTTTCTCACTTAGAAGAACCGTTAAATTAATTATCATATTTGTTGACTCATCAATCAAAATAAGGATTAAGATCAACCGGGTCTAACTGATCATGGAAAAGTGGTCTTTTGTTTAATTTTAACAAATTATTATAGTAATAGTTAGGACGGTGGTAGGCAAATGATGGCGACAATCCAATGACCTAACGAACGGCGGCGATAACCATGTAAGTTCGGTGATAATGGTACTACATCTACATCCCCACAATAATAATAATATATTAGAGGAGATTTTGGTTATTAGTGTAGAATATTATTTATTATAATTTTAAAAATTATTTAGAGGGTATTTTGGGATATTTAAAAAGAGTAATCATGATTTAATTAATTAACTAACAGTAAGGTTAATTTTGTTTCTATACCTCTAACCTCTGGGTTTATTTTGTATTTTTTGAAACCACGAGATTATTTTTGTTCTTAGTTCAAACTTCTGGGTTGATTTTGTATTTCACTGTAAAAGAAAAGGTAAATTACATTTACTTTCCCCGAGATTTATGGAAGCTACCAAAAATTTTTCCTGAGATTTCATAAAACTACCAATATCTCTCTGGACTGAGAAATAATATAACAATTATCCACTGTTGGCTTCATAAAATTACATTTGCTCTTTTGTGAGTCAAAAAATTAAACTCAAAACTCAATTTTTTTTTTTTTGTAATTAGGCAAATGGTTTTCTATCAGACCGTATGACAGTTTGACATGTGATATTTCAACCCTTAAAATATTGAATATGCAATATTTTTCAAAGAGAAAGTGGTGCATGTCAAACCATCTGGCATGTTGAATACAAGTTTTTGTCAAAATTTGGACGTTCATGGGGGCGTCTGTAATTTCATGAAACCTTGAGGGATTTTGATAGTTTTCACAAACTCTCGAGGATGAAAATGTAATTGACCCTAAAAGAAATTCATGCATTCTCTTGTACTGACACCAAGGCATGCATGGAAGATTAGGTGTCAAGTAAAATTTGACTCTGTTCCTCTCCTATTCCTCTGCAAGCTATAAACCTAAACCTACACTCTTTTCGGAACAGGCTCCCCTTTAAACGAAGCGTCAAATCCATCCGTTTCTAAACCCCTTTTGACCAGTTTAAACCCGCAAGAAAAGCAAAAAATCAGCAGGAAAACAAGAGGAGAATTGATTAAGGTGAAACAAGGGAGCAAGAAGAGCAGATTTTTGGAACAGGACATAGCAGATCTGGCATGGGCAACCTATTTTGAAAGGTAAAATATTCCACTTAATTTTGTGAAATCAGTCCCAAAGGTTTAAGCTTTGAACTGGGTCATAGTAAAAGGTGGTTGCATGTTCCTAATGTAGGACGGAATCAATGGATTTTACTGAAACCTGACTGAACTTGCATGGGTTTGGATAAATTTAGTAAACAGAGGCTGCTGTTTTAAATTTAGGGTTTTAAATTTGGGTGATACTTTGATCCAATGTGATTGTAAGTGCATTTCTCAAGTTCTAATCAATATTATATGATCCCTAGTACCAACCAAATCAACCATTTTATTGCAGATATTATCTTAGAAGAGTCTGTCTCGCACGGTAAGTTTTCTTAATGAAATCATTTTGATTGAACAAAAACTGGATTTGTATGAATTTGTTTACTGTTTTCATATTTTATCTCTCTTGTTTATGATACCATTTCGGTTGTGTTAAATGACTACTTGCTGACTTGAAGAGGAAGAAGATAAGGGCAAAGGAACTAGGAAGAAGGGGACTTCTGGAACACGCTTTTGAAGAAGTTGAAACCCATATAAGAAGGTAACTGCATTCACTTTATCAAAGTAAAAGAAATGTGGGTTTAATTCCTTGAAATTTTTGAATGCTGGGTTAGAATGCTATGAATGATGTTGAAATGCCTCGTCAGCAATTTAACAACATTTTTAATCAACTCAAAATGAGAAGAGTAAAACATATTTGATGGAAGTTTGCGTGTCATGATAATAAAGTTTGAATCTTGAGCATGAAAACATGTTTACAAACATTGGTTCTTAGTTAAATGATGAATGCGTGTTACCCAAATTTTGTAAAATAGTTAATAGATAGATTGTTGGTTGCATTTATTTGTGGGTTTGATAATGATGGAAACAATATTGCGTTTCTGTACCTAAATCAGGGAACACTGTGATTTAAGTGGTCAAACAAACTCATAAATTAAAAGATCTAAATCTTGAAGACTGAGTGCAATCAGGTAACTAGTTTCAGTCAAGTCTGAAATTGTTTAAGTATATATCAACGAGTGAATTATTTTCTGCTCAAATAGTTGAGTTGTGGACATGATTTATGTGATGTATATTTGTGTACATTGTGACATGTGAATATGTTGGAGTTGTGTCGAATTTCCTGAGTTGTTTATTTACAGGCCTGTTTGTGTATTTTATCACATCTTATCACATCAGACCAATTGTATGCTGTTAATTGTGCATGCCTGTACTCAGTTGTGTACTTCATCACACCAAGTTTGGGTCCTCCCCACTTAGTTTGTCAAAACTAGTGAGGTTGGCATTGATTGCTGGTTTTAGATGACTAAAAGGATACTGTTTGGTTATTTCAAGGCTCGGCCCCCTGGTCATTGTCGTGCGCAACCACTTCAATACTTGGCATGGTTGTTGCTTATGGTTGTCTGGTTTCTTGGTTATGATTTCTCAGTGAATGACTGGTTATTACTAGTCTTAACTAGTAGTACACTTATAGACTCATATGAGGGTTTGGCAGTTTATTGCTTATTGTCACTCTCATACTTTAAATTGTAGTGTATTAATTGTTGTTTCATGTGAATGCCTGGTCACTAAATTGTAGCACTTCTATGAATTCAGGCTTATTATTGGATATTTTTATTTCTTAGACCTGATGGCTGATGGCGAGTGAAATTGAAGGTTTGCTAGATCAGGAGACTTGTGGGACTTTTAGTTAACTCTTTGAGAACTCTTGTATTAATGATGAGAGTTTTAGTATTTAGTATGGATTTCAGTTTGTAAGCTTTTGTATTTATCTTGAACATTAACATGCAAACTTTATTTGTATATTCTTATAATTCTATCGAGTCCTGGCATTAATCAAGTAGGCACCTAACTCAACACTCTTGACTGAACAGGGTGGTGGAATTAGAGTCTCACAACTGTGATGTCATTAGTCTAAGTATAGAAGATAAAAACAATGTTTATATAAAAGGTAAACGTTAACCTTGGTATATCTTAGCAATTAACTATCTATTTTTGCGGAATGACCGACAATTTATTGTTTTGTGCAGATACAATATGTCAGGAGTGGAAGATGAGGATTTGCAATCCCCGCGACCAATCTATTATCGACTGGAGAGAGGTGGGAGGCTCTTCTTGTGGTCCCCATCGGCTCGCCGGAGCAGGACTTGTGGCTGTCACCTAAACTACTCCTATCCTAATTGGTTAGTGTGGGCAATAGCCCGAGAGAGGGATTGGCTCCAGGAAGAAATCAACCAGCTGCAATTTGAGGAAGAACGGTTAATGAGGGAGGCTGATGCAGCTAGGGAACAGAATCAGGCCCTTCTGCAGCTTGGACAGATATTAGAGAATGCGGCTCAGGCCTACCGTGAACTGAACCAGGAGTCTGGTGGACTTGGGACTACAGCCCAGCAGGGGGAGCGGATGACAGGTCCGTGAGAGCCTGTTGGGAGGCCTCCAGACTTGCTGACTTCATGTCAATCCTTATTTGAGTCTGGTCAGCCGAGCAGGGAGCAGGAATATCAGTGTTTGCTTCATGTTTTCTTTATGTATTGTACATATTTTGACTAATCACTGAGGTTTCTTTTGATTTCGTAGGACCTTTGTTTGGTGGAGTGGAATCTTGAAGTGATGTTGTTTTGTTTTCTTTTTAATACCACTCCAATTCTCCTGATAAATGGTGAAAAAAGTGAAAGCCAAACATAAGGCTTGGTAGTTATTTTTTAGCCACTTTGGTGGTGTGGACTTGGAAAGATTCGCCAGTTAACGCACGGCAGAAGCATCCAAACCAGCTGACACGGGAGTTTCATCTCAAAAGAAGAGGCTTATTCACAGTACCAAAAAAACAAAAAGCTTCTTGCTTCTCGTCAGAAGAAATCACTATACTGGAGGAAGTTAGAGGTATTGGTTTCCTATATTTTTAGCCTCGAACTTCTTTTCTAGCTTCACTTCAAATAAAGGTGAAGAGGAAAACTGCTTCTCCAGTGGAATTAGCCCGTGTTTATGAAGCACAGTGATAGTTATCCTCAACTTCAATCCTCATTTCTGAAGGCTGCTCAGCATCTCATTGAGAAAAAGAAAAGAAGGATCTGTCACTGAATTGTATGGTTGAGATGATTGAAATGGAAAAAAAAAGAAAAGAAAAGGATTTCGTATGTAATGTTAGGGCTTGTTCTTTTAGGAAGGTTTGAGTTTTGATTTTGAAGAAATAGTTTTATAATGTAAAAAATGTATTGAAAATATAAAAATGAATAGTTGAATAATAAAAAATTATATTAAAAATAATGAAAATTAATTATAATATATTAAATTTATTGTTTAAACCAAAATCAAAACTTAAAAGAATAGGCCCTTAAATCTGTGGCAATTTGCAACAATATGATGAAAAAAGAAACCAAACTCTTTGATGGGGCAAAAGAAAATCTTTTGGGAGGGAGTCTCTGTTACTAATCTTGATAAACATCAGAGCTATAATCGATACATCGGAGTCATCTTGATAAACATCAGAGGCTATAAGCGAAAAGATACATCGGAGTCATCTTGATAAACATCAGAGGCTATAAGCGAAAAGATACATCGGAGTCATCTTGATAAACATCAGAGGCTATAAGCGAAAAGATACATCGGAGTCATCTTGATAAACATCAGAGGCTATAAGCGAAAAGATACATCGGAGTCATCTTGATAAACATCAGAGGCTATAAGCGAAAAGATACATCGGAGTCATCTTGATAAACATCAGAGGCTATAAGCGAAAAATCGATACATCGGAGTCTATATGAATTGATACAAGTTTTGGCCCTCGTAGAGATTCTGAATCACTATTCAAAGCTTAACTTATAACTTGATGGATTGGGGATAACAGAAGTTAATCGCGTGCATAAATTGAAGGGGAAAAAAAAATTGTAAACAGGGTGAGTCACGAAATCAGTAATAAATTAGTGAATTTAATTTTTAGTCATCATACTTTTAAAACTTTTAACTTTTGGTCACTATATTATGAAAATCTTATTCGTAGTCAGCGTACTTTTATTTTTATATTTCACTCATTTAATTTGCACTCTCTTTTTTAGGGAATTTTCGTCACTTTTACGGCCGAACTCAATCTGAATTATCACCATAATTGTATTGAATATGAGGTTTGTTTGGAGCATGCATCACAGAAAATAGTTTGTTAAAATTTCACAAAACTTTTATGAGTTAGAGAATCCTGTAATGAGGATCAATTCTAATAGAAATAAAATACGAAATTGTTATTCGCAGGAACGATTTTACTATTCACAGTAATATTTTTATGTGAAATCCTTGAAATGCCCTTAAGACTTAAAAAAAAAAATCATATTAAAAAATTCTATAAAAATGTTACTTGCATACCATAACCTGTATGATATTGTTTGGCTATTTTCACTATTCACCTTCAGTAGTTCATTTTTTATTCACACGTGTATTCAAATATGACCGACAGACAAGAGGACGATTCATATGACACGGTAAGTAATAACTGTATACAATTTTTTACGTGAAATTTATTTTTTCTTAATAAAAAATATCTGTCTGCTCTTTGATTTAGACCCGGATCTGCAATTATCCGGTCGGAACTGTAAAATCTGGGCGAGGAGACTGTCTCCTCGCCCGGATTTCGACCGGAATACCTCCGGTCACAGGCTGTATTTCCGGCAGAAGTACCGTCGGAGACCGACGGTAGTGGGAGGGAAAATACTGCCCGGTGAAGGGCAGTATTTTTCCCCAGGAGGACCGCCGATTATCGGAGTTAGTAGCCGGCGAAATACCGCGTGGGGGGCCGCGGTATTTTTAGGCCGATCATTGCCGACGATGTTCCGACCAGAAGTGCCGCCGGACGCTGGCGGTCTTTTACCGGAAAAAGCCGCCAAGGCGGTAGTTTGCTGAAAAAAATCGCTGGATTCCGGCGGCAGTTGCTGGAAAAATACAGCCGGCGGTATTTTTCCAGAAACTGCAGCAGGAATTCAGCGATCTTTTTCAGGCTAAAAACCTCTGGATTCCGGTGGTATTTTCCGAAGAAATATTGCCCGATTCCGGCGGTATTTCCGGTGCGGTGGTCTGCCTGAAAAAATCACCGGTTGCCGCGATTTTTTTATCTGCGGCGAGCGGTAATTTTTTCGATTTCTCGGCCAAAAAGGCCAGATATCTCGCAGGAGGCGAGATTTACGGAATATCCCCCTATGTTATGTAGAATTTAGTCACATTCTCACCTCTCGTAGATGAGATTATTCCAAAATTTAATGGTTCCTGCTAAATTTTGGGTTTTAGTATGCTTACCCATCGTTTTGTATTAACAGGATATCCGGTTGGAGAGGGATGACATATTTTTTGACCACACGAGGTATTTCAAACGGACGAAAAGTTTAAAAGTAAGGAAGATTTGGTTGCATAGGTCAAAGCTACAGCATCTGAAAATAATATGATTGCAAAAATTACATTTTATTCGAAAGCGTCGGGCATTTTCCTTGCAAGAGGGAGAAAATGGCGAGTTGAGATAGGGTGCGATAGATCAGGAACATTTAGAGATAAGTTATCCCTACCTGAAGGGAAGAGAAAGTGGAACAATACAAGCAGCAAATTGACAAAATGTCCATTTCACCTTATGAGACGCGAAATTGCTGGGGGAAATTGGAAGTTAGAGATAAAAAAATGGTAATCACAATCATGAATTACAGCAAGTTCGAAATTGGCATTCATCGCACTCACGGCTAATGGAAGCGGAGAAGAAGAAGGTTGCAGAAATGTCAAGTATTAATATCAGGCCGAAGCATATATTGGCCCAGTTGCAAGCGGATGATCCGTAAAATGTCAGCCACATAAGATAGGTATACAATGAAGCAGCAAAAGGTAGAAGGGAGGCGAGGGGAGATATGACTAACATGCAGTATTTCTTCAAACATTTGCACGATCACGAATACTTCTATGCGCACACAGCTGACGATGATAGTAATGCAGTCGGGCACATTTTCTTCGCACACAAGAAGGCCCCTTCGTTTCTTGGTTTGTTTTCGTACGTTTTGTTTATGGATATAACGTACAAGGCAAACAGGTATGACATGCCTCTTCTGCAGATAGTGACTCATGTCCCCATATCTCAGTATGTTCATATTGCTTTCGTTTTCATGAGGGACGAGACTAACCCGAGTTATTTGTGGGCCATAACTCAATTGAAGAATTTATTCGAGGGCAACAAATACCCACATGTGATCATTACTATCTGGAGATTGCCATAATGAACGCTGTGGAAATAGTATTCCCACATGCTACCCAACTACTGTACATGATACACATTGAAATAGGTGTAATGAAACATGTAGTAGCGGCTGGCAACGACAAAACTACAACGGATATGTTTCTATATCTTTGGAGGCAAGTGGTGAAAGCTTTTATATATGAACAGTTCACGGAAGCTGTGGAATATATTGATACTAGATATGGAAATAAATCTAAATTTAAAAATGTGATTCCATACTTGAAAAACACATGGTTGGATCCCCACGCAGACAAGTTTGTATCTTGTTAGACGAAATATATAAAGAATTATGGAGGGCGCACAACGAACATGTAAATTCATTATAGCTTTAATTTATAGTGGTTTATGTTATATAATTATATGATACTTTATATAATGTTTTGTGTGAGAATTTGATTTTCAATGTTAATTGGCTTTCAGGGTTGAGAGTGCACATGCACAATTAAAAAAGGCAATTGGGATGAATAGGAAGGCATTTTCAGGTTTTTTTTCAAGGGATTAATATTATGAAATAGGCGCACTTTGATAAAATTCGGATTGCAATGAAATTTTCTTACAGTAAAACATACAGGAATAGCGACTACTTACTGTATAGTAGACTGAATGGTATACTGTCTTTTGCTGCTATTACAATGATCGAAGAAAAATATACAAAAAGAGTTGGCCTCATCGGGGAAGATGGTTCGTTGTGTGGTTGCGAACTCCGAACAAGTTACCGCTTGCCATGTGCATGTGAGATGCAACAGTTGGTGCGAGCATATTGTCCAATTGATCCTGTTGATGTGGACCCCTTCTGGAAGACGCTGCACTTGGGAGATAATGATATTCTGAAAACTGCAGAGACAAGACAAAGCGCCGAAGGGCGACTGCATGAAATGTTTGTTGAGACCATTGCGCGTCCAAGCACTGACATATACAGGGTGATGGGTGCGGTGCATGCAGTTCTTCATCCGAAAACTGTTGATTTAGCTGAGCCGGTACGAACATGCCGATAGGAATGCATTACAATGAGGTGCATATATTAATTTTCCTGTACAAATCATAATGATTAATTACGTATCGATATACTAAATTTAATATGAGTTGCAATCGCAGGTAGGAGATCCACAGGAGGACAGAGGAGAAGAAGGGTTGTGAGGCCCCACGCTTCTGAATGGCCTTTTGACATGCCCCTATTTCTGAAACAGTTCGTGTTCGACTACATTACCTAGCACGTTAATGTGAAGGCTGATGGACATTGTGATTTTAGAGTAATTTCTTATTCCGTACACGATGCAGATGAGGAATATTGACATCAAGTGCCTAGAGACCTGCACGAAGAACTGCAAGATCAATCTACCATTTGGCGACACGTTCTTGGGCCAGTCGACTACGAGTTAGTATACAGGGTTATAGAATGTTATGTAGTTCCGGCATTGGATGCATTTTGGTTTGATTCTCATCTGTTTGGATTACTTGTCGCCATGAAGTATTAGCGGGTTGTTACATTATATGGCCCGCAGAGTAATACTTTCCTTCCGATTGAGTGGCGGGGGGCTGACGTATCTAATGATCCGATCAGTTTCATCAATATGGGTCTTATAAGACAAAATTATTTCATTGCTTTGTTAACGGCAGGGGAGGTTTTGCTACCCCCAATCTATCCGACGTGGAGAAACAGGGCCTCAAGACAAATGTAGAGTTGAAAAACTCACTTGGATCAACGATTGGGTGAATTTATAAATAAATATACTGTTGATTGTTAGTATTACATGTATTTCTTATCCAATAGTTTCTCAATATAAGTATCTTATATGTAAGTTTCATTTGTAAGTAATTTTAACATTACTGAACGCTCATACACTGGATCAAAAAATATATATACTACATGATAATAATTTAGAAATGGAGATAATAGAAAATTTTCTTAATATTACTAAATATGAAGAGTCAATAACATAGCACAGGTGATTTTGCCGCAACTTATTCTAGTGCGGGCATCAAATTCTCCAAATATCTAGCCACCTCCTCTATAGCCCTCTCCCTCACGTCGTTGGGTACCGAATGCCTTGTTTGGGGATGAGCTAGATACATTTTACTAGCTATATATTGCAAACGCTGCATTTGACAGAAAAATTCAAGTTATGTAAACAAGCAGTGACATAAAAATAATAAATGGACAAAAATACACAGGAATCACATGTACTTACCGCAACCGCTGGCAGCTGTTTAGGGTCCGATAGCTCTTCCACTTCCATGTCGTCTTGACTAACACGAATGTGTGATCGCGGATGGAAGTAGTCGAGGTACTCAGGGCACGCCTGATCGGCCCATTGAGCCTTATGAAGCCCCTTTAACATTCTACTCTTGTACATTTGCCAAGCCATAAAATCTGGATTGTACACGCAAGAATACTTACGAATTTCAGGGCCTCTGTTACAGTTTTTTGGCTCAGAAACTCTATCTGAGCTCTACTGCGCATATCCAAATTGTCACATGAACTGATCAGGCATATAGGGCTCTATGATCGAAGGAAAATAAATAAGCCCCCTGAACAATGTGATTGGGTGCACGCGTGCAGGATTTGGCCCGAAAGGAAGTCAATTTACCTAGTTTATTTGCAAGAACATTAGTGATTAATCGACAAATTAGGATATGACACTAATTAACCGTACGACATTTAAATGATATAGAAATACAGATTATTACCTCATCAGATTTTAATGTATCTAGGGCGCGGCGGTAGGACAACAAATCCCGTTTAGGCTCACACTTTCGCCCCGTTTCGATGTGCCATTTCGCTGCAGCAGGTAAAGAAACATCTCATGCTCTCATCTTTGGAGGACTAAACATTGGGAAGTACTCGTATATCCAACTCTTTTTGTATGAAGGAAAAAAAAAATTTAATAATGCTAATGAACCAGTATAAAGTATGAAAATAATTTATAATTGATTCGAACAAACCTGCAATAATGTCAGACACCCGCCTAATTGGGCACCGTCCGCCCTAGAGGCCCTTCCAAGATTACGATAAAGGTACGCCAAGCAAGCTCCTCCCCAAGATAGTCTGCTTATTTTATCTACGTCACGGAGGAAAGACAGAAAATGCCCAAGCACGTGGGTTTTCTTCTTATCAACGAACAGGGTATTTTTAACCAACCATAACAAATACCCTGCGGCAGAATTGGCAGGGTCCACATGTCCACTGACACAATGGGCACAAAGGAAGGACATTTTCACACTTGCAAAATCTCGCTCCCCGAACTCCTCTTCCTCTATCCCCAGCATTTCTAAAAGCAATTCCTTCATTTTCGACGGCGTAATTTTCCAATGAAGTGGAAATCCGTCAATCGAAATTCCCAATATGTAGGTCACATCATGGAGAGTGATACTTACCTCTTCGAACGGCATGTGGAACGAATTGGTCTCCGGATGCTATCTTTCAACAAAGGCACTGAGGAGTGCGGAGTCTAACTCTGGATACATGCACCAGACCAAATGTCCCAACCCGGACCGTTCCACTATACTTTTCATTTCTCCGTCGACTAAATCCCACCTTTGCAGCCGCTCGTGCCCATTATGACATGTCAATATATCACGTTCCTACGTAATTTAATAAATAAATTAACACATTTTATGCACCAAGTTATTAAGCATAAATCTAAAAAATAAATAATAAGTATTTCGCAATAAATAATAAAGAATAATAACATACCTGTCGATGCCATATGTAGTAGGCAATATGACCCTTAAAACTCTTTAACGACTCTGGATTTAAATGTCCATCGTCAATCGGACCATCCAGAGGCAGATATTCCTTCCACCCGGCATCCCTCCCAGACCCGGACTCGGTCCCTGAAACCAGCCTACGTGAGGAGAGCATTAAGCCTTTTCCACTCCGCCTTAGTTGGTTGGGGTCATTTGCCCCTTCATTTTCATCCTCCATTCGCCCCGAATTAAATTCTATGTATCCCTGCGACATAGACATTTTCCTCTCATGTCGTTCAGCATTTTTCCTAACTTCCTCCTCCTCCGCATCTCCAATGTATTGCGGTGCAAATTTCGCTTCACCGTAATCACTGTTACTTGCAGCCGCCGCCGAATTTGACAATCGAGAAGAACCATGCGCTCTTCCTAGGACCCTTTTCTGGCGTTCGGATGCAGTGGGAGGTATTCGGCCAACTATTGCCTCTGAGGCGGAGTTTGTTGCCTCATTGGCTTCATTAATTTGCAAATTGTCATCCTTTTTGCTTCTGATTAATTTTAATTTCAATTTTGTAAACGCTTCTGCCATCTACAAAATACAATTGAAGATTAAAAAATTAAAAATATATAAGGAACATAAATAATTATAACTACAAAAATAATTGCTAATATTTAAGGAACAATAACACAATTGATAATTAAAAAATTAAAAATATTGTCGAGAAAAATTCTGCGAAAAAAATAATTGATAATATACAATTGAAGACGCAATTATAAATAAAAAAATAATTGATAATATATCAAGAACAATAATACAATTGAAGATTAAATAATTAACAATATTGTCGGCGAAAAATCTGCAGAAAAAAAGTCGCGGCGGTTTTCTTTTTTGGGAGAAATACCGCCGACGGTTGGCAGTAGTCCCAGAGAGACTACCGCCAGCCGCCGACGGTATTTTTTCCAAAAAATTCCGCAGAAGCAGAATCTTTTGGAAAAAAGCCAAAACACTACCACTACCACCGCTGGTCGGCGGTAGTCCTATAAAGACTACCGCCGACCTCCGGTGGTAGTCCCCCAAATACTACCGCCGGCCTCCGGCGGTAGTATTTCCTAAAAAGACCGCCGGATTCCAGCGGTCTTTTTTCCAAAAAGGCCGCCGTCCTCCGGCGGTATTCCCGGAACAAATCTTACGTATGCGGTATTTGTTCCGCTGATTACCGTCGGTTTTCGCCGGTAGTCAGCC
Source organism: Leptodermis oblonga (assembly GCA_016801395.1). Lineage (NCBI taxonomy): Eukaryota > Viridiplantae > Streptophyta > Magnoliopsida > Gentianales > Rubiaceae > Leptodermis > Leptodermis oblonga. The sequence continues at coordinate 13,956,565 of CM028755.1, read as the reverse complement.
GGAATACCGCCACCAGCTGGCGGTTTTTTGCAGGAAAAAACTGCCGGTTACCAGCGGTATTTCAGCCGCTTTTTTCAGTCTAGTCCGGTGTCTCCTCGGACGACATTTCACAGATCCGGCCATAAAATGAACGGTTAATCGCAGATCCAGGCAAAAACATAACAATTTCAGCCAAATTATACACTAATTTATCAAAACAATGAACAAAACATGAAAGAAACAATTATTAATTTTAGTAACTCACCTTTGCCGATCCGGTTCGTCTGAATTTTTATCCGATTTGGCTGATTTTGTGCTTTCACCAGTCTTCACACAGCATAGAAGAGAAATTGGAGAAATGACTGATTTTGTGCTGCAGCCCACTTCTTCGCAGTGCTATTTATAAAGTTTTTTAATTTTTTTTTTAGCCTAAAGGGAAATTTAGATATTTTACCTAAAAATGTTAATGCAAATAGTAAAATCGTGACTGCAAATAGTATGCCCCATAAAATAAACTCATGCACTCTCTCGTACTGACACCACAACATGCATGGGAGATTAGGTGTCAGCAGCAGAAGAAAATTCATTAAAGAAAAACAATAAAATTTGATCCCAAATCCGTTTTCATCTGTTCCAATCCTATCATGTACAACCCACGATCGGAAGAAGAAACTATAAATCCACACTCTGCGCAGTTTTCAGAGCCGCTCAACTCGATCAACCCACTTTCATCTGCCTTTAATCGACCAAAGCACAAAATCAGATTCCTTCACCTGATTAAACCCAGCACAAAATCAGCAAAACCCTGCAGGAAAATAAGGGGAGAATTAATTAGAGTGAAGTTTGGGAGCAAGAAGAGGAGATTTGGAACATTACATTGCAGATCTGACATGGGCAATCTCTTTTAAAAGGTCAAATGCTCCACTTAACTTGTGAGAGGGAATAATCAGTCATAAAGGTTTAAGCTTTTGAATTTGGGAATGGATAGATATTTACGGCTCTTGGGAAAAAGATTGTTGCATGTTCTTAATGTGAGATGGAATGAAGGGATTTTGTTAAAAACCTGATAAACTTCATGGGTTTGGATCAATATAGAAAACAGGGGCTGCCGTACGTTTTGGATTTAGAATTGTAAATTATAGCGTTAATTGGGTCGAATGTGCTCGTAAATGCATATGTTAAGTTTTAACGAAATTAACCATTTTATTTGCAGATAATTGACTTGAAGAGAGAGAGGTGAAGAAGAAGGAGAGAGGGGCAAAGGAACTAGGAAGAAAGGGAATTCTGGAGCACGCATTTGAAGCAGTCGAAACCCATCTAAAAAGGTAACTACATACCGGACTACGTGAAATTTGGACATTCATGTAATGAAATGGGTTAATTTACGAGGTTTCATTCGTGGAGATTCTAGAATGTTGGGTTAAAATGTGATAAATTAAATCAAAATGAGAAGAGTAAAAAATATTTGATAGAAATTTGGTGTCATGATATATAATAAAGTTTTGAGTGTCTTCAGCATGAATACATGTTTATAAACATTGATTCTTCGTTAAATGAGGCATGCATGTTGCGAAAATTATACCATTTAATAGACAGCTAGGTTCTTGGATTGCTATGTGGGTTGGACAATGATGGAAACAAGGGACTGTATTTCTGGGCCTAAATTAGTGAACACTGTGATTGAAGTGGTCAGATGAACTCACAACTTAAAAGGTTTTTGTAATGTAGATCCGAACTTAAAGATTGTGTGTAATTAACAGTGATCAACACTGAAATTGTATCTAACCAGTGAATGAATTATTTACTGCTCAAATAGTTGAGTTATTTGACATTATTTATGTGACGTGTATTTATGCGCTCATGCACTTTGTGACATGTTAATGTGTTGGAGTTGTGTCCAATTTTCTGAGTATTGAATTTTTATTTAAAGCCTGGCTGTGTATTTTTATCGCATTGGACCAATTGTTTTTGCTATTAATTGTGCATGTTTCTATTCTCAGTTGTGTACTTTATCACACTAAGTTTGGATCCTCCCCATTTAGTTTGTCAAAACCAACGAGATCGGCATTGATTGCTCGTTGGATGACTAAAAAGATACTGTTTGCTAATTTTGAGACTCACCCCAACTGTCATTAATTGTTGCTCGCAACCACTTTACTTTTTGGCTGGTTGTTGCTTATGGTTTTTTGGTTTCTTGGTAATGGTTTCTTAGTGAATGAGTACTGTTTATTACATATAGAGGTTTGAAGTATTTTGTGTATACTCACTCATATCCTTTAAATTGTTGTCTGTATTGTGTTGTTTTTATGTGAACTACCAGTTGGTTACTATGTTGTTGTATTTTTATTTTTCATTTTAGAAACGGTAACATATCTCTGAATGTGGGCTCTTATTACTAGACATTTTTATTTCTTAAACCTGATGGCTGATGGTGAGTGAAGTTCAAGGTTTGCTAGATCAGAAGACTTGTAGCATTTTTCACTAGGGTTGGCAGTAAATTTTGGGAAACACTTGCATTGATAATTAGAGTTTTAGTATTAATCTTGGACATTCACATTCAAACTTTATTTTAAAAATGTATCATTTCATTTCAGCATATTATTTAAAATTCTTACATTGCTATTGAGACTTGACTCGAATCAAGTAGGCACTGAATTCAACATTTTCGACTAAACAGGGTGGTTGAATGAGAGTGTCACAATCGAATTCAACATTTCTCAATAAACAGGGTGGTTGAATTAGGGTGTCACAGTTGTGATATCGCTGTCTTAATTTAGAAGATAGAAACAATCTTTATATGAAAGGAAAATGTTAACCTAGGTGTATTGTAGCATAACAATAACTAACAATTTATAGTAATGTGTAGATACAAGATGTCAGGAGTGAGTGATGAGGATCTGCAATCCCCGCAACCAATCTACTATTGACTGGAGAAAGGTGGGAGGCTCTACCTGTGGTCTCCATCATCGCGCCAGAGCAGGACTTGTGACTGTGACTGTCATCTACACTACTACTATCCCGATTGGTTAGTGTGGGCACTAGCTCGAGAGAGGGAATGGTTCCAGGAAGAAATCAACCAGCTATAGTTCAAGGCAGAGCAGTTAAATAGGGAGAATCAGGCCCTTCAAGCCTACCTTAAAGTGATCCAGGAGGAGTGGATGACTGGCCCGCGAGAGCCGGTTCGACCAAGAGGTCATCGGAACTCTCTTCGAGGAGCAGGGGACTCTGGCCAGCTGATCAGGAAGATAATAAGTTCATGACTTCATGTTTCCTGTACATATTATATATATATTTTGACTAGTCACAAAAGGTTTCTTTTGATTTTGGACACTTTGTTTGGAGTAGTAGAATCTTGGATGTTTATTTTATGGCTTTACTTTTCTGTGATGTACTGAAATGATGTTTCTTTTCTTCCCCTACTTAATACCCCATCTATTATAGAAAGGAAAGTTAGTTATCTGTACAGCTGTGATTAATTGCTATGATGCGCAGGTGTGCAGTTTAGTGCAGGATAACTTAGGTGTAATAAGGTGTGAAGATAATACAGAAAGTTTTCTCTCAAGTTCTCTCTCTCTTTGATTTCTTGTTCTATTGTTTGCTTTGTGTTCTTAAGCTTATTGTGAGGTAAGCTTTCATGGTATCAGAGACAACGGTTTGTGCACGCAGAATTTGAGCGCAATTCGAAGATCTGGAAAGCTCTCTGGAATGAAATCATGGTGGACAATCTCACACTGACGAAAATCAAAGAAGGATTGCACATTGAAATTAATCCTTCAATGTTATTGCATGGATCATATAATCCTGGTCTAATTCTTGTCATGGTTCCTTTAACATAAAGGAATTATGTGATTTGAAGTAAAGCTATGAAGATGTCACTCGGAGCAAAGAAGAAGTTAGGGTTTATTGATGGTAGATTTGCAAAGCCAAACATCAATTCTCCCAATTATGATGTATTATAAAAAACAGATTGCATGGTACCTCTTAGATCGTTAATACTATCTCAAGGAACATTGTTGAAGGTTTTATGTTCACTGAAAATTCAAGGAAGCTGTGGTTGGAGCTTAAGCAGAGGTATGGTAGAACCAATGGACCTCTTATTTACCAATTGCAACGTGATATTGCCTCCATGACTCAAGGAGGACTCTCTGTGGTAAGCTACTTCTAAAAACTGAAGAGACTATGAGATGAGATTGATGAATTGAAGCTAATACCACTCTGTGAGTGTATTCCTGTTTGTACTTGTAAGCAAGATCAAGAAGTCCATGAGATGATCTCCTACAGTAGACTTATGCAATTCCCGCTAGGTCTTAATGAAGTTTATGATGGAACAAAGAACCAAATTCTGATTATGGAGCCTCCGCAGGATGTAGGAAAGGCTTATTCAATGTGCATGCAGTAGAAAGGAAAGCACAGTTAGGAACTGATTATATAGAATGTAATGAGAACAGTGCTTTAATGGCCAACTCAATTGATAATAATGCAATGATGGTCAAAACTTATCAGAACAAACCAAGCACCAAAAGGAAGGATCAAACAAGAAGGAAATCTGGACTCAGATGTGATTACTGTAATATGGAAGGCCACTTGAAGGAATCCTGTTTTAAGGTTATAAGTTATCCAGACTGGTAGAAAGGGGTAAAGGGAAAGACACAACAGAGAGGAATGATCAATGCAAAACAATGATATGGAGTCTATGATGAGCAATGTGCTGCAGAGAGAATTGAGCAAACTTTTGAAAGGGAAAGGAATCATTGGCACTGTTAACATCTCTGATGATCATCTTGTGAACTTTGCTCACATTGAGGAGTTTGTAGGTATGAATATTGCCTTTCACTCAATTCTTTCTGAACATGTAAGTGTAGGATCATAGATTGTTGATACAAGTGCTACTAGTCATGTTTGCATAAACTTTGAGACTCTAAAATTGCCTAAACTTGTTTTCGTTTTCATTCCTGTAAACTTGCCTGATGGATGTACTAAATCAGTCACCCACTTGTGTGTTTTTTCATTGCTACTGATCGCTTGTAGAATTGGGCTTTGGGAAAGTTGGTATTTTTCTTGCAGAAAGACAAAATCTTGGACTTGGAGGGTTTATGTAGCTAAAAAGTGCGAGGGAAAGAAAAACGAGAAAAGAGATTTTTCTTTGAAGCACATCACTTGCACAAGTTCATCATCATCACAAGCTTGATCCCGGTTGCAATCAACATTTTGCCAACCTCTAAATCTCCCTTCACCTCTTTTTCTCCCGACATTGACAGAATAATCCTCCGCTGTGTTAATTTTTTGTTACACTTATGTTTCTTTAACTTCAATGCTCATTGATATTTTAATTAGTTGCATGTAGTTTATTTAATTTTACTTTAATATTTTTTAAGGGTTAACTACTCAAAACCCGCTTATGGTATGCGAAAAAATTATCGATGACCCCCCTGTGGTTTAAAAGCTACAAATGACCCCATGTGCTTTTTCAAAATCTGTAACATTAGAAATTTTGTTATGACTAATAAATAGTCAGAGGGGTAATTTTGTCATTTTCTTTTTTACTTTCTTTTAACTTATTAATATCCATTTAAGTTTTACCCTAAAAGCCTCCCCTCTCTCTCCCTCTCTTACGTACCGCGTCATTCTCTCTCTCTTTCTCTCCATCTCCTTCACCTCTCTTTCACCGCCTCCATCACCTCTCACCGCCACCACTTCCATCACCTCACGCCGCCACCGCCTCCATCGCCTCACTCTCCATGGCGATTTCGACTTCTAACTTCAATTATCAGTGCGGTGGGTTTTGGTTTCATATTTGGTTCAAACTACGGTTTTTGTCGAATCTGGTTAGCTACGATGAATAGTGGCAGTGAATTTGGATTTGAAGCCTTTGAAGTCAATGAATCTAGGTAGTTACGATGAATAGAGGCGGCGAATTTGAGTCTGAAACCACTGAAGTCGGCGGATTTTAGTATTTACGTGAATAGAGGCGGTGAATTTGGGTCTAAAGCCATTGAAGCCGACAGATCTGGGTAGGCGGCAAATTTGGTCCGAAGTCATTCAAGCCATTGAAATTTGTATTTATTTATTTGGCGTTACTGAGATATGTTTTCTTGCAACGCATCTGGGTCTGAAGCCATTCAAGCCATTTAATTATTATTATTATTATTATTATTATTATTTTGACATTACTAGTACTGGGATATGTTTTCTTGCATGAATATATTAATTCCTGGCGAAGAGGAAGAGGAAGAGGAAGAGGAAGAGCCAAAGCAAAACCTTGAAGGAGAGGGGTAATAATATGATTATCTTAAAGAAGGAGTATTGATAATTAGCCGTAGGTCTGGGTTTTGGTTTGAGGAGTGAAACTGCAACAGCAGGGAGTGTGGAGGTGTCTAAGTGACCGATGCAGTCATCAAGTGGAGGGCATCATCACTATGGCTACTACTTTAAAATCAGCAGTTTTTCTTTTGGCATTGTAGGATATAAAAACAATATATATCCTAAATAATATTAAAGAGATTAACATACAGCGGAATAAAACTTCTTTGTAATAACAAACAATACACAAACCCCGCACGCACACAATCTGTGCGGCGCACCTAAGCCGAAGCTTGGTCGAAAAACAACCCGAAGGCTATTCAGTTTCTCCTGTATCTTTGTCTCTATCTTTGTATTTCTTTGTGACTACAATGATCACCTAATGTCTCTATTTATAGGCTAAACTATCCCTGAATCCTACCATTAATCTGATTCAGAAATATTTCCTAAAACACTAAACCAAATAGGAAATAGACAAATAACAAATCCTACTACAATTATAATTAATACAAGTTTGGTTTAAATTATTATTTTCCAACATAGCCTCCCTTAAACCAAACTTGGATCAAAGCAGCTCCATCGCCATCACGAGCTTGAATCTCCATTGAAATCTCTTTCACAGTGTAAACAACATGCAAAACCACATTGTAGTAGTCTTTTGGCTCTACTTTTAAACTCATTGTAGAGACACCTTTGTATGTGCCATGGATCTTCTGTGGAAACTCATCCTTATCAAAGAAATTAGTCATGTCCAGCCATTCTTCATCTAAACAAGTCTTCTCGTCAACCTTGTAATCATCCTTGCAAATTTCAATAACAACCTCGCAAATTCGAGGTATTTCCTTCAAATTTGATTTGAATACAAACTTGTATTTTGAACACATCTTGTCAAATTTCTCAGCTTGATCAAAGAAGTCACTGATATCTACCCATTCATCTTTAGAATATAGCTTTCCGTTGACATTACTAATCTCGTCAATGCCATCAAATCTAACAATGTCCTTGCAAACCCAAGGCTTCACTGTCACATTTTTAATATGGTCGGACACTCCGCCAAATAAGGAGTCGACTTCACTACAGTTGATCTGCTCCAATTCAACAGAGCTTTCAACAATCCCATGATCACTTTCATCTATGTGATCATCAATTTTAATATCTCTCTCTTTTTCTAAGACACAGACAATTTCTTCTTCTTTGACCAAATTAACATGTTCAGTGCCTTCATCCACATTATTGACACAATCTTGTTCATTGATCCTTTCACTTTCTTCATTCATAATTCTTGAAGCAATTTTTTTGAATACATGCTCTTGTAACTCATTGATCACTAACTGCTTGATATTAATCATTTGTTCATCAAGAATCAATGTACATAACAAGTCTTCATGCCACAAGAATGAAATATCACTTGTCTCAATTATCAATGCCACAAAGTAATCAAACTTCCTAGGCAGTATATTGAGAACATGCTTCACAAAAATTTCATTATTGAGATAATACCCGTTTGATTCCATCTCATCTTGGATCTTCTCCAATCTATTAATATAATCCGTAATTGTTTCACATTTTCTCATCTTGCTATCTGTAAATTTCTTTTCCAATTTCAAAACATTATTTTTCTGAACTGTATTCATGCTTCTATAACTTTTCACTAAAATATCCCATGCTTGTTTGGTAGTTTTAGCATGACAAATTTTTCCAGAAATCGAACTATCAATAGATTGACGAATTAAAGATAAAGTCAAACATACCTTCTCCTTTGTTTCATCGTCTGTATCATTTTCGACCTCATTTTCAATGAATCATTGCAAACCAAATACTCTTAGACGAGTCTCCATCAGCCTTATCCACATAGGGTAATTTTGCCTTCCAACTAACTTTGGAATATTGCTAATATAAGCACTCCAATCCATATTTAAGACTACAATTTCTCTTCTCCTTTTTTTTTCTTTTTTTTTTTCCCCATAAAACTACGTCCTTGGCCAAAATATACCAAAGATGAACCAAGCTGAATTACTAATCAAAACCTAAGCCACCGAACTCGAACCGATGCACTTGATCAAGATTGAAACTAATCACACACGGATCGAGGAAGAAAAAACCAAACTGATCAAACCGACAAAGCTCACAACAATTTGAATCTATGCAATTGTAATTGCACACAGACCAAGATAAATATATAACAAAGGCTTTGGGCCTTGTAAAATTACCTGAAGCAAAACGGGAGCTAATCGAGCAACTTTTGCGCCGGAAATCCGAACTGCAGCAAAAGCTTTGCAACGTACAAGCTTCACTAAAATAGATTTTAACCTGACTGTGATACCACTTCTAGGATATAAAAATAATATATATTATATCCTAAATAATATTAAAGAGATTAACACAAAGCGGAATAAAACTTCTTTGTAATAACGAACAATACACAAACTCCGCACGCACACAATCTGTGCGGTGCACCTAAGCCGAAACTTGGTCGGGAAACAATCCGAAGGCTATTCAGTTTCTCCTGTATCTTTGTCTCTATCTCTGTATTTCTTTGTGACTACAATGATCACCCAATGCCTCTATTTATAGGCTAAACTATCCCTGAATCCTACTATTAATCTGATTCAGAACTATTTCCTAAAACAACTAGGTTACCCAAAACAAACACTAAACCAAATAGAAAATAGACAAATAACAAATCCTACTACAATTATAATTAATACAAGTTTGGTTTATTATTTTCCAACAGGCATTATTGTAAGGATTTTTTTTTATCGACGCCTATAGTTTTGTTAGATGATTTTTTAGTTAATGTTTACAATTGTGCTGTGATGAATTGTTTGCATTTAGTTAAAATTGTCTGAATGTGTTTTCTTTGTTTAAAATTGGATGATTTTTTTCTTTGTTGATTATGTCCCTTCGGCGGTGGTGCCGACATTCCACGGTGGTGGTCATGGTGTTCATGGTAGGGATGATGATTGATGAATGTGGAAAGGAAATATCCTAATTAACAAGCAAGAGAAAAGGAAGAGAGTAATTATTAAAAATGGATAAAATGTGATTTGATGGAAGAAAGAACGAAATTTTGGAAATTAATAATAATATATAAAATAATTTGAAATTTTGAAAAAGGAAAGAAAGAAAATATGAAAATCAATAAAATATTAAAAGTATACTAATTATAAGATAAATTAAGATTTGAAATTTTGAAAAAAGAAAACTGTGTTTAAGCCTTACTTAATTTAGAGTAAGAAAGAATTTTTTTTTATCTTTTAAAATAAATTAAAAGGTACAAAATAAATTCTGTAAAAAGAAATAAAATAAAAAATATTTATAATTGCATATTATTTTTTTATTAAGGGTAAATATGTCACTTGTATTTTATATTTGCATATTATCTTTTATTAAGGGTAAATATGTCACTTGTATTTTATATTTGTACATTATTTTTGTGCAAGTTTAGATATTTATTTTTATTAGTTTCGGACAAGTTTAGTTCTTTATTTTTTCTAGTTTTTGATAATTTTTTATTTTTGAAATTTGAGGTCACAACAGACATTCTTTTAAGGTTCTTTACTTTTCTTTATTGTTTTTCTAGTTTTGGATAAGTTCTTTATTTTTGGGTAATTTGATAGCTAGCTCACCACACATTCCTATTTAAACATTTACTTTTCACTTCGTGATGTGAATTTAGAATAACATTAAAAAATTTTTTTCTTATAAATTACTTTCTTGCATATTATGCAATTTTTACACATCATTCCAGAATAAAACTTTTTTATATTTTATACAAAAAAGGCTCATAGTAAGCATTTGATCACTTCATAACATGTAATAATACTGGTGATTTTTTTAGATTGAGAAAATCAATGAATCAGTCCCTCAACCAAAGGATATTCAATTTTCATCTGCCTTCGAAAATCTTTTGTGAAGTGGTAAATGTGAACTTGATTCTGGATATTTTCTCATTTTCCAACTACTAATGTGATTTCTTTATTTAACTGTTGATATTCTAATCAAATGTGATCGATCTAGTCGGTTTGTTTTTGTGCTCTATAGGCTAAACCAGAGACTGACGAAATCTTTGTGCATATGATATTGGTTCCTTCAGTATATGTAAGAAGTTAGTCTTTCTATTTAATTTACTCATGTATTTTCACAATTAGGTATCATTTAATTTGATGTTTTCTTTCAAAATGCAGTATTTATTCATGTAGCAAATAGAACCCACTGTTTCGGATCCAATTGCTCCCAATGCACTGCAACAACAATTCATCTCATTTTGCAAGAAACTAACCGCATCAGACACTAGCACACATGGTGGTTTTTTCGTGCTTCAGAAACACGCCATGTAGTATTTACCTCAACCGATACGTATTTTCCTTTATTGATCACTTTCTTTCTTTTCAATTGCCTCGCTTAGTTGTAATGTATTTCACCTATCTTAGATTTTCCTTGGTAATGTTTCAGGACATGAGCCAAGATACTAGCCAAGAGTCAAGATTCTCCCAGGTATTAACTCATATTTTTCGCAGTCAGTCTTCACATGAGATATGAATTCATGCAGCAAACATAACCTGTTGTTCCAGATCCAGTTGATCCGATCCCCACCGAATAATAATTAACCTCATTTTGCAAGAAATTAAGAATCTTTCTCATTTTTATTTTGATACTCATGAAATTTTATTTTTACTTTTTTTTTTCACTGAAAAAGTAAATAGAAAATGACCTCCTTCGTTGCTTTACTTGTTTTAGGATATTTTAGTTTTTTATTTGTGCTAGTTTTGGGCAAGTTTAGGTCTTTATTTGTACTAGTTTTGGGCAAGTTTAGGTATTTATTTGTGCTAAGTTTGTGCAAGTTTAGGTCCTTAATTGGGCTAGTTTTGTGCAAGTTTAGGTATTTATTTGTGCTATTTTTGTGCAAGTTTAGATATTTATTTGTGCTAATTTTATGCAAGTTTAGATCTTTATTAGCTTAGTTTTGTGCAAGTTTAGGTCTTTATCTGTTCTACGCTATAATTCTTTACACTCGCTGGTAATGTTTGTTGTTCTTGGAAAATGAGTTCAAGATTCTCATTTTTTCCAAATTGATTATGAATGATTAAGCCAACCTTGGAGGCACTTGCTCACAACTGGATGGAGCTATTTTGTTAGTGCAAAGAAATTAGCTACTGAATACGTATTTGTTTTACTCAGGTTAATATTGATATTTAATTTTAATTTTCTCTATTCCAACTTATTAGTCTTAGGTTTCTTTTAATTTACGCCGTGGTATAGTTAATTTTAGGGTATGTGTAAAACTTTATTGTAGGGGTGGAAATGGAAAGTTAGGTGTAGGTCTTCCTCGTCTTACTGGTCAATAGCAAACGATACATGCCTTTGTGATTTCAGCCGAAAGTACGCATCTTGGAGTTATTTCCTTGTCCGCTCATGTAGTTTTGACAAGAACAAATGGTTCTTGTATGGTACAAAGCCGATGTATGAAATGCATGTTTCTCTTTAATTACCATGCCTCATTTATACATATCAAGCAAATACCTGGATTTGTTTGAATTTTTTTATTCTTGTGATGTGTGATATTTTTGAGCAGGATAAATCAATTTATTATTGGATTGAACAAATAAATGCAGCCAATCAATCATAGATTTGGAGTTAGTATGCAATTTAAAATGAAGTTTCAGGCAGAAAATTCCCTAGAATTGTCTCTCTTTTTTTTGTTCCTTCTAAAAATAAGATTAAATCTTTATTCACATTCTTGAAATTAAACCTGAATAACTCTAACTGCACATTTCACCAAGTTTAAGGCACTATATATCATTGGTGTTGGAGATGTATCTCCAGATTGGCCAAATTCTAGATATGGCGTTCTTTGTCGGTCATAATTAATACAATGTTCAATGATTTATTATTCTTCTGATTATTTATCTTCAAGTTATTGTCACATTTTTATAATTATAGTCCTCTATTGATAAGGTTCCCAGTTTAAAGAAGCTATAACTAAAAAGTCGAATCATATTTTTTCATGAGAGATAGAGCCATTTATCCCAATTTTTTCACCACATCTTCTTCCTCCCCTAATAGTCATAACAACAACAAAAAAGGCATAGGCTTCTTGATCTTCAAATTTCTAGTATACATCACAAATTTTATTCATTCTTAATTTGCCTAATTAACCTACAATAGTGTGTTACTCTTTTACCTTTCTTTGTGCTAGTTTTGGGTTAGTTTAGTTATTTATTTGTGCTAGTTTTGGGTAAATTTAGGTCTTTATTTGTGTTAGTTTTGTGCAAGTTTACGTCTCTAAATATGTTAGTTTTGTGCAAGTTTAGGTCTTTAATGGTGCTAGTTTTGTGCAAGTTTAGGTCTTTATTTGTGCTAGTTTTGGGCAAATTTATATCTTTATATTTTCTACCCTATAATTATTTACACTCGCTAGTGATGTTTGTTGTTCTTTTAAATTGAGTTCAAGAATTTTTTTTCCCACTTGATGATGGATGATTAGGCCAACCTCGGATGTGTGTAGAAAACCCCACCAATGGTACTGTTATTTCCTTTTTTTGGTGTTCAAGAGCTTCTTCATCTGCTGCTGTTGAATCCCCTTGGCAAAAAAACATTTTACCAACAGGAACTTTTACATTGGTTCTTCCTGGAAAGGTAGATGTTTTACTCCCCACTATTCATGGGGTCAAACATAAGACCACAACCCATGTGGAAAGGACATGAGTCAAGATACCCCCATCCAAGAGTTGTATGTGATAGATCTTCATGTGAAAACATGGCGTTCTAAGAACATTTTCAGAGGTAATTAAACATTTGGAATTTCAATACACACACTGTTTAGTTCAAGATTCTCAATTTTCCAACTTGGTGACTGATGATTAGGCCAACCTCGAAGGCACTTGCTCACAACTGGATGGAGCTATTTTGTTAGTGCAAGGAAACTTGTTGCTAGAGACGCATTTTCTTTACCCAAGTTAATATTGATCTTTCTTTTAATTTTCTCATTTCCAAATTATAAGTCTTAAGTTTCTTTTATATATGTTGTGATATAGATAATTTTAGGGTTTGTGTAAAACCTTATTGCAGAGGTGGAAATAGAGAGTTGTGTGTAGGCCTTCGTCGTCTTGGTGCTCAATAGCAAATTATGCAGATATCCGTGATTTCAGCCAAAAGTATGCATGTTGGAATTCTTGACTTTGCCTCTCACGCACTTTTGGCAAGAACCATGTTTCTTGTATGTTACAAGCCGAGGTATGCAATGCATGTTTCACTTTAATTACATTGCTTCATTCATAAATATCATGCAAATGCCTTAATTATTTTACCCGTTTCATTCTTGTGCCATGTGATATTTTTAAGTAGGATAAATCAATTCATTATTGGATTGAACAAGTATCTGAATCGTGGATTTGGAGTTGGCAGACAATTTAAAATGAAGTTTGAAACGGAAGATTCCTTAGAATGGTCTATTTTTTTTCCCTTCCAAAAATGAGATTAATTCTTTATTCACATTCTTGAAAATAAACCTGAATCACTCTGTCTGCACATTTCGTTAGGTTTAATGGCACTATCATTGGTGTTGGAGATGTATCTCTAGATTGGCCGAATTCTAGATGATGTTTCTTACAGGTTATAATAAATAAGTGTCTAATGATTCATTATTTGTCTGATTAATTATCTTCAATTTGTTGTCACAGTTTTATAATTATCGCCTCTGTTAATTACGTTTTCTAGTTTGAAGAAGCTATAACTAAAAGGTCAGATCGTGTTTCCCCATTGGAGATAGAGCCATTCATAGCTATATTGTCATCATATCTTCTTCCTCCCCCAACAGTGATGACAACAAAAAAAGGCCTAGGCATTTTTATCTTCAAATTATTAGTGTATGTCACAAATTTCATTAATTCTTGTTTTGCCTAATTAATTTACAATAGTGTGTTATTATTTTACCTTTATTTGTGCTAGTTTTTGGCTAGTTTAGTTCTTTATTTGTGTTAGTTTTAGGCAAATTTAGGTTTTTATTTGTGCTAGTTTTGGACAAGTTTAGATCTTTACCTGTGCTAGTTTTTTTTGCAAGTTTACGTATTTAATTGTGCTAGTTGCAAGTTTATGTCTTTATTTGTGCAAGTTTAGGTCTTTATTTGTGTTAGTTTTGTGCAAGTTCATGTTTTTGCATTGCAATTTACTCTTACCAATGAGGTTTCTACCCTCCTATTTCATTTGGACTCCCATTGTTGCTGACGTCGTCACCTCCTTTAGATTCGCCGCCACTGCGGTTTTCACCTTCGTCAACCTTGTTGCCATATCCGTCAAACATATTTTGAAGGCCAATCTTGATGCTACTAGGTAAGAGTACTACACAATTGGTCTAATGAGTCTTGCCAAGTTCAAGGTAATATGAAAAAGGGATGGGCAGAGTACATGTATTGAGTGATTGTTGATTTTAAATTAATCAAAATCGTTTCTAGTGATTTTACGTTTGTAGACTGTTAGTTGATACTGAGCGCAATCACGGATCTAAATGGGTAACAATTTTTGGAATAGATTTTGATGGATTTTTTAATTTATAGTTATGAATTATGTGTTGCCTCAATTTGGGGATGAAGAAAGGGTTTCCAATTTTTTAGGCAAACAAGGAACAATTCTTAGCAATATTGAATATAGAGAGAGTAGAGATGGAATGAAGGTGTGGTAATTCAATTTTATTTACAAATGATTTTCTACCACATAGAATTGATTTTCTAAAGAATGCATCTTCATTAATGATGAGGATAGCTTGGACAAGAAATAAGGCATAAACAAGGAGAAGAAATGGGTAAAACAACAACAAATCACTGGAAGAAGGGGAAAACCCAAAATAAAAAGTATGGATTGAAACTGATGCGATCTGATACTGATATGAATCTTTTGCACCATGATCCGAAACTAATCCAATCCGGTTCCAATCGGGTCGGATATGTCATTTTGAACAACCCTAATAAGTATTGAATATAAGAGGATAATTTCTCCATTTTTATCACTAGTTCACTCTCACCCTTAAAAGGAATTGCATAAAACTTGGATCTAATAGAGCACACATATTAAAAGTCAAATACATCTTTCTTTTTAAACACAATAACTCATAATTCAGTATTGAAGCCTTAATCATATATGTCTTAAAGCCTTTTTATTGCAAGTAAAGTTTGTCTAAAATCAGTTCCAAAAATAATAACTTTCCCACCAAAAGATTTCTCAAAGATCACGAGATCTTTCAGAAGCAAATCTAAAGATTTTAATGATTTTTGTTTAGCCATTGAAGTTACATCCTAAACTATTAACTTAGCATCAATTATTAGCTTAGCAATGCTGATTTGCTTACTAATATGGGACACTTTTTTGTCACATGTATGTATCTAAAGGAAGTTTAAATCTAGAGTGTGCATTTCCTCCCCCATATAACACAGCAACTACAACCCCTAAAATTGCAACTGCAAGAGCAATACAACTTTTTGAATATTAGCAGATAACTCATCTAAAATTTTTCATAATTTCTTGGGATTATTAGGCAAAGAAAATACAAGAAGAGTTGCAAAAGGAAACCTCAAAGTACATGTCATTTGAAAAATATATGCTTCCTGAAGGCTATCCTATATGTAACTATCAAAACTTTAAAGTAGAGTATTTGTGGTCATCAACTATTTATAAATCATCATATAATGGTGGACTCCTCACATGTGATAGCAGAAGTCAAAAATAATATCGTTCTTCCTCTTAAGGGCTAATGGATGCAACCTGACCAATCATGATACCTCTTTTCATTGATTCCACAAACAATCTTTTATTAAAAAAATATATATTTAGAAAATTTTCTTTAGAGGAGATTAAGCTTTTAGCATTACCATTATTTTTATTCAAGTAGAAAAACCCAGTTAATGTTGTCTGTAAAAAAATTCATTCTCAACCATAGTATTTAAATTAGCAAGACTATTGAAAGATATTGTAAGATGTAAACTGTAGGATTGCTAGAATGAAGTTTAAATGCATAAATTTTCCAAGCTGCCTCTATAGGTTAAACCCATCTACCATCCTAAAACAATTTGATTTCATCAACTTTTTAATTTTTAAATCTAATCTAAAACAAAAGTCAATAATAAAGGGCTAGTTGCGGGGCTAGTTAGTTTGGACTCTCGCGGTTTCCCTTACTTAAGGGACTAGTTTAGAGGGATGTTGTTTTTTTTTTTTTTTTTTTTCCTTCTTTCCTTTGACATACGTGTAATCTTTCAGATAAATACAATAATGAAAGGGTGTCAGGCCACTAGCCCCAGGACTGTTTCACCAAAAAAAATAATAAAAAACAAAAAGTCACATCGTGACCTTTGAAAATATATTTACACAAACCCTTAACTAAATTAATAGTCAAACAAATCTCAACATTTATATGACAATCAAAGTATGACGATATATGGATTATATGATAAAATCCATCAATTATCAAGATCATGATTACAAACTCCAATTGTTATTCCATTGTTTCTCCTATGATATCTTGTATAACCATCATCAATACAAGAGTTTGATTTGAAAAATCCTTAGGATGAAGGTTCTTACATGCATCAGATCATGCATATATTATTATTATTATTATTATTATTATTATTATTATTATTACCTACATGGACCGTGCATATGTTTAGATACCAAAGAGTATAAATATGGATTCAAATCATGATCAGGTATTTTAGCACAAATAATCTTGTCATAAGTCACAAGACTCAAATGTTTAGAATCAGACATTAATATAAGCAACAAATGACAATGCAACAAGCCTCTTTTCAAAATTTTATGACAAACACAATGACATGAGCGTTGCCAAATTTTTTTCAACCAAAAGTTTCTTTAACTATTCACTTTAGCCCTAAACACTTTTGCTAAAATATTAGGCATATCGCTTCGTACTTGATCCAAAAAAGAATTATATGTGATCTTAACTAAAATAATAGTTGAACAAATCTTAACATTTATATGGCAATATAAATATTTACCCCTCATATCCCTAGGCCCTTCTACGAAAGATTCAGCTAATATAACTCCACACCTTACATTATCGTAATTTATATTATCATCAACATCCTGCATCATTTTGATTGACGCTACAAATAAGCCATTTTGTAGTAGTGAAAAAGAGGTATGCTTCTTAATCTTCAAATTTCTGGTATACATCACAAATTTCATTCATTCTTCATTTGCCTAACTAACCTACAATAGTGTGTTACTCTTTTACCTTTCTTTGTGCTAGTTTTGGGTTAATTTAGTTCTTTATTCGTGCTAATTTTGGGCAAGTTTAGGTCTTTATTTGTGTTAATTTTGTGCAAGTTTAGATCTTTAATTGTGCTAGTTTTGTGCAAGTTTAGGTATTTAATTGTGCTAGTTTTGTGCAAGTTTAGGTCTTTATTTGTGCTAGTTTTGTGCAAGTTTAGGTATTTAATTGTGCTAGTTTTGTGCAAGTTTAGGTCTTTATTTGTGCTAGTTTTGTGCAAGTTTAGATTTGTATTTTTTTGCTGCCCTATAATTCTTTACACTTGCTAGTGATGTTTTTTGTTCTTTTAGAATGAGTTCAAGATTTTTTTTCCCACTTGATGATGGATGATTAGTCCAACCTCGGATTGGTGTAGAAAACCCCATCCCTGGTACTGCTATTTCCTTTTTTCGGTGTTCAGGAGCTTCCTTATCTGCTTCTATTTAATCCCCTTGGCAAAACATTTTAACAAGAAGAAATTTTACATTGGTTCTTCTTCCCAAAAAGGCGGATGTTTTACCCCTGCTGTTCCGGGATCAAACATAAGACCACGACCCACGTGGAAAGGACTTGAGTCAAGATACTCCCATCCAAGAGTTGTCTGCGATAGATCTTCATGTGAACATATGGCGTTCTAAGCACATTTTTAGAGGTAATTAAACATTTGAAATTTCATTACACATACTGCTCAATTCAAGATTCTCATTTTTTCCAAATTGGTGATTGATGATTGGGCCAACCTCTAAGGTTGCTCACAACTGGAGGGAGCTGTTTTGTTAGTGCAATGAAACTTGTCACTGGAGACGCATTTGTTTTACTCAGCTTAACATTGATCTTTACTTTTAATTTTCTCATTTCCAAATTATAAGTTTTAATTTTCTTTTATATATGTTGTGGTATAGATAATTTTAGGGTTTGTGTAAAACCTTATTGCGGGGGTGGAAATGGAGAGTTGGGTGTAGGCCTTTGTTGTCTTGGTGCTCAGTAGTAAATGATACATGTATCCGTGATTTCTGCCGAAAGTATGCATGTTGGAGTTCTTGCATTTGCCTCTCACGCACTTTTGACAATATTCATGTTTCTTGTATGTTACACACCGAGGTATGCAATGCATGTTTAACTTTAATTACCTTGTTTCATTCATAAAATCATGTAAATGCCTTAATTCTTTTACCCATTTCATTCTTCCGTCATGTGATATGTTTAAGTAGGATATATCCATTCATTATTGGATGGAATAAGTATCTAGAGCAATCACTTGGATTTGGAGTTGGCAGGCAATTTAAAATGAAGGAGGTCAAAGATTCCCTAGAATGGTTTCTTTTCCCTTCCAAAAATGAAATTAAATCTTTATTCACATTGTTGCAATTAAACCTGAATCACTCTGTCTGCACATTTTGTTATGTTTAATGGCACTATCAATGGTGTTGGAGATATATCTCTAGGTTGGCCAAATTCTAGATGACGTTCCTAGTAGCAGGGGTGCTCAAAATGAAAAACCCAAGCCTAATGGTTCAGGTCGGTTAGGGGCGTGACCCTAAAGATGCGGTTCGGGCAAGGTCGGTCCAGGTCGAGTTCGGTTCGGTTCGGGCCGCGACCCAAATTGACCCTTTCTATTTCCTTTTTTTTTTTTTTTCTCTCTTTTTTTTTTTTTTTTTTTTTTTTTACCATGCTTCACACAGCCACACACCAGAAAAAGAAACCCAAATGATGTATCCTCCATCACCCATCCATCCTGTATCCTTCCCCCCACCCACCCCCACATCAAATAAAAAGACCTCCACCACCTTCTAGTTCAATTAACCCCTCAAAAAAAAAAAAAAAAAATCCCGTAGCCCCTTTTAAATCTAATTTTTCAAACTGGATTTTTTTAAAATTTTAATTTTATACTTTTTAATTATTTTATTTGAGAAAATATAAATTTTCATTATATTTTTTCACTATATTAAAATATTAATTTTAGGAGTCTCACAAACAAATATACATATAAATTTTAGATGATAACATGAATTATTTCTAAAAATTAAAGACATTGAGGCACCTTTTAAACTATTTTAAAATTGTATTTTAAATCTTAAAAATAATTTATAAAAAGTCCTAAACCAGATGTATCATCTACTCTTAGAAACTCTAAAAAATACTATTTTATTTTCACTTTGTTACATGACATATTAACACATCGTATTATCAATGTCATTTGTTCTTGATGACTTATATCTGGGGTACAGTAAAGAATTACTGAAAAATATTTCTCTATTTAGTTCTTTTAATGATAACACTCTTACCATTACTAGCCAAAATTAAAATCAACTCATTTTGAATTTTATGACCAAGATAATGATAGCGAATTTCATGATTCTTAATGCGTCTAATATGATCTTGCGTCACAACATCAAATTCACCATTCATTTCAATCAACCCTAAGAAGTTTCCATTATTATATTGATAAAGTTTAGATCCTTGAAAAGCCAAACAACGTTTAGAAAGACATTTTACAATTGCTAAAATTTGAAGAACTTGTCTCCAACTTCTTTTTCTTTAAATGTTTCTCATTGAAAGTCTTTATCAATTGTTTGATTTGTTTCTAATCTTATTATCAGTTCTTTTCAATAGTTCATATTAGTTATATGTTCAGTAGAATTCTCATTTTCCTTAAGTCATTCACTAACATGCTTCCAATCTTTATATCCATCATTTGGCAAAGAACTTTTGTTATTTTCAGATTTAAACAACTTACAACAAAAGCAATAAATTTTATCCACATGTTTATTATATACCAATCACTTTTGGTCACTTACTTCTCCATTAGTTAACTTTCTAGAATAAAGAGCATAAGAAAAAATGTCTACACGTCTTGTCTTTAGGAAATACAAGATTAAATTCTCTTACAGGCTCCTTTGTCCTAGTGAATTTAATCAGAAAATTTGCTGTGGCTATTAAAGCACTTCGGGTCATGTGAATTTAATAGTATACCTCTGTTCTGGTGGTGTTGAGCAAGGTTAGCTCGAAGTCTTCTGTGAACAGTTTGCCTTCCCGAAATCTGTCCCAGTTGGTTCAGCCGCCCTTCTTGTTATCGGGCCATTTCAATCAGCCTTGCAGCTTTCCTCAGGTCCCTTGGTCTTCATCACGATAGCCTCGGGGGCCTTTCAATTTTTTCTTAGGCTGTGTATCCCCTTGCATGACTCCCTTAATTAACCTGGTTCCCAACCTCTTCTTAGATGTAGCACCCTGTCATGGCAATGGAGTCCTGTAGTTTTTTTTGGCGGATTCATCGCTAGCTTCTGATTGAATGGCCCTAGGCGAACTCCAGTAACTAAGTAGGTGAGGAGGACATCATCACTTTTGTGTGCATCGTTCCCGCCTCGGTGGTATAATGCCCTCACATACTCTTGGAGGGTCTCACCTCTTTTCTGGGTGATGGAAGACAGATTGCTAACGGGTTTGGCGAATTTTCGGCCTTCCAAAAATTTGTTTATCAAATTCTTAGTGAATTTCCTCCATGAGGTTGTTGAGTCGGGTGTAAGGCTGGCGTACATGTGCGGGCAATCCCCTAGAACATGTCAGGGAGGGCTATACATTTGTCGTCATCGGCTATCCTGAGCATGTTCATGATTCCTTCCGTTTGCTGTATGTGGTCCATAGGATCCTTTGTCCCTTCATACATGTCGATCTCGACCACTCCCTTAAAGCCGCGGGGCATGGAAGCAGTGCTGATATTTTGCACAGAGGGGCACATGGTTCCGTCGAGCTCGACTAGCCTTCCCATCCACTTCATCAGATCTTTCTTTAGTTTGACAGAGATTGACGAATCTCCTCCATCGTGGGGCCTTTTCACCGGCTTTCCTCCGAGGAGCACTTATGGTGCTGATTGTCGGTGTCCAATAACGATTCTTCACCGTCCTCATTCACCTTTTCCCCAGTGCCTTCACTATTCTGGCTACCATTTTCTACTCCTACTCGGCGTGCTTCATAAAGAACTGGAATTGCTTCTCGATTGTGGCATGGTCGTAGTCCGCAAGTACGTCCGTGCAGATTTCCTGCATAGGCTGTGGGTTGTTGTAGCTGTCAACCATTGTAGTGTGTGGTTAGTGGAATCCTTTAAGAAACAAAGGGGTTGTTTAAAAGAAAGGTTCCCACAGACGACACTAATTGATGAGTCTGGATTTGGAGGCCCATTCGATGCCGAGGCCGCTTGCTGGTTTTCGAAACTCTGCCGAGGCCGCTTACTGGTTTTCGAAACTCTCTAAAAACAACCTTTAAATGGCAGGACTAGCTCCCCTAACACTACTACAAAAGGGGCTATTAGCAGCGGGTTTTTGACCCCATTGGCCGCAGTATTGGGAATTTTCCTCCGTCGCCAATACGGGGGCTGCCAAAGGGGTAAAAAACCCTCGGCCACTGCCATTTTTTTTTTATGGAGAAAAGGGGACGGTGTACTAAAACCCGCCTCATTTTTCCCTTTTATGGAGGCGGGTTTTGCAACAACGCGCCTCCAAAAAGGGGAAATGGAGGCTGGTTTTAGTACACCTGCCTCCATTACCATTTTTTCTGCTGAGAAAAGAAGGCGGGTGTGCTACAACCTGCCTCCTTTTCCCCTTTCGTGGGGGGGGGGGGGGGGGGGGGTTGGTTGGTTAGTACACCTGCCTCTATTGCCATTTTTTTTGTGCGGAAAAAAGGAGACGGGTGACTAAAACCCACCTCCTTTCCCCCTTTCATTTTATTAAAATTTTTTACTTTTATTTTAAAACTTTTTAATTTAGAATTCATCTTTTACTCTTTTTAAAAATTAAAAAGCCTAATTTGCACTAGGCCTCATGCTCTTTTCTTCAGCCTATTGTGCATCCTTTCTATTTATAGAATTTCAGCAGCTCTAGTTTATACTCTTTATTCCATGTGGGACAAATTTACTAATCATTACACTTTTATTTTATTTTTTTCTCCGGTAAACCTTGGTTTCCATTTGGACCAATGGATGAAAATCACAGCTACTACGTGAATTTAACATGAGGTAATTAGACCCACCTTCAATGTTAGAGTTGTGGAGGTGGGTTTCAATACTCCGTTACTAGAGGCGGGTTTCTAACACCTGCCTTCAATCCTCCAGCATTGGAGGCGTGTAACGGCATATTGGAGGCGGGTCTCCAATAACCCGCCTCCAATACTCCGTATTTTCACCTTTAGTGACAGGTTTGTAGATATGGGTCTCCAAATTGGCGCTGCTACAGATAACCCGCCTCCAATACTCTGTATTTTCACCTTTAGTGACGGGTTTGTAGATATAGGTCTCCAAATGGGCACTGCTGCAAATAGGCCATTCTGTAGTAGTGTAAGAAGCTCCGATACTTAAGTCAGTAAAGCGATTCAGAGTATGCAGTAGTTTGGGTTGCAGTGTATTGTATATCTTTGAAATAGCTCATAACTATGTATTTATAGTTGTGGGGTTTCTCAAATGAGGTGGAAGAATCCATATGAGATTCTACCTTGATCCTCATGATTTCAAGATGGAAGGTAAATCCTTTAGCTATGGTAGTGATCCGATTGAGGGAGATTGATACTAAGGCAATCTATTCTTGCTGATTTTCATATCCATCTTCGAGTGTATCCCGCTGTAGTGTTACCTTGGGCCGAGGCGCCGACTATCTAAGGAGCTAGGGCTTCCCCCGTGAGGCTCATATCCGGGTCATGGGTCGCCCCGTAGGCTTTGGCTGGTCCTTTTCTCAGTGGGCTGGGCTACACGGAATCCTTGTTCCATCACGTTGCGACCACCTTCTCCGCAGATCTGCAACACCGACGGGCTCTTCCATCTCCATACCACTTTCTCCTTCCTTCCTCCCTTATGTTTTACAGTTTTTTGTTTGCAAAAATTGAGTTTTAAATTTGATTGTTTAAAGTAGGTATTGGATTGTTTTCTTCATGTTCTAATGATATGGAGCATATTTTTAAAAAAATTAGAATATTTGAAGTTATGTGGATGATGATTGATATTTGGGTATATTGAAGAGCACTGCAGTGCCAGTTTTACGGCGGCAGAGGAAGTATTGGGTGGTGGACGACGGTGGTAGCGGTGGTGAGTGGGTGGCAGTGATGTTAATAAATGTAGGAAAAAATATTTTAATGATGAAGAGTTATATGGGGAAAGGAAATACTTATTTAAAAATTAAATTTCTATAATGGAAAAGGAAATTAATATTTGTAAACAAGTAAAGGAAAATGAAAACAAATGATAAAAGAAAAATGGAAAGTTGAATTTGCAAAAATTTGTAAGGTGGAAGAAAGAAAAAAGTGAAATTTGAAATAAAATTAAAAGTAAACGAAACACTAAAAAAGGCTAGAAAAGAAAATGTTAAATTAAATGTAAATTCTAAAAAATTGAAAAGATAAAAAGAATGAACATAATCGTTTCAATAAATAGGTTATTATTAAATTAATTGTATTGGATGAAAACTTTAAAAAATAAAAGATTAGGGGTTTATATGGTAATAAAAGTAAAATAGGAAAATCTAAGACAAAAGAATAGGGATGATTTTCCATAAAAATCTGCGTCCGTTTGTGGGTTAATGGGACTTGACGGAATGTCAAATTTTGTTACATTTTTAAAAATTTTGTGATGAGGAAATCAGTTTTCAAAAGATAATGTTAATTTGATAACATATCAAAAGTTCGTGACCAACTGAGCAATTCACTTATTTATTTATTTATAAATATATCTATTACGTCATCAAATCAACCCTTGAGTTTGGTTGAGTCAGCGTTGTTCGGTCGAGTTTTTGAAACATTGATTAGAAGTGACAAAAAAAGAAGGAAAAGAATGACAAACTAAAAAATTAATTTTTTAGTCTGACAAATTTGTGTGAAGAAAGGCAAATTGATAATGAGGAACGAGTTAATACTCCAATGAGCGTGAAACATAATGGCTGACAAGATGTTGAGGTTCGATTTCTAGCTCACCGTGACATGATTCTGTAGGAGGTTTCGACTTTTCTCTCCAGATGCCCTGCCTTGTATATAATAGATAACATCACTGAGATATAAGTATGTATTAAAATAAAAAAATTGACAAGGCGGTGATTTCTCATAAACTTCATCCGGATCAGCCACGTCAGCAGTTGCCACCGTCAATTCTCCACTGCCTTAAGTTTCCTACTTTCCTTTCCCTTTTCCCTTTTCCCTCCTTCTCCGTGTAAATAAACGCTGCACAGTGTGTAGACTAATACAATTCTCGGAGTCCACCGCTGTCCACCGCCGCGACCTCCGCTGACCACCGCCGTTTTGAATTTGATCCTCTAAAGCTAACAACAATCAACGAACTCCCAATTGCCCCAATTCATTCAACTGCCACCAGCGCACAGAGTCACGCATTGACTACGTTTCTTGATTTTCCCCCCTCTCTCGCTCTATAATTAATTCTACTGGCGGAACTTTCTAGAGAGAGAGAGTAAGAGAGCCCGTGAGAGAGAATGAAGCACATTTTCAAGAAGCTTCATCACCACCCCAATCGATCCAATGAAGCACCTCCGCAGAATTCCTCCGCAACTTCAACTTCTTCGTCATCGTCAGGTTCCGCGGCGGGTTCTGGCTCCGATCAACGGAGTACAACACCCGTGGGTAGTTCCTCGGTGGTGAATTCATCTTCTTCTTCTTCTAGCACTGCTGCTTCGGCGGCTCCTTCGTCTACAATTGCTGCGACGACGACGACTTCTGTTTCCTCGTCTGCTGCTAGTGGTGCTCCGCCTGGGACTTCCCCCGCATCCAATAGGCAGCAGCAGGATTATTATACTTCGGAAGAGGAGTATCAAATGCAGCTAGCGCTGGCGTTGAGTGTGTCAGCGTCGTCCGCGCAAGAATCTAGTATTATGGACGCGAGTGGCGATCATCATCATCATCAGCTTCTACTCGGAGGCCGTCATGGAGATTCCGCTAGCCGCAGGGACGACGCTGCAGCGGACTTGTTGTCGAGGCAGTATTGGGTTAGATTTTAGTACTGTACTTGTTTAATTTTGCGTCAAATTTGTCCAGGACTAATTCTCCTGATTTTTCACATTTCGTTTGAAGTAAGTTGCCCTGCGCCTTAGAAACAGAAAGTTAACTTTTTTATTAGTTAAAAATGACAAGTAACTAAAGCTGTAATCTTGATTACCTCTTATTGAATGTTATAGGGGAAGCCAATTTCGTTATGCTTATAGGCCAGTGCAATTATATTTTTCTTTCTCATTTACTATAGGTTTTCCTGCTCACCACTAGTCAGTACTTTTACAAGTGCCTGTTGTACTTCTTGGTGTTGCACAGATATACCTTGGTTTGACCTTTTACCAGTTTGTATGCTTGTGAGAGTGGTTGACATCCTGAAATCTACTTTGTTTATTGTGATTATAATACCAGTGATGCTTAACAGTTTAGAGTGTTGGCCAACATGAACAAAAAATGAGGGTAACATAAATGAGAATATTAAGATGGATATATGGACACATTAGGTTAGATAGAATATGTGATGAATGCATGCAAAAAATGTTGGGATAGCCCAAATAGAAGAAAAAATGAGAGGAACATATTTAACATGGTTTGGACATGTATCTTGAAGACCCTTGGATGCTGCAGTAGGACAGGTGAAAAATAGGGAAGCATTAACTCATATTAAAAGGGCAAGGGGAATACAATAACAACTAAGCTTTTGTCTCACTAAGTGGGGTCAGCGACTAAAAGGGCAAGGGGAATACTTAAACGGAATTGTTACTTGCAGGACACCGTTTACTAAACGTAGGACACTTTTTAAAAATTTTAGACATGAATTTACATTTTTGCCCCTCCATTCTCTTCTACCTTATGCAGTAAAATTGAATTATTAGGGTTTATGACGCGTTTTCCGGCTGTGTTTAGGGATGTATTAGTGTTTATGACGCGTTTTCCGGCTGCGTAGTGATAATTTTAGGGTAAATTCAGTGGTCGTTCGCCGGAAAAACGATTTTCCGACGAACGACCGGGAAAACCTGAAAAAAACGCCGTACTGTGGCGATTTTTCTAGGGAAAATCGCCCAAAAAAGCGATTTTCCTTTTCTGGGCGATTTTCCCTAGAAAAATCGCCTTTTTTGGGCGATTTTCCTAGAGTTAAAAAAGTTGGGTAATTTTTTTTTATAAAGTTAGAAACTATCAAGGATATATTTGTCTTTTCACCACTTAAAATTTTAAAAAGTGTCCTGTGTTTAGTAAAATGAGTCCTGCAATTAACATGCCCCTACTTAAAAAGAATTTGAATGAAATTGTAAAAGGAAAAAAAAATGATGGTGAGATTTGATCCATACAGCCAACCCTAGATAGTGGGATAAAGACCTAGTTGTTATATTTTTGAATGATGGGAGAGAAAAATTTGATTCAGTACAAATGCCATTGTAGGGTTGTATGGTTGCTTCTGCATGTTGAGTTCACTAATTTTCTATATTCTTTTTCAGAAAGGAGGTGGATAAAAATCCAAAAATGATTTGAATTTGGTTGATATATTAACAACTCATGTTTGACCAAACAAATTCTAACCTTGACGTTTGTACTTGACTTTGATGGCAAATTAGCATATAGCTTTTGACTTTAATGATCATATATTGGGCTTTGATGACCAAGTAGTGCCTTTGTGAGTAAATGGATATTGATAGTCTGTGTTTTGTTGATTAGGATGATGAAGAGTATCCAATCGAGGTTTAGCTAGAGATTCCTTGTTTTGTGGGGTCGTTCTGTTTGGTTTGTCTGGGTTTTAACTTTTTGATCTAGATAGTAACCTTAGTGAGTCATTGGAATCGCAAATAGATGAAATGTGCATTTCAAATGTTCTTGTGATGTTTTAACACAAGGTGCACTTTTTGCGGTAAGAAGGCTAAACAAGAATAACAGGAAGGGATTATGATTTTAAGTTACTCCTTGAGATGCTCAATTGTTTTAGTATCAAGATTTTCCTCCTGTTGCTGTTCATTGAAGTGTAATTCTGGGAAATGAAGTTGAATTTTTTTTCTTGTTAAGATGAAAATGACAATCATACTTATTGGTTTTTTATGTTTATTTCTTTTGTCTGGGTGTCAGGATTATAGTGTACTTGACTATGAAGAAAAAGTTGTAGAAGGCTTCTATGATGTATTTTGCCTCTCCACAGATCCATCAATTAGAGGGAAAATGCCTTCTCTTATTGATATTGAGACAAACCCTGGTGGTTCTGATTTTGAAGTTGTAATTGTCAACCGAAAAATTGACCCAGCTTTGGAAGAGTTGATACAGATTGCACATTGTATTGCATTAGACAGCCCAGCTACTGAGATTGGTCTGCTGGTGCAAAGAATTGCAGAACTTGTTACGGAACACATGGGTGGGCCTGTGAAGGATGCAAATATTTTTCAGGGAAGATGGATGGAAAGAAGCACAGATTTAAGGACATCCCTGCATACAGCTGTCCTTCCACTTGGGTCACTAAAACTGGGGCTTTCACGTCATAGAGCATTGCTATTTAAGGTGAGAGCTAATATATATCTATGTACATATTACTACCTTTGGGATATTTGATTTCTTGAAGTTCTTACAATTTTGCTCGTGATTATCAAAATGTCTCAAAGAGAACTTACATCATTGTAATAGTTTTGATTTGTGCTTTGCGTACTAGTATTTATGTTACTTGAATGCAGGTATTAGCTGACAATGTTGGAATTCCTTGTCGGTTAGTAAAAGGTAGTCACTACACTGGAATCGAGGATGACGCTGTGAACATTATAAAGTTACCAAATGAAAGGTAAAACCTATGATTTCCTTGATTTTCATTTTGTTGCTGTTTAAGATTTACTGCATTGATATTGTGATATACTCCTTTGTCCACTTTTCAGTGTCTAAATCACTTTTTTTGTTCAGCGAGTTCTTAGTTGATCTCATGGGAGAACCAGGGACACTTATACCTGCTGATGTTTTGAGTGCAAAAGATACTTCTCTTAAGTCACATCATCCGAAACTAAGCAAACTTCCCAGTCTTCCAGTGACTAGTGATATTGGGCCTAGTAAGTTGTTGTCTGGAACTAGTTCTACAGGACAAAACAATTACTCATCAGGAAAAGAGTCTGAAAGTACAGATTTAATTCCTTCTCTTCCCAATGGAAGATTGGTAACTGATAGCACTTTGGGGCCAGGTAAAAGGGTGCCTATGGCAAACCAGATGGATCGTATCCCGTCCTTAGCCATAGGAACATCTTTGTACAAAGGTGGCCGTAGGCCTAATGCAGCTGTTGATGGTGGTAGGACAAATGTGAACCTGGCTCCACACAATCACAACAACTCTGTAGACCCGAAAGATCTTTTCGCGGATCTCAATCCCTTCCAAATAAAAGTTTCTGGTAAGGCTTCAGGGCAAGGCAACCATGTTAGGAAAATTTTTGATGAATTGCAACAGCCAAAGGAGACATCTGTTATTGGTCAGCCTCCTCTACCTTTGGTGAGAAACAATAGTCCCATGTACAATGCGCTAAAGAAAAATGAACATGATTTTGAAGAAAGTCTCTTTGCGAAGGGCAACCATGCAAGTGGTGATCCCACTAGATCGTCATTACCCTCTACTAGTTCCAATGCACCAGGGAAAGATGCCTCTAATGTCTTCAACTTACGCAATGAGCCATATAATCCCTTTGGAGACAATGAAAATGCTACTGCAGATAATAACTGGGCATCACTTGATGGAGGAGTTAATCTGTTGTCTTTAGAGGATGTCCAGCACAATGATCACGAACAAAGATTTCAAACGGGTGGGGGGAACCAGCAGATTTCTGAATTAAATGTCACTGCAGAGTATGGGGAAAATGTCAGCAGAATACATGATAACAGAAACAATCAACAAGATGGTATTGCCATTACGAATTTGAAATTTGGAGATCAAGACAACTCTAGCTCTTCTATAAAGCCAGCTGTATCTCGTTGTAATCCAGTCATTGATGATGTCAGTGAATGTGAAATTCCATGGGAAGATCTTGTTATTGGTGAAAGAATTGGACTAGGTAATTCTTGGGCTGCAAGATTTGGATTTCACTTTTATTTGCTGTCAACAATTTGAGTAACAGATGGCAAAGTTTTGGCTAACTTTCTGAATACTTGAATGTCATTCTTAAATCTAGGTTCATATGGAGAAGTTTACCATGCTGATTGGAATGGCACTGTAAGCTGTTCTTTTGAAGTAATCTGTAATTGTTGCTGCTTTAGAGACAATCTTACATCCTAGGAATTGTCTTTGTTCAACTGTATCAATAAATTTTGGGTTAAATGGTGCTGTTATTTTCCTAAGTATGGCTGCAACTAGAGACCACCCATACTATTTATGAACAGTTCTTGCATACGTTGATACTCATTTTAACTTAAAGGCCATAATCATTTTCAGCATCACTACCTTTAGTAATTAAATGATGGGGATGCTATAAAATGAGAAAGTTTTAAGGCACGGACAAAAATTACCAGCATTGAAGGGGCAAATTTATTATTCATACATTCTTTCTGATTTTTAAGTGTCTTTGTTAGAATCTAATTACTTTCATCAACTTACTTCAAATCCTTGCACTCTCTTAAGAAGCATCATTTCTTTATCTGATATTTCTCTGGTCAGTGGTCAGGCTTAGAAATTAACCAGTAAAAGGCACCATTTGGTTTACTTATAGCTAATGTATTATCTGTAGTTTGAGACATAGTTGATATGGAGATATTCTACCTTGCTTGAAACTCGTGAGCTTTCTTATGGTTTGCCTTGAATGTCCCAGCATGCAGTTCATTTGACCAACCCCACTCCAGCTAGCTTTGCCCTTGAGAGCCCTAGTAACGTTAGTTGTAGATAACCAGTATCGGCCATGACATAGTGTAGGAGATTTGATATGGGCATTGAGAAAATGAGAGTTTAGACACTCAGTGACCTAACTGGGCCACACAAACAAATGAAAAGATGTGCCTAAAGCCGATAAACCATGTTGTGAAGAATAGAGTTGAGCTATATGAATAAGATCACTTTTATGATCCTGTAATTTAGCTATCTAAAATTAATGACTATCAAGCCCAACCATTAGGTTCGAATATTGGTTCATTTAAAATAGAGCATTCACTTATGAGATTCACACAAACTTTTTCCTAATTGATTTCTTTTTCTTGCAAGAAAGCATGTTATTAACCCTAGTCCCTTCACTGGTGGTTTGCTGGAACAGGAAGTAGCTGTGAAAAAGTTTCTTGACCAGGATTTCTCAGGTGCTGCTTTGGATGAGTTCAGGAGAGAAGTAAGAATTTTCAAATTATTATCCGCATTTTCTCATAGTTACTTTACTATTGGATAAAGTTTGCAAAAATAAATCATACACAACTGAGAGAAGAAATCGTCATCATTATGACACAATGTTTGACTGTCTTGTACAAGCATATAACTAAATGTAGCTGAAAACAATTTCGTAAGTTAGTATGAGTCTTGGTGCTAATGCAGGTGAGGAAAGGAATGTTGATAGTGAAGTAATGATGGATTAAAATGGCTTCTCTATGTTTCCAAGGTGATATATTATGAAATAAATGAAACATGACATTTATGTTATTTTACTGAGATAGGTGATCTCTAAAGGCTTGCTGTTATGCTACCTTTCTAATGTTTCAACATTGCTTTTCCTTATTCTTCATTGTGATTCCTGTACTCAGAAATAAAGTTAAAGTTCTCATCATCTTCTTCTTCTTCCTTTCCTTTTTTTTGAGTTCTTTTTTTCTGAGTTGGTATCTACAGAAGGGATTGACAATTGTTTCTGCATTTAGGTGCGCATAATGCAAAGGTTGCGCCATCCAAATGTAGTTCTCTTTATGGGTGCAGTAACTAGGCCTCCAAACCTTTCTATTGTCACTGAGTTTCTGCCTCGGTGAGTTTTCCATCTTCTCTAAATTGTGCCTAATGTTATCCTAGCATTTGAAGTTAGTCTTCATTAGCAAAGTGTTTCTTTCATGATAGAGCATGGGTTGTTGTAAAATCAGATTGCTCAAGAAAATATGGAAAGCTTCACTTTATGCTAATATGTTACCCTGTATCTCTCAGTTTTGCTGATATGCCACTCTTCCTTCCCTCTATTCTTTTAGTTCTTGAAGCTTTGATTATGTTTAGCATGAGCTGTTTCATGATGGTCAGGAGTGCTGACATTGTAAACTCATGGGCTTTTGGTGCTTCCTTATGAATTCATGATATCTGCAATAACTGTTTTTTTATAGTTCTTGCTATCAAAAGAGGAAGAAGGAAAAGCTGAAAGAATGGAATTTTATTTTGGGGGTTGGGGGTTGGGTGGGGTTTGTAGGACTGGGTCCTGCTCTTAGGTTTAGGGACGAAATGGGATCTTTACACACATGTATATAAATATATCTGAGCTGCAAATAATTGTATATTGGAAACACAGGGGAAAAAAAAAAAAAAAAAAAAAAAAAGAAAACTAGGGGCGGTGACTGATCTTATCATCTTTGCTTTCCAGAGGAAGTTTGTATCGGATTCTTCATCGTCCTCAGTGTCAAATTGACGAAAAGCGTAGAATTAAAATGGCGCTGGATGTGGTATGACCTAATGAATTATGGTTGTTTTGAAATACTTGGCCTTTTGCTTTCCTTCAATTAAACTTTTTGGGTTCTTTTATAGGCAAAGGGCATGAACTGCTTACATACAAGTATACCTACAATTGTTCATCGTGATCTGAAGTCACCAAATTTGTTGGTTGACAAGAATTGGAATGTAAAGGTATGCATACTCTTGAGCTTTGCTTGGCTTAATTCTTTGATCCAATTGACATACAATAACCTCCACCTAGTATAGCTGACTTCTTAGTTTTTGTGTTTTTTTAGAAATCTTTGGTAAATGATTGATCTAATTGTAATAGGTGAATGAGATACTTGTTATCTATGTGGACATCGGACATCGCTTGATTCAATTATACCTTTTGGCATTGTGCATGGTGCATCTTCTTTTATTTTGATATCTTGGTTATCTGCTTTGCAGGTGTGTGATTTTGGGTTGTCACGCTTGAAGCACAATACGTTTTTGTCGTCCAAATCAACAGCTGGGACGGTAGGGGTGCTTGGCCTGTGGTTTAGTAGGACAATTACTCAGTTTTGCTTTGATGTCCGTGTTCTTTGATTCTTGTTTTGACTAATTCACTTTGACCTTGTAGCCAGAGTGGATGGCACCTGAAGTTCTCAGAAATGAGCCTTCAAATGAGAAGTGAGTTTAAGTTTACATTTTGGTGCTTAACTGGATAATTTAATTTATTAAAAGAAAAAGGAATACTTTCTTACTATTATCTCTTGGATCTTGTTACTTTGATGAAACTGTGTCCCTGTGTTAGGATCATGCTATCTGCTTTTGCTATATTCCTTTTTGTTTATGTCTTTTGTATGTTCATACTCTGTTGACAACTGAGGAACATAGTTTCTAGTTACAATGAAAATACTAGGGAAGCGAAAGATGCTTCAAACTTTCTGTCTGCTCTGTGACTATAAGCCTTCTTGTGCCATATAAGAATGTGATCCGAAAATGTTCAAGAAAATAAAGGTCCCATCTTTTGGTGAATTCAAAGTTTTTTACAACACAAAGTGATGCGTTGTTACAGCAAGAAACTTTTGAGCCTTATCATGATTGTTCCAGATGCCTTCCATCATGTTACTATGGCTGTAAAACATAGTTTCAATGTTCTTCTTGGAGTAATTTCCTTTAGGGGTGCTTTCTGTTGGGTATATTTGCCCTTGATGCTTAGGCATAACTGTAAGAACTACTGCCACTTTGTAGTTTTTCCCCTTCATGTTTTCATGAATTTACTTTGTAGTCCAAACATTATTGGACAATGTACATTATAGGATTTCTAACTAAAACCAACCCTGCCCAATTCCTTTGTTATTGAAAGTTGACAGAATATATGGTCCCCGCTTGACAATGCTGCATGCAATCATCGAATCACTTTTTGCACGCACATTTATATTTGGATATAAATGTATTATGCATGCACTTGTACTCCACTTCCATCATTGGCTGATCAATTAGTGGGAGAGATTGATAGCTTTAGGGTACAAATTGTAAAAGGTATTAGTTCAAGCTGGAGTGGAAATTGATGGAAGTAGTTTCAGCGTGAAGTCACCTTTTTTTTTCATAATTATGATGATGGAGTGATCTTATCAGCTTCACCATAATGTTGGTTGTTTGCTATTTGATTGTGTCTTCACAAGTTATTGTAAGGTGTCTGTTTGTTTCATCCTTGTATAAAGTTCTGATGGCGTCTCTGTAAACTAGAACCAGAATCCAGTGATTACTACTTTTCAGAATTTGGATGCATGAGTTTTCTGAAACCCATCGTAAAAAAAAAAAAAAAAAAAACAAATTATAAACTTTATGTGCAAGCCTGTGTTATGGAAGTAGACTGAATGGGACTGATATATTGGGAGATAAGTTGGTCTACCAAGTTTCATAAGTAAATAGCTTTGTGTGGTATCTTTAAATAATCGATATGCCAGGGATGGTTATCCTAATTGATTTATTGGTTTTTGTATAGGTGTGACGTGTATAGTTTTGGCATCATTTTGTGGGAGCTAGCAACATTGAGATTACCTTGGAGCGGAATGAATCCAATGCAGGTGGTGGGTGCAGTAGGTTTTCAAAATCGCCGTCCTGAGATACCAAAGGAAGTTGATCCTCTAGTAGCTAGAATAATATGGGAATGTTGGCAGACGTAAGTTATGAAAGCTTGAACACTAATGCAACTTATTTTACAGCTGTTTCAATATCATAAACAAGACTTGTTTTCTGAACTCAGGGACCCAAATCTGCGACCATCCTTTGCGCAACTCACTGTTGCACTGAAGTCATTGCAGCGGCTTGCCATCCCTTCACATGTAGATCAGCCAAACTCACCTATGCCGCAAGAGATCTCAGTGAATTCAACTCCTTGAGCATGTCGAACCCTCATACGTGTGTAAGTAAAATGGCAGAAACACTGTTGAGAAAAATAGATTTTTGTCTAAGTGGCTACCCCGCCTAAAAGAAGAGCCGGGGTTGGAAAGCTGCTATGATTTGCCCGGATTTTTGCTGCAGCTCAAAACTTGCTGTAGCTGCTCTTGTACAGCGGGTTGTGTATATGTTTGATTGCAAATATGAAATACCCATAAATCTGTCTCTGTATATTAATGTGCAGCATCGTAGGTTGTAACTTTCCCTTATTTTGATGCGGATAGATTGTCTCTATGGGGTTTATTGTACTCCATCCGTCTCATTCAAAGAGTTCACTTTGTATCAAAGGAAGTGGACTCTTTCAATGTGACGGAGGGAGTAGTAATAAGGGGAAGTGTTTTGAACTTATGATGTTTTTGGAGTATAGAAAAGCACTAAAAAAGAAAATTTGAGAAACTTGGGGGATCTCAATCATCTCATACTGTGAGAGGCAAAAGAAACACCCAACAAAAGGAGACAAAAAAGGGGGAACAAACCAGAAATTGAAACAGGGAAAAAGGATATCCTAAATGGAAATTCTTTTTACAGCAGATTCAGTTTTTCCTTGTTCACTAATCTCATAGTGGAAGATTTAACATGCCCCTTTGTTAAATGATAGAGGACAGTGGAAGTCAATATTGATTTCTACCATTTTCCCAAAAGAAGTTATTCCTAAGATCAAAATTATATGTTTTCACTGTTTACCTTCTTTCTTTCAGTGGAGGATTTTCTATAAGTCTGTTTTTTTCACACTTAAGTATTTCATATAAAGAGTTCACTTTATAATGTGACGGAGGTGAATTTTTTCCCAAAATAATGTAAAAAATGGCCGAAATTCCCAAAATAGGGATGTTTTTTTGGAGTTGCCGGAAATCAAGAAATCGAGGATGGGAACCTCGATTTCTTCAGGAAAATTTTTTTTGCTTCTGTTCCGAAGAAAGCGAGGTTAGCAACCTCGCTTTCTTCGGAACTACTTTTTTTGCGCGATTCCTGAAGAAAGCGAGGTTTTTTCTTCGGAAACATTTTTTTTGCTCGGTTCCTGAAGAAAGCGAGGTTGCTAACCTCGCTTTCTTCAGGAAATTTTTTTTTCTCCTTTCCTGAAGAAAGCGAGGTTAGCAACCTCGCTTTCTTCGGAACAAGACTTTTTCGGGATTTCCTGCAGAAAGCAAGGTTGGTTTTCACTATGTTGTCCGCAGATTTGATTAAAAAGAGGTCAGGTTGATGACTGATGAAGCTTTGAAAAGAGATGCCAAGATTTGAGGATTTGAAGCAACATGGATATTCAAACTTTGGCCCAGAATAAGGTTGATTTTTGCAGCCTAAAGGGAAGCTATGAAATCAATTTTAGTGTAATACTCTTTTCGTTTCAATGAAAGAGCGTCTTATTTGATTTTTCAACAGATTCACGAATATAATCATATATAATATCCTTTAACACTCGTAAACCGATATCCTCTCGTAGAACAGATTGGTTGGTTAGTAATGATAGACAGAGTAATGATAAATAATGTACTGAAATTATACCAAAATTTTTGGGAATGGAAATGCATCGCCATTATCATTTCCCATTCCAAGAGTTCAAATTAAACCCCACCTAAATGATTTACCAATAAACCAAATTAACTGTACATTTGACAAACTATCAAAGATGTTGATCTATCATGCTAATTCATATTACAACAGTGAAAAACTTGGATGAAACTCCTTGTTAAGAATTTTTAAAAAAATCGGACAGAGTTTCCCCTGTAAATGGATGAAACTCCCTGTTAACAAATCCAACAGCAAAGCTCAGCATTCATATAAAGACATACAAAGTGATTAACCTACTTAAAAAGGTAACCATAACCCAATAGTACAAACATAATCAACCCCAAGGCACAGAATGAAACATTTTTACAACATCCTTTAACCATTGCAAATAAACAGTCCCCCTCAAAATAATATTGTCAAAGGCACCCCCCTGTCCCACATCGGGGCCGATTGGTCGGCCTACGCGTTTGTTTCCCCACGGGTTCTTCATCATGCGATGTGTGAGCCGGTGAAGAGAGAAGAAGTGGGGCATCCACATTGCTTTTCTTCTTCTTACGACGCGAATATACTTTTGGCTGAGAAGGTGGGCTGTGTGAAATACTGTGTCTACCAAAAGCTTGGAAGGTTTCCTGCGGGGTTTGATCTCCATGATGATGAAACTGGCCAGCTAACAAGGCAGCATCGGTACTCGTGTATCCATCATTATGCCCTGGCTGTGTGGGCGATTCTTGAAGCTGAGATGGATCTCCACCTTGTTGTACAGTGTAACCGGCGAAATAACTATCTTGGTGCTGTGAGTCATCATCGCCACCTTGTTGATGGTGTTCGGATGTAGATGGGGCACCATGGTCGTGGGTGGACATGGTTGCTCCACCCTGTGTAGACCGTGAGAAGGATGATCGCGATTCCGTATGTCGCGAAGTGGTTGCTCGATCAGCATAAGTTTGTAGGCGACGAGTCTCTCTAGCAACTGCGAGGGCTCGAGCACACATATCGCGTACAGTATGAAGCTTGGATTCAATTGGATAGTCATCTATGTGAAGATTTGCTATAACTTCATCCAATGAACCGTGCAGTTGACTGAAACAGTGACTCTATATATAGATATGGGAAAAAAAAAGAAATTATTAGAACTTTGCCAATTAAATAATTAATTAGCACATAGAACATGCATTTTCTAAAATGTAAGGAGAGCAAAAAATGGCTGAGCACCTAGAACACACATTTTCTAACACATAAGGAGAGCAAAAAAATTAGGGTGCGTATAAGGTGAAAGCTAGTTTAACACTTTCTAGCTAGAATGCAGATTCTAAACAAGGAAATAACCCAGAAATAAAGCAAGAGCACTGCATGTTAATGATACCAATCCGATTCCTATCCAAACACCAAAATATCAAAATTTCTGTTTGATGGTAAACAATTCCCAAGCACTAAGAACTTCACTATCCAAGTATGCAATCAGAAAGTTTCATGACGAAGTAAACATTAATGCTCAATTGTAAACAGGGAAGATCCACAACAATCAAACCACAATATTGCTTACCCAATATTCAACAAGCGCGCCAAATGGTTGCATCCCTTGGTTTAGCCGATGCGATGGATTGCCCACTAATAATCGGGTGATTGTCAAATACCATTGCATGTAAGGAGAATGATATGGGAGTGGGTTATTATCATCCAAACCCTTGCAAATGCACTCTTCTGCCTCCGTCCACCAGTCTATGAAAGTGGAATGTCTTCTGGTCCATTTTTCCCCAGAACGACCCCTACGGTTTGTACGGTGTAGCTTAGCATTTGTGTCAAAGGGTGAAGGGATAGATTGATGCAACCCAAATTGACGAATGACCCTGTCTGGAGCATGCAACTCAACGATATCAAAGTTGATCAACGGAACTGTTGCAGTCCAGATTTCCCGTCCATTCAAACAGTAGGTGGGAAGTTCGCGCAACTCTGGTTCAGAATAAGGTTGCCAAATAAACTGCGGAAAAAAGTAATGTTTGAGTGGACATGATATCATCCATGAATGGTTAATATATAAAAATAATACTTACATCACCCTCCAGAAGATAGTCTAACTGGCTCCGATAAATCCTCAACACGTGCGTACTGACATTTGGAAAACTCAAAGGAAACATCCACCTAAAAAAAATAAAAAACTATCAGGCATCCATCCGAAAAACGTTTTGAGAACCCAACATATGAAAAGTTTGAATTGCAAAGTTATAGTAGGAGCTGAATTACCTGCATCCACGTGGCCCATCTGAGATATTACGAGCGTTGTTAGCTACATATTCATTTAGAAGTGTTGGTCTCAGTGGTGGAATTCTTTCCCACGCCCACATCTGTAGCAGTACAAGTGGGCCACAAACACTGGAGGTGCCCTTTGTAACTGCCCTACATATTCCTCGATACAGGGATGCAAGAACGGCACTGCCCCAACTGTAATATGGCACATCTTGTAAATTTGCAAACATCGGCAAGTACATTAATTTGCACTTTGTTCCGGACTTGTCCGAACAAAGTGAACTGATAAACTGCATCAGACGGCATCTAGTATGTTGCTCCACCTCTTGGACTGTTGAATTTGGTGTCAGTGGGTGAAGTCTTAAATGTCCTGCTATGCTCTTCAATGCCAGGCGGTCACCATCAAAATCATCGGGGTCTGGCGCATAACCCAACAACTCCAAAGCCATATCTTGCCAATCCATAATAGATCGGACATCTTCATCGGCAATGACTGGCCAGCCCTGAACAGGCAATCCCCAAATAACGGCAATGTCTTGTAAAGTCACAGTAGCCTCCCCAACCGGAAGGTGGAAAGTATGTGTCTCTTGCCGCCACCGCTCTATAAGCGAAGTTATCAAATGCCAATCAAGTTTCATTTTACTTGCAACATAAACTCCGTGAAATCCAACATCACGAAGCAGTCCTACAACCCGTTCATCATATGGATGACCATCCCACAAATAATGATCACATCGCTTAATGTCTAGAACAGGTACATCTGCATCATGCCACACTAATTCAGATCGATGATTATGCTGGAGCGTCAACACAGATGGATCTTGCGGTCCAGGGTATAACTGTCTATCCTCCATTGGGCACGGATGTCTGAAAAAAAAACAAAAATTAAAGATCAGTGATTATTAATTTCATATGCAACTGATAAAAATTGAGATAGACCTAGTAATTTGGTATATAACGAGACAAACGGTAAATTATAGCACATCAGCCAGTTATATGATCTCTTTTTACATATCAAACTTTTAGAACTCAAACCATATTTACCAACACTACTGTAACTCATGCAAACTGAATTGACTACTTTGTTTATGTTTCTTAAAGGGAAATCATAAAATGTTTCTGTGCAGTCATTTCAGAAAGGAAGCAAAATAACGAGACAAACGGAGAGAACACATCAGCATACCTTGCGATAGATCTTTTCAATCTGCTTTTGAAGATTTCTAACTCCAGACTCTCTACAGTAATTCTCTATCAAAGCAAGAAGAGCTGAATCAGTCACCTCAACCTGAAATTTATTAAAGCCAGAATCAGTAATCAAGAACATTTCAGGCTATGACATTCAGATACTTCCATGCAACAAAATGGTTTAGTTGATTTCAAAAGAAAGATACACATATGACTAGACACCAAATCTAAAACTCTAATTATGAAACGAAATGAACAATGAAGAACTAAAGATGAAAAATAAGCTTCAAATAAGCTGAAGCCACCAAGTTCTGTTGTTAAGTTATCAATAGAGAAAGCTCACAAATTCAAAATTAAAAAATTCACTTTAGTAAACCAGACATAGATCACTGACGAAACAAGGGCTCTGGCTCTTCAATTTGTGAAAATTTTGTCCACTTAATGAAAGTAACATACTTTAGGTCAAAAAAGTGGAAATAGATTCAGCACTGCAAAGATGTAGTAGTAAATCATTTTTGCAAATGGAATAAAACAGAAAACGTGTAGCAGGAAAGATACCACAGATGAGAGCATCTGTGGTAGATACTGGTTTGGATGAATTTAGTTAAGGCTGAAACCAGCATGTAAATCAATCAGGAAGTGAGGATACAACCACCAAAATATACCAGCTATTGAATCTATACAGCCAACTTTGTCACAAAATTCTCCAATATGTTTTTGAGAACATGCACACCAAAAGAGAAGGTAGACTGGTACAGTACCATAACGATATCAAACAAAATGTGTGACAAGACATACGTAAACATATTGCTCCTCTGTTCACGAAAGGAGCAACCAAGTGAGAAGAGCTCAACGGTCTACTTATCTCTCTCCTATTTTCCGATGAGAAGAGCTCAAAGGATTTTAAGGGAGTAAAGTAATTAGCTAACATTATATGAACATGAACAAGCCACCGCAGGAATTTGGTAAGAAGCATGCACCAAAGAAAATGACACAGCTATTTCTACTCTAAGCCTGAAGCACAAGTAGAAAAGTATACTAGGTTCATCCTTCCATCAATAGAAAACCTTCGACACCTAAGTATAAGTCAAAACCATGCATACACCTAGTAATACATACGTGTAGATGTGCTAACACCTAGTAATACATCTTTCCATCAGGGGATTCTGTTCTAGCCAATGAGAGAACAAACAGAATAAATCCCCAATGAAATAAATCAACAACTCCTTTGATATTGCTTAATAACATAAAATTCAAAGAACCCATACACATCAATTCTCTCCGTTTAAACTAATATACACTTCACATGAAACATAAAAAGAAGGAGAAAAAATAGACAAACTCTTAATCAATATAAAACATATCCTGCAGAACAAGAATCCCAATAAAACAATAATTTAACATACTCCAAGACAAGAACAGCACAGAGAATTCACTACAAGGTTGAATCAGGTACAATGCCCTTTCGAAGACTCCAAGAAACTCACATGAAAGTGAAAACAAAGCCAATGCAGCAACCAAAAAAAAAATTGAACGTGAAAACTGGATATAACTCAAAACAGAGAAAACTGGATATAACTCAAAATTTTAAACAGAACTTGCAAGTACATCGAAGGTGAAATGAAATTATCATGTGAAGAAGTAACATAGTATCATCCTATACTATTCACACATTACACCATCTTGCCAACTTATGACGTGCTAAAATTTTAGAAATGTCTTACAGAAAGAAGTTTAGGAATTAACTGTATCCCTTCCTAAATGCGTCTCACACCGTGCTGCCACGTAGCCAATCGAAGTTGGGCGACGCCGGGACAGATATTGGTCGGCGAAATACGTGCTGCCGAGGACGAAGTTCTGCGCTTGAGATAGACCTTTTCCGCAACCTTTTCGAGTTCGGAACTACTGAAAATAAAACCCAAGGAGCAGCAAGTTTTAAGTTTATAAGTGTCCACGAATCGATTTGGGTTCCACAGAAAGCGAGGTTGGAACCCTCGCTTTCTGTGGCATATTTTTTTTATCCGATAACCGAAGAAAGCGAGGTTAGCAACCTCGCTTTCTTCAGGTAAATTTTTTTCCTGAAGAAAGCGAGGTTGCTAACCTCGCTTTCTTCAGGAGAAGGAGAAAAAAAATTTCCCTGAAGAAAGCGAGGTTGCTAACCTCGCTTTCTTCAGGAGAAGGAGAGAACAAAAATTTCCCTGAAGAAAGCGAGGTTGCTAACCTCGCTTTCTTCAGGAAAAATGAAAAAAAATTTCCATGAGGAAAGCGAGGTTGGCAACCTCGCTTTCTTAGGAAAAGGATCAAAGAAAATGTTTCCGAAGAAAGCGAGGTTAGCAACCTCGCTTTCTTCAGGAAAATTTTTTTCCCTGATTTCCTGAAGAAAGCGAGGTTAGCAACATCGCTTTCTTCAGGATTCGCGAAAAAAAAAATATTTCCGAAGAAAGCGAGGTTGCTAACCTCGCTTTCTTCAGGAAATCAGAAGAAAAGACTTGTGGCCATCCCCCGGACTCCCAAGTGCCATACTGAACTTGTTCCAGAAAACACTTCACAGCTGCATAATTAACTCTTCATACAGTGAGTCCACGTCTTCCAGTTTTTCTCTCAAACTGAGATTTGAAATTCTCAAGCATAACCAAGCAGATTTCTTCATTTTCGAACCATAAACTAGATGAATTACATGGTAAACTAGATGAATTATCAAGAATTTTGCATATCCTATAAAAGCTGATATGCAGAATCATAATAGACTAGTTATGAACATTATGGTGCAAATATAATTCTTTTCCTCCAACCAAAATAAATAAATTGCTTCTAGAGACATTCGCATCCGTCAATTGCTTGAACAGAATCTAATAAAACAGCTGAGAGTAAGTCCTCAGAACAAACATTGACCTGAAATTGGCCAAATAACAATTTATTGCTGGGCTCTGTACATTGATCAAGACAAACATTTTAGGCCAAACAAATATCATATTCTCATGATCCTACATGTTCATGAATGTGCACAATAGAAAAAAAATGTAACAGATTCTGCGGATAATGTCTAAGATGAAGATAAAATTATGTCTTCTTTAAATTGCCATCTCATGCATGAAGGAAGTAATGCGAGTTTTCGTGATTTGGACATCTTTAAACCAGAATCCCCCATTCATTGCAATTACCATGAAATTCACCCCCACCTTTAAAAATGGAAGAATGGCTAG
This sequence comes from Leptodermis oblonga, assembly GCA_016801395.1. Classification (NCBI taxonomy): domain Eukaryota; kingdom Viridiplantae; phylum Streptophyta; class Magnoliopsida; order Gentianales; family Rubiaceae; genus Leptodermis; species Leptodermis oblonga. The sequence goes on along the minus strand of CM028755.1, from coordinate 13,913,895 downwards.
AATGATGTTTCGAATCGAAATGTGATTTTGAAGCACAATCAAATCCTATTAAAAACAACATTATCCCTGAAACACAACAGGTAACAGATCAACTGGCCACAAATTAGATTGAATTAAATGTAGTGACTAGCAGCAGCATTTCCGGGACACATTTTACATTCGAAAATTCAGGAACTTCAACAAAATCCACAAAAAATGAAAGCCTTCCGCGCCATTCCAATAAGAAAACCGACAAAAACCGGGCTCACTTGGTAACATCAACACTCAAGAGTTCAAGAAAAGGCAATAAATCACATTCATTTTGATTCATAACGCAGCTTTTTGAGCTAAACATGAAGGTAACCTATTACAGAAGAAATAATTACTGGAAATCAAAAGTAGTGACTAAGGCATCTGTTTTGTCCTGAAATCGAACATAGCATATTTGTAATAAATCTTTCTCATGTGTGCGCATTTGCCCGATCACGCAGTTGTGCAATATTTGGACAAGATTTCTTAGTGTGTCCATGTCTCCCACACGCCTTGCATTGTCTCATCCTTGGAGCATCCATCTCATTTGTAATTCTCAATGAAGAACTCCTCCCACGCCGAGTGTTCCGGCGCGCCACATTTGCAAACAACTTAAACGGTGACTCTGGCCAGTAGTCTTTGTGCAGAAGTGGAGAGAAGTGATATGAGTACGTTGCCTGCATCAGTTGAGATGTATAGAAGCCATCCACCAACTCTATGGCCTCTCGGCCCATATTTGCACACACTTTAATTACATGTGAACATGGAATTTTATAAATTTGATATTTTCCACATGTACATGTCTGTGCATGAAGATTAACAGTGTGCACATTGTTGCCCTTCGTACCATGTACCCCAGTCACTACTTGGAACAAACCACTATCACGTTCAAACGCAGTAACAATGTGGTAGTTTGATCTGGACTGATTCCGCACGAACCTTTTCACCACTTTGCTAGGCCATGGGTCGTTCTCCGTCACATATTTCTTTGCCTCCTTACCGTACTTGTCAAAGTAATGAACTAGGCGGAAGAAGGTGAATCGGACACAAGACGTAACTGGTAATGCCCTTGCCCCCTTAAGTACACCGTTCAGTGACTCACTATGATTGGTTGTCGTAATACCATATCAAAACTCATCATCATAACAAAGTGTCCACTTCTGCAATGGTAAGGCAACTAACCAGTTATACGCGCTAGTACTTAACTGTCGAATCTGAGTCATAGTTGCATTAAATTTGCGCACCTGAAGCGAGCGCGCAGCCTTGGCCATCAGATCAGTTAAAACAGGATTCTTGAATGTCTTACTGAAATTGGCCTTAACGTGGCGGGAGCAAAATCGATGATGAACATTCGGTGGTTGCAAATGGGGATTATTCGCAAATGCATGAAGTATACCCAAATGATGATCGGATATTATACAAATGCCCAGTCGACCATCGATGATATGTGTGTTCAAATTGTCCAAGAACCATGACCAGTTTGCCAAATTTTCCTCATTCGTCAGCACGAATGCTAATGGCAATATATGTCCCGCAGCATCAATCCCAACAGCTATCAGGAGTTTCTCTCTATATTTTCCCCTCAAATGAGTCCCATCAATAGTTATGACCGGGCGGCAGTGCTTGAAACTATCAATACTCGCTTTGAACGCCCAAAACACAGAGTGGAACGTCTTGTACCCAGAATTCACTCCTTCTGCGTGTCTCCACTCAACAACAGTTCTTGGATTGCTTTGTTGCAGAGCTAGTAAAAACTGAGGAAGTTCATGATACGATTCATCCCAATCTCCGTACACCATCTTCATCGCCTTTTGTTTACCTAGCCATGATTTCTTGTATGATATATCAATACCCAACCTTTTCATGTCAGTTCTCACGTCACATGGCTTGTACGAGACATTTGCCTCCACATTATCCCTTGCCAAACGACCCACCATATTGCAATCGACATTAGGATGATTATAGCCAACATTTTCAAGTGTACAAGTGTGGGCAGAAATCTTAGTGGTAATTTCCCAGTAACCATGATTTTTCTTCAGAGACCCACGCACGCACCAATGGCAAGCTTTGTCGTTATAGTAGATACAACGAACAAACCATGTTGACGAATTGGACTCGTGTACTTTGAAGTACCTATGCACCCGAGCGGACCACATTCTCACTGCATGTTGCAACTTCTGTTTACTTTCAAATACCATGCCCTTCTCAAGCTCCGACCTAAAATCATCTTCCCAGATAGGCCGTCCACCATCCTCCAACATATCATCCATGTGATATTTCACATCCCCTATGTCATGAAAAAAACCAATGGTAGTGCAGTCATCCTCCATCGGAATATTTTTCGGTGAAGTAGGTGTTGGTGACGCGAGAGTATCACCTGACTCGTGGTAATGATCAAACTCTCTTTCGCTACAGTAATCATCTCCGTCTTCGTCTGGACAAGCGAGGCTTTCATGTGAGTCGCTTCCACCCTCAAACGATGCTTCACTACCATAATCACCGCCTTCTTCGTTATTATCATCGAGGCTAGCGTCTGAACCGTGTCCCCCATCAATCTCTTCGTCATTACCATATTCAAATCCTCCTTCGGTCTGATAATCATGTAATACGGCTCCACCACCCTGGGACCCTGGATTAGTTAAATTGTTAACTGCCAAAATATTGTCTGTCTGCGTGATACTCCCATGTATAGGGGGAGGACATATCAAACTTTTCGTGTTAACATATTCCTGGAATGCCGAAAGCCTGGATGGGACAACTTCTTGAACGGTATCCGACTGATTTCCCGAAGGCCCTGGTTGCCCAGTACTAGTTACTGGCCAAATAAAATCATTTCTCAAAACCGCCCCATACTGGCTCCACGGACCCTCGAGACTTGCATTTCCAGATCCACCGTTAAGTAGTTCTGTAAATGAAAACTCCGGTGAGAAACCTACGCCTAAGTACGGTCCAACAATAGGTTGGATAGGTTCCTCAACCACCTCTTTCATTAGGTAGAGTTGTACAGCCCCATCGAAAGCGAAATGCTTAGGGATGAGGAGCATATCCTTCAAGGTTTCATCATCATCTACAGGGAGATGTTCCCATATAGTCCCATGTTGGAAATTACTCATAGGATATCGGCAAAACACCCGTAACTTGTGTTGGGAAGGAGTTGTTCGGGTTATTTTGTATAACATTTGCATTAACTCATCAAAACGCAGAGTCTCATCAACAGACGTAAAGCGTTTTGCAGGGCAGCTATATTTAGAACCAGCAGGTCCTTCCTCAATACATCCATCCCAATATATCGCGAGCTTCACAGAACACTTAGACATTTTGATCCTCTACAAGGTTATAGTCATGTAACCATATGTTAACAGTTTAACCAACAACGAAGAAATTTTACTCCAAGTTTAACCAAAGAACAAAGTAGAAATAATAGACTCAAGGAAATCCCAAAGCATTGAATAACTCATTGAATATCAAAACCAACTTCATCTAGCTAGCTCCAACCAGTGAAACAATGCATGAAATTTAGCTACATTAATGGCTGCTGAAATCAAAGCAGGAAGTGATTCCGAATTACAAAGCTTTAGCTCCAAATTGGATGTATGCAGCTTCGTATCCTATATTTGAAAATTATCCTAGAAGAAATACAGCATGTATAATACACAAAATTAGCTTCCAGTTGTTATTTCTCTATGTTGAAAATTAAGGTTCCCGCATCAGTTTCCACTGTAGCACCATATGTATCTGAGACTAAAGTAGGATTTCTTGAGTCGAAAGATGGTTATTATGATGTTTACTTTAGTTCGCACTACCTAGTGGATATTCAGAGCCATTTCACCAAGACAATTTCCATTACTGTTCCAATAAATAAGGGTGTAATCTTGCTCCACTCTTTTATAATGTTCAAATAGTTCATGTAAAAAGGTTCAGTCCACATGTTAACAAGTGACATAAATCTGACAAAACATAGTGTTATTTTGCAGATTGACAGCAAATTATAACCAACTTTCTGCAAGTGAGATGTTTTTACTGTGAATTGATTAATACCTTTGTACCTCGTATGAAATTTTTTGTGCTATTAGATTTTATCTCAGCCAGAAAGCTTCTCTAAATGTAGCTATTTGAGGATTTATTTTGATAACTTCTTGGCAATTTTAGGTGCTCTTCGGCATTCTTTACAAGATAGACTAAGCAAAATATCAGGCAAAAGTCATGATGAGATATATTTGCAGCTTCGGACCAGTACAGGTGGGTGAACTTTACATTCTATGCTTGTTTCTGGGAAATATTGTTTTCATTGCTGCTTACATATTTACCTGCTAAATTAAGTTGGTGCTCTTCATCCAGACTCCCTTTTGTCCCGTGTTTGATTGTATTTCATTTTCTGCATAGACATTTAACTTTATGGTAGTTGAAATGTGGACTGATATATTTGTATGTCACATGTATATAGGTTTTGTCAGATTTATGTCACTTGTTAACATTTGGACTGAACCTCAAGTCCGAAACTATTTTAACATTATAGAAGAGTGGAACAAGATTACTGTATAGACATTTCAATTTCATCTTTGGTTTTTGTTTTGGATAATCATTCTTTTCTTCAGTTTTGGATAACATTTGATAATATTGTAATTCTGGTTTAGATCAGCATGCCTACCCAAACCTCATAGCTGATGTTTGCACACGAAGACAAGTAGGAAAAACAATATTAAAACAGAAAAATGAAAAAGGGATGGCATGGTTATTAACAGCCTATAATTGTTGCATATTGTTATGTAACTATACTAGTACTGCAGTTGCCTTCAATTCATAAAGAAGGTTTGTGCAAGCATATTTTTCTAACACTACTGCAGCAACAAGAGGAACAGTAACCAGAAAACCCAATAAAGAATTCAACAAGCTTCAAATCAGAGAGAAATTGAGCTTACGGGATAAAGCTAATCCACTTGTCAAACAAGCAAATCTCAGTAAGTGAATACAGCCAGATAAAATCTCCTTGAATGTCCAATTGCTCAACCAAAACCTGCAGGACAGTCAACCAAATTATCACCAAATACAGAAAAAATGAGATAAATCATTACTAACGAAATATTTCAATCCTACAATGAGTAGTCTGGGCAAATTTCTACTCTTTTATAATGCCGAAGCAAACACTGTGTTTAGTCAAAAGAATTCAACTGTGTAAGAAATCCTGAAGCATTATTAATTTCGGTTTGCAGAAACAAAAATTACCTTGCATTTGCCTTCTACTCTCTCCCGGAGAATGATGCTGCAAATGCGTCTCACACCGTGCTGCCTCCGTGCAAATCCGTTCGGGAAAGAGATTGTCCGCCCAAATCCGTGCGGCCGATGACGAAGAACTGCGCCAGAGCTTTTCTTTCCGAGTTCGGCCTACTCCAACTAAAACCCGTTCCAGAATGTTTTAATTTTATAAGTGGCCCGACAAAATTTGGGTTCCACAGAAAGCGAGGTTGCTAACCTCGCTTTCTGTGGACTATTATTTTTTTATCCGTTTTCCGAAGAAAGCGAGGTTGCTAACCTCGCTTTCTTCAGGAAAGGATAAAAAAAAATTTCCCTGAAGAAAGCGAGGTTGCTAACCTCGCTTTCTTCAGGAACCGAGGAAAAAAAATTTTCCTGAAGAAAGCGAGGTTGCCAACCTCGCTTTCTTCAGAAACCGAGCAAAAAAAAATTTTCCGAAGAAAGCGAGGTTGCTAACCTCGCTTTCTTCGGAACAGAAGCAAAAAAAATTTTCCTGAAGAAATCGAGGTTCCCATCCTCGATTTCTTGATTTCCGGCAACTCCAAAAAAACATCCCTATTTTGGGAATTTCGGCCATTTTTTACATTATTTTGGGAAAAAATTCGGACGGAGGTAGTATAACTTTTATGAATATGGTTAGTGACGGAACTTCACTAAATTAAAATAATTGGAGGGGTCAATAATAATAAATTTTTCTTGTAGAAGTCAAAAATTTATATAAATTATTTTTGTATTAAACTATAAAGAAATCTCAGTGTTCACTTTGTATTTGTTTACATTAAATTAAGGATATAAGTGAGAAATATAATATTAAATTACTTAATTTAAGTGTTATAACTTATAACTTATAATAAATTGTATATTTTTTAGAGTAAACTGTATTTTTTTCAGAGTAAACTTTTTGAGTGGGTCGAAGAGATTACTAAATTATTTACCTTGTGAACGAGGTGTAGAGTGGGATGCTAGGCCCCCACTGATGTAAGAAGGCGATGGTTGTTGCACAACGACAACAATAGCAAAGCCTTTGTTTCATTACATGAGCTTGACTAAATATCATATCATACCGTACCCGAATTTGATGTAAGTTAAGCATTTGCTAGTTGATTAAAGCATTCTTAATCTACATTCTCTTGCCCACTTTAAATTGCCATCGTCAACGTCCGAGTCCCTACAAGCTACACTTCGTCCTTGCCGTCCCATTAAAGGCACTACGGTGCTGATTGCGTCTGGCGGCTAGGACTTGGCGGAAGCAATCTCCAACGGATTGCTTGCCACACGGCATGCTTTTTACTAACCTCCAAGAGCGTCCCGTGACAGTATCATCGAGACGCATTGATTCATTCATATTTAAATATAACATGTTATTTTTAATTCTTAATTTTTTTTAATTAATAATTTTTTTTGTTTTCCACACATTTTATTGGGCTTAGGAGCCTCTTACCTGCTAAATTAAGCTTTACTATTTTTTAAATGACTATTTTTAAAAAAAAATTTATTTGTACGATGGAATACTGGAATAGAACGGTTTGTTCAAGTGCCTTTTCCAACAAATCCGTTGGAATTGAAGAAAAAGGAACAAAAATATCAATTTGGACATAAACTCGACATTAGTGGAACATTAAATGGGAGTTGGGTCCAGTCCAGTAAAATATAGTCCTCTCGCGGCCTCACATTTAATATTATTTTTAATATTATAAAAATGACACGAGACGATGTAGCACTATCATGGATATTCCTGGCGTGGTGCCATAATAAAAGTGTAAATAATTACTTTAGTACGAGGTGAGACCAAATAATTACTTTAGTACGAGGTGAGACCAAATTCTCTTTCTATTTTTTCTGTCTTGTCCTGTCTACTAAGGTAAAATAACATTATTTTGCCACTCATTCATATTTAGTCTCAGCTCGTTCATATTTTTGCCACTCATTCATTTTTATTTTTAATATTATAAAAATGACACGAGACGATGTAGCACTATCCATGGATATTCCTGGCGTGGTGCCATAATAAAAGTGTAAATAATTACTTTAGTACGAGCTGAGACCAAATTCTCTTTCTATTTTTTCTGTCTTGTCCTGTCCACTAAGGTAAAAGAAGGTTATTTTGCCACTCATTCATATTTGAACAACATGTGAGTATGAAGAGTATAAATGAGTAACAAAGTAATGTTACTTTGTCCTATGTGAACATGAAAAGACAGAGAAAAATGGATAGAGGATTCGAACTCGTGCTAGCCTTAGTAGTCTGAACATTTAATTTACGAAAATGTTATCAGTATGACACATTTTACTATTTGTATGACACATTTTAAAAAAATTGGCCCGTAAAATTACCAAACTACCCTTCCCTCTTATAAAGTAAAAAAAAAATATTACTGCCCTATATTCAACCATTCCTTCTCCTTCTCCATTCGGGCGAAACATTCCCTTCTCTTACCTCCTCCTCCGAATAGCCTCCTCCGACCGCCGCCGCATCCGCTCCATCTCTGCCGACCGAGCGAGCTTCCTCGACGATAGCTCCATCTCCAAGGCCCGACCCTCCTTTGCGTCTGGAAAAAATCGGTTGGTGCTTTTTTTTTTGGAGTTTTTAAAATTTTTTCCAAAACTTGAAATTGCATTGAGTTGGTTGTTGTGAAGTTTATGGGCAGCAAGTTTATGAATGATTTCGGATGTTTGTTGCTTTTTTCGGCTGTTTTGTGCATAATTAATGTGCAATTTCCATGCATGTATGATTTCGGGCTGTTTTTGAATGGTAACTTTGTTGGGAATCTTGAAAGATTGCATTGTCTTGGTTGTGTAGTAATGTTTGTGTTTATGTTGCGTTTTCCGGCTGTGTAGTTCACATTTTAGGCTAAATTTCGGGGTCATTCGTCGGAAAAATGATTTTCTGACAAACGACCGGGAAAATCCTGTGGAAAATCGACTGAAGGAGGCATTTTTTGTTTGGAAAATCGCTTCAGTAAAGCGATTTTCCTGTAAAAAAATCGCCTGGATTAGGTGATTTTCCCTAAAAAAATTGCCTAATTCAGGCGATTGTTTTAAGGAAAACCGCCTGAAAAAAGGGCCTGAATTAGGTGATTTTCCTTAGTCTGTCTGGCTTTTTAAATTTTTTTCCCTTTAATCTGTTGTTTGGTTTTGAATTTTTTTAAATATTAATTCTTTTGCAACCTTTTAATTACAGATGGGGGATAGATATGAAGGTAATATATTCCGTAGGACGGGCAAAAGATCCAAATCCGGAGAGAGGAGTATTCCGGATACATCCCGGGAGAGTGGTATTCCGGATAAATCCGGGGAGCCTATTATTCCAAATGCGGAAAATGCACGTCTGAGCGTTGGAGGAAGGTCGTGGCACGATCGCGAACATCTTCTGCCACTGGGAATGTCACTGCTTCCATTACGGAACACTCAGTTCAACCTTCCGTCTCTGGAAATGAGTACATCGTTGCGTCCTTTACTGAACAACCTTTCGCACCGCCCTTTTCTGATGTTGAAATGTCCCATGACGATGGTGACGGCGAGGGGGCTTATGGAAGAAATGATGCTGAAGGGGCGAATACAAGCACCGAACCAACTAAGAGAGCAGGGAAATGATTAATGGGTAGTGAGGCTAGGGCAGTGATTGCAGGGTGGATGGATTACAGGGAGCTAGACCATCCGCTCGAAGGTGGTCCTTTAATCCCTGAGTTGCTTTTGAGTTTCAAAAGACACACTGCCTACCACGTTTGGCATGGAGAGGTATAGTAAATTGCGTATTTATATTTGTGATGTATTTGAGCAATTAATTTTTTCCTAATTATATATGCTACTTGTGATCCAAAGTGCAATAATAAAGTTTTTTCACATAGTTTAAATTGCTTTTAAAAAAGAAATGCTTTAGGAATTGTAACCGTCTGTTGTAATTCCATTTTTAACATTTGGTAGGAACGGGGGATATTGAAATGTCATAATGGGGCCGATCGCTTGAAAAATTGGCCAAGCGATGATGACATGAAAAAGCTTGTAGAGGGGTCTGGTTTGGCCCATTTAATACAGTGCATGCATGATGAGTTAGACTCCGCTCTGCTCTGTGCCTTTGGGGAGAGGTGACATCAACTCATTCCACTTGCCATTCGGGGAGATGACAATAACACTGCATGATGTTGCCTACATATTGCGCATTCCGCGTGGGGGTAAGCCCATTTATGGAAAACAAAGATTGAACAAATAGCGACGGATGTTGCAGTTGTGTTGGGAAAAGATGAAGTGAATTAGATAAGCCTGAATTTGTGAAGTTGACAACCATTGAGGCAAATTGTGCCGGTAGATTTGATCAAGTGAATGCTGCCTCAGGTTATTTATTGTGGGTTTTAAGTCTTTCCCTGTTCGTGGACAAGTCGAAAACTCACGTCTCTGCACAGTATTTAACCTTCCTTCGCGATATTGAGAAAGTAAGTGAGTACTCATGGGGCGCAGCTTGCTTGGCGTACTTATATCGCCAACTTGGGAAGGCCTCTAGGGCACAAAGTGCTCAATTTTCTGCTTGTTTGACTTTACTGTAGGTTTGTCATTGTACATGTAGCTTTCCTGATTAGACAGTGCTGTATTTTAGGCGAACATATGTTTTAATTATTCTTCTGTTCATTCTTATTAGAGCTGGATATATGAATACTTCCCAACATTCAGCCCACCAAAGAAGGGGTCATGGAATACTGGACGGCCTGCGGCAATGAAATGGCACGTTGGTACCAGGAAGAAGCGTGTTGCACAATATGATTTGGAGGCTTACAGGGGGCGCTAGATGCATTGCAGCCGAACGAGGTAATATGTCATTTCTGTGTGTTTGTAAACAGTTATTTCTCTTTCTATCCTATCTTTGTTGATTCGTTTTACTGTCGAACAGGTTAATTGGATACCATTTGAGCTCAATCCGGCATTGGTCCATAAAATTTTCTTGTATAGGGGGCTTATATATTGCGTTAACGTTGAATAGCCCTATATGCCGGATCGGGTGTTAAGAAAGTTCCAGTACGCCCTACAAATACCCTTTCATGTCTTCAAACCGAAGGAGTACTACAGAGGCTCAGAGACAAAAAAGTACTGCAAGTTCGTTGCTGATATTAGTGGTTGAGAAATATATTATACAAGGCTTCTGCGGGATATGAAGAGGGCCGATTATACTGACTAAGCATGCGAGGGTTACCTTGATTACTTCCGGTTGCGGTCTCACGTTCGTGTCAGTAGGGGTCCGGTCGAGGAATACACTCCTGATCCAACACAGTTGTCCCTCAATGCAGTGAGTTTAGGATGATTTTAGATTTTCTTTTTACCTATATCTGTATTACTAGTTGCTGATTGGGTTAATAATTTTAATTGTTACAGCCAATTCAATACTTAGCATCTCAGGGCTGTCTTTTTTCATCTAAGGGTTGAACATGCGGTCAACCCTATGACATGTAGGCAGGCTATTGCATAAGTGGCTTATCATTTGGAGGCCTAGATGTCGGGACTCAAAGAACTTGCGAGAAGACCGCCTTTTGAGCCGTAGTGCATTGTCTTATAAGATTTGGATTCTGTATTTAGTGACTTAAATGTAATGGTGACCCACTGATTTTTTTTCCCCGTATACATTTTGGATGTTGAATTAGTGCCTTAACTGAGTGTTGCTGTGAATGATTTAGAAATGTTGATTTAGTGATTCATTATGTGGTATGAACAGGGATTGATTGGCTCATGTGTAGGGGAGACTATGCACAAATTTCGCGATGCTAAACACACAAGTATAAAATAATATACTTAAACTTTGATGAAAAAGTACACAAATTTCTTCTTACCCCCAACATCTACTTTTCAATACAAACCAAAACACACACTAAAACTTTTCAATTCAAAAAAATAATCCCTAATCGATAACTATCGTGGATTGTGTGTCTATATTACCTATGCTATTGACGTACAATCTTTGATAATTATCTAAGCGAGCTTGTAACCTGTTTTTCAACTCATCCATCACGTCTTCCTTATGGTGTCGCCACAACATACAGATTGGGGGCAACAGGATTTCACCGCTCGTCTCCAAACAAATGAAATGGTTGCCCCGGATATGAGCCATAGTGATATACGTGTTCGGATCATCAAATACGCCGAAATCCCCCAAGCGAATACCCTCTGTTACCTCATGACGACAAGTAGGCCAAATAGATAATTATCAAACCAAAACTCCTCTGTTGCAGGACTTATATGGTAATCCAACATTGTATGAGCTTTATCGTATATTGCTTCACCGAGAACTCCAAACCATAATGAGGCATATGCGTGAAGTTCATGTAACAGCTCCCGCCGGACTTGTGGCCAAAGTGACTCGTCACCATGTACGAATCTAGATATAACCCTAAAACCACAGTGTCCATCCCCCATTACATTTTTATAATCCACAACATAATCGAACATAAACTGTTTTACCAAAGACGGCAGGTTGAAAGGCCAGTTGGATCTGTTAGAAGTCATTCGATTCCTTCTGGTTGATGACCCAATTGACCTGCTGTGCCCTGCACATGTTATTCGTATGCATCAAACAATAGATGCATCAAAATAAAAAAGTGACCAACAGAAAATTGAAATGGACATGGCAAACTATATGTACCTCTGCCTCTGCCTATGCCTGCAACCCTCTCGGCATGCTCATAGCCCGATAGTTCTCGCTGCGTAGAGTTATTTCTCGGCCTTCCCCTATGTGGCCTTCGTATCGGATCAGCGAGGTCAACAATCTCTGGATGCAAAGTGCTATGCATGACATCCGCTACTCTGTAAATGTCCGCAGTAAGACGTTGCGAGGCCTCAACATACATCTCATGCAGTCGCCCTTGTACTGTTTGCCGTTCCTCATCGCTATGCATGTTTCCCTCATCCAAAGATAGGGTCCTCCAGAAGAGGTCCAAATCCAAAGGATCAATAGGTCTGTAATTCCTGAATATTTCAACCATCTGATGCGCACATGGCAAGCCATAGCTGGTTCGCACCGGTTCGCATTTCACAACCACACAGCTCACTATTTGCGCCATAGACTGCACCTCTCTTTTTGTATTCATTTAACAACAACAGTATGGCATCTTTCGAAACTCTGCCATTGATCCTACTATACAACAGGTAATTGGCTTTAGGCAATGTTTTGCTTCGAGATGCCTCCATTTTACTACAGATCTCATCCAAATGCAACTTTATCATCTAATTTATACCCAGAAAAATTGTAGGAAATGATCCTCTCTCAGTTTTAATCGCACGCTTCAACATTGCGTGTGCACTCTCGGCCCTGTAGAGATAAAAAAAACATACAAAATTAAGGCTTTAAATTAGAGAATAATGTATAATGGAGTCGTATCCATAACTATATGTGACGAAAGTTAATAGATTCTCACATGTTGTTTGTGCGCCCTCCATAATGTTTTATTTCTTTAGTTCAGAATGAGACAAACTTGGTCTTGTGGGGATCCAACCATGTCTGGTGCATATAATTAACCACAGATATCCACCGGCCTCTATATTTAGTCTCAATGATTTCCACAGCTTTAGTAAACTTTTCATACGTTAGAGCACTTATCACTCTTCTCCACCAACCTTCAAACTCTTCTAATATCTCTTTTTACGTACACACAGTCAGTGCTTTCTTCTTTACATCCATGGCAATATGCCTTTCGCACAATAGTTGTTTAGAATCGGGGAAAACATAGTGCATAGCTTTCAGTAGAGCCGACTAACTGTCAGTCATAACAACATGTGGATATTTCACTGGATCAAAAAGTTGCCTCAATCTAGTCATAGCCAAAAAATAAGTTGCATATGTCTCATCCCTCAAGAAAGCAAAAGCAACATGAATGTATTGATCCGTCGGAACATGAGCGACTATCTGAAGCAGATGCATGTCATACCGGTTGGTCTTGTATGTCGTATCCATATACAATACGTAAGGAAACATATGAAGTAGACCAGAAACATGCTCATGCGCGAAGAACACATTTTCAAGAGCATTACGCTCATATTCCGCTATGTACCAATAGTAGTACATGTAATCTTGCATCAGTTCCAAGAAGTACTGTATAGTACTTATATCTCCCCTCTCATCTCTTCTAACTTTTGCTGTTCGTTGTACACGTGACTGATACGTGTGACATTAGTCGCATTATCAGATCGCAGTTTTGCCAACATTTGCTTTGGAGCCAAATTTATCTTCATCATTTCTGAAATTTTCTCCTTTTCTCCTCATTCAACTTGGAGTGCTTTTGATGCCAATTTCTAACAAGGGGTAATTCATGATTGTGCTGACATTTTATGGCACTCAACTTTCAGTTACCCCCACTAATTTCTTTTCCTACTAGTTGAAAGGGACAACCAGTCAGCTTGCTACTTGTGTTGTTACGGCCTATTTTCCCAACATCTAAGGGTGCTTTGCTTCTAACTTCCCCCGATCTATCACAACCTATATCAACTCTCCCTCTTCTCCCTTTTAGAAGACCCTTATACTTTTTAGAAGAAGTTATTTTAGTATCAAAATGATGCTCGGTTGCTCTGGTTTCAACCTAACCAATCAACTCAGCTCTAGTACTGAACTCTTCCTCAGTCCGAAATACATCTGCGTAATCTGGAAAGATGCGATCATCCACAAAACGCAGAGCCTAGCAAGAAAACAAAATATGACATTAGATATCACCGAAATCAGGGGCGAAAACTGAGTAACGAGTAGAATCGCCCAGGAGGGGCGATTCAACCCCACAGAATCGCCCATCTTGGGAGATTCTACAGAAACAAAACGCCACAAGACACCGATTTTACCCAAGAAAATCGCTCAGATCAGGCGATTTTGTATAAGAAAATCACCCCATTGGGTAAAATCGGTATCCTATGGCGATTTTACCATATAAAATCACCCAGTGGGCGATTTTATCTGGTAAAATCGCCCTACGCTGGCGATTCTCCTCCAGTGAAAAAAAATCCAAAAAAAGGTGCCACCTTTTGTCCATAAACATCGTAATGTGATACGTACCGTGTAATAGGGATCTTCATTTGCATTACCGTCCATGATACGCAAGCAAAATTCAAGTATTTTTGATATAATGGTATGAATGTATAGTTTAAGGGAGAAGATTGAGTGGAAATGGGAGAGTAGGATGAGGGATGAAGGTAACCCCAATGGTGTTCTTGATGAAGAAGGATAAAAATGGAATGTGAAGGTTAAAAAGTTGGGTAACTTTTTTCGAAATTGTTACATGCAGGACATCTTTTACTAAACACAGGACACATTTTAAAAATTTTGCATATCAAATTACTTTTTTGCCCTTTTAAAATTTTTTTTTTTTGTTGCGCATTATACTTCTTCCTGAGGTAAATTTTTCATCGCTCCTCTCGGTTCCTCTCCGCTTCAATCGGCGCCCAAGAAGAACTTGAGAAATCAATAGAATCTACGCCCAAAGAGGAACTCAAGACGGAAGTCACCGACGAAATCGACGCCCAAAGAGGAACTCGAGACGGAAGTCGACGGAAATCAAAGCAACTGACAGCAAGGTAATTAACAAGCTTGGAGACTAGAAGTGCATGTAGTGAAAACTCAGATGTCAGCCCAGGATTTGATGAGGCAAATGAATTCTCAAACATTCCAAAAGAATCAACACAGGAAATTCCAGGTGCTAAAGAAGTCTTTCTAGACCAAAATGAAATGTATCAGAAATTCAAAAACAAGGAAAGGCAAGGCAAAATAGATCCATTTTATGACGCAAGATCTCCTTGTATGGTTACTTATGACACTATAAACAATCACAGTTGTAGGGAAGACAATCATAGGATGACGCCTGGAGAAACCGAAGCAACAAAGGGTTCTTGTGAAGCAAAATCAAAGGTTGATTCATCTTATTATGATGCTGGGTATGAAATATTTATTATCCCCTGAATTGTTGTCTCTATTTGCTTGATAATCTTATTATTTACAGTAAGGTAATTAACAAGCTCTCAGCAATGTATTCAATAGGGGGTTTTGATCGGAAAAGCTTAACAAAGAAGAAATTTTTTTTTTTGAAAAAAACCCGATTGCCGGCGGAAGGCGAAGGTTGAAGAAACCACCGCCACAGGACGTCGAACATTTCGTCAACCATCAGAACGTTCGCCATAGGACGGCGATGGTTGACGAAACATTCACCATCCTGTGGCGATGGTTTCTTCAACCTTTGCCTTCCGCCGGCGATTCTGCAGGCGAAGGTCCAAGAAAAAAAAAATTGGTAAACCGATCCAAAATTTGGAGGCAACGATAATGTTTTCAAAATTTTGGGAAGGAAGCATGGAAGTTTTTGTTGGGAAAGCCATACCCAAACCAAAGAAAAGACAAACTTGAAAACTAAGAAAGAAAAAAAAGAACTAAACATAGCTTCCTCCGTCGGTTCCGTCCAGTTCCTCTTTGGGCAGCGATGATGTTCTTTAAAAATAAAATAAAATTGAAGTGATAAAAAAATGTTAGAGGTAAGGGTATTTTTTGTCTTTTCGCTACTTAAAAATTAAAAATATGTCCTATGATTAGTAAAATGTGTCCTGCAAGTAACATGCCCTAATTTTTTTATAAAGTTATAAACTATCAAGGGTATTAATGTCTTTTCACCACTTAAAATTTTAAAAAGTGTCCTGTGTCTAGTAAAATGGTTCTTGCAATTAGCATGCCCCTTAATTTTCATGGTAATCAAACAGTAGAGTTGTTCTTGGAGACCATTTTACTTAAGAGCAACTAAACCAAAGGAAACCAAACCCTAATTTGGCAGCACCAATTTCTTCCATTGCCATTACAATGGAATCTTCAAGCATCACTCTCCGTCCATTCAGACTGACGGACGTAGAAGACCTCCTGTCGTGGGCCGGCGATGATCGAATAACCCGATGGGAGACATTGACATCAAAAGATAAGGCTTCGACCTTCATCAAGGAAGCATGCTTGCCCCACCCATGGAGGCGTTTGATATGCATCGAAGATCGTTCCATCGGATTCGTATGGGTTTTTCCAGGATTAGGAAATGAAAGATGCAGAGCAGATATAGGGTATTGTTTGGCAATGGAGTACTAGGGCCGTGGGATCACATCTATGGTTGTAAAAATGGTGGTTTCTGAGGTTTTTAAAGACTTACCTGAAGTGGTGAGGATCCAGGCTTTTGCTAATGTAAACAATATAGCCTCACAAAGGGTACTAGAAAAAGCAGGGTTCTACAAGGAAGGTATCCTGAGGAAATATTTTTACCTGAAAGGAAACTTGCAGGACATGATTCTCTACAGTGTTCTTTCCAAAGGTGAGAATCCTTCTTCAGTTGCATAGTTTTCGAATTCTTGTGTTTGTTCTGCATCTTTTCAGTAACTAGCATATTTTACAAACAGTTTGTCTTCTGGTTGAGTTTGCATCGAGTTCAGATCCTTTGTATCGTTTATGTTTTGGAAAACAAAAGTTTTAAATGTTAAAGGTATTTTGGATCAATGTGAAAATGTGTACTCGAATACTCTCAATCTGTCCCACTCAAAGAGTCTATTTTAAAATATATATATATATATATATATATTGTCCCATTAAAAGAGTCTATTTTGAATTTGTTCACATTACCTACTCTTACTAACATAATAATGTGAAGTTCACAATTAACCTTTACTTAGTAGAAAATATGATGTCAAATGACTTATTTTAGGTGTTGTACATCACACCTTATAATAAATTATATTTTTCAAAATGAACACTTTTGAATGGTACGGAGTGAGAGTAATAAAAAAAAGTGAATTGAGAACTATGATAAATTATTATAAAACTAAAATGAGTTTGAAACTATAGTTTTAAATCACTTAGTATATTTGCGAGAATAAGAATGAAAATGAGAATGTGAATGTGGGAATCTCATATCTAGGATGGATATAATTTTCATTAAAAGAATCTCAGACTGCTTTAAGAAGATAAAATAGTTTAAATTATTAGATTCCCGTGCATACCAAACATAGAAATTTTAATCTTAAAAATAAGGTCATTTTCATTCCCGTGCTCTAAACGCATTCTTAAGCTTAAGCTTGCGAGCAGCCGTAGTGTTGCGACAAAACTCAAAAGTATGTAAAAAGTGTGCGAAATTGAGAGTAAGAGCAGTAAATTAATTGGAATAAGCAAATTAATTTATTAATTTCCATGAGACAAAAGACAACACAATGCATAGCTAGTACAATTTAGATCTCTCTCTATTTAGCTTGATCGCCGACGTTCAACCACAAATCATAATTATCAAGGTCGATAATGCACCGTATGTTGGAGATTTTCCAATAATTAAGTTGAAAGAAGAAAGGAAAATGAATGAACAATGTCTCGGACGAGCTCAAGTGGACGACGTCTCAGACGGGCTCAAGTGGACAACATCTTGGACGGCAGTGTACAACAATACGGACGTGTTCCAGTATGCATTTCCTTCTTCTCAAAAGTTGCATCTTTTCGTTGTAATGGTGATTCTGAATTTGATTCTTATCCGAATTCAGTTCCGTTTCTTCCTACCTCTTCGTAAGAGTTGTGGCTATTAAAAGGCACCCTTTGGAGGTCTATAAATAGACTCCTTAGGATGATGGTTTAGAAAATAAGTAATTATTCTCATCTTATTCTTGCACTTTTCACACTTATGTAGAGGACACATTATAAATGCAGTTGAACCAAATTGTATGAGTTCTGCTATTCAATTCCTACGGCTAAGGAATTGTGGGACAATCTAAAAGCAAGGTACATACAGGAGAATTTTAACACTAAGAAATACATTTTATTTACATCCTCTAAGCTAAAAATGTTAGATAATATGCCCAAAATGCAACAGCCTGCTGAAATTAGAAAAATGATTAATCATTTTGCACAACATGACATGATTATTGAGGAATTAGTTGTTGTAAATGCTTTGGTTGATAAATTACCCCCCTCTTGGAATGACTTTAAAAGAGATCTCAAAAGTGGAAAAACTGAGATTAATTTTGAAAGCCTTGCTAATTCTCTTCATGTTGAAGAAGAATTAAGGTTGCAGGAAAATTCTCAAAGAAATGAGAATTTGCATGTCAATAGCAAAGGCAAGGAATCCGAAGTCAATGTCATTAGGAAAGGACAACAGAACAGTTCCAAGAAAAGGATCAAAGATGATGGTCCTAGCACAGGCAAAAGGAAAAGTGGTAAGTGTTTTCGGTGCAATGAAGTCGGACACTACAAATATGAGTGTCATTTGCTAAAGAAGCAAAAGAAAGAGGAAAAATCCTTTAGGGACATTCCTGTGGAAGAAATTGTGGCCAGGATTTCTGATATCAAAATTTGATCTAGACTTGTCTTTGAAAAATGATAGGTGTGTTTTGGTTGTGAAGGGAGAATTTATGTAAACAAGAATGTATTTGTAATAGCATATGAAATAATAAAGTTATGTTGTAGAAACATGAAAATTATTGTGATATGCTTGCTACCTTAATGCACATTGTAAATTATGATTATATAATTTGGTTAAACATAAATTTAAACAAATTTCACTTGAAACTCTAAAGTTGCATAAACTTGAGAGTAGACGTATGCATAGTGTGAAATTATGATTACAAGATTTGTTTAAATTATGTAAGTACTTGATTCATGCATGGTTAATAGTTCAAAATATAATGAGTCCTTATGATTAATTCTTAAACTTTCATTGTGCCTATTTGAAATCAAAATTAAATTAAGGAGTATATTATGTTTTGTATGGATAGGTAGCAAGTTTAGGTAATTTGATACATAGAAAATGTATAGAAAACCACCTAACATGATTACTTGCTTTGATGAACTAGAATTGTTAATTTATTTTGCATTATTTTTAGTTCATGTGATGTTTCATATATATATATACATAAAAATGATTATATGGAATATGTGAAGCATATGCTTTGTATACTGAAGATGAATGGATGATTGTTTAATTCATGATGCGTGAATTAAATTCTTAAAGTTTCATGTTAATTTGTAAGTTTTAATTACAAATTTGTAGAACTTGACTTATGAAAACTATGTTGTGACATATTCGTCAAAGGTATGATTTAATGATTGTTTGTATTATCACATTAAGGGGATGATCCTTTGGTAAGGAATCGTCTATTGATTGATGAACAAAACATCAATAGAAGTGGAAAAATCTAGATTAAAGGCACTAAATGGTAGGATCTTAATCTATGAGATTAAGTAACCATTGGAATAGTGATGTTGAGCACTCAATAAAAGAGTTTGGTTAAGCCAATTAGGCAAACCAAAGAATGTATTAAGGACTGATAGGAATGATTATCTTCTATCAAGAAACATGTCCTAGACCGTTTACAATGGAACCCTCCATTCATTGCTAGTTAAACTACTAGTTCTGAATTCAATGTAGCGAAAAGTACATTGTCTAAATGGTTGGAACACTAAATACAATTAGTGTTATTTACTCGCTAGTAAGTTAAGGTTGAACGATTGAGTTCGTAATAAGTTCAAGTTAATACCAAATATGAGAAACGCAACAATGCTGGAAATTCTCATATGGCGGGGGTATTTTGAAGCTTGCCTATGTGTATGTATTATGAAAAATTCATAAAAAGTTCTTTGATGAAACCTTGGACTCATTGATGAAAGAGATTGAGGCACATAGTTGTTATGTGTTGTTTATAACATGTTGCGGGAAAGCAAACTTGTGTGTAATTACATTAAGGCTTGTTAGTGGACTGTTGGTTCAAAGCTTGTCTACCAAATTAGTTCGACAGGTTTGCAAGGTGTTTTCACTAAGGCGTTGGTTCAATTGAAAGACACCAGGGCTAATGCATGAGTTATCAAGAAAATTCTTGACTTTGAGAGGAAGGCAATTTTCCAAATCATTGGAAAATGGCGGGGGATTGTTGGAGATTTTCCAATAATTAAGCTGAAAGAAGAAAGGAAAATGAATGGACGACGTCTCGAACAAGCTCAAGTGGACAACGTCTCGGATGAGCTCAAGTGAACGACGTCTTGGACTGGCTCCGTCTAGGATGGGCTCACGTGGACGACGTGTTGGACGGTAGTGTACAACAATACGGACGTGTTCCAGTATGCATTTCCTTCTTCTCAAAAGTTGCATCTCTTCACTGTAATGGTGATTCTGAACTCGATTCTTATCCGAATTCAGTTCCGTTTCTTCCTACCTCTTCATAAAAGTTGTGGCTATTAAATGACACCCTTTGGAGGTCTATAAATAAACTCCTTAGGATGATGGTTTAGAAAATAAGCAATCATTCTCATCTTACAAGTTATTCTTGCACTTTTCACACTTGTTCTGTAGTTCGTTTGAGTCAGTGCAGACTTCTAACGATCGTCTTCATCTTATTTCAAAAGGATATTAGTCCTGAACTCCTTGCACATATAAGGGGACTAATAAAGCCTAAAGGAAAGTGCATTTGCACGATTTGAATAGGCATTTACTGTTTTCTACCATTGTATTAGATTAGTTGTTCTTTTCAAGAATAAAGTTCCATTGTCAAGTTGGTTTTTGTGTTATAAGGTCCCATTGTTGTTCAGAAATATCCAACACCGTAATGAATATTTATTTAGCAGCCCGAATTCTTTAGTACAGCTTGAGTTTTTCCACACTACTACAAAAAGGGCTTTTAATGGCGGTTTTTAAGGGTTTTTAACGGCGGTTCTTGGCCTTTTTGAACCGCCATCTATCTGGCAGCCGTAGTAAGTTAGCGGACTTTCTACGGCTGTTCGGAACCGCCATAGAAAGTGACCACTTTCTACGGCGGTTCAAGTTAGAACCGCCATAGAAAGTGGTCACTTTCTACGGCGGTTCAAGTGAGAACCGCCGTAGAAAGTGACCACTTTCTACGGCGGTTCAAGTTAGAACCGCCGTAGAAAGTGGTCACTTTCTACGGCTGTTTGGTTCTGAACCGCCGTAGAAAGTGGCCACTTTTTCAGACCCAAACCGCGATAAAAAGAGAAAATTAATCTGGTTTAAAGCAAAACATGTTGTTAAAAGTTTAAATTTAATACAAATATCACCAAGATACAAATTGAAATCGCTATTATATTACAAGGGCACATCCAAAAATATTTGTACAGCTACAATATGAACAAGTTTCATTAGTATCCATCAACTACGGCTAATGCTCCACAATATAACTAGCGCATATTTTTGTCATAGCATCTATATCCACATTGCTTAATGGAGTGTGGTCGAGCTTGAAATACTGCAAAGATAGCCTCACTTTCAATATATTAGTTGCATTCATGACATTAAACCAAGGGAGGAACACACCTTCAACTCAACCACAAAGTATTACCCTCCTTTCCACTAAAGAAGAAACACTAAAGCGCAAAAGGTAAAAGATTTAATGAGAAGTGATATTTCAAACTCTACATTTATGAAAAAAAAATCCCCCTCATCCAGGAGAACAACTCACAAAGCATATTTCACGCTTTTCATACAAATATAAGGGAAAGCGAAGAGGAGATAGTGATATTTGCAATACACAAATCACATTATCCAAATTAAACCAAAGGACACCCAAAAAAGTGGACTTATAAAGGGTACCATTGATAAAGTACTTCACATTTCACAACCAACAACTAATGAGAACAATCATTAATTTCTACTAAAGGAAAAAACCAAAATTTAGTTAGGAAGGTAAAAGCTTCAAGGAGGAGTACTTCACTCCTAAAAAATACTCTCCTTCCCTAAAGCAAGAGAAGCAACACTCGAAAGGTACTTAGTGCTTGTGAAATAAAAATGCTTCACATTCATGCAAAGATATCTTTACTTTCAACATATAAGGGGCTTTCAAGACATTGAAACAAGGGATCCCCAAAGAAAGAACCCTATAAAGATTAAATTCCACATAGTGGAATCAACAACAAAGTATTTTCCTCATTATCACTAAAGGAGGAACACTAAATCGACTAAGAACCGAAATCAAACACCAATGTTCTAAAATTAATCAAGCAAAACCGAAATCAACATTTGTGTTTCTCATATTAGTGAAGGAAACCCGAATTGAAAGGGTACTTAATTGAAATCCCAATCAAAAACCTAGGGTTCTCAACTTATGTAGGACAAATCACGAAATTCAACAACCAAACCAATGCAACCAACAATCAATAAATCCCAAAGCATTCCAATCATTCATCACTAGCATTAAACCCGAAATGAAGATTATATTGTGCACAAAAACCCTAGTGCAATGGGAAGCAATTACAAAATGGAAGGTAACATTGTAAAAGTTTTAAAATGCAAGCATAAAAGGTGGATAAATCTTTTGTGTGCACTTCTACAACCAAGGCCGAAACTATTGGAGGGGGGAAATGGAAGAAATGTTGGCCGGGGTAGTGAAGCCACACACACCGATCGGCTGCGATGGTCCACGGCGTACGATCGGCACTTGCTGCAGCCGACGGGAAGTGCGGGAACTGGGCCAAGCTCGCCGGGTTGCGTCGGCGATGGGACAAGGAAGCGAAGAACCCGAACCGCCGCTTGAGAAGGGAGAGGGAAACAGGGGAGAAGAAGGGGAAAAGAATGAGGGAAAGGAAATAAGTCTAAGTTCAAATTTTTTGAACTTAGACCGGCTGGGTGGTTCAACGGCGGTTCAACCGCGAACCGCCGTTGAACCAACTTTCTACGGCGGTTCAACTGTGAACCGCCGTTGAATAACCTTTCAACGGCGGTTCAACCGTGAACCGCCATTGAAAGGTTACTTTCTACGGCGGTTCAACCGTGAACCGCCGTAGAAAGTTGTTTCAATGGCGGTTCGCGGTTGAACCGCCGTTGAATGTTCTCTTCTATTGCGGGTTTTCTTGAACCGGCATAGAAGAGGGGAAAAAATTTGAGCCAATTCCCGCGCGGGCATATTTTGATATTAATTTTTTTTTTTCCATTTTCAAAAACTAACCCACAATTTTGTAAATATAATATTACATACCCAATTTACATTATATTTATTAATTATGTACACAAGTTAACTTTTATGAACCATTTCATAATTAAATTTCAAATTTTCCATTGAACCATTTGCATTTAAATTTCGCGTGCTATTACACAATAATTATAGGTGAGAGATAAAAATTAATAAATTTCGTAAATTTACATGTAAGCGTCGATAAAGTAATAAGATTCATTATCTTCCCTAAATTTCCTACTTTTTTGACTTGGGCGAACGGGATAAAATAATCAAATCGATAAATGCATTAGGTACGTAGTAATATAAAAATTAATGGTTAAGTGGCCGAAAAAAAAACTAAATACTTACTGGATTTCATTAGCTTACATACATATATATATAAATATATATATTTGCAATTACGATAATACTAATCAAATATGTATAGTGAAATATATTAAATTTAGTATGCTGCAAAATATAATGTATTTTATTTACTTGCACCGGTTGATCGTGATTAAATTGCATATACAATATTACAGGGGAATGTTGGGAGAAGCAGGGGAACTATGGGGAAATTAGAGATATTATACCAAAATCGTAAACCCTAAACCCTAACACCCTAGGCCAACAAATTTGAATTTAGACCTTCGGTTTATTCTACGGCGGTTCAAAAATAAACCGCCGTAGAAAATACTTTCTACGGCGGTTAAAAACTAAACCGCCATAGAAAATACTTTCTACGGCGGTTCAAAAATAAACCGCTGTAGAAAGCAACCTTTCTACGGCGGGTTCAAAATGAACCGCCATTGAAAGTTGTTTCTACGGCGGTTTTCGGTTGAACCGCCGTAGAAAAGTAGTTTCAATTGAAGCCCATTCCCGCGCGCGCATAAAGTTTTTATTTTTATATCATTTTCTGAACCCTAAACCCTAAACCCTACTCCCTATTAAGTTTTTTTTTCCATTTTCATAAATTAACCCCAAAACTTTGTGAATATAATATTACATACCAAATTTACATTATATTTATTAATTACAGAAGCTCGCCTTTTATGAAACATTTAATAAGTACATTTCAAATTTTCCCGTGCACCAATATTCCACCGAAATTTCATGTACTATTACACAATAATTTTAGGTATAAGTTAAAATTAGTAAATTTCGTAAAATTACATGTAGACTGTGATAAAGTAATAAGCTTCATTATCAGACCTAAATTTTCTGCATTCTCGACTTGGGCGAACGGAATAAAATAATCAAATCGATAAATGCATTACGTACGTAGTATAAGAAAAATTAATGCTTAAGGGCCCAATTAAAAAAAAAAGAAATACTTACTGGATTTCATGACCTTATATATATATATATATATATATGTATATATAAATATATTTGGACTTACGAACGATAACAGTAATCAATTATGTATAGTGAAATACATTAAATTGAGTGTGTTGCAAAATATAATGTATTTTATTTACTTGCACCGGTTGATCATTATGAAATTGCATATCCAATATTACAGGGGAATGCAGGGGAGAAGTAGGGGAAATGTTTAGGGACTATGCTTCATCAAATGAAATAAAAATATAAATTTATGCGCGTGCGAGAATTGGCTGCAATTTCCACTTTTCTACGGCGGTTCATAAACAAACCGCCGTAGAAAGATGACTTTCTACGGCGGTTAATTGTTAAACCGCCATAGAAAGTGGGCTTTCTACGGCGGTTGGGACAAACCGCCGTAGAAAGTATGGACTTTCTACGGCGGTTTGATTTAAACCGCCGTAGAAAGTCCCTTTCTACGGCGGTTGGGACAAACCGCCGTAGAAAGTAGGCTTTCTACGGCGGTTGGGATAAACCGCCGTAGAAAGTATGGACTTTCTACGGCGGTTTAACAATTAACCGCCGTAGAAAGTCCCTTTCTACGGCGGTTTATCCCAACCGCCGTAGAAAGCCTCTTTCTATGCGGTTTATTTTAAAACCGCCGTAGAAAGTCCGTATTTCTTTTATAACGGCGCTTTTCTATTTTCCGCCGTTAATCCGCAGCCGTTAAAGCTCTATTTTGTAGTAGTGCCAGCATGGGCTTCTCAGAGACTCTAGTATATCTATGTGCGTCTACGTATTCCATGTAACCCATCAGAGCATACTTAGCCGGAGTTTCCCGGAGCAGCGGCGCGGCAGGTTCAACAATGTTGTCCGGCAATGGACCGTTCGCCACCCCCAACGAAATCCTTTTCTTTCTGTTATTCACAATAGCCCTGTGCCAAATGCTCTTGTACTTCCCGTTGCTCAAAATCTGCAAAACATTTCATTAATCGAGTGATTCATAAATTAATTACTCACTTTGAAAAAATATTTTATTATTAGAGTTCACACTTTAAAATTTTTTTTAACTCTTTATACGGATACTAATATAATCATATATAGCACACAATTAACTTATACTTAAAAGTCAGCATAAATGGAACAAATTGTGTCAAAACAGTTATTTTAGGTGTTGTATCTTGACATTTATAATAAGTTGTACACTGACATTTATAAGAAATTGTACCTTGACATTTATTATAGATGGTACATTTGTTAGGATGAAATCTTCTAGTGGAACATAGAGTATTGTATATCACAATTAAAGAATACAAATTA
Organism: Leptodermis oblonga; assembly: GCA_016801395.1. NCBI lineage: Eukaryota > Viridiplantae > Streptophyta > Magnoliopsida > Gentianales > Rubiaceae > Leptodermis > Leptodermis oblonga. The sequence continues at coordinate 13,888,104 of CM028755.1, read as the reverse complement.
TAAACCGTACGTACCTCCAACTGATATGCCGTGTTGACAAAAATGGAGCCCGGAATAGCATTGAGATGGAACCATTTTCCCTGATGCTGGATCTCAAGGCCACCCACTCCATTTTGTAGAAGAAAGGTCAAAAGACCCAGGTCCGTATGCGGCGGCATGCCGATGGCGGATTCCGGATCTGGGCATGGTGGGTAGTAATTTGCAGCAAAGGTTTGGGTTATGGAGTAACTCCACTGCTTTCTCAATGTAATCTTCTTCCAGGCCTAAGCTTTCTGATATGCCTCCCAGTAATTTCCTCGCCAAAGCTCTCGTTCTTTGGGCGTACTCCGCCACAATATCACTGAAATTAACAACGAATGCATCAATTTTTGTTCTATTAAAAAAATTGATTGCTACAACTGTTTATATGGGTCACATACGAGAAAGCACGTAAGGAGTAGAATTTGTTGAAATGGAAAAACTTAAATACCTGAGTTGTTTGGGTTGATGAGGATGAGGACAATAAAACTCAGTATTGACAAAAAAACCTCCAAAACAAGATGCTTGACCTCACCATTACAGGAAACCTCGAATTCTTAATCTCAAACTGCTGTTTCTGATCCTCAGGTAGATCGAAAAACTCATCACACGCATCAAACAATGGATTAGTCAGCTCTTCTCGAATGCCATGGTTTACAACCTGCACATGCAAATCATATATAATGTGGATTACCCTCTCTATCTTGAGTAAAAAAGTTACGAGTCGTACAACTATTTTTATGAGTCACAAAGTACATATACCTACCATGAAGAAGCCCCATTCCTCGCAGGCCTTGCGGAGGTCACGAATGGCTTTAGCACGAACATCTGGGTTGCTGGACGAGGATAGAAGGGAAACATCAATGACCGGAACGGTAACCTGAGGACCTGCTTGGATGGATTTATCTTGATTCTTGAAATGAGCATAGTCGGAAGGCAGGGATTTGAATTCTTGTGATTGAAAAAGTGTTTTCACGCTTGACATTTTTGTGAACTAATTGATAACGCTCTGGTTTGATATATATAAATTTGGATGAATGAATGAATAGCTTGGAGTGTGGTGGCGATCGAAATGGGAAAGGACGGAAAGAATTCTAAAACTATGCTTGTTTTCAAAAACATAGTCAAAACTATGCCTGTTTTCTACGCATAGCTGAACATATGTGTTTCTAAAAGGTGAAACCTTTTTTTTTTATTTTTTATTTTCCTTTCAGTTTGGTATAATTATATTATTTTTATATTAAGAAATTTCACGTTTTAAAACTCTGGTTTCACATTTTGAAAACTTGAAACTAGTTTAACGTTTTCAAAACGAGAAACCAGTACAAAACACATGTTCACAAAACTTGTAAAGCGTTATTGAATGTATTTGAGATATTAAATAAATAATAAATCATAAAATTCATTATAATTTTATCTTAAAAAATAAAAATATTGAACCATTTATGAACGAAACTATCACATGAATGAAAAAAGAGGAGGCAAAATTAAATTTCAATGTTTTTGGCCAGTAATTAACCCTAAAACTACTACTTTCCATATTTTGAAATGTTTATGTAATTTCGGTAACATTTAGATTTACCAAAAGAAATAACATTTGTTAGAACTGGTCACCGGTTAGAGATCAGATAGAATAGGAGCAACAAGACCAACATATTATTAGATTACTGGAACTTGAAACATAGGAGGCAGTACAAGACGGTGATCTTACGATCCGACAGCAACTGAAAAATTTGGAATGTTAAGTACTGGCAAAATTTATTGGGAAAAGTTTAGTTGTGTAGTAGTGTTGCTGGAAATTTTTAGGTCGAATGAAAATTAATAATCGTTTTGGTTACATGATAATTCCTGAAATATCAATTTCCTCCCATTTTAAAATTATTACAATCCAAAAGAAGTGCTCGTACCTGTGTGTGACGTGTTGTTTTATGCATCAAGGAAGGCTTTTTTTTCCTTTTCTAATTAAGTATATATGGTTGATTTAGGTATTTTATCCATTCTAAACATAACTGTGTAACAGTTTTAGTTTTCCATCCAAATACCAATTTAGTACATAAATATAGAATACCTATGCATTTTAATAATACAGGGAAGTAACTGTCGTCTGTCACTGAGGTTATAAAGGGATAACTGTCATTTGCCATTTTAAGAAATATTACCCTATTACTTTTGTTACACCAAATTTCACATTCCACCTTTGACAACACCACAAGAAAAAAAGAAAGACAAATTAGTAAACGTAGAGACATGCACGAACCAAACATTATAAATACTACAAAACAACATCCTCACTTTGAACCGTAGGGTCACCTGAATGAAAAAAAATGGGGCAAAATTGAATTTCAATGTTTTCGCCCATTAATATTAAATAAACCCTAAACATTAAACTCTTAACCCTACCCTTTAAGTCCTAATCTTAAACATTAAATCTTAAACCAAAAAAGTACTTCTTTGTTATACTAGATTTTGAAATATCTCTTAAAGATGTGTGATCTTTTCAATACCTTAAACTGTATATTAAAAATAAACATAAAAAGAGATTAATGAGGATGATCCAAGTGTCACTTATGTATAAAGATAAAAGAAATAACATTGTATTCCATTAACAAAATACTTTTGTACATTGATAGCCAACTGGCTAATTGCTCCTCCACCGGTTACATCAATTAATCATGGTGGGAAAGGAGAGTTACATTCTTGAGAGATATGCTCTCTATTGCTAACTTAGCTAGATGGTTGCAAGGCTCATTTCTACCAACACAAGTAGCAATGTTGAAACATAAAATTCAAGAGTATGGTGTCTTCAGGTACTATCGCGACTCTAGTCTCGAAATTCTTCTTTCAACTGATCCACTCACAAGATTTTGATCTTCAATTCTAATTTGGATCTGTCTCCACTTGCTCTTCTCAGCCATGACTTCGAGCATATCTATCTTCAATTTATACATAAGCTTTACCCAAATTTATAACAGTATATAAACTATTTTTGAACATCACAAGGTGATTTTCTCCATAGCTAATCAACAAGTTTTATAAACTAAAATTCTCAAAACAACACCCAAAAATTCTCAAGAAAAAATATTCTAATTCTAATTGGTAGGAAAGACAGAACAAAAAGAAAAAACAGAAGATATAACTAACCAAATGCTAACAGCACATGTTGTGGTTGGAATGTCAGTCACCAACCTGCGCTTTTCAAGGATCAAATTTTATATCACATGTACATATCAATTATCAAAAGAAAGAATGGACTCACCTCAGCTTCAGGCATATCGAATACCAAACTATTTACAAATACTACATATAGATCTAATTATGGCCATCCTTAACGAAAGAACATGAGCAATTCTACAAATTGTGAAATTCAACAGCCCATCCCCGAACTAAAATTGCTGGACATGTGGACATACAAACAATAATCCCACAAGACCTAAACTTTTGGATGAATATCCAAGAAATAACTCAAAGAAACACATCAATCTTTTGAGTTAAAGAATCCATTTTTCTTGTTTTCCCAATTTTAAATCAACAAACTCTTGGAACAAATTAAGTTCATTGGAAGGGATGACCATCATTTGTACTACAATGAGATCAAAGACGAAAAGGGAACCAATTTCATAATTTCAAGCTTAGGGAAAACACAATTTAATACTGCCTTCACAACCAAATAAAGGATCAGTGATGACGAAAATTGAAAACAAGCACAAAAGGTTTGGCTTTAGCCCTCTCAAGCCAACTCAACCCACCCACTAGAAGGTGGGGTAGGTGTAAACAACCTTACAGATTACCCTTAAAGAAGAATTTTATGAACCAAAAGTTCAAAACACAAGAGGGAAAAGCTTAAAAGCAAAAAGTAGGATGCTGAAGAACATGCAATGCCATCTTTCTTTGATTCAGCCAAGACCAAATGCCTTCCTCTTCTGTCACTTTTTACCAGAACCAACCTCTCAATCATTCTCAAGATATGCATATATACTAAGTTAAAGAAAACTTGGAACAACAAGACACATCATTTGGTGCAAGACAATCAAAGTTTAAGCATGAAAGCCTAACTTTCAAATATACATTTCCTTGCAATATCTTCATGAAGCTGAGAACAAACTTACACATCTGCTTCCTAGTTTTGCCTACAGGCTACATCGGTACAGGATAGGAAAACACGATAGAATATGGATGATACAAACTAGGAAATGAGAGGAGATGGCCACAAGTGTAAAGAAGAAGATCAAATGAGATAACAAGCGCGCATTTTGCTCTGGCTAGGAAGTGGAAAGCAAGCCATGAAGATAGATTCTTGCTACTTTTTCAGTATACTAAAACTGGGATGAGAGTTAATCATAGGGCACGGCACAATTTTCTGACAAAGTTTCACGGCATTGCAAATCTGAGTCAAAGCTTAACACAAATCATTACATTTAAAACCATTCTAGTGAGTAGAGGTTGCAAGTTTAACTCAGAGAACTCCATTTCATAGAGTAAATTCAAAATAGAAGTGCTACACTGAAACACATTTGACAGCAAACAATTCTAAGAAGGAAAAGAAAACAAAGATTCGCAAAAGAACAGGGGAATTTGACAATTTGCTTCAATGATGACAAATCCCAACATTTCTCAAACTTTTGAATCTACATTGAATAACAATACCTTGGAACTTCTGAGGAAAAGTGGAAAAACAATACCGTGGAACTTCTTTGTTGGATTAATGTACAAAAAAATTTCAGAAGCTTGCAACTCCAGCAATAATCTATCTCTTAATAAGCTTCGTCAAGAAGGGAATGTTACCCAAAATTATATATACTGTCACCGGTGAGAAGTTGACCCAAGAACAAAATAAATTCTATGCACACTTCCAATAAAAACCCAATATTTCCAAATCTGCAAACCAAAAGAAAACATCATCAAATTAAAAATAAATGATTATCAATTAGCCAAAAGGGAAAAAAAAAACCTCAGATGAGGGAAGAATACAGGGCAGGAGAAACCCATTTTTCTCGCAACCCTTACTGCGACGGGAACTCTGACCAGTGGCACTTTGTTCGGAACCCCCACTGCGGCGGGAACACAACGGTGGCTCTATCCAGGGTATTCGATCTTCAACCTCTCCGCTGAACTTTCTTAGGAACGACATTTTCTATTTGGAATGTTCGACGATGCGAGATTTCCGATTTTGTTTTTCTGAGGGAATGAGGAATGGTGGTGGTGAGACTTGGGAGAATTTCGCCCTAACCCGCTCAAACATGAGCTTTCTTTTTCGGTTTTTCCATCAGATTCAAAAACAGCGTGTGTATCCCTGCTTTTCTTTTTCTGAATTTTGTTTTTTATTTTATTTTTTCTTTTTTTCAAAAAAAACCTAAACAAAAATAAGAATAAAATATTCTAACTTACTTTCACGTTTTCAAAACATGAAATCATATGTTCTACCATGAATAAAAAACCAAGCTAGATTCGGCTATGTTTCTAAAACAAACCTGTTTTGCATGTGCATCTATATATATATATATATATGTGCATGGCACCCTTTATAATTGTATTTCAGCTATATACATATTTAGGTAGGAATGTTACTTACTTTGTCGCTAACTTAATTAATTAATCAATTGACGTGATATTAATTGGTATGCTTACAAATGAATTATTTCATTCAAGTCTTTTTATGAAAACTTTCGTACAATAAACATATAATTATAAATCGTAAAAGGTTGTATCCGATGTGTTACCGTTTGTGTAAAGATTTTGGCCTTAAAAGTATCACGTAAATATTAATTATAAAAACACACGTAATGTTTTTAATCTCTAATATATTGCGTATTAAATTTAGGCTTCGTTTGATAACCAAATTCAACACTTAAAATTAATGATTAAGAGCTTATTCAAATTAAGTATTTTTGATAACTGTCAGTCATAAGTTTTAATGAATTGAATGATTTTAGAATTAAGTACTTAATCGATTAAGTGCATTTAATAACAAAAATTCGAAAAACTTAATTCATTAAGTGGGTCTGAAAAGCAAGTATAATTCTGACCTAAAAAATAAGTGATGAGGGAATCACTCATTAATGAATCTGAATAGAACAAATATTTTTTCTTTTTCAATTTTCTCATTTTTCATTATTTCATTTTATTTATGCTTTTAATATTTTTAGATTTTATCAATTCAAAAAAATAATAAAAAATTAATTTTATAACTATAAAAAAAATTAAAAATTTTTTATCATATTTTTCATAACTTGATTAAAAATATAAGTAAATTCAATGTTAAAAATGAAATAATTTTTTATTTTTAATAAATTAATAAGATTCAGACTTCAATTTTCAGATTTCAGACTTTGGCCAGAACTGTTCATTGGCAATTTTTTTTTTTTTTTTCTTCTTCTTCTGATGATGAAGACCCAAATTGGGCCAAAATGAAGACCCAATTAAATCGGGTCTTCTTCTTCATCCTTTTCTTCTTCTTCTTCTTCTTTTGGGTCTTCATTGGGTCCAATTTGGGTCTTCATCGGAGGAAGAAGAAGAAGACCCGATTTAAATGGGTCTTCATTTTGGCTCAATTTGTGTTTCATCGGAAGAAGAAGAAGAAGAAGAAAATTTGTCGATGAACAGTGCCAGACTGTTCATCGGAGAAGACGATGAACATTGCCCCATGTGTAAAATGACGATTTTGCCCCTATCTTTTTTTTAACTGTTAGCCACTTAATGGTGACTAACAGAGTGGTACTGGGCGCATGTTTTGAAAGTAAAGTGCTTGTAATTGGAGTTTTTAAAGAAAATTGGTGTTTTTTGCAAAAGTCGATAGTTATGTGGTATTTGGTGTATTTCACTCTAAAATTAATGATTAAGAGCTTATTCAAATTAAGTATTTTTTATAACTGTCAGTCATAGGTCTTAATGAATTAAATGATTTTAGAATTAAGTACTTATTGATTAAGTGCATTTAATAACAAAAGTTTGAAAAACTTAATTCATTAAGTGGGTCTAAAAGTATAATTCTGACCTAAAACATAAGTGATGAGGGAATCACTCATCAATGAATCTGAATAGAACAAATATTTTTTCTTTTTCAATTTTCTAATTTTTCATTATTTCATTTTATTTATGCTTTTAATATTTTTAGATTTTATCAATTCAAAAAAATAATAAAAAATTAATTTTATAACTATAAAAAAAATTTAAATTTTTTATCATATTTTTCATAACTTTATTAAAAATATAAGTAAATTCAATATTAAAAATGAAATAATTTTTTATTTTTAATAACTTAATAAGATTCAGACTTCAGACTTGAGTTTTATCAAATGAAGCCTTAGTTTTTGATATATTGATTTTAGCTCTCAATGCACCGTGTCTGATGTATATCATGCACATTGATCAAAACATACATATAGAATTTTTGTTGGTGATAAGCCCACCGTTAGACTATTAAATACAGTAAAAGTATTGCTTAAAACCTGCAATAAATATGCTAAAAGTAACAACGTTGACAGGGTCGATCCATAGGGACAGATTAATTTAACTCTTATTCTGATTAATGTTAAGTAACCAGTTTTGACTAGTAGTCATCTTTGTGCCTCTTATGAGACCTTTTATTTGTCACTTAATTATAGAACTAGAAAATTAACTTACGAACAACGATTGAATTAATATAAAGAAGTATTCCAATATTATGTAATCTACCTAAATCTAATAAAACATAAAAGTCTTGTAAAAGCCAGAAGAGCAAAGCAGTAATTAATCAAAGGGGATAAAGATACTCATATTAAGTTGTTGGCCAGAACCACCTTCCGTTTGAGCAAGTCGAAACCTTCACGGGAGCAATCCAGAACAGCAAGAAAACGAACGAAAAATACTGTATCTGAACCTAGAGTTCTGAAACATAAAACTAGCTAGAAAAACGATAATAAGAAGCAGAAGTGAAAACTATTTCATAAGTAGCGATAAAAGTATACTATTCAAAACTAGAGCTAAAACTATTCTACCGTATAAAATAAAACTATTCTGTGATGATATATCTCTGCACCAATTCTACCCAGGGTGTAGAATTGGTGTTACAAAAGGAAACCAACTAATCTTCTCTTTTAAGTAGTAAACTACTCTCAATAGGAAATCAGAATTGGGATAGGAAACAGTCATTACTTGACTAGGAAGTAATCTTTGATTAGGTAACTCCTTGATTCTTTTCCTTCTTGAAATCGATCAACATTAATCCAAAGCAGAGAAGGAAATTATTTCCTTCTTCTTTTACAACTCCTTCCATATCCTTTCTTCTGCACTTATGGTAAACAATCAAGACTTCCTCTTTTAATCCAACTCAAATCTGGAAGTGGATATCTTTCCGAATACTTCTTGCCCGCGGAATACCCTTTCAGCTTCTGGATCAAGCCCAAGGTATCGCTGATCTCCGAAGCTTCTCGGCCCATTCGCACAGCTCGGCCCGTGGACTATTACTTCTAAAATAATCCTCCGTTAATTGCTTTGTTTTGCAACTTTCCTCCTCAACTTTGCTGTTCTCCAAAACTGCACTTAAGAATACAAAATTTGGGCAAAAGCTTGTGAGAACTGCCAATAAACCTCTAAAATAAACGTACTAATTAGAGCCGATCAGTTGTCTAAGTAGCAGAGACTAGGTTTTATCTCCTATTATCATGTTTCCATGTGTACATTCTAACAATAGAAGGTGAAATTCATGTCACATCATAGGGTCTACTCCCCTATTATAATAAGAGAGTAAACAAGTAAAACCTAACAACAATAGACAGAAGATTTCAATAGCAAGTAGCACGGTCATAGACTGAGACATGACGAGACTCCCTCTAAATAAAAAATAATTTTTGAGCGCAAGAATTTGGGTAGACATCTTTCACAAACGTGATTCATGATATGCAAGTAAACATACATGCTTTGACAAATACTTCATTCATATATATTCTTCGGGCAAATTATATGAATGGCCACTAAACTATTGCTCGTGCCCACTTTTGGCCATTAAACTATTTTTTGCATACTTTTGGCCACTAAACTATTGCATGTGTCTACTTTTGGCCACTAAACTATTTTTGCCTACTTTTAACCACTAAACTATGGCTCGTGCCCACTTTTGGCCACTAAACTATTAGAAGTTGTCACTATGGCCACTCCAATAAGAATTTTCATCAAATCTTTATTTACTTTCATTTTTTAAATTTGTTATTTAAAAATTGCATTTTTTTATTCACATCTTTATTTTAATTTTGACGGCCAACTTTATTCATTAATATTATATCATTTTGTAGTGACATTTAGAATTCTCATATCATTTTTTAAATTTTCAAGATCTAACATAATTTCAAAAATAAAATAATAAATAAATAATAAATGAGATCGATGTCTATATCCTACGTTAGAAAACGAATACTAAAAATTAAAGTTTAAGACAATAACGTTCGATGAGTCAAAGAATAATTTATCATATGTTTATAAATACAAATAAAGATATCGAGAAAATAAAAAAAATACAAATAATTATTGTTTGTGAGTGATTGATGTTAAAAAACATTGATGCATATATATAGGCAGTTTAAAGATTATTAGGATTTTGGGAACATTAAAGATTAAGGAGTAAATAAAGATTTGATGGTAACTTCTAACGGAGTGATCATTAATGGCAACTTCTAATAGTTTAGTGGCCATAAGTGAGCGAAAAATTATTTAGTGGCCAAAAGTGGGCAGAAGCAATAGTTTAGTGGCCAAGTATGGTCAGATGCAATAATTTAGTGGCAAAAAGTAGGCAAAAAATAATTTAGTGACCAAAAGTGGACATGGACAATAGTTTAGTAGTCATTCATATAATTTGCCCTATATTCTTCTGGTTCCAAACATGGGTGCCAAATTACAAACATTAGCACCCTATAAATAGCTTCACATCATTTCCCAATTTCGCCACCACACTCTAAGGTATTCATTCATTCATCCATCCAGATTATAAATATCCAATTAACCAGCGATCTGTCTAGCTAATTTAGGCGTCATCAATTCATTCACAAAAATGTCAAGCGTGAAAACACTTGTTCAATCACAAGAATTCAAATCCCTGCCTTCCGACTATGCTCATTTCAAGAATCAAGATAAATCCATCCAAGCAGGTCCTCAGCAGGTTACCGTTCCGGTCATTGATGTTTCCCTTCTGTCCTCGTCCACCAACCCAGTTGTTCGTGCCAAAGCCATTCGTGACCTCGGCAAGGCCTGCCAGGAAGGGGCTTCTTCATGGTACATATATATACTTTGTGACTCATACCTTTTTGACTCAAAATAGAGAGGGTAATCCACATTATATATGATTTGCGTGTGCAGGTGGTAAACCATGGCATTCCAGAAGAGCTGACCAATTGTTTGATGCGTGTGATGAGTTTTTCGATCTGCCTGAGGATCAGAAACAGCAGTTTGAGATTAAGAATCCGAGGTTTCCTGTAATGGTGAGGTCAAGCATCGGCGCCAACCCTGCCAACGAGAAAATCTTGTTTTGGAGGGATTATCTCAGGTTTTTTTGTCAATCCTGAGTTTTATTGTCCTCATCAACCCAAACAACTCAGGTAATTAAGTTTTTTCCATTTCAACAAATTCTACTCCTTTCGTTCGTATGTGACTCATATAAACAGTTGTATCACTTAGACTTTTCTAATAAAACAAATGGACAGACAATTATATAGTGGTTATTAATTTCAGTGATATTGTGGCGGAGTACGCCCAAAGAACCAGAGGTTTGGCGAGGAAATTACTGCGAGGCATATCAGAATGCTTAGGCCTGGAAGAAGACTACATTGAGAAAGCAGTGGAGTTAGACTCCACAACCCAAACCTTAATTTGCTGCAAATTACTACCCGCCATGCCCGGATCCGGAATCTGCCATCGGCATACCGCCTCATAAGGACCCGGGTCTTTTGACCTTTCTTCTACAAAATGGAGTGGGTGGCCTTGAGATTCAGCACCAGGGAAAATGGTTCCACTCAATGCAATTCCGGGCTCCATTTTCATCAACACAGCAGATCAGTTGGAGTTATATATGTATATATTATTCTTTAATTTTGTGATACTCCCTTCATTCCATTAAAAAAGTTCACTTTGAAAGACATTTTTTTTTTAAAATACAAAAGTCCACTTTGAAATTGTGTACTACACCTATGCTTATTAATATAGTTATATGTGGTCTACAATTAATTCACAGATATTAATGAAACAAATTGTATCATATTAACTATTTTAAAGTGTTGTAACTTGATCTCCATAATAAGTCGTACATGAGTGTAAGTGGACTTTTCTAATGAAACAAAAGCAGAGAGAGTAAAATATTAATTGACGTCAACTTTGAATTTCAGAACTGATGAAATGTTTTTGCAGATATTGAGCAACGGGAAAGTACAAAAGCGTGTGGCACAGGGAAGAAGAGGATTTCGTTGGTGGTGGCGAACGGTCCATCGCCGGACACCATTGTTGAACCTGCCGCGCCGCTGCTCCGGGAAACTCCGGCCAAGTATGCTCCGATGGGATACATGGAATACGTAGACGCACATAGATCTACTGGAGTTTCTGAGAAGCCCATGTTGGACAAACTCAAGTTGTACTAAATAATTCGGGCTGCTAAATAAAGATTCATTACGGTATTATCTTTGATAGTTAATTACTGGTTGAAAGTTGGCAATCGAGCTAAATATAGAGGGAAGAACTTAATTGTACTACATTGTGTTGCCCTTTGTCTCATGGAAAGTAATAAATGAATTTAATTGCTTATTCCAATTAATTTGATTCTCTTACTTTCAATTTCGAACACTTTTTACATACTTTTGGGCTTTTTCGGAACATAAGGGCTTGTTCTTTATGATGTTTCAGAACCCGATTTTGAAAACATGTTGTTGAAATATAGTTTTATAATATAAAATGTAAAAAGGTATAGTTGAATAGTAAAAAGTTATAGCGAAAATGATCAAAAATAATTATAATATATTAAATTTACTGGTGAAACAAAAAACAAACCAAAACAAAACCAACAGTCTTTAGGCTTTATTAGTGACTCAACAAGAAGAACTTGAATTCTTCAATGGTCAAATTTGAGAAGTTAGCTGGTGGAGATATCGTTCGCTAGAAGAAAAAAATGAATTGTCATTTGTTTCTTTAAACATCGCCTATGTTTTGAAGTAGCCCAAGCCGCAAAGTGATGATGAAGAGACACGGGATCAATCTCACAGAAGACAAAGATGGGAGATAGACAATGAACTGTACAAAGGCATATCATGAATGCAATCAGCGACAATCACATGCTATTCATTTCCTACGGTTAAGGAAGTATGGGAAAAACTGAAATCAATGTACATATAGGAGGATTTCAACAGTAAGAAATCCTTGTTATCTATTTTAATTCTAACTTTAAAATGGTAGGTAATAGGCCTATATGCAACAACTGGATGATATCAGAAAAATGCTTGTTCATTTTACACAACATGATAGTATTATAGAAGAATCTGAAATTGTGATTGCAATGATTATAAATTACCCCCTCTTGGAATGACTTCAAACGAGATATCAAAAGTCAAAAAACTGAGGTCGCATTTGAAAGTCTTGCTAATTGCCTTCGTGTTGGAGAAGAATTAAGATTGCAGAGAAATTCTCAAAAACTAAGAATATGCATGTCAATGAAAAAGACAAGGAATCATAAGTCAATGTCATTAAAGAAGGACAAAAGAACAAGTCCAAAAAAAGGATCAAAGGTGCTCAAGATATTGGCAAAGGAAAAAAAAAGAAAGACAAGTGTTTTCGTTGCAATGAAGTCGGACACTACAAATATGAGTGTCAGTTGTTAAAGAACCAAAAGAAAGAGGAAAAACTCTAGGAAAATTCATATGGAAGCACTTGTGACCAAGATGTCAAGCATTAATTTTTTTTTATCAAAACTTGTCTTTAAAAAATGACAAGTGTGTATTCAATTTGAGGGAGGAATTTATGTAAGCAAAACTTATATAAAATAATAAACTTATATTTTAGAAACATGAAAATTGTTATTATATATTTGCATGTAGTAAATTATGATTACATAGATTTTCTAATTATGTAAGTATTTTACATGGCAATATATGTTTGAAAAACATATGATCATTAGTAATGATTGTTTAAATGTATGATTTCCTTCGAAAACTAGGTTAATTCATGCATAGTTAATACTTCAAAATATAATGAGTATCCTTATTACTAATTCTTAAAGTTCCATCATGCCTATTTTAAAATCAGAATTACGTTAAAGAATATACTATGTTTTGTATGAATATGTAACAAGTTTAAGTAATTTTGATACATAGACAATGTATGAAAAAATATCTAACATGATTAGTTGTTTTGATGAACTAGAATTATTAATTACAGTATACTGCATTATTCTTAGTTGATGTGAAATTTCATATGTAACAAAATATGATTGTATGAAATTATGTGAAGCATGTGTGTTAGGTGACAAAGAAATAACACGTTCATGCTTTGTCTTATATGCTGTAACAAATGGTTGATTTTTTTTTATTACAATTTAAGTTCATAAATGCATGAAGTGAAGTCTTAAAGTTCCATGGTAATTTGTAAATTAAAGTACAAATTGTGTAGAACGTTACTCATGCAATAAATTTTGTAACATGGTCACTTTTTTTCGGTTAACAGCCAATTAAGTGGCTGGTGGGATTGGCTACCCTCTTATTGAGTAAATCAGGAAATTACACCCACGGATGGGAAACATAATGCTCCTTACCCTCTTAAAATCACGTGTACAGAATTATAGTGTGAGTGTTATGCAATCCATGAAGCAACGTACAAGAGAACTATTGCCTAATTCTAACAGTAGGAAGTACTTGCTTGTCCTGCAAACAGAGAGCTCGGAACCCTACTTGAATATTAGAGCCAGTGAAAATTCATGGTTCATGTGTCAATGCATCATGTCGCTGCAGAGCATTAGATTCGCGTTAAGCATGGTGAAAAGAAAACTCATTCTGCGTTGCCACACCTGCTATAATTTGTAGCTGGCCCCTGAGACGCCAAGGCCATGCTGCCACTCCCATCACAAAATGGCACAAGACATGTGAATCCATCTCAAATTCCATCGCCAGTAGTCCCCTTCCCACTGTGAAGAGTACCGCCCAAAGCAATCCTTGTAGCTCAGCATGCATATTCGTCCCGTCATCCAACGATACCCACATAATCCTGACAGAGAAACCCACATCCGCTGGTCATGGGTTACCTAACGAAGATCCATCGATATTACGCTTAAGCATTGTAGGTTTAGCCCACTGCACCACCAACCACTGGGGAGGGAGCAAGAGATGACCGAGTAGTCCATTAGCTAGTAGTCGCGCATCCTCGAAGTTTCGCTGTTGGAATAGCTTAGTCATTGCTAAATTGCTTAGAAGAGACAACGCTGACCAAGTGATACCCCTAGTGTTATAGAAATTTTTCCCCTCTATGGAAAAACTTCTATATGCGCCTAACCCTTCCCGGAATGACTCGGCCAAACACTCGAAGCAACCGAGGTTCCCGGAACCCGGCTAAAACAACGAGCAAAGCGGAAGACTTGAAAACAAGCACTAAGGCACAACACCGGAACACTTAGCCAAATTGGCCCAACCTTGCTATATACAATTCACCAAGAATTTATACACACAAGGTCCTAACTCACTCGGGACAGCACTCTCACGGGGAAGACACAAGCCTAACTCCTCTTGAGCTAGACTCACTCACTACACTTGAGTTTCTCTCTCTCTAGAACACTCAAGCTAGCTACTCGATTCTAAGTCTCACTCAAAGACTCGAAATCTCAAGCTCGAAGTCGTGCCTTCCCCCAAGTGCCCCTTTACCAATTTATAGGCAAAGGTCTTGGATGACAACCCCATCCAAGTAGGTTCTAGAGAATTCTAGCGCCAAGCCTTGCCCGCACCTTCTAGCCGTGCCTAGAAGCTTCTCCGCACAAGCCCGCACTCTCATCTAGAATTCTCCAGCAGCATCCAGCATCCCCACACCAAGTCTAGAGCCTTCCGGTTCCTTCTCGCGCCATCCAGCTCCCTCGCGACTCATCGCGGCCCTTCTCGCAGATGCTAGACCTATCGCGAAGATTCTAGCTGCCTCTAGAATCTTCCAGCGCGCACCAGACCAGCCTCTCGTAGATCCCGCCATGCAACGCCCCACTCGAACGTCCTCGTGACTTCGAGCATTGCCTAGAGCATTCTCGAATGTTCTAGGGCTTTCCCGAGCCTTCTGACACCATCTAGGCCCTTCAGGACCATTCTAGAGAATTCTTCCTTAGTACTGTACCAAGGCAAAAATCCCAAGTGCCAGGCTGGGCTATCAGCACGTAGAAGAACTCAGAATTTCCCAGAAACTTCTAGATCCTTCCCGAACCTTCTCCATGGCCCTTCCTCATGAAATTTTGGTGCCTCTTTCCCTAAAACAACCTTGGCCCTCGTAGCCAACACGCCCGGCGCAGCCTTCTGCCAGCGCCAACGTTGGCCCTCCTGGCCAACAGCTCCGCGCCACTCCTTGGCCCGGATCAGCCCAGGGTAAAATCCCTTGGCCCTCGCTGCCAATTTCGTCAGCACAGCGCGCCCTCCTAGCACGCCCGGCGCAGCACCATGCCAGCGCCACCAAACCTCAGCGTTGGCCCTCTTGGCCAACATCTCCGCGCCACTCCTTGGCTCGGATTAGGGCAGGGGAAAATCCCGCTAACACCTGCACCATGCCAGCGCCACCAAACCTCAGCGTTGGCCCTCCTGGCCAACATCTCCGCGCCACTCCTTGGCTCGGATTAGGGCAGGGGAAAATCCCGCTAACACCTAGCCTGAAGCTGAGTGCCCTCAAAAAATAAAGCATTGCGCGCCTTCCATAGCTCCTAGCATACTAGAGCGGGAATGACAGATAGGACCTCACGCACTGCAGTTTCCACCAACTTTGTAACCAGTCACGCCACTTTGTGACATGTTCATTAAAGTGTTTAATGAAATAAATAAATTGAATTTGATTGCTTGTATGATCACATTAAGGAGATGATCCTTGGGTATGAAATTATCTTGATTGATGTGTAGAAACATTAATAGAAATGGATTAAAGTCCAAATTTAAATCATTAAATGGTGGAGTCTTAATTTATAAGATTAAGTAACCATTTGAAATAGTGATTTGAACACTCAATAAAGAGAGTTTGGTTAAGCCAATTACGCAAACCAAAGAATGGATTAAGGACTGATAGGAAATATTATCTTTTATCAAGAAACATGTCTTAGATCATTTACTATGGAACCCTCAATTCATTGCTAGTTAAAGTACTAGTTCTGAATTTAATTTAGCAAAAAGTACATTATCCAAATGGTTGGAACACTAATAATTTTAGTATTATAACTCGCCAGTGAGTACATGTTGAACTTTGAGTTCTTAACAAGTCCAAAATAATGTCAAATATGAGAAAGCAATAAAATGCTGAAAATTCTCATATGGCGGTGGCATTTTGAGACTTACCTATATGAATGTATAATGAATACTCATAAAAGGTTTTGGTTAAACCGTGTAAACATTCATGAGGGGATTCAGGCACATAAATGTTATGTGTTGTTTATAACATGTTGCTGGAAAGTGAACTTGTGTGTGATTACATTAAGGCTTGTTAGTGAACCGTTGGTTCAAAACTTGTCTACCAAATTAGTTCGACATGTCTACAGGATGTTTTCACTAAGGGTTTGGTTTAATCAAAAGACACCAAGGTTGATGTATAAGTTATCAAGAAAAGTTGTTGACTTTGAGAGGCAGACAATTTTCCAAATCATTAGAAAATGGAAGGGGATTGTTAAAAATTTTCCAATAATTTTGATAGAGAAGAGAAATGAGCGAAAGCTTGTGCGAGTCGCATGGATTTTCGCACAAAGTCCAATAAGCAAAACTGTGACCAAGAAGCTAAAAATTAGGATGTTGGATGAGGCATACGAGTCACACGTTGTGTCGCACAGAAACCCGATAGCAAACTGAAGCAAATGCCAAAAGCAATTGCTGAGCAGTTGGGCGTGCAACTGATCCTGCGATGGGTCGCACGACATCCAGCAGAAAAAGCCACAAGTTTATTGCGTATGACTGCCCGTGCGATTTGCATGGGTTCCAACAGTCTTCCTTCTTCCTGAATGGTTGCACCTCTTGACGAACAATGAGATTCCGAAACCAATTATTAATCGAATTGAGTCCGGTTTTTTTTTTCTACATTTTCCTAAGAGTTGTGGCTATTGAATGTCACTCTTTGGAGGTCTATAAATAGGCTCTCTAGGGGACGGATTTACTATACAAGAAATCATTCTTAATCTCAAGTCTTTCTTGCACTTTTCACACTTGTTCTGTATTTTTGTTTAAGTCGGTGTAGACTTCTAACAATTATTTTCATCTTATCCCATAAGGACATTAGTCCCAAACCTTTGCACACTAAAAGGGGACTAATAAAGCCTAAAGAAATGTGCCTAGCACGGTATAAAGAAACATTTCTTTCTGTTTTCTTTTGTAATAGATTAGTGTTGTTGAAGTTAGTAGAGTTTGTTTGTTGCTTTTCATCTGAAATCCCGTTGTTGTATAAAATATCCAACAATTAGATGGTAGTCCATCATTAAATTCCACTCAAAGGCATGTATTGTATATAAATTAAAGGGTCCACTTTTTTTTCACTTTATTTTCACAATTACTTGTAGATATTATGTGCACTCAACATTATCTAAAATATAAGGGGATCCTTCTTTCTGACTTTTACAATGCCTCTCCTCATTTTCTCTGTTCCTCTCAAACCCTAGTCTGAAGGGTTGTTCATGAAAACCGCAACACGAGAAATCGAACAGGAGCCCACGGAATACTAGTTTCGGTTTACTGGTTTTTCGGTTAACCAATTTTTCAATTTCGGTTAACCAGTCTGGTTTTCGGTTGGGGCATTCCCCCAATTGGTTTAATCAGTAAACCAGTAATTAATTTTAATACTTTTTCACTAATAATATATTAGTATTTCTTATATTTTTTTAGTTTTCCTTTTTGAGTTACGGATGATTGATTCTTAATCATTCATTTATTATGTATTAATTATTATCCTTTTCGAATATACATGATTGATTCTAAAATTAATTTATTCCTTATTAGTTATTTCCTTTTTGAATTGTGCATAAATTCTAAATTATTAATTTATTCTTATAAATCTTTTATTTCTTTTAAATTATGCATGATTGGTTTTAAATCTTAATTATTCATTAATTATTTAATTTTAAATTATGCATGATTGGTATTTTTTTCTTTTAGTTATGATTTGTTTATCTTTTAAAAAAATGTAACAATATTTAATTATTAAAAAATTTATTAATAGTATTCATTTTTCTTGTTATTTCATTTTTGAACTATGCATGATTGATTCTTAATCACTAATTTATTCCTTATTAGTTACTTCCTTTTTGAATTATACATGATTGATTCTTGATAATTAATTTATTTTTTATTAGTTATTTCTTTTGGAATTATGCATAATTGATTCTAAATCATTAATTTATTCCTTATAAATTTGTTATTCTTTATTAATCATAATTGATCGATTCTATATCATTAATTATTTTCATTTTGAATTATGCATGATTGATATTTTTCCTTTTAATTATGATTTGTTTCTTCTTTTTTTTAAAGTTATTGGTGTGCCAGTTTTAACCGGTTAAAACCAGCAAAACTGAAATCGGTAAAACAGATAAACAATTGGTCGGTTAATCATTTTCGCCACTTTGGTGAAAACCGGTACAAACCGGAACCGGTATACCGACCGATTGAACACCCCTCATCTTCTTCCCTCATCTCCTCCCATGGGAGATGGGGGAAACAAAATTATTTTCTATAATTTTTTATTTAGTTTATTTTTGTCTTTTATACGAAAAATTTCTTTTCTCTCATAGTCAGACATATCGTCTCCCCGAATATGTGGAATTTTCTCTCCCTATAATATTTATCAAGTGAAGATCCAGTTAGTTAGGGGCTTTCATCGGAAGATTAGTGACATATTCGATATAGGATTCATACTTCGGTTCATGATTTGTCTAGCACGATGTTGATTTTTGCTTGTACTAGTTAGATATGTACATATTACTCCTTGTTTAGATCTGTATATGGGAGATCTCATAATTTTGCCCTACGATTAGCTATAGGTTTGTACTTTCTTATGTAAATTATTTTAAATTTCAAAAATATGTATAGTTATGAACTTGTATGATTTTTTGAGAATGAAGAATTATTTTTGGATCATAGATTTTCAACATTTAAATTAGGATTCAGATGTTAGGAATAAGGTTTAACGTTTAAATAATTAAGTAATAAAAATAAAGAAATTAGAAAATAAATGAAAAATCAAAAAAATCAGGATGGAGCGGTTTTACCCTGTCCTGGAGTGGGTAAAACCGATCCAACCGCCTGAAGGAGCGTGATGAAGCCGAGTTTGCCGGTGAGGGTCTTCAGGTCAAACTCACTCCGATTCGTCAACTCCGATACCTGTACTGATCGAGGACTTCCCCTGATTAAACTCTGATGCCAAAGTTAGTATTTAGATATGGAGAAAATAATAAAACTAGAGAGCAAAGCAGTCAAAGAGAGAGAGAGAGTCCCTTTGTAATGGGGTGAAGTTACCAATTTATAGAAGATCGAATATGTGGTTCGGACCACCTGTCCTTCCGTGTCACCGATAGGACGGAGAGTGGGATTGTCCACCGATCCTTCCGTGTCACCTGTCAAGTCGAGGCGTGAGATTGTTCACTGGTTTGTTGCCTCCGTCTCCTTTTATCGTCAGGATAGAAATAGTTTCCCGTTAGTGGGCTGACTTGGGCCAAATCGTAGGTTTAGTAATTAGGCCCCTGGTTGGGCCGAAGGGAAAACCGGGCACACCAACTAGTTCCCCCAAGTTTTGGATCGTATCTCGTCGAAGATCCAGAACCTTAAACTTCATAGTCTAGAAGGCCCAAAAGACCTGTAATGAAAAAGGCTTAGAGAGTCCATAATAAGAATACCCGCGATAGTGATAAGAAGTGCTGTAAGGGTCGTCAAAGTGAGAAAAACGAGCCTTGTGATAAGAAAGCCCTAGGGCTCGCAGCAATGGATCCTCGGATTCAAGGAATCAAGTATATAATTCGAACACTGCCTCGCGGTCGTTCGCGGCATCCATCCGCCTACATATGAGAATTTCATTTGGGCACTCGCTCGCGAGTATGCCAAATATGCAATTGTAAATTCGAACACCGCCTCGCGGTCGTTCGCTGCATCCAGCCGCCTACAAATGAAAGTCAGGTTCGGGCATTCGTGGCCGCGTCCGGCGTGCGTATGCCAAATCCGCTACTATGGCAAATGCTTGGGAGATGAGTTTATACACCCCTCTATGTTTCTGATAAGAATCAATAAGCAATCAATATTTGAAATTTTATTCGTAAAATTTGAAATATCATACTTTAAACAAAGTACACAAGGACTAAATAATTAAGTCAAATGCATACTTCCATTTTGTAGATACAATTAATTATGTACCAAAAATAATAGCAGTAGGAGAATTATTTTACGAAAAAATAAATAAAAACTCATGATTCACTTATTTCAAGTAAAATTAAATGAGCTAGTATGCTTTATTCATTTAATTGAAGATGAAATAAATAAAGGCTCCTACTTCATTGATTTAAAAATAAACTAGCATACTCTATTCATTTCATTGAAGATAAAATAAATAAATACTCATACTTCATTTATTTAAAGCAAAATAAATTAAACTAGCATAATTTATTCATTTAATTGAAGATAAATTAAATAATGGTTCATGCATCATCTATTTAAATCCAAATAAAATAAACTAGCATGCTTTGTTAACAATAAATAAATAAGAATGGGACTGTCCTGAAATTTGAAGTCCGAATTTGTTCGTAGCTATTTTTGGAGGCTCGGGCTTCGGGTTCTTGGACAGCTTGCTAGAGAAGGGAATGTCTTCTTTGTTTTGATTAAGATGCGAGGCTAAAGAGGGTTTAGGCTTTTTATGATTACTGCAGATACAAAAAGCATGTACAGGTCCTGGGGCCTGGTGGTTCTCCTGTTCGCGCGAGTCGTGGAGATCCTGGGTTCGAAACCCAGCTGGTGTTTTCTCTCCCCTTTCTTTTTATTTTGACAGGCTTGGCCTACTAATGTCAGTTTGGCCCAGCTCCCCCGAGGGTGCTAACTGGCCCTATGCATTTATGTAATGCTTTAGAGAATTAATTCCCAGAAATTAATATAATCCAAACTATATTAAGCAAATTGTAGAATAGCAATTGCTGAAGAAGATGAGAAAGAATTCAGCAGAGAGTATGAGATAAGAAAGAGTAAAGGTGAGATGTAGAAGATCTATTAGCTAAGAAAAGCAATTCACACAAATGACATAAACCTACTACCCTGCACACAAGGTATTTATCTAACACCAATTCTCTACGCCCACTCAATGGCATAACCGAATGCACAGGTGCATTTGGAGTGAGCTCACACTACATCATCACAACCGAGCAACAACTTGAAGCAAAAGAAAGGAAATAAAATCAAGTGTAAAACAAAGAAGAAAACTGTTCCTTCGGTAAGAGTAAAACGGTGCCGTTCCAATTACTGAAAAAAAACACCCTTCTTCCCGAGAGCCAAAACAATGTCATCCTACTTAATCCCCAAGTCAATTTATTTCCAAATAGCCCTAATTCCTCTTTAGCATAACAATTTAGCCCTTCCCTGCTCGGCTGGGCCCAAATGCTTATAGGCCCGGTTTGGTTGGAGATAATGAGAACAAAATCACGTGGGCTCTCTCACTCATTGCCTCGATCTCGGTGATTCAGCCTATTTCTGCCCAACCTGAGTACGTGGCAAATCATGGTGGCTCCCCTATGATTGGAGGCTGGCGTGTCACTAACCAGGCGCTGACTGGACGCTAACTGGCCTGCTTCTTTCTCCCCACAAAGACAACCCCGAGACTTTAAGAACTCTGCTGACCAATCACCGTCCTTCTACTCCTTCTAGGAAAACAATGTCAGGAGCTCCAAAGGCCAAGACTTCTTTCATGTTGGGGAGGTGTGCTCGGGGACGAACGCCGGAGCACCTAGGTGGGAGCGGCGATCTTCGGGAAACTTAGCTCAAAGCTTTAACGAGGCTTGCATGGTGCTCGTCGAGAACTTCAACCAGGCCTGCCGTGGAAAAGCTCGGACACTGCTGGCTCGCGGTCATAGCGTCATTGATACATGGTTTGGGAGCATCTTCGGGAAGGTCATCGTTTTTTTATCTCCACCATCTCCGTCTTTTTACCGAACAGCGGCGACAGACTCCCCGGTCAACTATCGATGCTTGCCGGAGAAGAGAATGCCAACTTTGCTTTGATTAAGAATCGTGACTTCCTTTAGGCCCATTCCCTTTCTTTTTTCTTTTCTTTACAAGCTCCTTGGCCCAATGTTGTAGTTTGGCCCAATAATATTGAATTACCTACTGCATCTTGATCAACATGCTTGGCCCAATGTTACCAGCTCGTCCCAACTCTCCGCATGTACCTGTGACCGAATGGTGGTAACTTGGACCGTTTTGTACAATATATCCATTTGGCCCAACTCCTATAATGGTGCTGCATGGCCCAAATCAGCGCTGGCCATTTCTTTTCTTCTTCTCCTTTACGAAAACGACAGCAGCAAGAAGTCGTCTTCCCCGTCGCAGTGGTAACAGCGTCAGGTCTTTTGCTGGTCGGGGTTTTTTTAACGAATAACCGGGAGCGCTCTTTGCCTGGGAAGGATGCTCGGAAGTGGTACCGGAGGAGGTCGATCGTCGGGGAATGTTCTCGGGGGAGTAATCGCCAGATTCGCCCTTCTTCATCTTTGGCTTTGACAGACTTCGATCACCATACGTCGAGAGTGGGTGGGACCTGCTCAGAACGGGAGTGGCCGACAAAATTTGCTCGATGAAAATTTCCTTCCTAGCTAGGGAAATTTTGCTCGGAAGCTGCAATCTACCTCACTCATCGTCGATTTGGCTGCTCACGGAGAGGTGTTGAGGACGTGAGGTTCGGGGTAGCATCACAGGGGAGATTGCCGCTCTCCGGTCACTATACCATCAGGATTCTACTTAGTTTTGTAAAGCCTTTGACAGAACGAAAAATTGACAGCGACGGACTGGGCCTCATTTATCGTCCTGGCAAAAATAGCAACATTAGCATGTTACCTGTTTTGGCTATTCTTCGTCTCCCTTTTCTTCTCCGTCAGACACTGGCCGCGGAAATGGCCTTGGGAGCTGCTTGCTGGAGCAACATCAAAACTTGTCCAAAACATCTTCAAGGTTAGATCTCCATATTCCCTCTATTTTTCAAAAAATCTATAGGATATAAAAATATTCCTATCGTCCAAAGAGATTAACGTGCAGCGGAATAATCAAAACACCTAAAGAGATTAACGCGCAGTGGAATAATCAAAATAAACAACAAAACAACACACAGTTTAACGTGGTTCGATCTTTAGATCTACATCCACAAAATCACTAAACCAATCAAAGGTGGGGCAAGCCGAAAGTCTTTACCTACACACCTATTACATCAATAACCCAACATCTCATAACCCCGAAGATAGAGAGTCAAAATTCTCTCAAAATCCCCCTAAAGACAGAGAGCCAAAAGGGTCTGACCTTTCCAACTCTCAGCTCAACTGAAAACAATATCCCATAAGTTCTTTATAGTTACCAGAATCCTTCTCAACATTAGTTTCCCAAAATAAACCAAATCTAAATTTGAAACAAACTAAACAAGTAATTATCAAATTCTACCAAAACTAGAATTTCCTAATTAAGTTTGATTTAATTTTCCCAACAAAATCATTTCCCGATCTCCCGGTGGATCTTCCTTATTTCGCCCAGATCGGTAGTTTTGACATAGACTTACAGCCTTTTTCTCCTATGCCTCATAGCTCTGCCGAGCTGCTGCTTACATCCTTATTTTGCCTAGGTCCCGTAGCTCTTTTCCCACATCGACACTACTTCTTCAGATCTGGCAAGGTGCTGAGATGACTATGCTTTAACCTCCTTTGTTTGTGGGTTTCTGCTACTCCTCCCAAAAAAAAAAATGAGAAATCAAGAAATGTGCTCCACTTCAACAGCACTATTTCTTCAGATCTGAAAATCCCCTCCTCCGATTCACCCTCCCTCATGGCAAGACAAAGCCTCATAACACATTTGTTAGATCAGGAACTGAAGGCTAAAATGTGAACAACATTCCAGCAATCAAGTCCCCACAGACGGTGCCAGTTGATGAAGCCGAGTTTACCAGTGAGGGTCTTTGGGTCGGACTCATTCCGATTCGTCAACTCCGATACCTGTACTGATCGGGGACTTCCCCCGATTAAACTCCGATGCCAAAGTTAGTATTTAGATATGGAGAAAATAATTAGACTAGAGAGCAAAGTAGTCAAAGAGAGAGAGATAGAGAGAGAGAGAAAGAGTCCTTTTGTAATGGGGTGAAGTTACCAATTTATTGAAGATCGAATGCGTGGTTCGGACCGCCTGTCCTTCCGTGTTACCTGTAAAGTCGAGGTGTGGCATTGTCCACTAGTTTGTTGCCTCCGTCTCCTTTTCTCGTCCAAACATAAATAGTTCCCCGTTAGTGGGTTGACTGGGGCCAGATCGTAGGTTTAGTAATTGGCCTTCGGGTTAGGCCGAAGGGAAAATTGGGCACACCATAGCAGTTTTACCTAGTCTGGAAGTGGGTAAAACTGTTCCAACAATAGGAGAAAATAGCTTGAAATAGCGATTTTACCCAGTCTTGAAGCGGGTAAAACCGATCCTGGGAAGATGACAAAAATGATCAGACCAATTTTACCCAGTCCTAGAGCAGGTAAAACCGATCAGGCGCTAGAGTTGAAAAATATATATTTTCTCAAGGATGTATATGTACTTGTTGAAAAGTGGAGTTGAAAAACGAGTTGAAAAATATATATTTTCTCAAGGATATTTTGATCAAAACCCGTTTTTAACTCCAGTTGTGTTTACTTACCGGCTAGAATGTATATGTACTTGTTACGCTTCAGTTATACTTTCTTTGGACAGTGGAACTGTTATATGTTCATAAGTTGTGTCGAATCCATTATGTGATATTTGATTTGATCCCACAAGCCAGCATAGGGCTTGGTCATTTGGATCATCTGCATTCCTGATTTCAAAATCAGGCCCGACCATGGGGGCCCTAACTATGTATATGCTTTGGGAGCTAGCTTACGATATGTTTACGATTATGAATATGATTATGCCGAAGTGAGCTGGCCCGTCGTTCATTGTTCATATAGAACGTTGACGAACGCCCCTCATCCTCCTTATTTATGATTACACTGAGATGAGTTAGCTCGTCGTTCAGCGTTCATGTATACCCTGGCGAACGCCCCTCATTCTCGAGGTGAGCTGGCTTGTCGTTCATCGTTCATATAGAACGTTGGCGAACACTCCTCATCCTCATTATATGTTCTATGAATCCTACATGAGTCATGAATGCTATATGTTAAGATTTGTCTGAATTATATGCATGGGTAATTTATGCAACTTGGTAAATGTTAAGAAAATGGTGAACTCTCAATGTGCAAGGGCTCATTCCATTTTCCTGTTTCTTGTTTTCTATTTTCAAATTTTTGTTACAGATCCTTGGTACAAAGATGACTTCATCATTACCAGTACTAGGATGGGACTGCATGCGGGCCAAAGCTATTATATTAGCTGGATAGGATTACATAAGAATGTTATGTTTAGTAAGCTTCCACTTTTGTATTAGGAACCGATGTATATACATAAGGTTTGGCAATTTATAAAAAGGCATGTTAAGTCTATTTTCTGTACGACACTGAGTCCTGGTGCGAACCAGGCAAGCATCCAGTGAAGCCAACCCCTTGTATGTGGGTGGTGAATCTAGGGTGTCACAATATAGGTTTGATTTAGTTTATTTTGAATTGTTTGTATCTGATTATTAGCAAAATCAAGTTATTCACAATTGTATCAACGATTGTCTCTTGTGTAATTAATATGATATTATAAATAAATAAAACATTATCCAAAAATATATATATATATATATTCCACCACGTACACGGTATTACTTTTTTGGGAGCATGAGAAGTACCTCTATTTGTGAGACTCAGTAAATTTTAACACTAAAATTCACTTCTAGAATATTTAAGAGGTATTTATAAAAATATTTTCTTACAAGTATTTATTAAGTTGTAAAATTTTTTTAAAAAAAAGATAATTTTAATCTTTAAGAGATTTTCCTTACTATGATTTTAATTTTAATTTATATGTTTAGATTTGAGTAATTTTGATTCTTAATTTCATGATATGTTGTTTGTTTAAGGATGTTATTATTTAGGAATTTATGAATTTTGAGAAATAGGAAATAGAAAATTAGAAAATAAATAAAAAATAATAAAAAAGCGGGTCAATCGGTTTTATCCAGTCCCGGATCGGGTAAAACCGATTGCACTGCTATGAACAGTAAAAATAGAAGTTTTTAACCACCTACGGAGCGGTTTTACCCGGTCATGGAATGGGTAAAACCCAGTCCTCAATCGGGTAAAACCGATTGGATGATAAGGACAAAACGCTTTGATCGATTTTACCCAGTCTCCAAGCGAGTAAAACCGATTGTAGCGGGTAAAACCGATTGCTTGATCGGGTAAAACCAATCTGGAGTCAAAGGTAAAAAATAATATCTTCTCCAAATTCAAAGGTGAGCTACCAACCTAGAGGGTCTAGGCACCCCTAGGTTTTGTCCTATATGATTCCAGGGGTCTATAAATACCCCTGGATCGTTCACAAACGAAGGAATCACGGAATGAAATGCAAGTTTGAAAAAACTCAAAGCTTTAGGAAAAGTTAGAAAAGTAGGAAGAAAAAGGGAGAAAAGAAGGATTTTGGAATGTGAAGTTGGCTTGGAAATCCGAAGGTTGTGATCTAGGTAGACTCAAGAATCAAAAGGTAAGAGATTTCAAGTTAATATAACGTTAAATGGTAGAATTATAATGCAAAAAGTATGAATTAGTTAAGTTTTTAAGTTTTCTTAATAGTTTGATTAATCATTGAATTTTGAACGTTAAAAATGTGTTATGGAATGTTAGAAATGTTGTAGGAGTATTGTAGAAATGATTTTTAGCAAAAAGAGCCGAAGCAAAACAAGTTTTGTACACCATTTTGGCCAAAACCCGAAGCAAAAGGTTGAAGAAAAGATTTCTGGGCATGGATCGATTTTAACCGATTGAAGAGCCGGTAAAACCGATTGAAGCCGGTAAAATTGATCCAAGGAATTTTCTGAAAACTTTGGAGCGGTTTTAACTATCCCCAATCAGGTAAAACCTATCCAAAGCTGAAAATTCAATTTTTTGAATAATTTTATTTATTTTATTTATTCCTTTATAATCCCTTTATGAATTATTGCTAAAATTATTTTAACCACCATTTAAAGGGTTCTAAATTCATATTTTCTTAAGTTAGTAATTATTATAATTTTGCTTATTTATTATTTATTTTTGAAATGAATTAGAAATAGAGTTTAAAGGTTATAAACTCTTTAAAAAAGGAAAATAGATAAATTAGTTTTTTGGCATAAAACTTATATTTTCTTTAAGATTATGATTAATATATTTGTTTATTGATTTACCTATATATTATTATTATACGCTCTTTTAACGAGATTAAATAAATTATTTTTTGCCATTATTTAACTAGTTACTAGAATCCATAAGAAGTTTAAGAATCTTAGAATTTTATTAGTAAATGGAAATAAACACTGAAATTCTGGAACATGAAATATATGCAGGTCAGATAGCGAGATCGTGAGTTAGTATATACGGACTAATGTGAGTTACCTCACTGAAAAAGAAGTACTGTTTTAATCTGTAATTAATTGAATGTCGGATTGCATCATGCATATGCCATGTGTTAGAAGTTCATCTTTATATGATATATGAAATGTATCATGTTGAATTGCTCTGTGCACTTGATTATGTTATAAAATATGAATAATCGGGTGTGCCTACTTTGCACACTGGATTATCTGTATACCTGTTCTGTTTTGTTCTGGGTATGTGTTGAGTCGTGAATTCACAATGTGTGGAATGATTCGTGAGCTGGCTTGGGCTTGGTCGTTGGGTCATTCTTGTTGGTCAGTAGCCTCGAGCTGCTTTTATACCTGGGTCATTATCCTGTGTAGGCGTTGTTGACGATTATATTTAATCTGACTTCAACTCCAAATCTGGAGTTAATTAAAAAGTTGTACATAATTCATTTAGAACTGTGTCAACTTTCTGCTATATTGTATCCTTCTTTATGTGTTTTGCATTTGTGTCATGGCTGCTCTCTGTTAGGATTATCTAAACATACATGCATGAGTAATTATGAAATTCGGTCAATATTTGCTAAACGATGTGGCCTCGCTAAGCATGGGCTCATTCCTTTTCCTTGTTTTGTCTTCTGTTTTCAATGAAATTGTTACGAAAAGGTGGTACGTGGGCTGCGGTGCTCAACATCGGTCTGAACCACTAGAATAGCTGGCAAGGAAGTAGAAGTTGGAATAGTCTCCCTCTGTAATCAGCCCTATTTAAGGGTGATACTTGTAAGGATTTTGATTATAATAATATTTTGAAATTTTAGATTTCTTTATGTTCTATCCTGCATCTGAGTTGGTGCGAATAGGGCAAGCATCCGTTTAGCCAACCCTTTGTATACGAGGTGGTCATATTAGGGTGTCACACTACTAGAGCTGGCAGTTGGGAGGAAAGGGAGGGAATTGGGAAGGAAATTGATGGGAGGAAAATTATTAGGGATTAATTTAAGTGATGGGAGGGATTGGGATTAGGATTAGGATTTCCCATTACTCATTGGGAGTTAAATAGTTGGTATCCCATTAGACTCCCATTTTAATTCTCACTAATTACCTGAATCAAAAAATATTTATTTTCTTTTACCATATTTAATGTTATATAGTTATTTTTTTATTAATTATTAATTACATTTAACAACTCATTTAAACTATTTTTTATTTACAATTGTGCACACAGTATGCACGTAAATATATATATATATGCACGACCTCTGCACATATTTGTTTGTGTGCATGTACGTTAACACATACATATTACTGTATGCACACATACATATATTTATAGGAATGCTCTTCTGACAGGAATATCTGGAATGCTTGGTACGGGATATTGCGCCTCGGCCCGGGTCAAGGAGGAGATCTTGCTGGAGTTCTATTGCTATTTTGGCTGAGGCAGGAGGAGCATATACAGGTGCTCCCACAACTATTGATGGAGACGGTACCCACGGTCATCTGCTGGCACATTTGGGAAGCATACTGCAGGGCCACACACGAGGGGGCCGTGGAACCTTGGACCCGAGTCATGACTGAGACCCAAAGAATGATCCACTCCCTCAGCACTGTGACGCCTCCCCTGTACTCCGGGGGGCCTATTTCTTCTTGGGGTCGGTGGTGGAAAAGTGGGAATACCGCCGAAGGAAGTCTCCAAAGGGTGGCTTGCAGTTTGCCATGGCTAGGCAGGCTGAAACTAAATGTAGACGGCTCATCGAGGGGTAACCCAGGACATGCAGGGGCAGGAGCGGTGCTGAGAACCCCCACGGAAAGTATAGTTTTTGCGGCAAGCATCTACGTAGGGTGCTGTACAAGTTTCCAAGCAAAGGCCATAGCTCTACTGTATGCATGGTCTACTCACTTGTAAGGAAATGGCGATGGAAACGGTAGAAGTAGAATCGGACTCCCAGGTCCTGATCCAATCCCTGGAGAGGGATCGAGGCCGTGGCAAGCACTCTTCATTTTGCGAAGAATTGCGGAACTAAGATATGCATATGAGGAGTTGCACCATTTGTATCGAGAAGGAAACGTAGTGGCTGATTCTTTGGAGAGGGTGGCAAGCTAGACCCGGAGTACCAGTTTCTTTGTTCACTGCACTCTGCCAAGGGGCGTGGGTGGTTTAGTTCTCTTAGATGCCAGGAAGTTCCCATACATAAGGGACTGATTTCTGCTGTCATTTATTTGTTTGTATGATTTCCCACCAATTTGATGAGTGGAATAAGGCTTTGTACCCTCGGCTTACCGAGGCCGTTCACCAAAAAATATATATAAAAAAATAAAAATGAAAAAAAAAGGAAAAAAAATAATAATATATATATATATATATATATATATGTGTCTATATATGTGTGTGCTTGCGTGTAATGTACGTGTACATATATGTATATAAACTATACACACATACATATACAGAAAAAATTTATTTATATATATATATATATATGTATATATACACACTACGCATACATATATATATATAATTATATATTAGTATATATTTACATATATGAGTTTAGACATTGAGAAAAAAATGTAAAAGCAGAATAAAAATTTTAAAATAGAGTGAAAATAAGAGATTTAATATATGTATAAATAAAGAGTAAATAAGAGTAGAGATAGAAATTAAAACGGGAGGACTTACTAAATATATAAAGATGGAAATATAAATTTGATGAAAAGATATATAGAGAGAGAAAAATAAATGAGTTAATAAAGAAAATTGAAACAATGAGATAGAAAAAGAAAATAATATTATTAAAAGCAAAGATAAATTTAAAGAATTTTTCTAAGAAAACAAGTGAAAAAAGGGAAATTATGGGAAATAAAATGGGTACCCATTTAATACCAAAAAGCATGTTCCCATTGGGTCCCAATGGGAACCCATTCCCTCCCATCAAATTTCTTACCTTGCTATTTTTCCTCGCATTTAAACCCAATAAAAATTTTTGTTGGGAATTTCTCTCCTAATAAATATGGTCTCATTGGGTGCCCAATGAAATAAGAAATATTGCCACCTCTAACCTCTACTAACCATGATGCAACTAGAATGATGTCATGATCGTACATATTCTTCCCAGAAAATACCTTCGCACGACAATCTTCAACTGTGGATATCCCTCTGTCTAAAGGACTTTTTGATGTTAAAAGAATAATTAAAAAATGGAAAAAGAAAAGAGGACTCTTTCTACTGAAGCTTCGTTTCCAATAATTATGTCAAGATGCATGCTTGAGGCCAAAATTTTTTTTTTTTTTTTTTTCCCTTTCAAAAACACGTCTTTTAAGTGGTTGGCGGATATCACAACTCTAATTATTGAATACTGTAAATAAGTTTTTGAAGAGTGGAGCATAATAATTAATAACCTTACCTCATTACAATTTAATGTTATTGGAAAAAATGAGGAAATTTCACTGCCTCATTATGTATGGGATATAAGCCCCATCGCATGTTCGCCAAAAACCCTGAAGAGTAGCCGACGTACTATAGAAACTTTCCTGATCAATACTATTACCACTTCTCGCCATAAAGTCCGCAGCTCCATTTGCTTAAAGACAGACATGCTCCAAATTTCAACTCCTTACATTTAAAATTAGTCAAATGAAACTGTCTCATAATTCTCCATAGAAAAAAGAAAGAAAACCCAGCGGGATTTTCTCTTCTTCTCCGACGAAAGGCCAATAAAAGCTGCAAATTCCGGCTGCCACGAGATAGTTTAAAACCTAGCCGGGAAAAAATTAAGCCTAGTACTAAAGGAATTGGGGGTTTGGGGGGTCTTCAGACCCCTCTGGACCCCCCTAGCTCCGCGGGTATGACCACAAGAGGACCATGTGGAGCCAGATAGCATTTAAGCATCCAGCAACTTTTGACACTTTGGCTATGGAACCCAAGAAGAAGCAAGAGATCATTGATGATCTGATCAATTTCAGCTAGTCTAAAGAGTATTATGCAAAGGTAGGCAAGGCGTGGAAACGCGGATATCTCCTTTATGGACCTCCAGGAACCGGCAAGTCAACCATGATTGCTGCCATGGCCAATCTCTTAAACTATGATGGGTATGATCTGGAGTTAACTTCAGTGAAGGACAATACACAGTTGAGGAAATTACTAATTGATACATCAAGCAAATCTATCATTGTTATTGAAGATATTGATTGCTCACTTGACCTGACTGGCCGAAGAGAAAAGAAAAAGGAGAAGGGAAAGAAAAACAAAGACTCGATAGAAGAAAAATCGAAGAAGGAAATGGAGGAAAGCAAGAGCAGCCAAGTTACTTTTTCAGGACTTTTGAACTTCATTGATGGGCTATGGTCATCCTGTGGTGGAGAAAGGCTTATTGTCTTCACAACTAACTATGTTGAAAAGCTCGATCCTGCTCTCATTCGGCGGGGGAGGATGGATAAGCGTATAGAGCTGTCTTATTGCGGATTTGAAGCATTCAAGGAACTGGCGAAGATTTACTTGAATGTTGAATCCCATCACTTGTTTCCTACAGTTGGGAATATGCTGGAGGAAACCAAAATGACCCCTGCTGATGTTGCTGAAAATTTGATGCCCAAGTCTACTGCCAAGGATGCTGATTCTTGTGTGGAGAGATTGATTAAAGCATTGGAGCAAGAAAAGGAAAGGTTGAAAGCAGAGGAAGAAGCAAAAGCCAAGGCAGAGAAAGAAGAGAAACAAAAACAGGAGCAAGCCAATGCTGATCGTGAGGCGAAAACTAAGCTGAAAGAAAATGGATTCATTACTAATGAATGATCGATCTTGATGTAGATTTGAAATTGTTGTTGCATTTAGGGCTTGTTTGTTGTCACGTTTTTAAAACTATGTTTTTTGAAAATAAAATTTTAACATAGAAAGTGTACTAGAAACGTAAAAATCATATTTAAATAGTAAAAGTCGTATCGAAATTTATGAAAAATGATTATAATATATTAAATTTATAGTAATTCGAACACGGCATTAGCATTTCTACTTTCTCTACATTTTGTACTTGTGGGATATGTAGGAATATATAAAAATATCCTATTGCAAAGAAATTAGAGCAAACCACCATTTTAATCCCTTACAAATTGTTTAATGCTCTTTTTTGTCCTTCATATTTTGTTAGGCTCTGTTCTCTTGTGGCTTGTGTAGAAAAATTTTGTTGGAGGAAAGTTTTTTGTTAGAAATTTTTTGGAGGGAAGTTTTTTTTGGGAAATTGTGTAGGTGAGAGATAAAAAAGTGTAATGATTGTGTTATTTTTTGAATTTATGTGAGTAGATATTTAGAGGTAATTTTAAATTTTTAATTTTAAATTATTGAAAAAGTGAAGTTGTTTCTTTGTGTAAAGTTTTGGAAAAAAAAAAGTGATGATTCTTGAAAATTTGCCACAAGAGAACAGAGCCTTGGTGTGCATTTTTTGTCTCTCACTAACTTTCCATCCATTTTTCCATCCATAAAGTTACATGTCACCCACATGTTAAATATTTAAATGGTAAAATTAAAATAAATTAATAAAATTAGTATTAATATTAAGTAATTTAATATTATTTTTCCCAATTATGATCAACTTTTTATAATTATATTATTAAAATATGAAAAATATCAAAATAAATAGGAAAATTTTTATAAAGGGCGTGGGAGGTTTATAAATTATTAAAAGGGGTATAACTTTAGTGAATTTATTATTAAGGGCGTAGAATAACTTAAAATATTTTTAACATTATAAAGGTACAATTTTTCCCTCTCTCAATTTTAACTTTTCCTATTAAAACCTCAAATCATCTATTAGAATCCTAATTTTACTCGTCACCATTCTCATCAAGCTCCTTCATTCTAATTATCGACTCAAAAACAATGAATTGGTAATCATTTATTGGATCCTATGTGTGTGAGATATTGTTGTACACTGAATTTATGATCTCTTGCCTACAACTAAGACTGATAAGGTTCAGTAGCTTTGTTCTTTCCTAGCCAAATTTTCCATATTACAAATAAGAAGAGCATTAATGCATCTTCATCCGGGGATGATTTGATCCAATCTGCTAACCATGTTGAGCATGAAAGTGGTCTTCCTTCGTTAAAATCAAAGCCAAGACATGATAATCTCCAAATTCATGAGGTCTGCAGGGATTCTACTTGCCATGGGTGACGCTTGGAATAGATACGATGATCGGAAATTCATGGATTCAAGGGATTGCAGCAGGACATGTTTATTACTTCTGCACTGTGATTTATCCACTCTCTACAGGAAAAAAAAAAAAAAAATACTTCAAGACTCCTCTTTTTTGTTCTGCTCAGTTCATTGTTCACCGCTTTCAGTTTCCATTCGTTGAAGTGATCCTTGATCCTGTTTATGAATGGTCACAAACTAGTTGCGTTGTTTTACAGTGATTAGATCATTAACTCTAAGCTCCAAAACATTGTTTACCAAATGATTATTTCTGAGTCGATAATTAGGAGGAAGGGGCGTGATGAGCATGGTGACCAATGAATTAGGATTCTAATACCTGATGGTTGAGATTTAATAGGAAAAGATAAATGATTGCTAATTATGTATCAATTAATGTATGATGTTTTAGTTTGCTGCACACATATTAAGAAACTTGATAAAATTTCATTGTTAATCTTATTAAATTTATTTGATTACTGCAAAATATCATGCATTCTTATCTTGAACATAGAGCTTTTCAATATTATTTAATGATAAAATTAACATATTACACATTTTTTTATGTAAGTTGTAGTTTCAATGAGTTTTATCTTGGAACTCTACAACATAAATGAATGATAAAATTACAATAAATAAGGGCAAGTATGGAACAACATGCATTATTTGTTCTTGAATTCTTAAAACATCATACATTTTGGAACAAATTTGAAAGGATAAAACATCATACATTTTGGAACGGAGGGATTAGTAAAAACATGTAGGAGAGGGCAAAGTTGTACTTTATAATATTAAAAATCTTTTAAGGTATTCTATGCCCTTAATAATAAATTCGTTAAAGTTATACCCCCTTTTAATAATTTATAAACTTACCACACCCTTTATATAAATTTATATATGAATTTTTCTATTGGAGCAACGAAAAATTTTAAAAACATTAATCTTTTATTAAAAATAATTTAAAAAATAACCAAAATAAATTGAGATACGAATTACCATCCTGAAGAATGTTAAGTTATATTATTTTTGTTAGCAGATTTCACTTTCATTTTAAATTTTTTTTTTTAGTAAAGATACATATAACTTAAAATTTTTATATCTTTTTATTTTAGTCATTATATAAATTTACAATATAATTTACTACATGTATTCAAATTAATAACATATGATCGTCCAATCAGTGAGAGTAATTTCTCCCTTGTTTTATCTTTCTTCAAATTGGTGTACATAAAAATATTTATAAGAAAAATTACTATTAATGCATAAATCTCTTTCTCTCTCCTTTTTATTGAGAAAAAAAGAACAAACAATTATCATGAGCATAGTGCTCGATCATTGCATATTTTTATATAGATGTTAACATTACTAATTAAAAAAAAACAAATACAAATAAATAAAAAGAAGTGTTCAGTAATGCACTGTCACAAACATATAATTTTTTTAAAAAATTATGATTTCCAATTGTTAAGAATTTGTTTTGTCCCAATACAAAAATTTATATTTATTTTAATAATTTTCATATTTTTAATAATATAACTATGAAAAATACGATCATAGTTGGAAAAACAATACTTTTTTTTTTTTTGGGTAACATGGGGGCTTGGGGACCCTTTATTAAAAATTAAATGGCAGAAAGCTAAAGAGTTCTAAGGGGGACGTAATGAACCTTACTTTAGAGATACACAAATGCATGAATGCAAAAGAAGACTATACAACCCTACAAGTCAACACAAAAGAATGGCACCTAACCCCGCAAATAGGGAAGCCCCTAGCATCTAACACAACCAAATCCCTAACTCTCCTAGAGAGAGTGGAGTGGACAAAGAAATCAGTGAGACCAGTCGAGCTCGCATTCTCAGCCAATGCATCTGCCACCGTGTTCCTCCCACGATAAATGTGGGTGATGTTCGCATAACAATGCCGTAAGTCTGATCTCCTAGCCAAAGTGGCCCCCGAACTCCAAGGATCAGTACCCCTCCGGACTGTCATCAGTAAGACCATAGAGTCCGTCTGAACTTCTATATGACTTAGACCCAGCCTATCACAGATGCTAAGACCGAATAGAACAGCGTAGGCTTCTGCCTGAAAACTCATGAGTATTCCAAGAATAATACTTAGTATTTAATACCATTTTTTATTATTTTATTTCAATTTTAGCATTTAAATATTCAACATGTGAGTGGCATGTGACCTTTTTGATGGAAAAATGAATGGAAAGTTAGTGAGGGACCAAAAAATACACAAATAAAATGTAAAGACTTTTTCTCACCATTTGAAATGTGAGGGACAGAAAGAGCATTGACCCATTTGTGAGGGACTAAAATGGTGGTTTGCTCAAGAAATTAATGCGCGTTGGAATCATCAAAACAACACACAATTTTAACGTGGTTCGATCTCACTTGCCAACACTCAATGACTACCTCTGCAACAGTGATAGAATACATGATCCATTTTACTATATACAGGACACTTTTAAAAATTTTAACTAGTGAAAATACAAAAATATTCTCACTTTAATTTTTTTTTTTTTTTTTTTTAAACACCATTGTTGCTGGCGAGAAGAAAACCTTCCCGCCGGCAACCATGGCCGGCAAAAAAAAAAAAAAAGAAGAAGAAGAAGAAGAACCTGCAGCGAAGGTCCGAGAACCTTCCTTACAGGACAACGAAGGTCTCCCGGACCTTAGCTGCACGACGGCGAAGGTAGTTTTCTTTGATTTACACAAGAGGAAGCAATAGGAAGAAGATGATGTTTAGTAATTTCCGGTTGTGAGGTCGCCGATTTGCTTCAGTAAATCAAGAGAACGACGACAACGGTACCGTTTCTCCGATATACACAAGACGAAGCAATAGGAGGAAGGTGATGAGTGGCAATTAAGTAATTTCCTTTAAAAAAAAATTTTTAAAGTATCCTAAGATTAGTAATTTGGGTCCTTTGAATAACAATTTCCAATTTTCCGGCGATTGTGCCACAACCTCTCAGTCATTTCGGTAGGATGAAAGATATAGAAGATTAATGCCTTTTCCCTCCCTTCTCTTTTTCCCCTGCCTTCATTTGCTTGCTAACATTAACCTGATGTGCTATTAATGATAGGTTTAGTATTCATTTTGAACCTTTTGCAAACTTTTCCTTACCAGTAAAGTTTTTAATTACCTATATTAATTCCTGATATTTCACCTGATGTACCATTAAGAAAGGGTTTAACAGTTATTTTGAAACCCTTTTTAATATGCGTGTAAAAATCTATAATTCTTACATTGCAAAACATAAGCAGTATTATTTATGATACCTTTTTATATTTTGAATAAATTTTATCATTTAAAATTATTTTTTAGTATTTTTAACTACATATTTTTATATTTTCAATATACTTTTTCTCATTTAAAAATAATTTTCAAAATCAAGTTTTAAAACCTGTTTCCAAAACGAACAGCAAAGTTTTAAAACCAAATGCTATCTTAGTCCATTTACCTAACCCATCATCATCTAGTGTTTATTTGAGACCAAAAACTTAAATCCATGCATAACCCAACTCGCCATTCGTCAAGCCTAATCATTTAGGCTCTGTTCTTTTGTGGCTTGTGTAGAGAAAATTTTGTTGGAGGAAAATTTTTTGTTGGAAATTTTTTAGAGGGAAGTTATTTTTGGGAAATTGTGTAGGTGAGAGATTAAAAAAGTGTAATGATTGTGTTATTTTTTGAATTTATGTGAGTAGGTATTTAGAGGAAATTTTAAAATTTTAATTTTGAATTGTTGAAAAAGTGAAGTTGTTTCTTTGTGTAAAGTTTTGGAAAAAAAAAGTGATGATTCTTGGGAAATTACCATAAGAGAACAGAGCCTTAGAATGGATAATAAAGGCTTTCTTCGTTAGCATATTTTAAAATATGTAGTTGAATGTTAAAACTGCATGTAAGAAACGATGAAATATTAATATAAAATAAAATTTTTCAAAAACATGTTTTTAAAAGCATTCTTACAGGCCATAATCACTTACCCATACACAAATCTTCCCGTATTTCTCGAACGTTGATGGACGTTTCTAGCGGCATTTAATAAAGTACTTTATTTTAGCCTCAAAAAAAATAATAAAAAATCCTCCCGTATTTATAACAAACTTGCTGTATTGTAAACTAATTCTAAAAAGCCAAAATATTTCCAACAGTAATACCAAAATATCACAGACAAAACGTGAACAACAAATCGTGCCTTAGGTAGCATTTTTCTCAATATTTGCATTATGCACAAAATTCGTTATCTGGAATCACTATTCTCATTCCCTTACACTGAACACACCGTGGTAATTCTATTAAATGAATCTTACAATGTTTGATTTGTAATTTAAAATCTGCCTGGTAGTTTATAATTTTTAGAGAGATTTTGTAATTCAGCCCTTGAGTTTTCTTTTTAACTATTTAATGATTTATGTTGTACTCAGGGGTGTTCCTACAAAAAAAAGGGTCATGTTCGGTAATACAAAATTGGGCTCTTTTATACTATCGTAAATGTAAATTAAAAAAAAAATCAACATTATCTAACTTCATTTTGTAAAATCGTGTTCAATTTTTCAAGTTTTAAATGTAAATTTATATCCAATATTTATTGCTTAAATGAAAATTTCTTAATTTTTTAATTTCAATTATAATTTATTCAACCTCTAATTCAAACCATAAAATATCATTTACACTCAAGTTAATAATAAAATTTAAACTTCAATTTCAATTCAAGTTAAACACCTAAAATTAATTTAATAATCTTTAAATCTAAACAAACAATTTAAATTACTGAAACATAAATAATCAAAATCTAAAAATATAAAGTAACCTTTAAAAAGAAGAACTACTATTTTGAGGATAAAGAATTTTATAACATCCAAAAATCAATCTACAAACAAAAACAAAAAAACTTAATTTAGTATTTGAATTTTTAAAAAAATAAGAATGAGAGAAAATAAGAATAATTCACAAACCTTGAGGGAGAGGGAAATATGCTTCAACTTGAGGAGAATGAAGGTGTGGCGTGGCTACTGGGTACAAAAAGAATTGAGGGAGGGAGAGAGGGGCTGGGGGGAAAAATGAGGGATAGATTTGTGAGGTTTTTTTTTTCTTTCTCATTTTGTTAAACGACATCGTTTTGATGTCGTTCCAGAAAAAATTTTAAAAAATGGAAATTGTTATTTACAGGTACGATTATACTAAACACATATACCACTTAAGAGTGAAAATACTATGATAGCCCTACACTAATACAAAGTGAGAAGGTTACTGTCGTCTGAAATTGTAGGAATGGAAGAAGAAGTCGTCGGAACGGAAGAAGAAAAAGAAGTCACCTGAAATTGCAGGAATTGAAGAAGAAGAGAAAAACGGAAGAAGAAGAAGAAAATTAGAAAAACATGCTCCAGAAATTGCAGGAGGAAGAAGACCCAGGACCTTTGCCGGCAGGAGGAATAAGAAGAGAAAAACACCCAGGACCTTTAAACCTTCGCCATAGGGCGTCAAAGGTTTTAAAACCTTCGTCATGGGATGGCTAAGGTTTAAGAAACCATCGCCGCCCCTGTGGCGAAGGTTTTAGACCTTCGGCACAAGGCGACGAAGGTGAAGGAAACCTTCGCTGGCACATGGCGAAGGTTGCCAGAGGCCGGCGAAAGCTGCCGACCATGGTTGCCGGCGAAGGTTTTCTTCAACCTTCTCTGCAACAATGGTGTTTTATTTAAAATATTAAAGTGATAAGAAATTTGCAAGTGTAAGGATCTAATAGTTTCGCTCTTTAAAATTTGTAAGTGGTACATGCATTTAGTAAATTCGTCCACGTAAATAACATGCCTCAAAAAAATCAGTTTAGGAGACCAAAGAAGATAACCTAAAAATTATAAAAATAAAAAAATTATAAAAAAAACCCTCAGAGCATGTATTTTTGAGGCCCCAAACTTTGTAAGTCCTAAGCATGAGCTTACCCAGCACATGCTCAGGGTCGGGCTTGATTATATTTTACAGATAATAGAATAATTTTGTTTCATAACAAGTATCCTGATGAACTTACTTCATTGGAGAATTTTAATAGGTTGAATGTCTTCTCTTCCAAGCAGCAGGAGATCTTCTATCAACTTTTTTCCTGTCTTCCCTGTCCACCCTCTCACAATGGAGTAGTGAGCCCCATGATGTGATGTGTGGGTCTCATACCCCATTGTGAGAGGGTGGACAGGGAAGACAGGGAAAAAGTTGACAGAAGATGTGATCCCCCTTCCAAGCACAATAGGTTTGAGTAGTAATTTTGACTCATTTTTCAAAATTTCTGGTGACCATTTTAATTTACTTCTAAATAAACGGGGCATGTTATTTGCAGGTACTATTTTACTAAAAACAGGACACTTTTTAAAATTTTAAGTGGTGAAAAGACAAATATACCCTTGATAGTTTCTAACTTTAAAAAAAAAATTTACCCAACTTTTTTAACTCAGGGAAAATCGCCTGGCCTGGGCGAATTTATCTGGGAAAATCGCCCATGCCAGGCGATTTTTCCTGAGAAAATCGCCTAGGAAAGGCGATTTTATCTGGGAAAATCGCCCAAACCAAGCGA
Organism: Leptodermis oblonga; assembly: GCA_016801395.1. NCBI lineage: Eukaryota > Viridiplantae > Streptophyta > Magnoliopsida > Gentianales > Rubiaceae > Leptodermis > Leptodermis oblonga. The sequence goes on along the minus strand of CM028755.1, from coordinate 13,847,478 downwards.
TTTTCCCAGATTAAATCGCCCAGGCCAAGCGATTTTCCCTAAAAAAAATCGATTTTTCAAAAATTTAGTGGTCATTCGCCGGAAAAACGATTTTCCGACGAATAACCGGGAAAACCTGAAAAAAAAACGCCGTCTTGTGGCCTTTTTTTTTAGGGAAAATCGCCACAGGACACCAATTTTCTCTGGGAGAATAGATTTTAAAAAATTGGGTAATTTTTTTATAAAGTTAGAAACTATAAAGGGCAAAAATGTAAATTCACGTATAAAAATTTTAAAAAATAACCTACGAATAGTAAAAAGTGACCTGCTGATAACAATCTCCATAAACAAGCCCTAGCTTGGGGGAACGAAATCATATTAAACGAAACTGTAGGCGGCAAAATGAAAATAATAATTTTTTTCCCTTCTCCAACGGAACACAGAATCCTCGACTTGTCTCAATCCTCTCTCCCTATCTTGCAGCTCCACCACCACCACCACCGCCTCCATCCCAATTTCTCCGGCAGCTAGTTAACACAGGTGAGGAGCTTCATCATCCGTTTGTCTTCCATCATGCAATTCTCGATTGTTCTTGGCTTCAAATGGAAATAGTTAGCTTTATAATGTTTCTTCTTCACTGAAGTGCCCCATTTCTTAGATAAAACTCGAAGGGTCTATTCTTTCCCTTCTTTTTGGTGTCAGAGTTGCTGAATTTTATCTGAATTTGGAAATTTGAGTATAATAGTGCAGTGAACTTCTCATACAGTGATATTTATTGTGAAATTCAAATGCAAATGGTGATTGATTGTGATAATTACTACTCCGCATGATATTTTATGCACTTAATGTAAAAAAATAAATAAATAAATAAAATGCTGGCAAGCTCAAAACAAAGAAATTTCTGGGTTTTTGTGCCACTTGTGGTGCTAATTTTGTCCTCCATTTTCATTGTTAATCCCAACCTCCTGAGAAATGAATAGGAGGTAAACTTATATTGTCTTTTGTTTTAGAAATAGCAGAAGTGAAAGAAACCTGGTTTTACTAAGTTACAGCAAAGGAGCATTCTATGGTTGAGTGAAGTTCTTGTTTTGAGCATTTCCTGTGTATAAAGAAGCCTTCAAGAGGCCATATTCAGAACTTTTGTCCGGTAATTTCCAGAAATTCTTATTCTTTCACGTTGAGTTAATGCGTTCATTTGTTTGAATGGTCTATATGATGAAAGAATAAAACTTTTATGCAGGGTTTGATATTTGATGATCTTGGTGTTTCTGGGTTTTTGACATTAATAGGCATTTCTTTCTCCTCAGAATGTTTGGTTTGAGGTTTGCGCCAGCTGTGTTTACTAAATGGTCGGAAGTAGATCAACTTAGCCACAGCAATAGGAACATTGTGGTGAGCTTCAACAGTCTTGGTAGACTTTATTTTTCCAATACCTTCATCAAATTCACTTCATATTGCTTATGGGAATGTGATTATCAAGCAATCCTATTGGTTTCCATATCTTAGGCGAATCTATAAGGAATTTTAGGCTTTGTCACTCAGAATCTTACTCTTAATGATTTCTTTACCAAGTAATTGTTTGAGTATGTGTACAATTAAGGGATGCACAAATTATTGATGGCTGACTGATAGCATTTCCACTTCATCAATGCCCAAGTGTTAGAAGTGGCATACTAGTTATAAATTTTTTATCTCTTTCATTTAAATCAGCAATGAGGTTTAAATAATTAATGGACTTTACTCCTAATTTTGATATGTTATGATTTAAAATACATAACAACTTCAGCCTCTGCATCTGATATTTAGTTATATCAGATTCGTAATTGAGATGGCCTTCATTGATTGTGAAATTAAGAATTGTAAAGGCATTAAATATTTTATAATAATGTGGAATGCTGTTGCAGCTTTTGGTTTGATGATATGACATAGCATATAGACTCAGATAGACTTCTTTAACAGTTGGAGTCCCGGAGGATTAAGTTGTACCATTATCGGTAGCTTGTGAAAATTTGTAACTTACTATTTGATTTGCTGTTTCTTTTTTTCTGTGAGCCTGTGAGGGCAACCACTACACTCTGCAGTGCCTAGGAACACAAATTTTTTGAGCAAGGTTTGCAGCTTGATGCTTAGTTGGTTTTTGACTTTTAGACATCAAGTTCCCCCTTATTTTGCTCACAAATACTTGACTGCCTAGAATGTATATATTTTATCTACATAATGCCAAATGCTGTTCAACCTTGTATATACATACCTCTTGGACGGTTCAGAGGCTCCTTTTTTCGGGATAGATACAAGAAAATTATCAAACATAAAGTGAAAACATAGTAGGTGGTAAATGAATCACTTATAAACTATGAGTTTGATGAAAAATGTGAGCCTTCTCTTTAATTTATTTGGTATAGCTGCAATCTCTCTCAGGTATGTGCTGCTAAAGGTCCTCGACCACGGTTTCCTCGGGTATGGAAAACAAAAAAGAGAGTAGGCACAGTTTCCAAGTCCATAAAACTCGTTGAAAGTGTAAGTTCAGAATGCTATGAGTGACTTTTTTCATTGCTTTTTCGGTTTCTGAGTCCCAACATTGCTCATCATATGAAAGAAATAATGTATTCCTTGCCTGTTTTGTGAAATAATGATTTTACGGTTTTCCATGGTATGTTTGGGGTGTCTTCATATGTGTAACATAGGATTCTGGGGAGGAAACAAAAAACGTAGTATTCTAGAATAAATGTTGGACATTTTTTGTGGAAGGATGATTTTTATGGTTAAAATTAGACAATTTAGACTAATGGGAGCGCACACAATACATCTTGTTTGGAAGTTATTGACCAGGGTAGTTTTACTACAGTTTATTGGAGGGTTAATATTTTTCAGTCGTTTATGGGAGGAAACTGAAAGAACTTATTTCCTTGACTACTAAACCATTTATATGATTATCCAGTGGCTGAGAAAGCAGAATATGAAGCAGTTGAAGAATACATCGTATATTAAATTTAAATTAGTTTTTCACTTGTGTCTCTGAACTCAAAATATTGATTTTCATCCCCTCTTCAATTTAACATTTTTAACTGTTACCAGGTCTTCGTTGGGTTTCCAAGTGCTAAACTGTTTCTTTTGCTATCAACTTGAACTTCATTGCCTTCTTGCTGGTAATTCTTGTAGATAAAGGAATTATCAAATGTCAAGGAAGAAGTGTACGGTGCTCTTGATTCATTCATTGCATGGGACTTAGAGTTCCCTCTGATTACAGTTAAGAAAGCCTTGAAGACCCTTGAAAATGAAAAGGAATGGAAGAGGATAATTCAGGTATTACAACTAAGTGGTCCAATTCTCTGCTTTAAGGGCTTTTATAATTGTTATACTGGTGAATGAATATGAAACTCTGGACTGTAGGTTACAAAGTGGATGCTAAGTAAAGGCCAGGGAAGAACCATGGGAACCTATTACATGCTGCTTAATGCTTTGGCTCAGGATGGGAGAATTGATGAAGCCGAAGAACTATGGACCAAGTTATTCTCTGAGAATTTAGAAAGCATGCCTCGTATTTTCTTTGAGAAGATGGTAACCATATACTACCGCAGGGAAATGCATGACAAGATGTTTGAGGTACTATCCATAGTTTGACCTTCTCTTTCTAAATAGATGCTTTTTTTATTTCGGTGGATTCGTCCTCTCTCTGGATAGGAAAAACAAAATCTTTTCATAATAGTTTATGTCAGGTTTAATTTGGTTTTCTAAATTCCTATCAACCAGGTTTATCAAAGCTTATTCAAATTTATTCATTTCCTAGATCTATTGACATGAGATGAATGATGGAATGCTATATAGGATTCAACGTCCATTTGTCTCTGTTAAGGAACTACTGTTTGTAGCATATCTTTTGGAAAAAAGAAGAAGAGGAAGAGCCTTGAAAGGCTAGATATACCATTCTTTTCGTTATAATTATAAAGAAAGTCGAATTATCATTTCCTGCTTGTTGCAGAATTTAGAACTATAGTTTCAAACTCATTTCAATTCTATAATCATTTTTCATTATTCTCAATACACTTCATTACTATTTAACTACACTTTTTTACATTTCAAAACACCTTCAACCTTTAAAATTTGTTTTCCAAAACACGTTTATAATACAACGTTATGTTACCTGCTAAGTTAATTTTTTGCCACAATTATCAATGAAACGCCACTGATTTTTGTGGCTTCCATCCAAATTATATATTTTCGCTGGCTAATGGTTACCTTATTTGTTTGGTAAATTTCTCTTGTTGTGAAAGATAGCCTAAATGTGTTTTCTCAAAGTAAGAAGATTTGTGATGTAGATTCAATTTCCTGCAGATATTTGCTGACATGGAAGAGCTTGGTATAAAGCCAACTACGATGATTGTTAAAATGATTGGAGAGGTGTTCCGGAAGCTTGGTTTGATGGACAAGTATCAGAAGTTGAACAAGAAATATCCTCCGCCAAAGTACGTATTTAAATTTGTCAAAGGAAAGCGTATCAAAGTTAAAGCTTCAGATCTTTATGATTCTGCTGATAGAAAACTTGTAAATGAGTCTAATGAGAATGCTCTAAATGACTCCACTGATGAAGCAACTGAATCTCCCGAAATCGAACAGGATAGTAAGGTTGATCATTATCAGAATCAACCTACTGATTCTGCAGAATCTGTTGAAACTGCCGACGAAAGAGTTTTCTGAGACAGATTATACATTTTATGAAGTTTTGCTTCTTCCTATATCATCCCCCCTTTAGAAAATTCTGTTACCAGCGCTGAAATGAGCAATAGCAAAATGACTTCAATTTTAACGTCTTTGCTGAGAAGCACTAAAATGTAAGCGTAGAAGATATTACTTATTGTACTCAACATCAGATCATCTGTGTCAATCATATTTCACAACTTCAAAGCACGTGTGTTGTCATGTTCATTTGTTACTTTGCCTTCAAACACCCGTGTGTTCTGAATCTGTGGTACATGATTGGTATAAACATAATTGTGCAGGAGATTTGAACTCTGCATCCGATGCAGACTCCAAACAGAGGACGAACTGTTTAATTTTTTATTTCTAAATGCAGACAGTAAGATGCAAAACCATGAACTTTACCAGGAATCAGCTAGTTTGAAAAAATGCAGAGATTTACAAACAAGCACCAGAATCTGAAACTTATGCGACGGGAGGATTGTCATATTCGGAAAGAGCGCTGTAAACAGCCAAGTCCTGCAAATTTCCTTTCAGGTAACAATATTTTCTCAGGATACCCTCCTTGAAGAACCCTGCCTTTTCTAATACCCTTTGTGAGGCTATATTGCTTACATTAGCAAAAGCCTGGAGCCTTACTACTTCAGGGAGGTCTTGAAAAACCTGAGGGACAGCCATTTTTACTGCCATAGTAGTGATCCCACGACCCCAGTACTCCACTGCCAAAGCATACCCAAAGTCTGCTCTGCATCTTTCATCTCCTGATCCTGGAAAAACCGATATGAATCCGATCGAACGGTCATTGATGCATATTGAACGCCTCCATGGATGGGGTAAGCATACTTCCCTGATGAAGGTCAAAGCCTCATCTTTTGATGTCAACGCCTTCCATCGGATGAACCGAATTACTCGATCATCGCCAGCCCACGATAGCAGGTCATCGGCATCCGTCAGTTGGAACGGACGGAGGGTGATGCTTGAAGATTCCATTATAATGTCAATGGAAGGAATTGGTGCTGCAGATTAAGGATTGGTTGCCTCTGGTTGGGTAGCGGAAGTCAAATGGTCTCAGAAAACACCTCTACTGTTTGATTACGATGGCTCGCACTAGTCATTATTTGCTCTTCCTTATGGCATCCATGAATACACACATTTAAAAATACTTAAAAGGATTTTCACAATAAATAATACAACATCTACGTAGCAGCAGTAACCATTAACCAGTTATAATTTTAATTATCCAATTTTATTTTATTTTTTAAAAGTAGTTGTCACATCATTAACGGAGAATTCCCTTTATTAAACCAACCCACCTTTTAATGATTCCCCCACTGTCTAGTTTATGTCCATAATGATATTGTTGTTAATGGATTTGTTGGACAATGATAAGGTTTAAAAGGCACTTGAATAAACCGTCCTATTCCAGTATTCCTAACTACAAATAAAAGAATAGATATTGGCAAATACCACCAAAAATCCCTTTGGTGTAGGCTGTGGACAATGATAGTTGAGAATTGCACGTTGCTGCTGACCAAAGACAGTAATGATGCCCAGCTGAAATACCCAATATAAACCGCAAAAGTGGCGCCACTGTGAACACAAAAATTGCAGAACAAAACAAGCGACAACTGATGGCATGATAATCCACTACCTGGTACTGGTAGAGTACTTTAAATCCAAAACTTCCAACCAAATAGAAACACAATAGTATAGCATGTTCAAGGAAATTTGCAGGACAACCTTAGTAAGAATTATAAATAAGTTTTACGCCGATACGATCCTGCAACATAAAAGAAACTCCATTAGTAAGGTACAACGGCACGAGAAACTTTAAGGTGACAAATTGCTGCTGCGCCCGGAATGTAACTGTTGTTCAGGTAAGGCGACAAATTCTGAAGAAGAATTAATGTTTCGTGCATTACAAGTATCAAATCCACACAAAATGAGTACAAATGACATCAAAACTAATACGTGGACAATATACATCATATCACTCCCTCTCATCTGGTGCAAATATGCTATGTGCATACAGTGAGTTTGTTACACATATTAGTATCAATAGAAGTCCCACATAAGGAGTTGTGAATACATCAGAAACTGATCACCTGAGCTCACAGAAGTAACAAAGTTTTTATCCACAAGTTCTTCCAAAATGAAGTGACAATCAATTTGGACAAGATTTGTCCATTCATGAAAAACCAGAAGTAGGGAAATATGCAAAGTAGCTTGATCGTTACACAAGTAACTTCAAGTATTCACCAATCTCAGCAACTAGATGTTTTAACCAAAAGTCGCATACAAAAGCCATAGCACATCACTCAGCATCAGCACTCAATTGAGCAACCACAAAAGAATTGTGTCCATAATTGGTGGTCTGTATCACGAATGCAAAAGAATTGCAAAATACTAGCTCAACTAAAAAATTCTTTCCATTCAACTTCTCAGTAGTAATCACTGTAACAACACACAGGAAGTGGAAGGAAGGTGGTTGTGGACCAAAATGCCCAAATTCAATGATCCAGAAGAAAAAGAAGGCAACTCCAAATTATATAAATGGGGCTCCTGGGTCGATGAAAGCAAATCCATATCCTAGACATTCATAATGACAATTGGTGCAGGAATCAACACACAAACTCAATGACAAAGCAAATCACCAGAGGTTTAATCAACAGATCATTCCAATAATTAACTGAAAAAGAAAAATTAGTGAAAAAGGTGTAAGAAATGATCAAATTGCAGGAAAGAATGCAGAAATACACAAGAAGATCCTGTCACTAGATGTGTGAGGCCCAGTCAACAGCAAGTGGCTAGTCTCATAAGGCGGCCCGCGGAGCTGATAGTCAGAAATGTTAAGACTATTCTACTGGTAGTGAATAAAACTTAACTGGATGCTAGAATGCTGATATGGAACCTTAGTGACTGGCTACAGAAAATACCATGGGGGCTGGACAATCGTCTATCACCAAAATGTTCTTTGGAGACTGCAGATCTCAGTGGTGATCTTATCAACGCAATTAGAGCTGTAAAACGACCAATACATGGCAGATGACAGTTGTTTTATTAGTTCACTTCTTTTGGGAAGGAAAGGGGAAGACGAAGATGAGACATTAAAACTGACTTTCCACCTCAATCTCCCTCTTTCTCGATACCATGTTAAGAGAAAGAATCAGAACTAACATTATATATTACAGAAGTACGAAACCTAGTTCAAGGTGTTTTGCTTAATAAATTAGCCCACGTATTCTCCCCTAAAGCATTTAGCAAATAATGAAGTAAAAAGCACAGATCACCCCCAAGCAAATGAAAGTACAAAACAGCATATTTCAGAATTTGTTACCCATTGAAACGAAGGGGCAAAATAACTCCAATTAAGCTGTGCTATAACGTTCCCACTTTGAGCATAAACTATAAAGAAATATGTTATCACACAAACCTTATAGGTCAACTAAGTACAAATTTCTGAAAAAAAATGCCATGACATCATTTTCTTAAAAAGTGAAAATCAAATTCTTTAAAATTACTTCCTTTTTAAGACGAGACAGAGTTATAACTTCACAAGGTGATTGTCTATTTATATTTCCTTCTGCACCAAGAAACTGACCTGAAATTGTAGATTAAGACTATTTCACTTCTCAAGAAGGCAGCTCCACGGTTGCAAAATCTCCTCATGGAAGAGGCCTTTTCTTTCCATCAGCCAGCCAAGGGAACTCACAAGCCATAGATGGACCTTTTTACTCCTCAATTTCACACATCAGATGTCACAATTCCTCATTATCTTTTCTGGGAGAAAACCATCAACATTATTCAAGTGGGATAAAATAGGGACTTAAAGTATAACTAGATTCTCAATATCAGAAATTACACCCAAATGTTGCTCGCAACATTGAAAGGACCAGCACAACCTGTCACGTTTCCTGTGACAACTGAAAAGATTTGCTAATCCTATTACAACTTCCAAATTCCTTCAAGATCTTCACATTGCGAAAAAGAAAACTTACTATTAAAACCTCCACTGGTGCCACTTACGAAGGATATTCAATAAATGTATCAAAAGTAGACTCTTTCAAATATTAAGATGATACAAAACTACCACCATCAGCAAGCATGTCATGATAGCACCATCATATGTTGTAAACTAAAATCCTAATCATGAAAAGATGTGCCTCAAGTTGAATTATAGTAATACTGTAAAAGGCATGAATCCAGCTTGATCAAGCAAACAAGGTAAAACACATGTCAACTGGAAGGTAGATACAATCTTGATTTATAGCTATCTAATGTCAGACCGAAACTAGACTAACTTGTCTCGTGAGCACAAAAATTGATATTACATCTAGGAATTCACTATTACATCAATCTAATTAAGCATAAAGTAGCAATCAGAATTGACAGAAGTAAGTCAGGATGATAGGAATCAGTTTATCCTCTCACACTTTCTCATCAAGTAAAAGATGCATATGCTTCATAAGCCCCTCAGAGGTTTCACCTGGACTACTGGACCTACTACTCATCTTGAAGAAAGTCTCTGATATAAATCATCAGCCAAGGCTTGCCTCAAGCTCTCTCCAAAATAGCAAAACGACTTCTCATTCTCCAGCACTCTTGGGGGTGTACCACTCTCCTCAGGCTCCTTCCAGGGCTCAGGTTCAGGCTCCCTAGCGATCTGACACAAATTATGCAAAACACAACATGCCACAATCGTTTGGGGAGCATGATTCAGACCCACATTCAAATCTTGAAGAATTTTCCACCTTCCCTTCAACAAGCCAATGGCCTCCTCCACCATCTTCCTCCCCTTCATAAGCCCCTCATCAAAGGCATTCTGTGCCGGACTCCCAGTTCGATTCCTAGAAAATGGCGTAAGCAAAAATGACAACAAAGGATAACACCAGTCTCCAACTATGTATGGCCTCACGTGCTGCCCCCTCACATTGATCGCTTTATCCCACACAATATCACCAGATATCAACCTGTTGTAGAGCAAACTGTCCCTGAAATGAGTAGCATCGTCAAACCCACCAGGAGCCTTGACACAGACATCCCAAAATCGTTTCTTGTTATCTGCTACAACCTGAAGCAAAATCGATGGGTACCCATGTCTAGAATTGTACATAGAGGGGTTAATTATATCCGACGGCAGCTTATGAAGCTTCACAGTTGTGCCATCGATGGCGCCACAAATATTGGGTAACGCGGTAATTTCTTGAAACCCTTGCGTGGCTTCTACCAAGCGGCGTCGACTCACAGGAATTTTGATGAATTCAGGGTAGAGTTTGGTGGCCAGCAATCGAGTAATCATGTTGGTAATCTTGGAAATTAAGTAGGGTTCAAGTGCATAGCGAGAAGCTAGGGTTTTAGCCGAAAGGCCATGGGAGAGCCTGGAGAGGACCATAGCGACGGCGTAATCAGAGGGGAGAGAGAGTTGGGATTGGGTTATGTAGGGTTTAAGCTTTTCAACGACGGTAGTGAAAACCGGATAAGAGAGACCGTAAAGAGATCTCCACTGGGCGTCGCGCAGAGGGGCTTCCATGGCCCAGATGTGCTCCGTTGAAAGCGCTCGAAAAGCCGATACAGAGAACTCGGCGGAAGAGGGCTGGGCCTTACTCCCCGAATCGACGGGTTTGGTGGGATTCTTACTCTTGGAGATGTGCTTGGAAGAAGGGTGAGAGGCGATGTAGGAGAGGACGGAGGCGATGGTGAAGAAGAGGAGAGGGGCGGCGGAGGTGGAGGTGAGAAGGGTTGTCGGCGAGGTGGCATCGGAGGAAGAGGAGGTGAGGTCGGAGAGAAGGGAGGTGGTGGGGTCGAGGTGGTTGTGGAGGTGCAGCAAGTTGGACAGCATCAGCATCAAGGATTGATCCATTTCGAGTTCGTCGTCGGAGTCGGAGGCGGAGGAAGAAGAAAGAGAGAAGAAAACGCTAAAAGGGGGACGGCGGAGAGTTGGAAATTTGGAAGCGAGCGAGAGACCTAAGGCTTAAGTTCTATGGCATTTGAGCCGGCCGAGGAGGGCGGCGGCGGAATCAGTCACCGATTCAGTGCCTCCGGGGATCGGGAATCATTTCTGGCGATTAAGATAGATTATTTTTGCAAACTCCGATCACTAATGGTAACAATTGGCTGCAACATTGAGGTCAGATAGCTCCAACTGTTCATAAATTTGCGATTAAGGAATCATGGAAGCAAAAGCTTAGCGCAAACAGAAACCATTTCATGGATGACTGATTAATCGAATTTTTTCGGCGATTTTTAAAGTTTAGCGGTTTAGCCTTTTTGTTTAAGAAAAAGCGAAAAGATTGTGAGTAAGGGCACGCCTGATCAACTAAACGGTTAATTCTGGATGCTTAATTCTTCTGAAATTTTAATGCTCAATCGATTAAGGCATGTTTGATAAACTTAATACTTAAAATTATCTCATTAAACATAATAACTTTTAGTGTATTTGATAACTGAAATTCAAACTAGTTGGGATCCGTTTAATAAAAATTAATGCTTATATTTTAATGTTTAATGCTGAAACTATAATCCTGAATTGATTAAGCACTTAACATAATGCTGAAATATATTTTCCGAATCTCTGAATCATAATGCTTAATTACTCGATCTTGTTTGATAAATATGCTGATCTTATTGCTGAAATTTTAAAAATATACCATTTTACCCTTACGTTGAATTTTTTTTATATTTACATGCGTGAAATATTAAATTTTATAATAAAACATCAATTATGATTAATGAAAAATAATAAGATAAAACACGTGAAATTGAATTATTAAAATAAAAAAAATTATTACAATTTATTAAAACTCCTAAAACTGAAAAATGAATCCATTATTGTAGTCTAAGAGAAATTCAATTTTTTACAATAAAATTCATATATGATTAATAAATTATATAAGTAATATAAAACATATTGTATGGATGAGATTTATAAAAACATGTAAATGATATAATTTATTAAATAAATTTTTAATACTAAAATATAATAATAAAAATAAATTAAATTTTATTTGATAATATTACAATAGAAAAGTTTAAAATACGTGGTATGCTAATGAAAAAAAAATTAAAATAATAATTATAGTTAAATCAATATAAATAAAATAAAAGGGATAGTTTCGAAAATCAAATATGAATTATTTAAAAAATTATTACGTGGAGTATTAAGCGATAAGCAATAAGCAATAAGCTGACTTTTTTCGTTTAATTTTTTATAAAGAAGATAAGCAGTGCTGAAACGATTAAGATATTTGGATTTCCATTATCAAACACACTAAAAGTCAGTATCTCTTAATCAAATAATTTTAAACATTAAGTTGGGTTATCAAACAAACTCTTAATCGTTTAAGCATTGCTTATTTTCTTTACAAAAATTTAAGCGTAAAAAGTCAATTTATTGTTTACCTCTTAATGCTCCACTACAATTCTTTAAATAATTCATATTTGATCTTCGAAACTACCCTTTTTATTTTATGCATATTAATTTAACTATAATTTTTATTTTATTTTTCCTTCATTAATATACCACGTATTTTAAACTTTTTCATTATAATATTGTCAAATAAAATTTAATTTTTTTATATTATATTTTGGTATTAAAAATTTATTTAATAAATTATATTATTTATACATTTTTATAAATCTCATTCATAAGATATGTTTTATATTACTTATATAATTTTATTAATTATATATGAGTTTTATTGTAAAATTTTTAGTTTTTTTTATACTACAATAATAGATTCATTTTTCATTTTTAGAGGTTTTAATAAATTGTAATAATTTTTTTTTTTAATCATTCAATTTAATGTGTTTTATCTTATTTTGTTTTCTTATATTTTTCATTAAATAATTTATGTTTTATTATTAAATTTGCCTTTTCAACATAAGGGTAAAATGATATATTTTTAAAATTTTAGCATTAAGATATGCAAATTTATCAAACAAGATCGAGTGATTAAGCATTATGATTCAAATGTTCGAAAAATATATTTCAACATTAAAATGTTAAGTGCTTGATCAATTCAGCATTATGATTTCACATTACGCATTCAGATAAAAGTATTATTTTCTATTAAACAGGTAAATTTATATCTTAATGTTGAATATTCAGTATTCCACATATGAATCAAAATACTTAATCACTTATTTATATTTAAGTGAACTGCCAAAAATGCCACTTTACTTATTCAAAAATTTTCATTTGGTCACTTAGCTTTTTTTTTTTTTTTTCCCCCACAAATGTCACCTTACTTTCAATAACAGAGCAAAAATGTCACTCAGTTAGTTTGCTCCATTAGATTTGACGGAATGGGGAACTTGTACCTTTCGAATGTTTTTTTAAGGGATGTTTTGGACAAAACAATAAATTTAAATTACTGTTCAGCTTCCACATTTCTTCCACCACCCCCTCTCTTCCGCAAAAGCCGCCACCGCCGCCGCCACAAAATTCGCCGGACGCCACCTCTTCATCCACAAAAGCCACCTCTTCATCCACAAAAGCCACCACAACCTCTTCCTCCTCCACCACCACTGTGCCCCACTACAACAAAATATGGCTATTGAGACTATGCTAAGAGTCCCATTAGGGTACATAATAGGACTCATGCCACTTTAGGACCCTTCATACTAAAGTCCCATAAGTAAAAGTCCCAGTAGGCTAATAGGACTTAAATTAGAATCCTAATAAGACTTTAATAGGAGTCCTATTATCTAATAAATAAATTTTGATATTAGGACACTTAACAGTGTCCCAACAAGTGCATTACTATTAAGACACATAAAATGAGTCATCGAAAATTGATATTAGAACACTTTTTTAATGTTTCAATAAGTGCAACACTATTGAGACACTTAAAATGTGTCACAAAATTTGGTAATTAATTTTGAAATAAAGACACATTAAAGTGTCCTAATAGGTATTGCAAATGTTTTTTTATATTAAAATTTAAAACTAAAACATGCAATACAATTAATAACCTAATTCTCAAAAAATACTTCAAAATAAAGGCCTGTTCTTTTTCATCGTTTTGAAAACGATTTTGAAAACAAGTTTTGGAAAATAATTTTATAATGTAAAAAGTGTATTGAAAATGTAAAAAGTAAATGCTGAATAATAAAAAGTTGTATTAAAAATGATGAAATATGATTAAAATATATTAAATTTACTGTTGAAACCAAAACCGTTTTCAAAACAGAACAAAAAGAACAGGCCCTAAACAAAAGATCCAAAAATAAATACCCTACAAACAAAAAATGCACATGCCAATTCATAACTTCTACAACAAAGTAGTTTAAAAAATTAATGTCATTATCCTCAATGAACAAAATATCATCGGTAGTAAATATAACAACAAAACATGTGTATTTTCCTCAACCTGCATCAGTTCATAATCTAACAACAAATGAGTTGTATCAAGAAATATAACAAAGTAACTTTGCAACTCTATCACTTCAAGCTGAGGAAATGAGCATTAATCACCTAACATTAAAACAATAATAGAGGTTAAATTTCCATTTTCCCATACCTAATTCAATAGGTAAAAACCAAGTTATAATCTAGGGGTCAAGGTCAATGAAAGACAAACCGACAAGGAGAAGAACATATTGAAACTTGGCTACACACTTAAGCTTGACATCAAAATTCAGAACCAAGAAACATAGAAATTGAAGTTATAAAAGTCGAAAATCAAAAAAGAAATGTGTATGATAACTACATGTTGAAAACAAACAAAGCTCGATGCTTCGAAGGTCAAATTTCAACCATAAGAAGACTACAAAGTTTAGCAAAAAGAGCCATTTGAACCAGAGAAAACAAAGGAACAAAAAGGAATCCAAAACAGAAATGAAGCTTCAACTTAACCATAAAAACTATCTCCATCATTCATTTAAGTGCAACAAACCAAAAGAACAAAGGAAGGTTTGACTAGAGTAAAATCAAACCATGGTGACACCCCTAATACTAATAAATTCAGCCATCAAATGAGACACAATGTTGCATAAAGAAAAAAATTGAGGGTAGAAGTACAAATTTGCAAGCAACCAATGATGCTCATAGCTATGGCTGGCTGATTGGACCAACAAGACAGTATGCTCACAAACTGTTTAAGCACTGGAACTGGATAACAAGATTGCATTGTTTTTCCCCCCTTACAAGCTTAATGAACATTGTACATGGATTTTACCTTCAACAAATAAAACCTTAAAAACAAAACATTTAAATGGCACTTACAAAAAACATCACTCTAAACATGAAACGTAAAACAAACTACTTTTACAACAACATTCTGTGGAAGAACACTCAACCTTGGCAGCTCATTGATGCAATATTTTTGCACAAATTTCAGAATGAATGATGCCACAAGCTTGCTTTCACTATTTTCAAACAATACATTTACTTAAGAATTCACAATGAAAAACTCTACTATCCATGAAACTTTCTTCAATATAAATGTAAGAGTTGATTAAATAAGTCAAAATATGAAAATTTACTAAATTACGAGGTCATCCAATGTTAGCTCCAAATGCTTGTCCCATTGTGAATAAAATTGAATAAGATCTATAGAGTTCTTCATCCCTTTGTGCACATTTATCTCAGCATTTGCATTTTCATCTATTTCTTCCTCATCTATCAATCCATGATTCAATCTTCAATTTGTAGCTGATCTCCGAGTCCTAGCCATCACTGTTAATGAACTCATATTTTTTATATATGAATACAATTATCAAAATAATAACACACAAAGGCCAGCACTCATAATACTAAAATGTTAAAGATATACAAAGGCTAGCACTTATACTCCATGTCTGCAAAACCTTAGTAACTAATCAGAGCATAAAAGATTCTTGAGAAAGTAGAGCAGAAAATACTAGTAATGTCATCATAAGACAGTGGCTAATTATACATCATAAAAATACATCTCCACCAACAGCATCCTTAAAACGTAATTGCAAGAGAACTTCAACTCTTCAATAACGTGCATTAAGGAAAAGGTTGAAGGGAGACACAAGAACAACATAAACAAAAAAACACCACAAAAACTGCAGGGCAACAAAGCTAAATCACATGAAAGACAGTCCCTTGTACTCAAATGACCCAACACCTCTTGACATCAGAAAGTCAGACCTCAAAACTAGTAAGTGCGGCACCGACAATAACAACAGAACCCACCAAAACCTTAAAAAATATTTAAATGGCACTTACAAAAAACTTCACTGTAAACATGAAAGCTAAGACAAACTACTTTCACAACAGCACTTAATGGAAGAACACTCAAACTTGACAACTCATTGCTGCATACAAAGGCCAGCACTCATATTACTAAAATCTTAAAGACATACAAAGGTTAACACTTATACTCCACATCTGCAAAACTTTAGCAACTCATCAGAGCAGAAAAGATTCTTGAGGAAGTAGAGCAGAAAAGACTAGTAATATCATAAGAAGGCAGTTGCTAATTATACATCATAAAAAAAAAATCTCTACCAACAGCATCTTTAAAACGTAATTGCAAGAATACTTCATAATAAACTAATAGGTTCGAGCAGAAGAAGGCCACATCACATAAACTACAAGAGAGTATGCTGAACGCAAGAGGATCAAGTTATGCATAAACAGCTCTCATCCAAATCTAATAAAAAAAATATCTTCGAAGCATTTACTAGAAAACTCCATAACCGCACCAAAAGCCTGATAAAATATCATTAAGACCAAAGAAGAGGATTCCCAGATATACAAATCTAGTAGCAAAAATATCTCCTAAGCATCTACTAGACAGCTCCATAACTGCAAAAAAACCTGATAAAATATATATCTACTTGCTAAACCAAAGAAGAGAATCCCCACTTGCTACCAGCCAATTAAGACTCAAACCAAGTCTCCTACTGAATACATAAACATGCTTCATAGATATTCTAATTAAAAGGTTAGTACACAGAAGGGAACAAAATCTCTAATGAAGCTGATAGCAGGAGGAATAAATGGGATACTTCAAAGTGGAAAGCAAGATGGAAGATGGAAAATGGCAATCAGAACATAAAAGATTATTGAGGAAGTAGAGCAGAAAATACTAGTAATGGCATCAAAAGGCAGTTGCTAATCACACATCATAAAAATAAATAAAAAAATCTCCACCAGCAGCATCTGTAAAACACAATTGCAAAAGAGAAGTTCAACTCTTCAATAGCATGCATTAAGAAAAAGGTTGAAAGGAGACACAGGACCATCATAAACAAAAAACAACACAAAAATTGCAGGGCAACAAAGCTAAATCTCATGAAAGACATTCCCTTATCCTCAAACGACCCAACACCTCTTGATATCAGAAAGTCGGACCTCAAAACTAGTATGTACGGCACCAACGATCACCTTAACACCCACCAAAACAGTACAAATCAACTTACTAACAAGTTCTCCAAAGGCTACACACAAGTTCTCCAAATAAAGTCTTAAAAAAACAACTCACAATTGACAAGACAATAAATTATATTCCAAATCAAGCTTGCTAGAAAGTCTCACGATGAACCCAATGAAAAAAATTATTAAAAAACCCCCTCACGATCCAGTCTTATACCCAAAATCATCACTCCAAAATTCGTTCGAGACCCTAAATTTGATTTAAACAACAATTACTGAGGAAGATTCACATTTTTATGAAAAGCCTAGAAACAAATTCGAACCCAGAACCTGAAACATAAATGCATACTCAAAAATCTGCATACGCAAATCTAACAACAACCAAAAAAGGGGTGACAAGAAGAAGGGAGAAAAGCCTTTCTAACCTACCTCCGTTGAAGACTGGAAAACCGACAGCAAATCGCAAGCCTCCGCTACAAAAATTTTGATAACGACAAAGAGGTCGTGCAACACTAACTATATCGAAGGAGTGGCAGTGCGGCACCGGCAATAACGACGGATAGACTGCGGTGTAGAGATGAGAGGGACTGGGTTTAGGATTTTACTAGCAGAGAAGGATTTGGGTTTGGGATTTTACTCCCAGAGATGATAGGGTTTTCTTTTGTGCCCAATTCTGACTAAGGGGGATAAAGGCCTGTGTGGTATGATTCAAAACATAGTTTTGAGATTTATTTTGATTTTATAATATTAAAATTGTATTGAAAATGTAAAAAGATGTATTAAAAAATGTAAAAAGATGTATTGAAAATGATGAAAAATTATTATAAAATTAAAATTTTTCTCAAAATCATATTTTGAGAATCAAAACAAACAGGGCCAAAGTTTCGTTATTTCCTTTTTTTGCCCAATTTTACACCCCGACATTCTTTTCCCCCAGACCCCACCACCCGTGTTCATTCAATTTGACCAAAATTGAATTATCCCGCCACCAATTTTCGGTCGTTCTTTAAGTTGAAGGGCTTGTTCCTTTTGAACGTTTTGAAAACGATTTTGAAAATAAGTTTTGAAAAATAGTTTTATAATGTAAAAAGTGTATTAAAAATGTAAAAAATAGATGTTAAATAATAAAAAGTTGTATTAGAAATGATGGAATATGATTAAAATATATTAAATTTACTGTTGAAACCAAAACCGTTTTGAAAACGAAAGAAAAAGAATAGGCCCTAAGGTTTCAAACTAAGTTTGAAACTTAGTTTTGAAAAATTAATTTTATAATGTAAAAGTGTATTAAAAATATAAAAAAATGTAGGTAAATAGTAAAAAATTGTATTAGAAATAATGAAAACTGATTATAAAATTATTTTTTCAAAATTAAGTTTGAAACTTAGCTTAAAGAACAGGCCTCCCTCCCCTTCCTTTTTTCAGTCATTTTTTATCTTTTAATCTTTAATAAATAATTTTAAAATTATTCTTATAATATAATATTAGATTAATGTATGTAATTATTTTATTCAAAAGTTTAACAACATATCAATGAATCATTATATTATGTTATTTACATTAAATGATTCACTAACAAATAATTCAAAAATAAACATTAATAATTATTTCTTAAAATCAACTTCCATTTAATCTTTTTTGAATAAATATAATACATAATTACAATAAATATCATGTGTTATATACTCTCTTTGTCCCACTAAAACAATCATATTGCTAATACAATTTTTGTCCCAGTAAAACAATCATATTGCTAATACAATTTTTGTTCCACTAAATGAGTCATTCATGTTTCTAATTTTTTACATTGCGTACCCTAACAAATATGATAATGTTATGTCCATAATAACTTATACTTAAAAAGTAAGGTATAAAAAAAAAAAAATAGTATGTAATTATTTATTGTTAGTCTTCTTACAACAAAGATTTATAACTATCATTTGTCATTCATATTATAATTGTCTCCTATTCTACATATAGTCTATGGTATAGGACAAGTCTAATTATATGAATGGTTTTATCATTTACATGTAATTATTTTTAAATTATTAAAAATTAAAAAGGACATTATTTAAAGATAATATATATCAGTACAATTAATAAAAAAAATGAATTTAATTAATCACTAAAAAAGTAACTATGACTTCATGAAAACTTATAAAATTCCTATGAAAATGTTACAAAGCAAAAAATACAAAATTACAGTGTTATAACAATAATATTAAAACTTAAGAGGTCAAATTATAATTTTTAGGTTGTTTTATGGATAATATTAAAACTAAAATGGTCAAACTATAATTTTTAGGGTGTCTTACTAGTAATATCAAAACTTAATAGGTGACATTATAATTTTAAGGGTGTCTTACTAATAATATTAAAACTTCATAGGTCAAATTATAATTTTTAGGGTGTCATAATATAAATACTAAAAATTAAAAGATATAATTTATAATTAAAAAAACTATATTTAACCCAAATGAGACACTTTTAAGTGTCCTATTAAGTGTTCTAGTTGTTTTATAGAATAAGACACTTTTAAGAGTCCTATTACATAGATGGGGCATGTTAATTGCAGAACCCGTTTTACTAAACACATGACACTTTTTTAAATTTTAAGTGATAAAAAGACAATAATATCCTTAAACATTTTAAATAATAAAAGAGTTGTTTAACTGGGCCATTTTTTTGGAGCGATTTTATCCAAAACAATCGCCCACTGGGCGATTGTTATTGGGAAAATTATTTCGCACAAACGATTTTTTCTACAGTTTGCCGGAAACTCGTTTTTCCGGCGAACAAGGTCGAAATTTATATTAACATTAGTAAAATATAGCCGGAAAACACCGAAAATTGCAAGACCAAACCATAAGATGAAGGAGGCAAAGGAGTCCACACTAAAAAAACTTCCAATTTCACAACATATGTGTAGTAGAAAAAGGAAGGGCAAAAACGGTCATTTCACGACTCAAATTTTTAAAAAGTGTCATGTGTTTCGTAAAAAGTGTCCTTCAATTAACAATTTCGACATAGATAATGATACACATGTTATAATAGGACACATATCTTTTGTGTCCTATTTAGTGCTCTAGTTGGTTCTATGTAATAGGACACTATTAAGAGTCATATTATATAGATAATGGTACACATATTATAATAGAACACATACCAATAATGTCCTATATTTTTTCAATATTTTTTTTATTACTTAATGGGACTCATTATTTTAGAAGTCTCATTAGACATCTATTGAGACTCTTATAGTGCTTGATTAAAAGATCTGATTTTTTTAATTAGGGTTTTATCCGAATTAAGCAATTCACAATGTTATGTCCGCCCCGGAAGAAAACCATGTATATGTTTTGACCATCAGTGGCCTGAAGCCATTAGTGGCAGAGTTATAAAAAACAGAGTGAGATGTGCAATCCGTCTTCAGCGCTGTGTCGCTGCCGTCGATCCGACAACGGTCACCGGGAAGATTAAGGTTGGATTTCCAGAAGTTTGTTCTGAAATGCAAATGTTTTCTTGCAAAAACTTCCATTCTCCTTGCATTTGAAAATGGCCGGATTCGGGATTTAGCTTCAACCCCCCTGGTGAAATAAGAGAAGAGAAGGACTTGTAGAAGGAGGAAGACGACCATTTTAGAATCCATGGCAGAAAAGCATAAGCTAAAAAAATAATTATGGATCAAGTTGAGATTTTTCTAGCTATGGCGACTTGTTATCCTAACTAAATATTCTGTGATTATCTAGTTTGGGTTGTGAATTGATTTAAATGAGAGATTTTCACTTCTCTTTTGGAGGAGAATTCCGGGTAGTGGTGGAGGAGGAAGGGGTGGTGGCTACTTTTATGGAGGAAGAGGTTTTGGTGGTGGCGGCAATGGTTTTTGCGGAAAAGAGAGAGGGTGGTGCAAGAAATGGGGAAGACGAACAACAATTTTAATTTATTGTTTTGTCTAAAATATCCCTGAAAAAAAAGCATGAAAGAGCATGTGTTACCCATTCCGTCATTTCTAACGGAGCAAACTGACAGAATGACATTTTTGGCATGTCATTGAAAGTAAGGTGACATTTGTGGGGAAAAAAAAAAGTTTAGTGATCAAATGAGAGATTCTTGAAAAGTAAAGTGACTTTTTTAACAGTTCAGTATTTATATTTAATAAATATGTCCATCTGAATGCTGACGGTTTTAACCTCATATTGATTTTTAATAACCATATACAAAAAACATAATTTTTACAATAGAATCTTATATATACTTAATAAAATTATATAATTAATATAAAACATACTCAGAATAACAACAGGTAAATGATATAAATTACCATGTTTGGTATCAATGTTTGAATTTGGTTCAAACTTTAGTTTAGATTGTGATTTTAAAATATTAAAATTGTATTAGAAATGTAAAAAAAAAAAAAAGTGTATTTAAAATATCAAAAGTTTTATAGAAAATGTAAAAAGACTTATTGGGAATTATGAGAAATTATTATAAAATACAAAATGGAGTTTAAACCTAGGTTTGAACCACGATACCAAACAATGCCTTATTAATTACTTTTTTGGGGTTTAATTAATCTATTGGTTCCTTAAGTTGGACTGTTGTCTAAATTTGATACCTTAACTTGAAAACATTTCATTTTTGCCTCTTATCATCTCTGTTGATGATTACCTATAGGCTAATAGTGATTGCTTCTAGAAATAAACATAAACCTATCAGTGTTCCATAGTGATTGCTAATAGTGATTGCTTCTGTAAATAAACATAGTGATTGCTAACATTATCAGTGTTCCATTCTCTTTTCTTGTTCCAGTGATTGCTTCTGGAAATAAACATAAACCTAATAGTTTTTCCCCGGTTGTAGGGTGCTTAAGTTTAGGGGATCATGTTAAGTAAAGCAATTCATGCTGTTGGAGGAAAACTGCTATTGTACAAAAAATACAAGATTAACAACGCTGACATTCAGGAAATAAAAAACCCAGCCTACACACCTCCAGGTGTAAGACCCCGTAGTTTCTCACCCTAGTTTAACCTTTGTAATTTATATTTTACATACCATTAGCTTTTAAATTCAATTAGGTATACTTATAAAGTTTTGTGAATTTTCTTAAGTATTTTGACTATGAAATCTTATGGTTTAGATATTAATGTTTTGGATTTTAATTTAGAAATTGTGATGTTTAATTTAGAGTTAAGATGTTAATTTAGGTGTAGGATTATGTTTAAGGATATATGAAAGTAGATATATTAGTTTAATTTTTGAGAATTATGGAATGGAAATAAGAAAATTAGAAAATAAATGAAAAATAAGAAAAATGGGGAAGGAGCGGTTTTAACCAAATAAGAAAATTAAAAAATAAATGAAAAATAAGAAAAATGGGGAAGGAGCGGTTTTAACCAGTCCTGGAGTGGGTAAAACCGATCTAACCGATGAAAGAGTGGTTTTACCCAATCCTGAAGACGGTAAACCGATCCAACGGTAGGTGAAATATCTTACCACCTGAAATAGCGGTTTTACCAAGTCCTGGAGAGGGTAAAACCGATCCTAGGAAGCCGACAAAAATGATCATACTGGTTTTACCCAGTCCTAGAGTGGGTAAAACCGATCGGACTAGTTGACAAAAATAATAAGACGTTTTACCTAGCCTTTGAACGGGTAAAACTGATTAGGTGCTGGAGTTCAAAAAATATATATTTTCTCAAGGAGAGCTATGACATACGGGTCTAGCCTTCTAGGTTTTGGATTATTAGGCAGTCTGGGAGTATAAATAGACTCCCTTTTGTCCTCACAATTCATCAAACCAACACAATCAAAATCTAATAGAGGGAGAAAGGAAAGAAAGGAGAAAGAAGAAGATAAGGAAGGAAAACTAGGAAAGGAAGGCCTTTGGAGTTGGAATTTGGATTTCAGAATGTGGATTTCGTGTTAGGGAACCTCAGGAATGTAAAGGTAACGAATTATAGTCCCTTATCACGTTAGGATTTAGAAAAAAGACACATGAAAATGAAAAAAAAATAAAGTTTTTAAGTTTTCTTACGATTTTGTTCCGAATCTTTAAAGTTTTAACGTTGATTTTATATTATGGATTGATAGGAATGTTGCATGAGTATTGTAAGAATGATTTTGAGCAAAAAGAATTAAAAAACAATCGTGTTTTATGGATATTTTGATCAAAACCCAAAGCTAAAAGCTTGAAGAAAAGATTTTCTGGGCACGATCGGTTTTAACCGATCCAAAGGTGGGTAAAATAGATGCTTGCTCAAGAAATTTGGGTAAACCGCTATTTAGAATTTTTGGAAATTTTGGAACGGTTTTAACCGATCCAGAAGCGGGTAAAACCAATCCAAGCGGTTTTAACCGATCTGAAGGCTGGTAAAACCGATCTGAAGGTTGGAAATAAAGCTTGATCGGTTTTTCCAGATCTTTATGCGGGTAAAACCGATTGTGTTATGAAAATATGGATTTTTGCAAAATTAACTTAAAACTATTCATAATTCTTTTTAGTTAATTAAATCATTTTACTTAAATATGTAACTAGGATTTAGAAACACTTGGGATTATAGAAATCGAAAGCGAGAAACATATAGAAACTTAGAATCTAAAGATTTATCTAGATTTAAGAATAGTGTCTTATGAAATTTATGCATATTTAATTACAAAATACTAGCGATATATACGAGGTGACTGTTCTCACTAAAGGGGATTAAATGTTTTAAATAGTAAGAAATGAGTTAGTATGCTCTACTGATATTATTGTTTATATATGACACTGATATTAAAAGTATGTTTAATGAAATGAATGTGATATATGATGATACCCTTTGAGTGTGCAAAGTTAAATGTTCATAAATGTGTTATATGAATGTAGATGTTCTCAAATGTTAAAGTTTATCGTATGACTGAACTTATCGGGGGTTCTTCATTGCTTTTTAAATGATAGGGAGCCGGTTAATAACTTTCGCTAACCACATGAAGGTTTTAGGTAATTTACCCTTTTATCTTTACATTAATTTTTAATAACTATACACAAAAATATCAATTTTATAAGAAAATGTCATATATGATTAATAATAAATATATAATATATTATCTAATGTTGTTTATAAAAATAAGAAATAATAACTTATGATATAAATTTTTAACAAAGTTTAACAAACCGGATCGGACGCTAGTCGAGCGAGCTCAGGGGTCAGGATTCAACCGAGGTTTAGGGGTCGAACCGGTGACATCATTATGATGTCATAAATATATTTAAAATATTATATTTCTCATAATTTATGTATATTTAATTTTTATAATTTTGAAAAGATAATTTTAAAAGGGACAATAATAATATAAATTATTTAACGTCTAATTTATCATATAAGTATGCTTGGCTTAATGGTTAACCTCTCTTCCATGAGAGTTTTTCTCTTCTTAAAAATGCAGGTTCGAATCTTGACTAGGTACAATTAATTTTTATATTTGTTTTAGGTTTTTCACATACCACATCGGTTGTGGAAAGAAATAATTTCCACATCCCGCCTGGGCTGCAAAAAAAATTTTAAAAGAAGAAAATGCCAACAAAAAATCAAGTTTATACCGATTCCTGGTTAAATCCCGGGTTTGACCCAAGTAGCCGGGTTTTCTTCATTTACCATATTTTAGCTAGAGCCGGACCGGTTTCCGGTTAACTCGGTCGAACTTGCGGTCCGATTCGGTTAGTTAAACACTGATTTTTAACATAAAAATAAATTTAAAAATTGACCAATTAAATTTTATTTGATGACATTATGCTAAGAACTAAATAAAATGTGTGGTGTGCTAATTAATAATTTTTTAAATAATAATTTATTCAAATAAGATTATTTATGGTTAAATCAATATAAATAAATTGAAAAGGATAGTTTTGGAAATAAAAGTATTTTTTTTCAAAAATTATTCGGTGAAGCATCAAGTAATAAGCTAACTTTCAGTGTTTAAACTTAATAAAATAAAATAAGCAGTAATTAAACAATTAAGAGATTTGAATTTTTGTTATTAAACAGTAAAATTTATTCTCTTTTAATTTAATAATTTTAATCATTAAACTCTATATCAAATATGCCCCAACTTAGGAGAAAAACTCAAGCTATGTTTGTTTTGTAACTCAAATAGGAAATTTCTTTTTTTTTTTTGGCGAGAAATTTTTTTGGAGGGTATTTTTTAGAAATTGTTATTTGAAGGAACATTTTACCAATGCAGGACACATTTTAAAATTTTCTCTAATGAAAATACTAAATTGCCCTTCAGTAAAAGTAAAAGAAAACTTGTGAAACTTTCTCCTCCTCGACCGAACGGACTGAAGAATATGATGAAAAATCGGAGAAGACAGAATTTTCATCTAAGACAACGACAAAAATCCATCGAAGACGCTAGCCAGCCCAAGAACAATTGCAAAGCAGAACCGAAGTTCTGCAATTAGAAATTGTAGAACTGAAATTCTACAATTTCCAGCGAAAGAAAAGAAAAAAGAAAAAAAGAACACCTTCGTCAAAGGAGGGCGAAGTTCCGGGAAACCTTCGCCGTCCTATAGCGAAGGTCCGAGAAACCTTCGCGGGCCCCCGGTGAAGGTCGCCGGAGGCCGGCGAAGGTTACCTGAGAGAAGGAAAAAAAAAATTTAAGTAAGAATTTTTTGTTAGAGGTAAGGGTATTTATGTATTTTCGCCACTTAAAAATTTTAAAGGAAAAAAAGCAATAGTAGTGCACAATCTTTACCCCTGTTTCAAATGTAGTCCACAATCTTTAATATGTATCAAATGTAGTCCACATTGTATCTGTTTTGTTTCAATTTTAGTCCAAAAGACGAAAATTAGACCAAGTAACGGTCAACGAATTTGACCGTCAGTCAAATGCGGGTTTGACCTCTTAAAACCACCCCAAATGTAGTCCATATTAAAGATTGTGGACTACATTTGAAACAAAGGTAAAGATTGTGGACTACTGTTGCATTTTTTTCCATATTATTTAAGAATAACACATTTGTATTACTTTTGAAGATATTGACAATTTTGAATCCTTTTACTTACTATAGGAGCTTCCCAAGTCACAACAAATTATGCTACAATTGTATTATATTTATCTTTTGAATCATTTTACTTACTATAGGAGTTTCTCAAGTCACAACAAATTATGCTACAATTGTATTATATTTATCTCAAATTTGTATTTTTAAAAATTAATTACTCTCTCCGTTCTATCAAAAGAGTCCACTTAAAATTTTTTTTTGTTTCAATAGAAGAGTCAACTTTTAAATTTTTTTACTCCTCATACCCTTACTAATATAATCAAATGTGATCCACAATTATCCCACACTTAATAAGTACAGATATAAATGGAATAAATAGTGTCCAATTAGCTATTTTAGTTGTTGTATCTTAACATTCATAATAAGTTTGTACATTAGTCAAAGTGGACATTTCTAATGAAAAATTACACTCAAACTTGTAAAATTTTATATAAAGTGCCAAAACAACCTGAAAATATTCTTTAATATGTGAAAGTGACTAAAACTATCAATAACTTCAAATGTAACGGAGAAAAATGTCAAATTCAAAAGAAAAACAAAACCAAAGTATTGCGAGATCAAATATAAATTTCGTAACTATGTATTTTCCCACAAAACATTGCACCATATGAGGCCTTTTAAATACATGTCATTTTCAAGTAATTTTTGAAATAAACATAAAAGGTTTTGAAATACAAAATCCTCTCTTATTTGAAAATTGTTTATTAATTTTTAAAATTTATAATTACTTAATTAATTAAAAAATTTGTATTTGAATTGTCTGAATGTTCATCGGCTTGTATATCAAATTTAGCCTCTAAAGTATCATGTATAGGTTATCTTAATTTTTGATTCCGATTTCACTTCTCTTTCATTTGCCACATAGGGAGAATAGAAAAAATAGAGAGAGAGAGAGAGAGAGAGAGAGAGAGAGAGAGAGAGAGAGAGAGAGAGAGAGAGAGAGAGAGAGAGAGAGAAATTAAGGTGGAAGAATATTTAAGAAAAACAGAAAATAAAAGTATAGAAATGAAGAAATAAATGAGAGTAGAGAAAGAGAAAAAAAAAAGGATGACAAAGATAAAAAAGAAAGTGCAAATTACAGGAATCAATAGAGAAAAATTGAAACAAAAAAGGTAGAAAAAAAAAATAATGGCATAAGTTTGAAAATGAAAAATTATCGAAAATGAGGAGCTATTTAATTCCAACAATTTCTCATTTCCTAAATTCCCATTCTCATAATTCTGGAATTTCCTACCAAAAATTTCGGAAAAATGTAATAGTAGTCCTCAATCTTTACTCCTGTTTCAAATGTAGTCTATAATCTTTAATATGGACTACATTTGGAAGTGGTTTTAGGAGGTCAAACACTCCTTTGAGTGACGGTCAAATTCATTGACCGTTAATTTGGTCCAATTTTAGTCTTCTGGATTGAAATTGAAACAAAACGGATATAATGTGGACTACATTTGATACATATTAAAGATTGTGGACTACATTTGAAACATGGGTAAAGATTGTGGACTACTATTGCATTTTTATGTGTCCTGCATATAGTAAAATGTGTTCTGCAAATAACATGACCCAATTTTTTTTTATGAGAAATTGTGTAAAAAAGAAGTAACGGTGAAGTTATTTTTAAAATAATGTGAGTAGGAAATTTAAAATTTGAATTTAAGAAAAAAATGACAGTGTTTGTTTATAAATGTTTTTTTTTCTTTTTCCCCATAAATGTGAAGAATTTCTCAAAAAAACATATCAAAACAAACGGAGCCTCAATTGCACTTGTGGTCCCCCAACTTGAATCCAACAACCCGAACTTGAACCCGGGAAGGAAATGCTATTTACCCCATTATTTACCGTTTGGTAGGGGTGTTCAAAAAATGTCCAATCCAAATTAGTCGCCCAATCTAATCCATGTATGGTAAATGAATTGGCTTATTTGGTTTTTGGATTGGGTGAATGACCCAAACCGAATTCTTAAACGGTTAAATGGTTTGGAATTGGATTTGAATATCAATCCAAATAAGGAATAGAATAAGCCAAATAAGAATTAATATAATATAATAGTTATTTAATTAAGTTTTTAATTAAGTATTTGAGAATGATGGTGAAGATTGAAGAAGAATGCTGATTGTTGAGGGCTGAATCTGAAGAAGAATGTCAATGCCCTTTCTATTATTTTGTTGTTTATTAATGACTGTTATTTAAGTTTTAAACTTATTTTGGAGAAAACATAAATCTTTTGGGTTTGACTATTTTATTATTGTAAGATTCTGATTATGGGATGAATATGCTTTTGAAGTATTTTTATAAGATTTTTTCTTCTTCTTATTTGGCTTATTCAGGCCCCAAACCGAATAAGCCATGGCTTAAATGGTTTGGATTGGTTTGGTTTTTACTTAAACAGTGTGTTTGGGTGCTGATTTTTTTTTGAAAAACCCAAATTAGCCAATCCAAATAACCTAAATAAGCCAAATAAATTCAAATGAACACCCCTATTTGGCAATGACCCCATTATTCTACTGTTTGGAGATGAAGGGGTTTATGAAGTGAAGAGTAATATTCAAGCCAGGAGGAGGGTTTTGAGTTCTTAATTACACTAAACAAATCAAGTCAAATTTCTTCATTTGTTTTTTCTATTCTATTCCATTCCAAGGCAAAATTGTTCCGTAATCGGATTCCGCCGAAAATATGGTGGCGAAAAAGGGCGGAGCAAGTAGAGGCGCAGCTCCGGCGACGGAAGATTCTGTTGAGGAGCTAACGCGTGTTCCTCTACAGGCCATTCTCCTCGCTGATAGCTTCACTACTAAATTCCGCCCCATCACCTTAGAGCGCCCGAAGGTAATGTTAATTAGTCCATGAAACAACTAATTTTTCAGGT
Organism: Leptodermis oblonga; assembly: GCA_016801395.1. Taxonomy (NCBI): domain Eukaryota; kingdom Viridiplantae; phylum Streptophyta; class Magnoliopsida; order Gentianales; family Rubiaceae; genus Leptodermis; species Leptodermis oblonga. The sequence goes on along the minus strand of CM028755.1, from coordinate 13,818,552 downwards.
AATATCGATAATTTGAAGAGAATATTTATTTTTGCTGTTAAGGAACGCTTATTTGTTTTTGTAGGTATTGTTGCCGTTGTCGAATGTTTCAATGATTGATTATACCCTGTCTTGGCTTGAATCTGCCGGGGTTGAGGAGGTCTTTGTGTTCTGTTGTGCTCATGCTAAACAAGTGATTGAGCATTTGGATAATTCTAAGTGGTTTGGGCAACCGAACTTCTCAGTGAGCACAATAGAATCCAATAATGCTGCTGGTGCTGGAGATGCTTTGCGTTCGATATACGAGCAAAATGTGGTATGCTTAGAAGATCCAAATTGGATGTTGCTTCTTTCTGAGCTGTTGTTTTGATGTGTTACGCACTGTTAAGAGTTTAATTTTCAGTAGAAAATGCTGTCTGCTCGTTGCGGAACATTTGAGTTAGAGGTAGCAATGCAGAGAGGAAGGTTTGGTGTAACCTTCCGAGCGAACTACTCTCTGGCCCCCGTGTATGGTAAAGGGGAGCGGTGGCGCCAGAGAGTGTATCTCAAGTGAAGTAGCTCCTCGATAGGGGCTACTAACGATAACTCCCTGACCGTGAATTAGGTCGTCTTTGAAGCCTAATTCAATAAGGGAAGCCTGATCCTTGTGCGGGTGGGGGAGAATAAGGTCTCTGTAAGAGCCTTATTCGTTGGGGAGCCACTCCAAGTAGCTGAGTACCGAAAAAAATGCCACAGCCACTCCTCCTATTCACCCCCTTCACCTTCTGCCCTAGAATAAGGTCTTATTCTAAGCCTTATTATTAGGACAGTTCCGCTCCTCTTGTAGCTCCTAGTTAGCTCGTTGCTCTTAGCTCTAGTCTTTCTTTCTTGCTCCAGCCGGCGAAGAAGGGCCAATTCCCCAGTATGGAGCCACCTTCTCCAAGAGAAATCTTTTCTGTGGCCATGACATTTTAGTGTCTGATAATGAACCATATCTTCCTTCTTGTTGTTCTTGGACTCTGTGGAACTCTTTTTTCTGACTGTATTCTGTAGGTGTTGGAAGCATGTGTTAATTCACTAATTAGCATTGAAAAAAAGTGCATGAACCACACATATTGGTTAATATGCATTGTGAACTTTGGATCCAGCTTATTTGGTTACTGATGTTCATCTACTAATGTTATTCTTTTGACTGTGAAGATACGTGGGGATTTTGTACTTGTTAGTGGAGATACCATAAGTAATATGTCGCTTGCTGAGGCATTGAGAGAACATAAAGAGAGAAGGAAAAAGGATAGCAATGCCATCATGACCATGGTGGTTAAACAGTCTAAACCTTCTCCAGTGACACGCCAATCTCGTCTTGGAACTGACGAGCTATTCATGGCAATTGATCCTGATTCAAAAGAGCTCCTGTATTATGAGGAAAGGGCTGATAAGGGGACTGTTTCAGTTGATAAGTCATTGCTTTCTGACCACCCATCTATGTATCTTCACAATGACAAGCAGGTTTCTCCTTTACATTGTTTTTCATTTGTCAGTTTTTAAGGCATGGCCTTGGGAAGTTCATCCTCGTGATCAATATCTTGTTCTGCTGAGGGAATAGAAAATCTGTCATTTAGCTGGATTAATATTGTCCTTTTCACATACTATATGTGCAACTAGTATTACTCTATGTATCTGACATCTTTCTTGTTTTACTTTTTAATTTGAAAGTACACAATGAGCCATTTCTTTACTTGCTTCTTTGTTATGTTGATGTGGATCCTCAACACTCTTTTTATTTTCTGTTTTTTTTCTGTTATTATAATTAATATTGCAATAAGAATTTCCTACTTAAGGTTAATGTTGCATCAAGAGTAGGTCTGTCTCTGTGTGCTAATTGTGTGTTCTTGCATGTATCATCACATATCATAGAGATTGATTTAAATATTGATTCTTTGGACCAAGAAGTAATTTGTATGCTGTGGTCAAACATGCTAAAATTTTCAGATAAATGCATTGAGGATCACTGTACTACACTTCACGGCCTAAATATACTGACTGTAGTTTAATTCAGTTTATATTTCGCTTAGGTGGCTGATGATTTGAGGTATATTTAAGTTCAGAAATGCACAATGCTTCAGGGAGGCTGTGAGAACAAAAGCTTGTTGAACTTTTTCATTTCAGTTCTGTTTTGCTCTTAGAGATTTGGAGTTGCTCAGGCTAATGCTAGCATTATTTTATGTGGATGTGGTCTTTTGGTGTCAAATTTGTATTAGCCTGTTACTTCAAAATTTTGTGCCATAAAACTTGACTATTCTTTCCACTTCTAAATTCTTATCTTTGAACTTTTTGTTTGGAGTGCAGTATCATCAAGAAATACTCTAATGTGCTTATTGTTGCAGGATTGTTATATTGACATTTGTTCTCCAGAAGTCCTGAGTACTTTTGCTGACAATTTTGACTATCAACATCTTCGGCGTCACTTTTTGAAGGGTTTGCTTGATGATGATGTATGTCTCGCATCTCTTGATTCATTGTGGAAACTCTCTGTGTGTATGGCTTTGTTATTGACAACATTGACAACTCGCAGTTGTCCACTCGTACCATCCTATCTGCTTGTGGAGAAAAATGCTTTATAAAGCGTTATGGAATTAATATCATTTCCTGCTCTGCATGCAGAATACTGTAGTGCTTCATTACTAGTCCTTGCATATAGTGAGAAAGCCCGATTCCATCTCTAAACTTAGTATTTTCCTTATCCACCAGCTTGGATGTCCTTTTAAGCCAAATAATGAGCTAAAAATTGCCACATTTTTTAACCTTTCACCACTGATTCAAGATTTTCTCACAAGAGCTTGACTGTACAAAGATATTGTTATGGTGTATTGGATGTATATCTGTTTGCATTTCTCTTAATGCAAGATTTTGTCCTTTGGCTATGAAATAGTTCCTGGATGGAGACTATGAACAAATAGCTATAGATTCAAGCAATTTTTTTTTTTCCCCCTGAACTTAAAAACCCTTACATCTCTTCTTTTCTTCTGCATATGTGATTTTCTTTCCTTCTGATCCTTTCTTTGTCCTCTCAGATCATGGGTTACAAGATTTTCACGTATGAAATTCACTCAAGTTATGCTGCTAGAATTGACAATTTTCGAAGCTACGACACTGTTAGCAAAGATATTATTCAGAGGTGGACATATCCTCTGGTGCCCGATGTCCAATTTAGTGGAAATTGTTCTACTAAACTTGACAGGCGTGGAATGTATCGAGGATCAGGTTGGTGTAATCTCTAGATTGGATATCCTAGTAAAATATATCTCTTGAAATTTCATCAGACTCATTAGACTCTTAATAAACTGTTAAGTTGCTTAAAATTATTAGTGGACTGCAGGTTTATGATGGGCCTTTGTTTTTTGAAAAAACTTCTTGGGGAATTAAAATGCAAAGAATTGGCAATGAAAAAGTAAAAGATCATTGGTCAATTTGGTGGTCGGTTATTGTTGAATAGTAAATTCTTTTTGAAAAGCAATTCTGAAGCAGTAAAGTGCGATTTCTCCTCTATTCTGAAATTTTTTTCCTGGCATTTTCTATCATATTACTCGTCTGAATCTGTTTGGTCTGCTTAGCAATGAAAAAGCGGTGTATAGGAGGAACTTATGACAAGATCTGTCAGGTCTCTGTGGTCTATACGTCATTCAAATAGTTTGTCTAGTTTGTAATTCTTGTTAAGTTATTGGCTGGTGGTTTTCTATGATGCAGTTATTTCCTGGCTCTAAATTTGATGTTCCAACCATCTAACTTAAAATTGAGCATCATGAAAGAGCTATTGATTTTAATGTAGAACTTATGGAACTCTGCCTGGCCAGATTTTCCTGGTGACGCTATCTGTGTTGGAAAAACAGAATTGAACTTGGTATTTATAACATGAAAATAAATTTGCAACCTGGGTCCTAGCCTATAGGGGCCTTGATGGAATGGTAAATTTATTCTGGAGCAGGGGATTTTACTCCTTTCAGGCCTGTGCAAACAACATGGAATGAAAGATAGAGGGTGATCAGCTTAGACCTTCCTTTGCTGAAGGATTCATGTTGAAAACCTTTTCTGAGCATAATATTGTGATCAATACGTTTTTAACTGGTTCTGCTTCTTTGATTAGCTGATAATGAACTATTTTCGAATTACACATGAAGAGTTTCTTACCTGAAATGTTCTTGTTATCATGTGATTGGTTGTGTCTGCCAGTCATTTTATATGCCTTAGTTAATTTTCCTTCGCTTGGGATTGGAAGCTAATGCTTTGCCTCAACTTTATTTGTTTTAGTGGTAGACCAGTCACGTTCTGCTCAAATTGGTCCTTTTAGTGTTATTGGGAGTGGCACTACTGTAGGAAACCACACTGAAGTATCAAATTCAGTTGTTGGCAAAGGTTGTAAAATTGGTGCAAATGTCTCGATAGATGGTAGCTACATATGGCACAATGTCACCATTGAAGATGATTGTGTACTTAAGAATGCAATAGTGTGTGATGGGGTGATAATCAAGTCAGGAGCTATTTTGGAACCTGGTGTTGTTTTGTCATATAAGGTATTTCCATTCTACTTGCTATTGCAATAACTTGGTTCTGGAATGAGGAAAACTATTGCTACATTTCCTTTCATCTCAGATAACTAAGAAAACATTGTATTTTTGTTCAGCAAAGTTGACTTGCTTAGTAAAACCTGCAGCCCTTTGTAACTTTTTTTTAGTAATATTTGACAAGTATTCATGAATGACAGCTGTTAAAAAGGTTCTTTAAGGAATACAAAATCTTTGAAATTGCAAATGTATTGATCTTTAGTGTGTATAAATGCTTGTCTACTGAAAATTATTCATAAGATTGCCTGCCTACCCCCTTAAGATTGATTGTTTTCAAAACTGCTCTAAAAGAAATAGCAATGCTTAAGCATAGATCAAGTTTAACTTTTATGCGATATGACTTATAGGAGTATTTGTCCAGAGGGTATGGACTATTCAGGTAGGTTGGATATGGTCTGGCTCTAAGATTTAACGGTTTACAGCCAACTGCTTGACTTTTCACCTGTATTTGGGCTTTGTCTGATTTTTGTTAGACAAACTTAAACAAAAGTGATGTAGAGAGAAGCTGCAAAGGAGCATTGAGAAGAAATCCACGAGTTGTACGTTGTTGGAAGCTGAGTAATTGTATAAGGGTTTAGAGAAAGCTTGAAAAATGATTCTTTAGTGGGTCTCATTTAAATTTTCAGTAGGTTTAGTTAGATATTAAAGATTACCAAGATGTTATGGTTATTGGTTGATTGCACTACAATAATAGCTCCAACAAGCTCTTACCTGACCCTTACATATCTTTAAAGAATAAATAGTAACAACAGTGCTCTTGAAATTGTAGGAAACTCAAATGGATCTGTTGTCATATTCTACACCGCTGCCAATGATGTGTAGTTTCCATTGCTTGCTTAAGCCATATAGTTGTTAATGCAATACTGAGGGCTTAGAGCATATATGGAAAAAAGTGTGGCATAATGTCGTGAAAAAAGCCGAACACTGATGAATTTTTCTGTTTCCATTTTGAGGACTGGAATAAATATAGCTATTAAGAAAGTTGGTAGTGTGCCATTTATGTCTACTACTCCCTATTGATAATTGGTCAAATTCTAAGGAATCTTTTACAACACGTAGACATGTAGTCAGCAATTGAACTTCTCTATTTTCTATTTTGAACTTCAATTGTCTTAAACCAGTAAATAATGGGGGAATTTCTGGTCTAGTATGACATGGAAGTATTCATGTGTCATAATTATCTTAGAACTGACAAATTTTCATCCTTTTAGACCTAGTACCTGCTCACTTCACTTCAGTAGTATCTACGAATGAAGCATATACAGTCTTGTTCATGTCATTTATCCAAGACAAATCTCATTGAGTGATCAGCCAATTAAGTTCATGTTATGCACATCCACATATGTTGTAATTTCTAGCAATTTGATTATTATTTTATTTTTTTAACCCAAAGCTTGTGACTCTTTTCTCTCTCACATTTTGTTTCATATTTTCTTGATGTCCTCCAGGTTGTAGTTGGACAACATTTTGTTGTTCCTGCTTACTCAAAGGTATCTTTGTATCAACAACCGATCAAGCAAGATAGTGATGAGGAGATGGAATATGCTGACAATAGCAGTGGGACAATAGATATTTCATGTAACTTCTCATCCTCCAGTTTGTATTTGTATTACTGTAGCTATTGAAGTTCTTAAGCTGATCTACCCATTAGCATACATGTCCCTCTTCAATGCTGTCTATAATTAATAAAGGATATCTATCCTGAATATTTCATCTTAAGCACAGCTTTATTTCTATTGGGAAAGGGGCAAGTTCCACACAACCATGTGAAAGAATTCGTGGCTGGCTATGTCATGAGAATAAACTTTGCTTTGTTGCTATAGGAGGGAGGGAGAAATAAGATGCACATCGTACTTAACGATTAGGGTCATTCATAAGACTGGAAATTAGTTAGATTTAATCAGTTAGGATAGAAGGAGAGTAGGATTTTACTATGTCAATCTGAGTATAATAAGTCTAGGTATTCATTTGTCATGATCTTTTCTTCTCAAGTTGTGGTCCCTATGGACTCTTGAGGCCTTGCAGTGGTGAATTTTTTGTTGCATAGTGTTTTGGTGTTATTATTCTCCCTAGTGTTCGTACCTGGTTTTTGAAATTCATCTATGAGTAAATATTTTGTTTAGTAACTCATCTTATAATCGAGTGTTTTTTTTAATTTTTAATTTTTTGGAGCTTATCATTAAAAAGTGTTAAAATTCTACTGTTTCAATCAAATTGGATTTTAATTGGAAGGTCCAGAAGGGCATCTTACTTTTTTCTTCCCTCATAGTGTGGAGTAAGACAGATTAAGCTGCCTACTATTCTAGGAGTAGGTGTTTCATCATTTGACACAATGCAAAGGGAATTCTATGAAGGAAACATTAAGAATTAGAGTTTGTGGAAAGAAAAGCACTGGAATCATAATGTAACTCAAGAAATTTCACTGATTTATTTCTAAAAGCTGCTTGTACTGTAGAATAAAACAAGCTTCCCAACTTTGCCTGAAGATGTTCACTAGCTTGATTATGAATTTCAGCTAATCTAGATATAGCCTTATAAACATTTTTGTTGAGTTTTGTATTTCTATTTGCTGCATCTAAGACTTTTTATCTACCCTATATTGTTGATAAATTGGATTTCCTTTAAATATGGCTTTGAGAATGAGGTTCACAAAAACAATTGTGCTGCTTTGTGTAGGCTCTGTAACTGCTGTTTACGCTAGAACTGTCATGTTTGAGTTATCTAGTACACTTACTATGAGCTGTCTCATTTGCAGCATTATCTAGTTTTTCAGATAAATTAAACGAATCGACAACTGAATTATCCGAGTCGCAACTGCAGGCTGCGTCGGAGGTATGCTTTTATTTCTTTGTTCTCTATTGTCTTTGTCTACGACCTAGGCCATTTATTTAATGGGTTCGCACTTTATACATCTGTTTCTTTCAAATTTCTGGTAACTTTCAACTCGCAAATTTGCTAGTTTGGGACTCTTCAAAACAAAACGACATTCTCTCCCCCTTTTTAAGACAATTAAAAAAAATGTGTTGTTTTTTTATTTCACATATGCGGACATGTCAAAGCGGACATGCCAAATTAGATGAGCATGCTCTGGCAAAGGACGTTGATGACCAAATGCAAGAGAGTAGTGCTGTGTGGTGGTTGAAGCAAATCAAATGGATAGACTAGTCCTCTCTTAGCTGGGATATGAAATAAATTTACTTAACATACTTATTCTTGTTGGATTTTAGTGTACCAAATTCACCTCCTGTCAATGATCACACAATAGACATATTGTGCTTCAGAGGTTGATTGCATTACATTAGGGGAAAAAGAATAAAAACTAGTTCTTCATGCTATGCCCCCGCCCGGGAGGGAGGGGGGGAAGGGGTTATCAAAATAAACTAGGGTAAATTACATTTACCTCCCTCGTGGTTTGTGGAAACTACCAAAACCCCCCTGTGGTCTCATGAAATTACCAACACTCCCCTGGACGGAGTAAAAATATAACGATTATCCCCTTATGGGTTTGTGATATTACATTTGCCCTTTTGTGAGTGACTGAACCCAAAACTCAAGTTTTTTTTGTAATTAGGTAAAACAGTTTCTTGTCAGACCCTATGACAGTTCGACAAATGATACTTTCGCCCTTAAAATATTGGATAATGCAATATTTCTTAAAGGGAAAGTGGTGCGTGTTGAAACATTTGGCAGATTGAATACAAGTGTTTGCCAGAATTTGAACGTACAGGGGGGTGTTGGTAGTTTCATGAAACCATAGGGGTTTTTTGTAGTTTCCACAAACCTTGAGGGAGGTAAATGTAATTTACCGAATAAACTATGAAGCAGAAATATATGACATCAGTACATTATGATAATTTTTGTTACTAAACCACCTTCATGAAAAATGAATAGCAGATTTATGTTTACTTGAGCATAAATTGTTTAATTTGATACCATGAATATACTTAGATTTAGGACATCATGGATATAAAAGGTGTACCATCTGATTACTCGATCATAAATTGTTAAAAAGGCAAATTGTGTTGCCTGAGTGGAGCCGCACTTTTGCATATTCTCTTTGTTTCCGTTAATTTATTTTTGCGCGTGGCATAATGTTTCATGACGATAGCCTAGATCGTGATGAACTTTTGAAAATGTTAAAAAGGGATAGTAAGTATCTGTGCATTCGAAGGAGCTCTTTAGCATAAGAATGTTTCTAAAGTAAATCCCTTGATAGTCTCGAAATGCTTGTTTAGAATTCTTTTCCTGTTTTTCTTTCCATTAGAGAATGATAATTTCCACAACTAGAAGTATTGGAGAAAATGATAATTTATTGATCAGTATTTGTAATCTAGTTTAATTATCATCTTCTTTTCTCAAATTGGTTACAGTCATTAAGATGTGTATAGAATAATGAATATTGGTGGCCATTATCATGCAATGTAATTGTCTGTCATAGTATTCACTTTAAGTTTCATATTTTCCAATATGTTCAAGGTTGAAAGATACATGATATGAACTTCTCCATTATGGTTTAAGATAAAGTTCAACAGGCTTTTGTATTTGCTAGGTTGGCACCGGTGGGATTGGTTTCATTTGGTCAACTAGTGAGGGAAACCAAGAAGAGGAATGGAGGCATTCAGTGGCACCCATTCCTGCAGATAAGCTTCTTGAGATTTTGCACACAGCAAATGATGGACTTGAGGTGTTGCATCAGGAGGGCAATGTTCCGCCATCAGGGGAGTTGGAACGTGACTCTGCTGTTTCTGATTCTGGTGATGATGTTGAAGATATAAAGGATGAGTACGAGAACTTTGAGAGAGAGGTATTTAGTGATACACTTATGTTCTAAAAATGGTCAATTGTGGGCACAAATATGAATATTTTATTTTTGTCTGCAGGTTGTAGCTACTTTTGAGCGGGCTGAAATGGAAAATCACAAGGTGGACAATGTTATTTTGGAGGTGAACTCATTACGGTATGTTTGACAAAATCGGTTTTTAGTTGTTTAAGTATGGATTGTATGAGGCAAAAGATGTTCAGTATTATCTTAAATCCCGGTAATTGGTGGTCGGCTGTGAGTTGACATATTAGTGTCATTCAAAGACACCAACATAATGTAAATGCCCCATTTCTTGAAATTGGGTTTCTGGGGCCCATATCATGCATTTGTAGAATTTGGTACAACAACAAACTAAGACTTTATTCCACTATGTGGTATTAGTTATATGGATAATATGTTACCATTATGTATGTTTCAGACACATTTTTATATTTTAAATATAATGTAATTTTTTATACTCCCTCCGTCCCATTCAAAGAGTCCACTTTCAAACAAAAATCTCGTCCCATTTAAATAGTCCACTTTGAATTTATTTACATTACATACCCTTGCTAATATAACAATATGTTGTTCACAATTAACCCTTACTTTTAAAATAAGGATATAAGTGGAAAATATGTTGGTAAATTACTTATTTTAAGTGTTGTACCTTACAATCCATAATAAGTTGTACACATTTTAAAGTGGACTATTTGAGTGGGACGGAGAGAGTAGTTGTTTTCAAATTAGTTTCAGGTCTTTCCTTTCCCCTTTTAATATTAGCTTTTTCATATGTAGAATATTGTGAATTAAGAAAAAGTGTGAATACTCTCAAGATAATTAATTCTTGATTTTACAGAATACATGGAAAGGCATGAAAATCAATTATGATCATGCTTAGATGTGGTGTTTGGGTTGGCTTCTTCGAAAAGGTTTCTTTGGGTGTACAACCACATGGAAAGAGAAGAGATTGAGTTATAGAGATATACCTTTATATCTAGGTCAAGTAGGTCAAACGGAGGGGCATGAAACTAATACATGAAGTTGCATAAACATCAAAATTAATTAGTAATGCTGCTGGAGAAAATGCAAAAAGATAAATCTCTTGAAAAGTGGATACAGTGAATGAGGATGGAATCAGGTGTTGTTCCTGAAGCATAACTAATGTAGAAATACAGAAATGAAATACTTTTTGTTAGGTTTTTAAGTGGTATCCATGTGCACACATGTATAAACTATTTTGTGTCCATATGCTTTGCTATCAAGTGAAAGTTTTGGTTCCACTGTTCAGTTGCATTTATTTAATATGTTTTTTAGATTATATTCTAATCTAGGCAAAGTTACTGAGTACACTTTATGAAAAATTTCGTTCAGGCTTTTATGTAATATTCCTGATTTCTTCTCTATCAGGTTATCATGCAATCTGAACACAGCAGATTGTGCCAGTGCATTATTTTATTCGATAATGAAGTGGGCATTGACTATGGGTCATAGTTCTCCTAGTAAGTTTTCTTGCATCAGTCTGAATTTTTTTCGTTTTCTTTCTAACATTTATACTCTGTTTTTGCTTTTTCTTGTTGATTGTATTGGATGTTTGCAATAAGCTCCTGTGGCCTGTCTGCCATAACTTTTGCTGCCTTATCCACTTCCCCTCCTCTCCTGTTGAGCAGGACAAGCTGAATTATATTTATTGTGACTAGTTGCATCTGGAAATAGAACTAGTTGTGATTTATAACCGAGTAACTTGCTAGAGTTCCTCATTTGTCCTGGGACTTGTATATTGCTTTGCTATTTGGCCCTATCTAATTGCGTAAAAATGGGCAGTAATTTTTCCGCATTGTCTCAAGGGACATGAAACGGTGGATGATGGTAATTCTGGTTTACCAATTAATGCAAATCAAGATAGGTTAACTGTAAAACAGAAAAAAAGTAAATTAGGTTTCGTTGGTCATTGCTTAGATTATTTTTTGTGGAAACAGTCAATACCTAGTTCTCCCCAAAAGAAACATCGTCGTAGTTTCTCTATCCAATTGATACCATTGCAGTGATAAGCTTTTGGCGTTCATAATAGAGAAAAGAAAAAAATGCAAGTAGCTCAAAGTAGAATACTTTTATTTTATACATAAAGAGGTACCTCTTATGCATTGCATATTGTTAGTGGTGCAAGACATCATTGTCATCAATATACTGGTTCTCTTAACTTTCTATCTTTGTGTTTCCCTGTATCACTTTTAAGTTTAAAATGGTGTTGTTTGGTAGTGGTTATGCAAATTATCATTCACATACTGGATATGCAGATAATATTTACTAAGTAGCCCAGTATTTTGTTGCAGGTGAGTTAATGAAAAATGCTTCAAGTTTGCTTACAAAATGGCATAAACTTCTGAAGTATTACCTGCCAAGCATAGATGAAGAGGTTGGTTCCTTCTGTACAGACAATGACTAATTTTTGCCCTTAAGTTAGTTTTAATTTGAATATTAAAACTTGACCATTCAATCTGTCTAAAAAGTTGTAGTCCTTTTTGGTACAACTGGGTTCCTTTGCAAATTTCTATTGCATGCCTATACTTTTAATAATCTTTACAGCTGTGGTTGCAGTGACCTAAGTTTAATGTACTCCCCTTCCCTAATATCATGTACAATTATTACTAGAATAATTTATTAATTGTGTTGAGGTGACAGAAATAATTGATATTTGTTTTGCTCTGGATAGAAAAGCTGCAAGTTGGTGAAATGATTATTCTGATTTTTCTGTAGTAATTTCTCTTCATTGTTCATCGGGTGAAAGAGACAAAAACATTGTAGCCGGTTTCAAGAGTAGGTGAATAAACTGCAAAAGATTTATATTCAAGTTGTTTAGTACTTATGTGGTGTTATGCTTGAAAGTTCTCTTTAGTTGTGAAATATGGATTTGTTCCAATAGAATCTTCACAATGCCAAATATAATTTTGAGACATTACAGATTGAAGTGACTCTGAAATTCGAAGAAATGTGCTCGGAGTCAGCAAAGGAGTACGCGCCATTATTTGTTCAGGTATGACATCTCCGTTAGATTTATAATTCTGAAAATTTTCTCAATAGTTTTCTAAGGTGTAAAGGTAGTTTACATAGAAACTATAAAAAATATGTATAAAGATATAACGTGTAATGACACTAGTAGGAATATTTCGTGACTTCCAAAATAATATAGGTATGCATTAAGGATCAGCTTTAAGCTGATATTTCTTTGCTTTAGTAATTGATGAGATTACTAACCATTTGCAGAAAGCGATCCCTAAGTAAATGCTATTTGTAGACAATATAAGCGAGCGAAGATATAAGGGCTAAGTTAGAAGCTTGGAGGGAAGCATTAGAATCAAAAGTCATACTATAAGTAAAGTTAAACTGAAAATATATATATATATATATATATAGATATGGATACATAGATAGATAATGTTACTTTTGTAATCATATAGGTAATAGTACGATAAAAGTTGTCGGACATGAATTAAATGAATTGAAAAGTTCAAATATTTAGGGTCTATAATCGAAGAAAATTGAGGAATTGATGAAGATGTAAATTCAAGCAAGGTGGAACCAATGGAGAAGTGCGTCCTCTAGATTTTGTGATCGTAAGTGCCGCAAAAACTAGAAGCAAAATTTTATAAAACAGCTCTAACACCAGCGATGCTTTACGATTTGGTGTGTAGGGCAACTAAATACGAACATTAAACAAAAATTGAAGGTAGCAAAAATGAAAATGTTGAGATGGATGTGTGGGCATACTAGGTTAGATAAAATAAGTAATACAAATATTAGAAAAAAATTAGGAGTAGCTCCGACAGTTGAAAAGAATGAGAGAAATATATCTAAGATGGTTTGAACACGTGTATAAGAGACCTTAGATGCTCTAGGATGACCGGTAGAAAACAAAGACATTAACTAATATTAGAAGGGGGAGATGAAGGCCTAAAAGGAATTGGAAAACAACTGTAAAAAATGACATGTTTTATATCAATTATATGATCCATATGACCAATTCTCCATAGTAGGATAAAGGGTTAGTTGTTTTCTAAGGAGCCAAAAATCATTTTGGCAACAGCGAAACTTATTACGTTATTAAGGCTCACTCGTGGATGCTACTGATGAAAGTGATGTGAAAAAAGTGTATTTTGAACTTGATCCTTGAAAAATGGTACTGTTCTCCTTTTCTGCAATTCTGTGTAGTTAAAATAAAAGTAACAGACTTGATCAATTGAATTGTACTTAGCCCATTTGTTGTTCTCCATTTGAACAAGTAATGGTTAACATTTCTTCTGGGGATAGAATGATTTTAAACCTCAGTGAAATTTCTCATGAAATTATGTTTCCAAACATTGTTATGGTATTTGTAGTGTTAGATGGCTCCTGACGGTCCAGCTTTCTGTATTCGTATACTTAGTCCAATATTTAATGCCAATGACATTTTGCACCTGGAGAAAAATGGGCTAGGTTTCAAGTTATTCAGGATTGTAATCCAACAAATTTTAGAAGTTGGCTTCAGGATCCAGTGAATGAATTGGTCATGGGTTTCTCGTGTAACTTCTGTTCATGTTTAGCAGTTGTTTAAAGCTACTACGTAGAAGAAGTCTCTTATTGTTTACACTTTTTGTGCTTCCATTTCTTAGCCCGAACTAAGTTGCTTCACAACCTGACCACTGTAGTAGCTGCTAGATTTTATCCAAGTTGCTCCATCATACTAATCTTCAAAGGAATAATCAAATTCTGTAATAATTGACTGCATTTTTCTGTGCTTGCATTTATTTAAGGTTGATAACTTCCTATTCATTGGCCTCTTAATTGGACATCTTGGCATTTGCTCATCTTTTGCAATTTCTCCTAAGCATTTTTATCTTTACATTTGTTTTTAATGTAATCTTACGAGAAGTGGACCATTTACTATGGTGTTCGCATATTCTGTGGCATATATATTCCCCTCCCCTTCAGGTTCTACATTATCTGTATGATAAAGATATTATACAAGAGGAAGCAATACTGAACTGGGCATCTGAGAAGGAAAATGCAGACGAGAGTGATAAGGTTTTCCTCAAGCAGGCAGAAAAATTTATCCAGGTGCGTTACAGTAACCTCCCTTGACTTCTGTTGTAAATGCAGTGTGGTACTGGAAATTCTGTTGCAAACCCTATCTGGGAGCTTTGTGCTCAATGATCTATACAAATTGGTCAAGTGTCTTTTTCTTTATTTTTTAAACTGAAATTGCAGTAACCATGTTGTGAATTAAGATCGTGCAGACATAACTCCATCTTAAATGATCATGCCTGACCTTGTTTTGCTTGTCTTCCTGTTCTTGCACATGAAGCTTACAACATACACTAGTGGACTTCTGTGGTCTTGTTTATGTACTTCTCTTAGTTAATTACTTGCCTGTTCAATCTCCGATTAATTGATGCAGTGGCTGAATGAAGCATCTGAAGAAGAGGATTGAGGAAGTGATCGAATTTTGTAGCTGGTTATCTGGCAGTCTACTGTATACTTTTAGCGTCCCCCCTGGTCCTTTCTTTTACGGTTCTGGTAGATTGGAGTCATGGCAAACCATCCTGCAGTTCGAGTTTTCAGCCGCTTTGTGCATTAGAGAACGCTTTGTCTAACGTGAAGTGTTACTATTGATATTTGATCTGCAATGTGTGTTGTTACGTTGCTGAAAGTATTGAAAAGGGAAGGGATGAAAGGCGGGGGATGAAATTTTGACACCTGAGTCGAACTTTTGCCCTCCCTGTTTGCCGGATACCTCATTACCTCTCAAGACTCTTTAACACTTGAGTGAATGTACATAAGATTGTTTGCTTGGTTCCTTAAATATCTTGTTTGGTCTATTTGATATAATGCTTAATTTTGAATGCTGTTGTTAGTTAGTTATGAAAAATATTAATATGATCGGCTTTTCATTTCCTTTTAATTTTTGTTTAGTAGTATAGTAAGGCTAATTATGTTGGACATCCTTTGTACCTCATTTCTCATGCACAATAGAAATTTTCCTTGAGAAATTGGGAAAATTTTTATTAAGGGCATAATAGGGTTTAAAATTTCTTAAAAGGGTGTTAAAATTTTAATATTCCTTTTAAAGGGCATGAAAATGTATTAATGCTTTAAATGAATTGTTAATGTCATCTGTTTATATCACTTTTTGTTCAAGATTAATATTTTTAAACATACCATATGCTTACTAACAAACTACCAAACATACCATTTGTAACATATCATATGTTTACTAACAAACTTACAGTTTTTAATTTGGAACTGTTTGTATATTTCTTTTTCTTTTCAAGGTAAGATTTATATTCTAAGGCAGGTTGCCTAATCAGACTAGGATGTAGGCGTCCAAATCCTTCCTTTGTACTATTTAGGCTAAATCACTCAAGTGTGTTATTGTGTGTGTGTCCCGATTTTTGCACAGCTTCTTGTTTCATCCAATACAATTCTACCACCTGTATATAATATAATTCTAAATCCACACTATTTACCCACAAACATCCCTCAAATAAAATTACAGGAAACTTTTGCCCCAAATCACCCAGACAAATTTTAAGGGTCGACTGCTCAGGATTTTATTAGTAGAGGAGAATTTTTTGCTTAGTATTAATTTCATCTTTAGGTTTTGAAACTTTTCTTTCTTCCCAAATATCAACCAACTACCTAGAAGCTGCTTTCTTCTCAGTACTCTCATCTCCCCTATCATAAGCATTCTTAAGAGTGGCAGGAAATAACTTGCGAAATTCATCAGCCGTAGAATTAGCTTGTCTGAAAACATGTATGATGGAGAAAGAGTGGTTATCCATAATCTGTCAGATCTGCCTGAAGAATGCGGAAAAGCCGACGTGTCATATTAACTAATGTGAGGGAATCTGATTCAAATCAGAGCTCTTGGGAATTATGCAGTGTGAACTTCGGCGCGATTCACAACACTGCCCGTGTAACACAATATCATCGTAAAAAACTCACGTGGGACTGGGAGATTGATCTCACACTCCTAATTAAATCGAAAGGTAAAATACTCCCATCGGAGTTCAGAAGAACATATGTTGAAGCAGATGAGTTGACATAAACTTGTTGAATTTAACAAAACAAATCCCCATACTTCTTCTTGACCTTATAAGGATCAAATTTATTAATGACTTGAAATAAAATGTGTAAACAGGAGACTACAGATAATAATAATAGAACAGTCAACTGGGATATGAACATGAGATTTATCAAGGCATGCACGAATCTCATCTATCTTCTTATCAAAAGTTGGCATTGCTGGTTCAAAATTAACAAAATCATTAATGCCTTCTTCACTTTATGATTATTTGAACCCATTAAAAAAACGAAATTGTTATTTGCAGGACCAGTTTTACTAATCATAGGACCATTTTTAAAAAAATTTGAGCCGTGAAATGACCGTTTTGCCCTTCCCTTTTCTACTACACATATGTTTGAAATTAGAAGTTTTTTTTACTGTGGACTCCTTCGCCTCCTTCTTCGTCTTATGGTTTGGTCTTGCAATTTTCGGTGTTTTCCGGCTATATTTTACTAATGTTAATATAAATTTCGGCCTTGTTCGCCGGAAAAACGAGTTTCCGGCAAACTGTAGAAAAAATCGTTTGTGTGAAATAATTTTCCCGAAAATAATCGCTCATAGTGGGCGATTTTTTGGGATAAAATCGCCCACCAAAACCATTGCCCACTGGGCGATTGTTATTGGAATAATCGCCCACCATGGGCGATGTCCAGTGTGGGCGATTGTTACAATAACAATCGCCCACCATGGGCGATTGTTTTGGATAAAATCGAAAAAAATCGACCAGTTAAAAAATTATTTTATTATTTAAAATGTTTAGGAATATTATTGTTTTTTTATCACTTAAAATTTAAAAAAGTGTCATGTATTTAGTAAAACGGGTCTTGCAATTAACATGCCCCTAAAAAAATTGCTCTACTCATTGTGATCTCCAATTCCATCACGTTCAAACGAGAGATTATTCGGTGCATTCGTTGTACTACGTAGGATTATGCAACCAGATACATTTTGAGGGAAAGTGCTATTGTTGGGGAATATAATGTACATATAGGAGCCCCATGAATTAATATAAATATGAATAGCTAGCTTCTGATAGGCTTGCTGCACTATTTTTAAGGATACAACAGATGCATACAATAATTTTTCGGTTCATATATATATATATATATATATATTCAAGCTTGAATAAATCGTAAATCATTTGTTTATCTTCATAATCAAAATTTTGACCTGTAAGATCTATGACCTCGTTAATTTCTTATGGGAATACTACTAGGTTTTTGTGGGAATATAGAATTAATGAGAGGTCCTTGAGCAATTCTCCCAGCATCAATTTCGTTAGTTATAGTTCCCGAATTAGCCCATAAAGCTTGCAATTCTATTTATTTGTTTGAATTGTTGAGTCATTTGAGTATACAGATTTTAAACTGCAACTGTCATAATATGAAACTCTTTAAACATATCAGAAAGCGTAATATCTCCACTACTTTAGTTAACCAATATTGTAAGGAAAAGACTATGGCTAGGGGTGAGCAATCACTATTACCCGACCCGACCCGGACCGACCCGCCCCGACCCGGTCGGGTCCGGGTCATATTCAGACCCCGACCCGGTTGGTCGGGTCGGGTCGGGTTTCTGGGCCGGGTCTTTTTTTTTTTTTTTTTTTTTTTTTTTTGGGTTCCTTCCCCTCCAAATTGTACTTCCTAAATGTATGAATAGAACCCACAAAACAGATTTCTGAGAGAAGAAAATCCCAGTAACAAAAAGATATCAGATCAAGAACATTTCTAGTTCACAGGACCTCCACTCCAAAGCCAATGATTATCCTTGAAAAGCTTAGAATGAAGGTTTAAAGGCAACTTATTAAGTGAAGGGGTCTCAGGCTCTAAGATTGGTAATCATCTGCAACAAGGGTAAAATTCTAAATGGTGCTAATACCAAAGCAGGAACTAGGTACTGATATTCGAAAATGTATGAAAATTAGCTAAAGAAATGGTGCTGAAACGCCAGTTACAAAAGCAATGTCCTGCATCAGTTATGCTTAATAATCTTCTACCATTACCGAATAGAATAGTGTTAAATTGTCTTCAAAGACAAAGTTATTGCTATAATCACTTGGTAGAAAGCCCAGTTGAGCAAGGGGAAATTGTAGTTCAAGCAGAGGTCTGGGCACCAAAAACATCAGGCATATATCAATTCAAGTAATCACATATTTGATGAGCACAGTAAAGCTCTAAGCTAGAAAGTTAATTATTCACATTCCAAGTAGAACAGACCATTTATGTTTGACTAATATCAGTAAAAAGACTAACAAAAGAGTGGCTGCTAAATGCTACAGCAAGATATCAGCAACAGAATCCTTTGTAGACCTCAATTTGTCAACATACACGAAACCCCCATCTTCATAACTCTGTCACTCGGCAAAAACAAATTAATACGGAGTACAGTTCAACAACAACAAAAATTAAGCCTTTATCTTACTACGTGACATAGGCTATACAAACCTCGCAATCGATTTTAGTTAAAGGCACATAGAAAACATGTTAAAGCATTTAGGGGGGAAAAAAATAAAAAAATTCCCCCATAAATATCAATTAGTATTTCCTGCAACAAAACTAATGGTAATGATAACAATAATAATAAATCAAATCAAATAATGCAGCAGCAAAGTGAACCCACACTAAGTTTTTAAACTCATAAGCTTTTGAAAGAAGTTTATGGGGAAGAAGATGCACCACAGAGAGAAGCTCAAATGCATGAAAATAAATATATCTTCACAGAAATCAATATGCGTCAAGAAAACCTTATGGTGTTGGAACTGAAAGCAGGAGTATTATCTACCATTTCTTCAGACTTGAGTACAGGAAATAAATATCCAAAATACAGACACTAACAATGGAGCTAGCTAGAATATTGCTATTAGCTATTAGCTATGAGAAACAACAAAGAATAAAACAAACAGATCTAAAAATTTCTTCTGTGGCATTTTGAATTCATGTGTCCAGCAGCCAAAACTACACAAGGGGAACTACTCACAGAGCCAAGATGCAAATAAGTTCCAAGGTTCTGACAGAAGAAGGAAACTCAAGTGGTGTCATGACTGAACAAAGTACATAGGTAATCAGATTTTAGTTTTTGAGCCAGTTAGAGACAAAATGTTACGCACACATCCTGATCGGAATAGACAAAAAAGGAGCACTTATCAATGGGAAAACTGAAGGGGATGATCATCCAAGTGCACTTGAAGTTGGAGTTTATTGCACTGAAAAATTTCAGCCTTATTTAAGTGAAACTTGATGCTTTCATAAAGCCACCCTAAATGGTTTAACTTTGAAGTATTTCACACTTAGACACAGATACATGCTCATAGACACAGGAGCACTTATCAATGGGAAAACTGAAAAGGAAACCAAGTTACATGAATTCTCTAAAGCTTCAATAGTTAAAAACAATAACTCATTGAATTCTCTAAAGATCCACTTCGAAAACAGTACCTCATCAAGTTACATGAATTAGCAAGACCCAACTGGAGGAAACCAAAAACTTCAACTATTGAAGCAAATAAATGTTTATAAATCACTAACCCAATAACTTCTGAAATTACAAAACACAAAATACCACAGGGATTCATTGGGTTTTCCCTATCAAAGTACCCAATAACTTCCTAACTTTTTCTAAATTACATGAAGTGCAAAGATTGTATTGCCAGATGCTTCTTTCTAACTTTTGAATCTTCTAAATTACATGAAGTGAAATTTTCATTGAATTCTCTAAATATATCAATCATAAAATGCAATCATAAAACCCATACAGAGACCTCAAGGTAAAGAACAGAAAACCCAAAAATCCATTGTTTACAAAGCAATGGCTCAGTTTAAGTAAAACCATAGTCATCAATCAAATCAAAACAAAACTGCCATCAACAATCTCAATTGCAATTGATTGAAAAAGCTATTCAACCAGTGCGACAGAAACTAAAATCATCCAGCTTACCTATTAAAATCAACCAGTGCGTAAAGAAAACAACAAAATTGAAAAGAGCCCAGATGAAGAGAAGGGTTTAGTTACCCATAGGCGGGATTTGGGAGCTTCAGAGCAGATCCGACACCTTCGCCACGCTACGTAAGTTTTCTCCGTCATCCCACCGCCGCACCGAATTCATCTTTTCCCGGATCTTTTTAGTATTCTCGGAGCAGGTTTTGATGATGAGAGGTGAAGTACAGCTGGAGTCAATTGAGGACCTCAGTCACGCCAGTGACTCCGATCCTCTGCTTCAACCGCAGCCCCAATCTATAGAATCGTCGTGGTCGTTGGTTTAGGTCAGCTCCGCCAGTGAGATTCGGGAAGCGAATATGGAGGAGCTTGAGTCCGGTTCCTTACCTTCTTGTAGAATTTGCCTTGAATGCGATGAAGCTGGTACTAATTGCTCTAACCCGTGTCAAGGACGGCTCCGACGGAAGTCTTCGATGGTGACGAGGAAGACTGCCGGCGGTTGATAGGGGCGGCTCCGGTGGACTTCCGGAACAGTGGGACGAATGAAGGAGAAGAAAATTTTGAATTGCGGGTCGGGATGGGTAATCGTGTTTTGAACTCCTCCCCGACCCGTCCCGAAATTTTGGAGCGTGGAACCGAACCGACCCGAAAAATAGGGTCAATTTCGGGTTGGGTCCGGTTCCGACCCGCGGTTCGACCCGACCCGCGGGTATTTGCTCACCCCTAACTATGGCTTTGTTTCGAACGTAAAGCTTACTTTGATATCACTAAGTTGCATGGAAATGTGAAAATGGTGTGACACCTAATTAACACCGAACTAGTCAATGCAAAACCAGGAAAACACAAAAAATCCATCGGAGACGAACATAACTCAAAATAATAATTCTTTATTAAAAAAATTGCAAAAACTTGTATGAAACAGGTTTAGTGACGCGTGATCTCTTTCATCCAATTTTCTAAACCTTTTTTTAGTTATGAAAATTTTCCATTTAAAAAAAAAAAGAATTAAACATATACTTTAAGAGTGAAAGGCTTATAATAGGCTTGTCGTTTTCGTTTTCGTTTTCGTTTTCGTTTTTGTTTTGTTTTTGACTTGTACATTAAATTTAATATATTATAATCCTTTTTCATATTTCCAATATAACTTTTTACATTTCCAATACACTTTTTACATTACAAAACTATTTTTCAAAAATATGTTTTCAAAATCAGGTTTTAAAACACATCATAAAAAACAAGCCCATAGCACTTATAATTTTGAACCTGAAAGTGTTACTTTTCATAATTGTACATATATTTTTTAAATGAAAATTTTATTTTAAAAAAGTAATAATTATACGTTTGAATGTATGATTACTTTTTAGAATTAAGTTTATAATTTTGAAATAAGAAGTTTGCTTTAGATAATAACACATATACTTTTAGACGTAGAAATGAATTTGTTAGAAATAAAATTATACTCCCTCTGTCCCACTCAAAGAGTCCACTTTGAAATGTGTACAACTTATTATGAATTGTGAGATACAACATCTAAAATAAGTAATTTACCACCATAATTTTCACTTATATCCTTACTTAATTTAGAAGTAAGGATTAATTGTGAACCACACATTGTAATATTAGTAAGAGTATCTAATGTAAATAAATTCAAAGTGAACTCTTTAAATGAGACAAGATTTTTTTTTTGAAAGTTGACTCTTTGAATGGGACAGAGGGAGTACAATTGAGATGAAAAGTTTAGTGCAGAAAGTAACACTTAAACTTTTGGACGAAACGTGATATTTGTTGAGAATTAAACTTCTACTTATAAAAGTAAATGTGACATCCCAATCTCACAATGCCGCATACAAGAGACTAGCTTAACTGAATGTCTGTCTGGTTCGCACCAGGACTCATTTTCATTCAAAACAAACCAACCATACTTTATTATAATAGTGTTAATATTTTACACAGCCATATTTTATATAATTCTCAGAGATACGAACTTAAACAAAACCTCATCGTCTATAACTTGAACCAACTATTGCAGTGATTCATGTTGTCCTAATACCGATAGTGAGCACAATCATCTACGTACCAAGGATCTGTAACAATTTTATTTAAAAACAGAAAACAAAACAAGAACATGGAATGAGCCCATGCCTAGTGAGATTACACCGTTTTCGCAAACATTTACCGAGTTGCATAGTTACCAATGCATAGAATTCAAACATTCCTAGCACATAGCATTCATGATTCAACTGTATAGTTCACATTTTCAAGCAAAATAAGAGAATAAAAGGCAGCCGTTCAAGTTCTATGTGAACCATGAACGAACTAGCCAACTTACCTCGGTGTTCATTCATTCATTCCATGCTCATTTCCATGTTCATTCATTCATTCATCCAGTCATTCATTAACGAAAATTCCTGACAATGATTCATTTCATCAACCATGCTCTGATACGATTACTGCATCAGTAAAAGGGCCAAGTCAACATTTGGTTTACCAGAGTTACAATTCCATTCCTTAAGTCTAGATTAGTAGTTGTTGAACAAGTCCAGGATTGACTGGCTTGATTTTTGCTGCTTTGTTATCTTTCTGTTGCCATAGACTTGTATAAACAGGGGTGCAAGGCTCTGTGAGAACTCATCGAATAAACCAAAAGTATTTCTTCTTCTTCATTATTTGCTCCATTGTTCTTCTCTGCTGTATCAGTGGTATCAGAGAGAAGGTTATGGATACTCGCAACAAGACAAATGCTGAGTTCCGTAATGAAGTTAGCGATGCCTTAGCAAGGCATAAGTCTAATTTTGACCAAGTGAACATCACCCTTCAAGCTGTACTCACTGAAATACAGAACCTCCGACTTCGCCAAGAAACCGATACTAACCCCTTTGCACAAGCACAAACCTCAACTATCACTCCCCATAACCCAAACTTGAAACTCCAGTTCCCTCAGTTCACCGGTGAGGACCCTCATGGTTGGATCTATAAAGCAGAACAGTTTTTCACCTTCCACTCCATTGCCCTAGCCAGCAAAGTCCTCATGGCATTCATCCATTTAGATGGCCCAGCCTTACATTGGCATGTATGGCTCATCAAACGCCGTGGGGTGGCCAATTGGAAGGAGTATACAACAGCAGCCTTGGCTTGTTTCGGCCCTTACCAGATTGCGGCAAACTACGACAGTAGCCTCGTATTAGTCAGCATTTGAAAAGCTATCCCATCAGGTAGAAGATTTGCCCGACGAGTTCTTGCTGGGTTGCTTCATCACCGGTCTAAAGGATGAGATCCGATTAGACCTGAAAATCAAACATCCACAGTCCTTGACGGAGTCATAGCCCATTTGATTGAGGAGAGGAATCAACTTCAAAAAAGGCCAAGCCTCTCTCTTTGGTCAACTTCAGCCTCGACCTCCTCCACTTCGCCGGCTACAGCCACCGGCGGCACCACAGCTCCACCACCGAACCCGACCCCACTCACGGGTAGCATAACGGTTCAACGAATCTCCTTGGATGTTGCAGCTGATCGGCGACGCAAGGGGTTGTGCTACTATGTTGACGGGAACCAATGTCTCAAACCCTGTTGTTCATGATCTTAGACAATCCCGATCCACCCATCACCGCCGAGCTCGATCAACCCAACATGGACCTAGAGACGCTGGATCACTCACCGGAAATTTACCTGCCCACCATTGCCGGCTTCGACCATCCTCGAACCATGCGGCTTTGTGAAACTATAAAAACTCTCTGGTGATAATTCTCGTAGATAGTGGTAGCATCCATAATTTTATTGACCAACTTTTGGTCGAACCATCGGTCACCGCTTATTTCTATGTCCTCTCGGCTGCGGCATGTCAAATCGTCCTTGGAGTGGGCTGTCTACGAACGTTGGGAACGGTTCATATTGATTACACTAGCTTGACGATGAGTTTTACTCAATTGGGCAGCACACAAACCTTGCGGGGCTTGAAACCTAGCCCACTCTAAGGCTCTGTTCTCTTGTAGCTTTGGTAGAGGGAATTTTATTAGAGGGAAGTTTTTTGTTCGAAATTTTTTGGAGGGAAGTTTTTTTTGGAAAATTGTATAGGTGAGAGATAAAAAAGTGTAATGATTGTGTTATTTTTTGAATTTATGTGAGTAGGTATTTAGAGGGAATTTTAAAATTTTAATTTTAAATTGTTGAAAAAGTGAAGTTGTTTCTTTGTGTGAAGTTTTGGAAAAAAAAAAGTGATGATTCTTGAAAAATTACCACAAGAGAACAGAGCCGAAGAGCTTAGCCCAAAAGAATTCAACAATCTACAAGACCAAGACTTTATCCTAACTATCTCCACCCAAAGCCCAACCCAAACTCACAAGCAACACCACCCAAATCAGCCCAACCCAACACCAAACCCACATCAACCCATGGACTTAAGGCAACTCCTGCTTGAGTTTAAGGAAATTTTCAACACCGAACCAATTCTACCCCCGCAAGACCAAATGACCCCCAAATTAATCTCAAGGCCAACACAGAACCCGTCAGTGTCCGACCCTACAAATATCCCCACTACCAAAAATCCGAGATTGAAAAAATGGTTTGCTCCCTACTAGACGCCGATCTCATCCGACCGAGCCACAACCCGTTCTCCTCCCCCGTGATCCTTGTAAGGAAGGCCGATGGCAACTGGAGGTTCTGCATTGACTACCGACCTTTGGACCACATCACTGCCAAGGATAAATTCCCAATTCTGGTGAACAAGGAATTGTTGGACGAGTTATTCGAGGCCAAGTTTTTCACTTGACCTCACGGCCGGGTACCACCAGATCCGGGTTCGTCTGGAAGACATCTATAAAATTGCGTTCTGCACCCATGAAGGGCACTATGAGTTCATCGTCATGTCGTTTGGGCTGACCAACGCCCTGGCAACATTTCAAGGGCTGATGAGCAAGATTTTTCGTCCCTACCACCTGAAATTTGTTCTCGTATTTTTGATGACATTTTAATCTACTCGCCTACTTGGGCGGATCACCTCCGACACCTGAGACTGGTGTTTCACATCTTGCAGACTAATCATTTTTTTTTTTAAAGAAACAAAATGCAGGTTCGGTGTAACACAGGTAGACTACATGGTCGTGTTATCTCAGAAGAAGGTGTCGCCGTCGACCCCAGCAAAATCACGGCAATCCAAAACTGGCCAAGCCCAACCTCGCCCAAGGCTGTTAGCGGGTTTCTAGGCCTCACCGGCTATTATCGTAAGTTTATACCCCACTTTGGCAGCCTTACCACCTTGGTTACCCGATTGTTGTTAAGGAAGGGTTTGCATGGGGCCCCGACGCCGAACAGGCCTTCCAAGCTCTGAAGGACGCACTCATGTCACCGCCAGTAATAGCTCTCCCGAACTTCTCACAACACTTTGTCGTTGAATGTGATGCAAGTGGCGTGGGCATCGAGGCCGTTCTCTCCCAGAATTAGCTACCCTTGGCATACTTCAGCGAGGCATTAAAAGGCACGGCCCTGTCCTTGTCAGCTTATGAGAAGGAGATGTTAGCAGTGGTCAAAGCAGTGCGGAAATGGGACCTTACCTACTCGGTCGGCCTTTACAGTACGAACCAATCAGCAGAGCTTGAAGTATTTACTGAAGTAGCGAATCATCACACCAGTACCGTCCCGATGGCTGCCAAAATTATTGGGATATGATTACACAATCAAGTACAAACGCGGCCCAGAGAATCAAACGACTGATTCCCTTTCTCGGGTCGTTGAGTTCCAGAGTAGCTCAGTCTCGTCTCCACATGTGGGCTGGTGGGCCCAACTAC
The DNA here is from genome assembly GCA_016801395.1 of Leptodermis oblonga. Taxonomy (NCBI): domain Eukaryota; kingdom Viridiplantae; phylum Streptophyta; class Magnoliopsida; order Gentianales; family Rubiaceae; genus Leptodermis; species Leptodermis oblonga. The sequence goes on along the minus strand of CM028755.1, from coordinate 13,792,356 downwards.
AAAATGAGGTCAAGGAAGACACGTCCTATCAGAACCCCAAGCACCCAGATTTAACAAAACGTGATGGGGTCTGGTTCCGAGACACCTGCATTCTCCTAAATCCGAACTCCCCGCTCTTGCAACATATCCGGTCAGATTCTCATGCATCCCCAACAGAAGGCCACTTTGGGTGCCTTAAAATGTTTAGCCGCATCAAGCAGAGTTTTTTTTTTTGGCCGGGAATGATTCCGAGGGTTAAGGAGTTTTTGTGCAAGTGCACCACTTGCCAACGGTTTAAGTCTGACACTCAAAAACTGACAAGTCTACTCCAACCATTGGCCATCCCGACGATAATCTGGACTGCAATGTCTATAGACTTCATCGATGGGTTGTCCTCACCGAAGGGGTTCACCGTTATCATGGTGGTCGTTGATTGTTTGTTAAATACGCTCACTCCACGCCACTCAAACACCCCTACACGACAACCACTATCGCTAAATCCTTCATCGCCAATATAGTCCGTCTCCACGGCTTTCCCACTTCCATTGTCAGTGACCGTGACAAGGTATTTCTCAGCAATTTTTGGAAAACCTCTTCCACCTTCAAGGGACGGAGCTATGCATTACCATCCCCAGTTCGATGGGCAGACCGAGGTGGTGAACTGTACACTGGGCCGGTACCTCCGGTGTTTTGCAGGAGATCGCCCTCATCAATGGGTCGAGTGGCTCCCCTGGGTGGAATATAGCTACAACACTTCCATCCATTTGGCAATAGGCACCATGCCATTTGAGGTAGTGTATGGCATTCCTCTGCCAAAACTCCTCGATTACATTCCCAAAACGGCAAAACTACCAGCATTGGACGAATGTCTCCGGGATCGAATGACAGTCCTCCAAGAATTGTGACGAAATTTGGAGCTGGCCCATCACCGCATGAAGTAGCAAGCCGATCAGCATCATAGGGAGGTCCAATTTGAAGTGGTCGATTTCGTCTACTTAAAGCTGCAGCCATACCGACAGACGACCGTGGCTTTCCGTTCTGCGACAAAGTTGGTTGCCCGTTTTTTTGGACCCTTCAAAATTTTAGAGTGCATCGGTCATGTAGCCTATCGGTTGGAATTGCCAACAGGGTCACAAATTCATGATGTCATCCATTTGAGCCTCTTATGAAAGCATCTTAGTCCAGGTCACACTCCACTGGCCATACCTCTTTTGACCCTCGCACCAGACGTCGGCCTCCTTTCAGAACCAGAAGCCATCCTCGAATGCAAGACCGTTCAGAAGGGCACTTACCGACCTAAGTAGGAGGTTATGATCAAAAGGAAAGGAGCACCGGTAGAAGACGCAACGTGGGGCAATGCGTAGCGTTTGGCTCACACGTACCCTAAGTTCAGCCTCGCAGACAAGGCTGATGCTAAGGGGGGTGACTGATAGGATTACTGCATCAATAAAAGGGGGGCCAAGTCAACATTTGGTTTACCAGAGTTATAATTCTGTTCCTTAAGTAGATTAGTAGTTGTTAAACAAGTCCAGGATTGACTGGATTGATTTTTGCTGCTTTGTTATCTTTCTATTGCCATAGACTTGTATAAATAGGGGTGTAACTGTGTAAGGCTCTATGAGAACTCATCGAATAAACCAAAAGTATTTCTTCTTCTTCATTATTTGCTCCATTGTTCTCCTCCGCTGTATCATGTTCTTTCATTCATTTGTTTATTTCAGGTTACATTCATGAAATAATAATTTCAAAATTATAAACAGTCAAAATTCAAAGACCAAGCTTCCTGCCAGCTTGTGAATTCAGTAACCGTACCAATTAATGAACAGTCAAGATTCATACATATATAATCACGAGTTCCAGTATATAAAGAAAGTACATAAAAAATCTTCACAAATATATATGCATCCAAGAAGATATATAAACACGAAAGGACTTTTCCAATCTTAAAACATTTCACACATGATTTTAAAAGCTTGTAAAACATGCCATCACAATGACTCCAATTCAAATTCAATTATTAACAACGTTAAAATAGTATCCATTTTCAGTGAGAAACTCACTTCGGTCTATAGATGCATGCTCACTAGTATCCGAATGATCTGCAGTATACAAGTTTCATTATTTAGACTTTATTATCGAGTTTAAATAAATCTTTAGATTTTAGGATTTTAAGAGTTTGATCTTTCAATCCGTATATTCCTAATTGTTTTCATGAATTTAAGTAATTATACATTAAAGTGTTTAAGGTTATAAAAGAAGTTGTAAGGGTTTTAGTTTGAATTTGTAAAAATTCATGTTTCTAGGGTTGGATCGGTTTTACCCGCTCAAATGGCGGTAATAACTGATGAAACCCCTGTTCCAGCTTCACAAAGCGGTTTTTCCCACAATCAGAGAGGTAAAAATCGCACTTCGGGAATTTTCTGCTGTGAAGATCGGTTATAACTTGTCTCAGAGAGGTAAAATACCGGCTCAGAAAATTATCTCAGGTTCGGAAACCGGTTTTTCCCACACTTTGGTTGGAAATAACCGATTTTCTTGAGCCAAGAAAATCGGTTATAACCACTATACGATCAGTTATATCCAGTCTTGCCTAGATTCAGTTTTTCCAAAACTTCTAACTTTGGGTTTCAATCAAAACAACTTCAAAACATGTTTTTCTTTGGTTCATTTTGTTCAAAATCAATCTTATAATGATTCTATAATAATTCTATCAATCCATAGCACATTTACAACGTTCGGAACTAAAGATGCAGATCAAAACCTTAAAAAAAAACTCAAAATTCTAACATTTCAATTTCTATGCATCATAAAAATCCAAAATTCAATGTTATTGTAAGTAATTTAAGCTTACCACTGTGTTCCTAAAGTTGATAAGGTAGGTTTTCATGGACTAGAATCAAAATCCAAGCTTCAAATCTCCTACTTTCCTTTTTTCTTCTATTTTATCTCTTTTCTTTCTTTCGCTTTTCTCTCTACTTTCTCCTACTTGATTGTTCTTGATTCCGTGCAAATGAATCATTCCTAAGAGTTTTGGGGTGTTTTTGCTTCTCCTTAGGTGGTCTCCGGGGTAGGCCATATACCCTAGGGTCATAGCCCACCCTTGGAACTGGGAGAAGATATTTTTTTCGTCACAAGATATCAATCAGTTTAACCAATCAAGTCAGGCTAAAATCACTCTGACATTGGTCAGCTTGGCAAATAGCTGTAATAACCGGTCCAAGTGCGGGTATAACCGTCTTCAAGCGGTGAGATATTTTTCTTCACAATTTTAAGGCGGTTTGGGCGGGTATAACCACTCAAATACAGGTAATTACCTCACTTCGACTTTTTCCCTATTTTCCAATTTTCTTATTTCCATTCCACAAATTCTAAAATCAACATATCTTTTATCAGAACACCCTAATACATCATCTCGTGCTTAGAAAAACATCATAATTCTAAATTAACAATCAAACATCCTAATTCATAAAATTGATTTCCTAATCAAAATTATCAAGAAAAATTATATAACTTTATAATCGTGCGTAATTGAATTTAAAAATATAACTGTGTAAGAAAATATAAAATTATAACGGTTAAACTAAGACAAAAAATTACGGGGTCTCACAGTAACACTTATGTTTTTGGACGTAAAAATAATATTTGTTAAGGCTTAAACTTATGGCAAATGTTATTGCCAAAGCAAGAATTAGCATCTAGAGCAATAAGTTACCTATCTTCCAAAAATACCCTTAGTCAGTCAAACCACTCATCCTTTCCTTCCCCGCCGTATTAGTTATAAATATCACTTCCTAATTATTCTCCCCCAATACATCATCAACTCTTCTCTCTTATGCCTATGGCTGAACAATCTTCACCATCACTACTTACAGCGACTGCTGAACAATCTTCACCATCACCCACACACGGTTCAGGTTGCTAATGAATGACACAAATCCCAAGAATTCCAATTTTAAAGAACAAAATTTCAAATTGTGGTTGTTGAAGGTTAAGAAATGGTCATTTATGGTAACTGCAGTTCCACTAAACGAATAAAAAAATTGAGACATGATAATCATAATCTTGAATGTTTTTTCTTTTTTACATGTGTATTGTTCTTGAATGGTTGTTGGGTTAATGAACTATCATCAGTAGGGAATAACAAGGATTGTGGTGGATTTGATGATGGCAAAAAAGAGGTTTTGTTGTTCGAAGGAATTGGGACTGCAAAAAGCATAGATCTTTATGTTGTGGAAGATCTTTCAGACTAGTAAACATCACCGCTAAGTTAGTAAATCATTCCAACAGCAGCTGTATTAGAAAATTCCAATGCTGCAGGAGAAGAAACAATGGGGTTAATTAATTTGGACTGCTTCCGTCCTTGTCCTTGTGATGTATCCCGTGATGATCTGTGTGTTGTAGTTGAAAAGTTTGGTTTGTTGCGAGGAAGAAGAAAGAAAGCTATGATTTTGGAGAAGATTAATGAGAAATTAGGGAGGAAAAAGGTAAGTAATTTGGGGTGAAGTAATATTGGCAATCACAGAGTAGATAAAATACTGAAAAGCAAAAAGTGAAAATAGGGATGGCTGTATCTGAGACAATTGCAGGTATGACAGCTGATGCAGTTGTTGGGTGTTCCAGTCGCGATTGCAGGAGTGGTAGCTGCCGGTAATGGCTCCTTTCGTAGTTGCTGGAGTGGATCTTGTTGTGAGGCTCGCATGCAAGCTAGTCATGGGAGTATAATCATAAGAAGTATTTTTCGGTTGCTTACATGTAGTATGAATCTTCATATTGTTTTCTTTTGTTATGAGAATATTGATTATACACTGATTATGTTGGATGAATTAAATGGGGATCAATACATTAATTAACTAAAATAATAAATAAATAAAAAGTAATTTAACATTTTGACTAACTAAGGGTATTTTAGGAAGATAGATGATATGCTGCTCCGGATGCTAATTTTTTGCTCTGGTAATAACAGCAGTCTAAACTTATACTCTTGAAAAAAAAAAAAAAAGAGTTTATTGTAGACAATAACACTTGTATTTATATATATATATATATATATATATAGTGGTACTTGTTGAAAATTAAACTTGCATACCTTTGAAATGAAAAGTTTATCATAGAAAGTAACACTTTTCCCCCAAATAATCCAATTTTATTCGAAAATTATGAAATTATGGCATGTCAGGGTTACTTTCCCAACTAAAGGAAACGATTTCCGAAAAATCGTTTTCTCCCCCCTTTTTTTTCTTTTTTTTTTTTTGGTTTTGTTTTTGCTTAGGGAGAAAAATGAATCGTTTTCTTTCATAATTTTTTGTTTTTTTTATACTTTTCTGAAGAAAATGATTTCCAGGATATCTTTTACTTCATAATTTATATATTTTTAACTTTTAGGGATTCATAATTTATTTATGTTTTGTCTGAAGAAAATGATTTCTGGGAAATCACTTTCTTCATATTTTTATTTTTTTACTTTTCTAAAGAAAAAGATTTTCGAAAAACATTTTCTTCAGAATTTTTTTTATTTTTTAAACTTTTAGGGAGAAATCTTTTTCTCCGGAATTTTGCATATTTACCATCAAGAAGTATGTCGTACAACCAAATTGAAAAAGGAAAACCATTATTTAAATTTTTATAGCAGCACAACACCATTGCTGTTGCTATACCAGAAATAGTCCAACAAATGTATTATGCATTAATAAATATTCAGAAGAAAAAGATTTTTAAGAAATTGTTTTCTTTAGAAAACAAAAAAAGAAATTAATTCTGAACAAAACAATTTTCAGGAAATCATTTTCTCCATAAAAGTATAAAAAGAAAAAAAAATTCCAAAGAAAAAGATTTCGGAGAAATCATTTTCTTCAGTAAAGTAAAAAAATTAAATTATGAAGAAAATGATATCCCAGAAATCATTTTCTCCAGAAAACAACAAATTTTTTTTGTGGAGAACAATTTCAAAAAAATTCGTTTCCTCAACATTTTTGTAGTTTGGGAAGTACCCTTAACAAGCCATAGTTTCATAATTTTTGAATAAAATAAGATTATTTGGAGAAATAACTCAACATTTTTGCATGAAAAAGTGATGCTTTTTAAGGATTAAACTTATATTATGTTGGAGATTTTCCAATAATTAGCTAAGAAAGAAAGGAAAAACTAAAGAGCACCTGTTCGAGTGGTCATGCGAGTCGCACAACCACTCGGACTATGTCCAGTAGCTAATCAAAGTTAACTGGAAATGTAAGAGCGCATGTCCAACTCGGACGTGTGCTCGAACGAACTCCAGAAGCTTTGAGGAAGTACACGTCCGACTCGGACGTGTGCCCGGATGAGCTCCAGAAGGCTTCTGATGCGAAGTAGAGTACACGTCCGATTCGAACGTGTGTTCGGACGAACTCCAGTAAGGTTTTTCCTATCCTGAAGTGTTGCATCTATTCACGAAAAGTGTGATTCAAGTTTCAATTCTTATCCGAATTGAGTTATGTTTCTTCCTACATTTTCCTAAGAGGTGTGACTGTTGAATAGCACCCTGTGGAGGTCTATAAATAGACTCCTTAGGATGATGGTTTAGACACAAGCAATCATTCTCATCTTACAAGTTATTCTTGTACTTTTCACACTTGTTCTGTAGTTCGTTTGAGTCAGTGCAGACTTCTAACGATCATCTTCATCTTATTTTAAAAGGATATTAGTCCTGAACTCCTTGCATATATAAGGGGACTAATAAAGCCTAAAGGAAAGTGCATTTGCACGATTTGAAGAGGCACTTACTGCTTTCTACTCTTGTAATAGATTAGGTGCTCTTTTAGAAATAAAGTTCATTTTTATTTGGTTCTTTTTGTGCTGTAAAGTCCCATTGTTGTTCAGAATATCCAAAAATCTTTAGGCTTTATTATATACAAAATGGCTACCAACACGAACGACTTGACATCTGCCATTGTCAAGTTATATAGGTTCGATAGTAGAAACTTTACAAGGTGGAAGAAGAGGGTACACTTCCTTCTTGTTTCATTGAGGGTTGTGTATATTCTAAACACACCCAAGCTTCCAGTTGAAGAAGAGAAATCATTGGTGCAGATGAGGAAGCGCCATAAGTGGGAGACGGATGACGAGGTATGCAGAGGGCACATCCTCAATGTCTACCGCACAGTTCCTACAGCAAGGAAACTAATGGATAAGTTGGAGGTAAGATACATGCAGGAGGATGCAACAAGTAAGAAATTCCTTGTTTCAACTTTCTTCAATTATAATATGCAGGATAACATGCCTGTGATGGAACAATTCACCTAGTTGGAAAGGATGCTGAATCATTTTAATCAGCACCAATTAACTATTGATGATACAGTTATTATTTCAGCAATAATTGAAAAGCTTCCTCCTTCTTGGAAAGACTTGAATAAGGATCTCAAACGCAAAAAGGAAGAGATCACATTTGAAGGACTTGCTCATGATCTTCGTGTAGAAGAGGAATTGAGAATGCGGGAGTCTCATGAAAATGAGAAGAACAAGGCAAATGAAAAGGCCAAGGAACCTGCAACAAAGCTACATGTAGTGGAACAAGGACAAAGCAGCAAGTTCAAGAAGAGAGCCCATAAAGACAATAATGATCAGGGCAAGAATAAGAAGAAAAAAAGGGCAAATGCTTTCATTGAAAAAAGGAGGGACACTACAAATATGAGTGTCAACTTCTAAAGAACAAAGGCACTAACAACTCCAACAATGAGAAAGGAAAGGATGCCTTGGTTGCCATGATTTCTGAACTGTGACTTGTTGATGAAGATCATGAATGGTGGGTTGATTCATAAGCCACTCGACACATATGCAAGACCAAGAACTTCTTCAAATACTACAAGAAGATAGTGTTGAAGATTCTGTAGTTTACATGGGGGATTCTACAACAGCCCCTGTAAAAAGAGTTGGAGATATTGATCTCAAATTTACTTCGGGAAAAGTTGTAACCTTGACAAATGTACTCTATGTTCCTGAATTTAGAAAGAATCTTGTGTTTGGTAGGCTCTTGAATAGGTTTGGTTTTAAGTTAGTCTTTGAGGCTAACAAGTTTGTCCTTTCCAAAGGGGGCATGTTTGTAGGGAAAGGATACCAATGTAATGACATGTTTGAAATTAATGCAATGCCAATCAATAATATGACTGTTTCTTTGGTGTATATGCTTGATTCATCTTCTACTTTATGACATAATAGACTAGGATATGTGCATTTTAGAAGGATAAATGACATGATAAAATTAGATCCTTTGCCTAAATGCTCAAAGATAGAAAATGACAAATGCCGTGCATGTATGCTGAATAAAATTACAAGGAAACCATTTCCTGCAATTGAAAGGAAAACAAATACACTTGAGTTGATACATAGTGATTTATGTGACTTATATGCTACTCCCTCAATAGGAGGAAACAAAAATTTTGTCACATTTATTGATAATTGTACTAGATACTGCAGTGTGTATTTTTTACATTTCAAAGATCAAGCCATGCAAAGTTTTAAAGTGTACAAAATTGAAGTTGAACTTGCCTGCAATGGTTTGATTAAGTGTCTTATAACGAATAAGGGTGGAGTCAAGTGGTATTAAGCATGAGGTGACTGCTCCATATACACCACAACAAAATGGTATTGCTGAAAGAAAGAATCGTGTGTTAATGGAAATGGTTAACACAATGGTGTCTACTACTGGCCTTAGTCAAGGTTTTTGGGGTGAGGCTGTTCTTACAGCTTGTTACTTGTTGAATAGAGTTCCTAACAAGAGGAATTAAGTAACTCCCTATGAACTTTGGCACAAAAGGAAGCCAAACCTTAGTAATTTAATGGTTTGGGGTTGCAGGGTTGTAAGGCTTCCTGAACCAAAGAAAAGGAAGTTAGGAGAAAGAGGAGTGAAATGCATCTTCATAGGCTATGCTCATAATAGCAAGGCCTACAGATTTTTGGTGATTGAACCAAATGATTCTATTGGTATTAATACCATTTTAGAGTCAAGAAATGTTGTATTTGATGAACAAAGATTTTCCACCATCCCTAAAGCAATAGTAAGTGGTTCTAATCAAGAAAAACCTGCAGTAGCAAGTGGTTCTAATCAAGAAGAACCTGTGGTTGATGACTCAAATAGTGTCAATGAAGTCACTGAATTGAGAAGGGGCACAAGGGCTAGAAGAACTACAACTTTTGGTCCAGATTTTGTGTTGGATATTTCTGAAAAACAATGGGACCTTACAACACAAAAACCAACTAAAATGGAACTTTATTTTTGAAAAGAACTACTAAATTAATACAAAGTAAAAAAATGGTAAATGCCTCTTCAAATCATGCAAATGCACTTTCCTTTAGGCTTTATTAGTCCCCTTATGTGTGCAAGGAGTTCAGGACTAATATCCTTTTGAGATAAGATGAAGATAATCGTTAGAAGTCTGCACTGACTCAAACAAACTACAGAACAAGTGTGAAAAGTGCAAGAATAACTTGTAAGATGAGAATGATTCGTGTGTCTAAACCATCATCCTAAGGAGTCTATTTATAGACCTCCAAAGGGTGCTATTCAATAGTCACACCTCTTAGGAAAAGGTAGGAAGAAACGGAACTCAATTCAGATAAGAATTGAATCCGGAATCACACTTTTCGTGAAGAGGTACAACACTTCAGGACAGGAAAACCTCACTGGAGCTCGTCCGAGTACACGTCTGAGTCGGACGTGTACTCTATTCTACATCAGAAGCCTTTTGGAGCTCATCCGACCACACGTCTGAGTCGGACGTTTACTCGCTCAGCGCTTCTGGAGCTTGTCTGAAAACCTGTCAGACTCGGATAGGTGCTCTCACACTTCCAGTAACTTGGTTTAGTTACTGGACATGGTCCGACTTGTTGTGTGATTCGTACGCCTACTCGGACAGCCAAACTTCAGTTTTTTCCTTTCTTCCTTAGCTAATTATTGGAAAATCTCCAACAATCCCCCGCCATTTTCCAATGATTTGGAAAATTGCCTTCCTCTCAAAGTCAAGAACTTTTCTTGATAACTCATGCATCAGCCCTGGTGTCTTTCGATTGAACCAACGCCTTAGTGAAAACACCTTGCAAACCTATCGAACTAATTTGGTAGACAAGGTTTGAACCAACAGTTCATTGACAAGCCTTAATGTAATCACACACAAGTTCGCTTTCTCGCAACATGTTATAAACAACACATAACATCTATGTGCCTCAATCTCTTTCATGAATGCATCCAAGGTTTCATCAAAGAACCTTTAATGAATTTTCATAATGCATACACATAGGCAAGTTTCAAAATACCCCCGCCATATGAGAATTTCCAGCATTATTGCATTTCTCATATTTGGTATTAACTTGAACTTGTTAAGAACTCATTTGTTCAACCTTAACTTTCTAGCAAGTAAATAACACTAAAATATTAGTGTTCCAATCGTTTAGACAATATACTTTTCGCGAATTTAGAACTAGTGGTTAACTAGCAATGAATTGAGGGTTCCATTGTAAATGATCTAGGACATGTTTTTTGATAGAAGATAATCGTTCCTATCAGTCCTTAATCCATTCTTTGGTTTGCTTGATTTGGCTTAACCAACTCTTTTATTGAGTGCTCAACATCACTATTCCAATGGTTACTTAATCTCACATATTAAGATCCTACCATTTAGTGACTTAAGATGGACTTTTAATCCATTTCTATTAAGATTGACTTTTAATCCATTTCTATTGATGTTTTGTACATCAATTAATAGACGATTCCTTGCCAAAGGATCATCTACCTTATGTGATCATACAAGCAATCAAATTGCATTTATACAATTCATTAAAACATGCATTTAATGAACATGTCACAACATAGTTTTCATAAGTCAAGTTCTACACATTTGTAATTAAAACTTACAAATTAACATGAAACTTTAAACCGTACATTCATGCATTTAACTTTAGTTTAACAATGATAGAACAGTCATTTCTCACTTTACCATTCATGATTAACTAAAACATAAGCCAAATCATGATCACAGTAAATACTTAACAAACATGCTTCAAAACAATCCATAAATCAAACTTATCACATTTGATGCATATGAAACTTTAACATGTATTTGAAGTTCTAGTCATAGCTTCAAATTTATCAAAAAGCAATCATGTTAAGTATGTTCATACAATATCTATTATAAAATTTCCAAATATATGTCATCTAACATATAATCCACATGAAATCATGAAATCTTACATGAACTATGAATCCTGCAAAAATCTTGCAATCTTAAATTCTAGTTCATCAAAGCAAGTTCATGTTAGGTAATTTTCATACATTGTCTATGTATGAACCTAATTAAAATTGATACATATTCATACGTCAACCTTTTATAATTGATATAACTTAATTCTTTTCCAAATTTTATGCACAAAAATGATTACAAGAATTAATCATAAGGATATCAATACTATATCTTTCTGTTGTGAATCAAAAGAGTTGCAACCAAGAAAGTTCTATCACTATGTTTTCCATAAACCATAACATGCAAAACACTCTTAAGAATCAAGTTTTTGCAATCATACAATTTCAAGTAAGGTTCCATGTATATAAATTTAGGAAACTATAATTTATAGTTCCTTATACATGACTTTATTGCAAACCAATTTTAATACTACAACAAATAGAACTACTTTAAATCACAAGTCATTACATGCTTAGTTTTCCTACATGCAAATCCTCCTATGGATAGAAAAATTTGATCAAATTTGATGTATTACATCATGGCCACAAGTGCTTCCACATCTTCATCGCTTGAAGAACCTTCATTTTTCTTTTGTTTCTTTAGCAACCGACACTCATTTTTGTAGTGTCCTTCCTTATTGCAATGGAAACACTTGCCCTTTTTCTTTTAGCTTTTGCCATGAACATCACCATCTCTGATCCTCTTCTTGGACTTGATCTCTTGTCCTTCTTCGATGACTTTGACTTTATTGGCGGATTCCTTGTCTTTGTCATTTTCATGCAAATTCTCACTATTTTGAGAATTTTCCTGCACTCTCAACTCTTCCTCCACACAAAGATCATGAGCAAGTCCTTCAAATGTGATCTCTTCCTTTTTGTGTTTGAGATCCTTTTTGAAGTCTTTCCAAGAAGAGGGGAGTTTGTCAATTATTGCTGAAACAATAACTGCATCGTCTATGGTCAATTGGTGCTGATTAAAATGATTCAGCATCATTTCCAATTTAGTGAATTGTTCCATCACAGGCCTATTATCTTGCATTTTATAGTTCAAGAAAGTTGAGACAAGAAATTCCTTACTTGTTGCATCTTCCCGCATGTATCTTGCCTCCAACTTATCCATTAATTCTCTTGCAGTAGGAACTGTGTGGTAGACATCAAACAAGTTGTCATGCATGGCAATTGAGGATGTGTCCTCTGCACACCTCGTCGTCGGTCTCCCACTTGTGGCGCTTCCTCATCTGCACCAAGGTTTCTTCTTCTTCAACTGGTGACTTGGGTGTGTTAAGAACATACACTACCCTCAACGAAACAAGAAGGAAGTGTATCCTCTTCTTCCATCTTGTGAAATTCCCTCCATCAAATCGATCTAACTTGACAATGGCTGATGTCAAGTCCCTCACGTTGGTACCCATTTGTGTGTAATAAAGCCTAAAGATTGTTGGATATTTCTGAACAATAATGGGCCCTTATAACACAAAAACCAACTAAAATTGAACTTTATTTCTGAAAAGAACTACTAAATTAATACAAAGTAGAAAAACAGTAAATGCCTCTTCAAATTGTGCAAATGCACTTTCCTTTAGGTTTTATTAGTCCCCTTATGTGTGCAAGGAGTTCGGGACTAATATCCTTTTGAGATAAGATGAAGATGATCGTTAGAAGTCTGCATTGACTCAAACGAACTACAGAACAAGTGTGAAAAGTGTAAGAATACACGTCTGAGGAAAAGGTAGGAAGAAATGGAACTCAATTCAGATAAAAATTGAATCCATAATCATACTTTTCGTGAAGAGGTACAACACTTCAGGACAGGAAAACCTCACTGGAGCTCGTCCGAGTACACGTCTGAGTCGGACGTGTACTCTATTCTACATCAGAAGCCTTCTAGAGCTCATCCGACCACACGTCTGAGTAGGACGCTTACTCGCTCAGCACTTTTGGAGCTTGTCCGAAAACCCGTCCAACTCGGACAGGTGCTCTCACACTTCTAGTAACTTGGTTTAGTTACTGGACATGGTCCGACTTGTTGTGTGATTCGTACGCCTACTCGGACAACCAAACTTCAGTTTTTTCCTTTCTTTCTTAGCTAATTATTGGAAAATCTCCAACATTTTGTGACTTATCTTGTAGAAGGAATAAGAGATGGAATAAGTAACAAAATACCTTATTGCTTTAATATGGATGCTGATCCCTGCACTTTCAGTGAAGCTACGAAATCTCATGATGCTTCATTTTAAAGAGAAGCAATCAATGATGAAATGGATTCAATTCTTAGAAATAATACTTGGGTCTTAGTTGATCTTCCCCATGGTTCCAAACCCATCGATTGTAGATGGATCTTCAAAAGAAAATAAAGGTGGATGGAACAATTGACAAGTACAAGGCAAGGCTTGTAGCGAAAGGCTTCACACAAAAGCAATGCCTTGATTACTTTGACACTTACTCACCGGTGGCAAGAGCTGCCACAATAAGGATGGTTCTTGCTATAGCTTCAATCCAGAAAATGGTGATACACCAAATGGATGTCAAAACAGCATTCCTCAATGGGGAATTAGACGAGGAGGTATACATGAAGCAACCGGAAGGATTTGTTGCTCTAGGCCAAGAGCACAAGGTGTGTAAACTTGTGAAGTCATTGTATGGGCTTAAACAAGCTCCAAAACAGTGGCATCAAAAGTTTGATGAAGTAATACTTGCTAATGGATATAGAATTCATGAAGCAGACAAATGTGCCTATAGAAAGTATGAAAATGGCACAGGTGTCATCATATGTCTATATGTGGATGACATGTTGATTTTTGGGTCAGACTTAGAGCAAGTCAAAGAAACCAAACAAATGCTTTCAAGGAATTTTGACATGAAGGATATGGGAGAAGCTGATGTTATTCTTGGCATACCGATCAAGAGAGAATCTGAGTCAATAAAGCTTTCACAAGCACATTATGTTGAAAAGATTCTTAAGAGGTTTAATCACTTTGAGTGTAAACAGGTCACAACTCCTGTTGATCCAAACCTGGATTTTGTAGAAAATGAAGGAGATCCTGTTTCTCAGCTTAAGTATGCTAGAGTTATAGGGTGTTTGATGTATGACATGACTTGTACACGTTCGGCTATTGCTTATGCAGTTGGTTTACTTAGTAGGTATATAAGTAATCCCAGCAAACAACATTGGCTAGGGTTAATAGGGTGTTGAGATATCTCAAAAACACCAAAGACTATAGCATCACCTATAGGGGTTATCCTTCTGTTCTTGAAGGGTATTCAGATGCTAGTTGGATCACAAACAAAGATGATCACTCCTCTACAAGTGGTTGGGTCTTTGTTTTGGGTGGTGGTGCAATTTCTTGGACTTCAAAGCAAACCTGCATTGCAGACTCCACCATATATAGCTGCTGAGTTCATTGCTTTAGCTTCAACAAGCAAAGAAGCATAATGGCTGAAAAATATCTTGCATGAGATTCTGGTTTGGCCAAAGCCAATTTCACAATATCCATACAGTGTGACAGAAGTACTATAATTGCTAAAGTATATAGTCAAGTGTACAATGGGAAGTCTAGGCATATTGGTGTGAGACATAGCATGGTTAGAGACTTGATCACAAGTGGATGCATGACCTTGGACTATGTGAATACCAAATATAATTTGGCTGATCCTTTAACAAAAGGACTCACAAAGGACATGATAGAAAAGACTTGAGATGGGATTGTCCTAGACCATTAACAGCGGAAACCTCAATTCATTGCTAGTTTAACAACTAGTTCTGAATTCAATGTAGTGAACAGTACATTGCTCAATGGTCAGAACACTAAAACAGTTTAGTGTTAATACTCGCCAGTGAGTTTAGGATGAACATTTGAGTTCTTAACAAGTTCAAGTTAAATACCAAATATGAGAAGAGCAATAATGCTGGGAATTCTCATATGGTGGGGGTATTTTGAAACTTGCTTATATGTATGCATTATGAAAATTCATAAAAGGTTTTCAATGAAACCTTGGACGCATACATGAAAAAGATTGAGGCACATAGTTGTTATGTGTTGTTTATAACATGTTGTGGGAAAGTGAACTTGTGCGTAGTTCAATAAGTTTGCACGGTATATTTACTAAGGCGTTGGTTCAATTGAAAGACACCATGGCTGAAGAATGAGTTATCAAGAAAAGTTCTTGACTTTCCGAGGAAGGCAATTTCCAAATCATTGCAAAATGGCGGGTGATTGTTGGAGATTTTCCAATAATTAGCTAAGGAAGAAAGGAAAAACTAAAAAGCACCTGTCCGAGTGGCCATGCGAGTCGCACAATCACTCGGACTATGTCCAGTAGCTAATCTAAGTTAACTGGAAATGTAAGAGCGCCTGTCCGACTCGGACAGGTGCTCAGACAAGCTCAGAAGCGTTGAGGAAGTACACGTCAGACTCGGACGTGTGCTCAAACAAGCTCCAAAAGCTTTGAGGAAGTACACGTCCGACTCGGATGTGTGCCCGGATGAGCTCCAGAAGGCTTCTAATGCGAAGTAGAGTACACGTCCGATTCGGGCGTGTGTTCGGACGAACTCCATTAAGGTTTTTCCTATCCTGAAGTGTTGCATCTCTTCACGAAAAGTGTGATTCAGGTTTCAATTCTTATCCGAATTGAGTTCCGTTTCTTCCTGCATTTTCCTAAGAGGTGTGACTATTGAATAGCACCCTGTGAAGGTCTATAAATAGACTCCTTAGGACGATGGTTTAGACACAAGCAATCATTCTCATCTTACAAGTTATTCTTACACTTTTTGCACTTGTTCTGTAGTTAGTTTGAAACAGTGCAGACTTCTAACAATCATCTTCATCTTATCTCAAAAGAATATTAGTCCTGAACTCCTTGCACACATAAAGGGACTAATAAAGCCTAAAGGAAAGTGTGTTTGCACGATTTGAAGAGGCACTTACTGCTTTCTACTTTTGTAATAGATTAGGTGTTCTTTCAGAAATGAAGTTTATTTTTAGTTGGTTCTTTTTGTGTTGTAAAATCCCATTGTTGTTCAGAATATCCAACATATTATTGAAGTGAATATTTTATGATAGAAAACAACTTCTATTCCTAAAAGTGATACTTTAAAATTTAAACTTATACTATTGAAATGAATAATACATAAATCAACAATTGAACTTTTTAGACAAAAATGATATTTGCTAAGAATTAAACATATACGCCTCAAATATAGAGTTTATTGTAAAAGTTACTTAATACTTTTACTTTTAATCTTAAAAAGGATATTGAGAATCAAACTAATACTCTTGGAATAAAAAGATTATTGGATAAAATGTCACTTCTATTTCTTGTCGTAAAATTAATACTTCTTTTGTCCTTATGAAAGAGTCACGGAACATAAGCACTTATGAATAACAAAATAATGAAATTGTTATTTGCAGTAACCAATTTACTATTTGCAGTAACATTTTTCTGTAAAATGTCTAAAATGCCCCTTAGGTTTTAAAAAAAATAAAAGAAATTATTTTCACTCTAATTATGGCCGATAGTCACGAGGACAATCCATATTACACGGTAAGTAAACAATCTATACATTTTTTTTTTAATGTAAAATTGGTATTTTAACCAAAAAAATAAAATAAAAATCTATACATTATTCATGTTCTTTTCTTCTCTGCTCAAATTCTAACAATTTTAACGTAGTATCAAAGGCAACTTAATCCAATTACAGCTTTCGTGGATCCAACTCCGCGGTGAGTTGGCGGGGTTCCCCCGAAAATTTTTTTTAGAAGATCTGGAGATGAAATTTTTTTAGAACAAAATACCGCCCAAAGTGGGCGGTATTTTGGAAGGCGGACATCAAAATACCGCCTTCCAAAATACCGCCCACTTTGAGCGGTATTTTCAACAATGTTACTGCAAATAGGGGGTGAAATTCTGGAAAAATCTCGTTTATTTTGTGATTTTTTGAGCAAAATTTCGAGCCAAACAAGGTTTTTTTTTTTTTTTTGACAAACAAATTTTATGTAAAAAAAATGTATACATACACATGTGAGTGAAAAACAAATGAGTGTAAATGGATTTTTTTTTTTTTTAACTAAAAGGCAAAATAGACTATTCACAGGAAAATATTACTGCACATAATATGCCCCCAAAATAAAACAACAAAATATAATTTTTCTATTAAAGACGGGAAATACTTTTATATATACTATGCTATAATATCACTTCATGTTATTAAAATTTTTCACTGAATATTCGTTGCGTATGTGAAGCCGTTTCAAAGAGGTCAGCCCCGTTGCATTATAATATTTGCACATATTACACCCCAAAGGGCCATGCCCTATTTATAGATAGAACTACATACCAAACCAATAGAATTCTATATTAGTTTACTGCACCAGCACAAAAACTAGTAAACCCTATTGACAATAAAGTTCTTAAATAACTAAAACACAAATACTATTTAAACCACTACTAAAAACAGAAATCCATCCCACATCAAATATGGCCCAGCAGATCTCTAACCAAAACTGAAAGTCGACCTTCTTCCTGTAGTATTTGGAGTCATGTATAATTTCCCAGTAAACTAATCTCATCCCTGTACAGATATCTTCAATGGTGCTGAATCGCCTTACATAATTGCAGCCAATCCTATAACATCTCCTTCACTTAGTTTGGATTCTGGAGCAGGACCCAAGTTGCGAGGTTTTGCTGAAATATGTCAGCAAATGCTTAGTAAAATGGTAGATGAAATGCAATCTCAAGAACCTAAGCTACAGATTGAAATACTAGAATAACAAATACTCAGTGTTCCTCGTCCAAATACTCATTGAGCTTCGGGAATTGAAAGCAGAGATATGGAAAACAAACATATCCTCGCAAGCATTCAAGCCACATTGCATGCTCACATTCAAAGAGATTCAAAAGACAATATGAAGATGCCACAGATTAATAAAAAGATGAATTAGGTCAGAGTAATCTTACCTGTCACATTTGTAATGACATTGGCACTTTTCTGAGCAGCAAGTGCTTTTAACTTGTTTCCAGTAGCCAATGACAAAAAGCTCTTCATATGCTGCTTTTGCTCCCGGGCACTACTTATTTTTGACAAGGCTTCTTCAAATGCAAGCAGATCTTGTGGCGCAACACAAGGAAGAGAAAGCAAAATCTGTATTCAAGCACCAAGTTTAACTTTCATTTGCCATAAATAAGTAAAATCTGAGTGTTGGTAATAGTTCAACAAATTAGTACTTTGAACCAGTTGCATCAAATGCATAAAGGACCATACCTCCCTAGGAGCAGGGTGTCTATGTGAGAGGTATATGAAGACTTCCCAGCAAAGGCTAACTAAGTTAGCACTAACAACAGCGTTGGATTCAAGTGCTAAACTCTGGATAATTGCAGAAAACAAGTTTCTGCAAACGAATTCCTGTAGTTCGACATCACTGGTTAAGATGGCCAGAAGAACAACAGCTCCACAGAAGGTGGAAACTTTAGTTACAGCTTCAGCATCGGTCCATTTAAAGGCCTCCAAACTAATCTGCAACGCAGGCACTGCAAGACTTTTTTGGTTCAGCAGAAACCTGAAAATAATTTAGAATATCAGGAAATCAAAGAGCTAGAAAGATAACACCACAGCTCACCTAAAAAAAAAAAGACATGTCACACTTTCTCTACAAATTCATGCTTCAGTCATACCCAACCATAGAGCTGGATGCAAATGAATCTAAGCTTTGCCGATTTGATACATCGAGACGGCCAACATGTCCCGACTGTTCTAGAGATGGAAGCCCAGGATTCAGACTTGATGAAGCCATAACAGAAAGGAGCGAGCAAATCTCACGAGTCAGATCTCGAAGAAGCTTTTCTTCCATTACTTCTATTCTAAGGTCTGACCCCACTTCTATACCATGGAGGTCTGGAACCTTTGCACGACCTTCTTGCAATAAACTAGACCATGAACAGCTAAGAGCGTTATTAGCATGGATTAGTGATGGATGCAAGAGCTTTTGCAAGAATCCATCCCACATATTTGAAGGACAGTATCTCACTAGCGGAATCAACACTAAATGAACCAGCTGCCTTATGTGCCTGAACTCCATGGACTGTATATTTTCAATCAATGCTAAAGCAATTGAGTTAGAATCCACACATTTGAAAAAGGAGTCCCCGATGGTAGCTGACAAACCCAACACATTATACCTGGAAACGAACCATATTAGTGAAATATGCAATGCATCAGAAACCAACAATGCTTTCAAGAATCAAATCACATTATGGTTTTGTTCTTTTCAAAGTATACTTAGCATTCTTCCTGAGCAAAAAGCAAGTTTATCATTTCACAGTACTACTTTTTTTCATTCAATAAAGAAGTATAATCCACAGAGAGATGCCTTTTTAAAGTTAAAAGACAATTGTAATAATTGTGTCAAACTTGAAAATAGCAAGTTTTTTGGGGGAAAGAGAAAGGAATAAAACAACACTTTCTAGAAGAACATGATGTGTGCATTAAACACATTCTTCTCAAAGGAAAAGAACACCACAAGTAAGGATTTGCCAGCACATTAATATCAAATAACAATCAGGTGCCAAGCAATTATGCTAATATGCACATGTAAGACTAATGATAAAATTTCCTATTACAAAGGAAAGCAACCAAAGACAATAACTTTTTCAAGGATATTTGGCATGATTCTACAAGATGGGAAGCAGAAAAGAGACAGAACAGGTTTCAATAGGTACTTATAAGAAATTTGGAATCTGAATGCAGTATGAAATGGCACAAAGAATTTGTTTAAGTCATCATCCATTAAACACCAAATTTGCAATGTTAAGATCTAATTTAAGAAGGATGCTGAACATACCCACTATCTCTGATACCTTTCAGCCAATTCCTTATATCTTTTTCCACAGGCTCAGAATTACCTTCTTTCTGACCATCAAACTGAGTGCCATCAGAAAATGTAGGAGCATTTTTAGGCCATTTCAGGCTTCCTTCCCCAAGAAGACTGGTTTTTTCAACGTCGCTCATGATCATGGCTCCTTTCAACTCTGCAGGTAAGGCTTGAGCCACAGGTGGAGACCAAAGAGAATGAACACATCGAAGCAGCTAGAGAACAAAACGACAAATCAAAAGTTAGTAGTGAAAGCAAGCAGAGGTCTGCATTTTCATCTGTAATACTGATGTGACATGCATACTTTAAGGAGGGGAGGCAGCATCCACGATATATGAGAAGCCATTGGATGCAAAGTAGTAGACATCATTGCTGAGTTACTGTGAGAGTTCGTACTGGCTTTCCTGAAACCACTTCTCTTCAGTGCCCTCTCAAAGAAAGTTACTGTGTGGAAAAGAGACCACATAAATGATGTGTCTGCACATAGACGAACAAAGCCTACAGGTTCTGATAAATATGCATCTTGCCAATCTGTAAGTGTCCACTGTTTACTCAAAGGTTCAAGAAAATATGCTAAAACTTCTTGCTGCTGCTGAACCCTGCAACCAATTTAGAGAATTGTTGAAAAAACCTCAAGCATACAAGAAAATAAATAAAATCAATCAAACATCTTAAATTCAGTAGCTACCCAGCAGCAGATCCCATGATTAGAAAGGCTTCAGCTAAAATATTATACTCTCCACGAAGTAAAGAACCCTCCTTCTGTAAATATGCCATTGTGTCGGAAATCCCCTGTAAAATACACAGAGATATAACAAATAGTACTAACACAACAGTTAAGCATTCTCAGGGATGTAGAGAAAGGGAAGTTTATGTCATAAAGTGATCATAGATACAATTTATTTGCCATTAATACACCAGAATTTATGCTGCACAATATCCTAGAGTAGAAAAGGAGAACCCAAACCACACGAATATCCTTCACCAGGACAAATAGCCTTACCATTTTATGCTTTACCCAGGTCTAGTGGTTAGCAGTTTATTTATTTTTCCTCTTTTCCTTTCCTCCCCCACCTCAAGACGAGGTATACACATAATCACATAAAGACCTGTTGTCCCAATCCAGGAAAAGTTCAAAATTAAAAGGTGGTGTACACAAACAGGACATCTTTAGCCCACAGGTCACCCATAGAGAACATCCCATTAGTTGCATAATAACACCACCTTGTAAAAAAAGAAGCATACACTTTCTCATACATAATCCAATAAAATTATTATCTATAAGCCAAAAAGAATTCACTTCCCTCCTCCCTCCCCCCCAAACACCCAACAACATTTGACATTGTTATCAACACTTAACCCAAAGTTGTGAAATCATATTGGGCAACCTTAGATGGTATGCATAAGAAGTTTCACAATCATAATAGTACATGTGTGAACACTGATTTCCTAAGATTTCTTTCATAACATGAACTATAACACTATTAATCACCCTAAATGTTCTTCCATGAAGAAACTCCAAAAATTTAGATGCCATGCCAGAATCTCACCTTCCTATTGCACTTGTGAGTCTGATTGTGGCAAGATATAAACTCTTTAATGACTGTCTGCCTTTAAAATTGTTACTGGAAGTAGTAAAGTTAGTGAAAGATGATATGGAACTTCAGAGAAACATAGTATTATAGTATATTTTGGGGAGGGGGGGTGTGCGGGGGTTCTCCAAATTAAGGCAACTGAATTTTATATTATTAAAACTCTTAAGCCACCGAAGCAATTATGTGTGTGTGTGTGTGTGTGTGTGTGTAAAGTAAATCGCTCCAAAACTTTAGTTTCCTTGCACATACTCAACATTCATTGCAAATATATTCAAACAGTAAAACAACTGGCTCACGTATGACAATTCAACCATTCTGGTTCATATGGAAAAATGCCATCTTTTCTAAAGGAGGTAAAATGCAAGGAAGACCACAAAATAAGTTGCAACTTGTCCTCTTGTCTATTATATAACAGCTTTTTGTTTTTCAAAAAGGTGTAAACTGATAGAAGGAATGCCATCTGGTGTTGGCTCTCAATAGATTATCATATATCAATATCAAATTGTGTCCTTGTTCACATTAAATGACTTAGCAATCATTTATTGAGGGCTATAGTGAAATTAATTTACCTTCATATGAGGAAGAAGGCTTCGGTCAGCAGCCTTGGCTATTCGAATAAATGATGTGCAAATCTGTAACCTTGCAAGACGAGATGTGCTTGTTGAAGGATCCTACCAAAGGATATGTGGTTATGTCAACAAAAGAAATTCTTTAGAGAAAGCAACATTTCTGTAGATAAGTCATCACAAACAACCTTAACAGCAAATGGTAGAGATGTCAACAGCTCGAAAAGTTTATTGATCACGCTGCCCACGGCATCTGGATAGTGCTTCAGGAAGGGACCCAGTGCATCTAAGTAGCGTCCAAGAGCTTGAACAAGAGGTGGTTCAGTCCATTTCACACCAAGAAGTTGCTGAAGTAGACCTACAGTTTAAGCATTCAACATTCTGGGCATTGTGAAAGGCAATCAGTATTTATATTTATGTCTAAGCAACCTTTATGATACCTTCAAACACTCTGCATAAAGCAAGTTTATCTTCAGAACTTTTGCAGCCAAAATCATTTGAATCATCAAAAACCATGCTCACCACATTTTCAAGTGGCAGCTGCATGCTGTCCATTATAGGCAATTCCTAAACATCGAAATGGTTAGTCTTGTAGATAATAAAAGAACAGTCAGCTAAAGAAAGTAAAATATTGCCAAAAGGAAACTGGAAGTAATAACAATTGAATTGTAAGCACATTGCAGAAAGATATTCCAGCAGCAAACCTGAGCAGGCACAGGAGCACGCAATACATTCTTAACAATGGTAATAATTCTCTCAGAAGTCTTCATGGCAGTGATCAGGGGCTTATAAGAGGCAATGAACTTGATAAGCTCCAACTGCACAGAAATATCCATATAAATATTGAATAACAAAGGCTCAAATATCTACCTAAGATTGTTAAGAAATTCAAGCTAAGTTCAAGAAGTTCACATGGATGTAGAAACATTTGAAGGAAAATTTAAGAAGTACATTCATTAAACAGAGATCATGGGTTCAAGCCGTGCAAACAGCCTCTTATAGAAATATGAGGTTAGGCTGCGTATATCAGGCCTTACTGGACAGTGGGCTGCCTTTTTTTACAATTTCATTAAACAGTAATTAAGTTATCAAGCATACTAAAATCATGCTCACCCATCTGTACAAACAATACATATCCAAGATACATGATGAAGTCACTGCAATACGTAGAATTGTCACCAATCATACCATGATAAAGGTAGATTTAATTATTTCATTAGAGCTAAAGTGCACTACAGTTCCAAATAATATATAAAATATGTAAACCCGTAAAATTTTAGCTCCAAGGAGTTTTTCCAACCTCTCATAATGCGTATCGAGTTTCACAACACTCTACGGCCTGAAAGTATTATGTAAGTAGATGACCATTCCAAATTGGTTCACTATTATGTAAGTATAAGCCAAAGTGCATGGGTAGGAGAGATTCTTCTATAGTTTAATACTTATCAGCTCTGGTCAAAATAAATATTCGGCGATAGTTGCATCCAAACAACGATGACATAAAATTGCATACCATTCGAGAACGGTAATTGCCGAAATCTCCTTTGTCCTCAAAATCATCACTCCACAATTCAAGTGTGCCAACCAGATGTGTAGACCGAGGATGAACCTTTTCCTTCTTCAGCATGCGCTGAAACCCAGTGTCTAATATTGCACTACTGATATCATCATTTACCAAGGCTAAAATCTTTTTCTTCTCATTATCAGCCTCCCCAGAAGAACTTATACTGTCAATTGAACCCTCTCCCGACACAACAGTCTTTGACTTGGATAGCAGATCTCTCATCAAAGCCTATTAAAACATGCAAGAACAGCAACGTGTTCATGAGAACCTTAGAATTTATGGACTCAATTAATCTGTAAGATGTCTAGTCCAGGAGATCATACCAGCCAAAAGGGCAGAGACTGGCAATGTAGCACCAGTTTATAGTGCTGGAAAAATCCGAGCATCTGCAAACAAATTGAGATTCATAATGCAGTACCAACATTGGTAAACATATAAGAAATTTGACAAGGTACTTCAACATTGAAAAAACAAAAATAAATCAACACACCAAATACAGCCCATATCTCATAGGGATCCATATTAATACAGTTATACTGTCAAAACCACATCACTAACTATAAGAAACATATAGGAACCTTTATAAGGAACAAGGTTAATTGGGTAAGCCGGATAGATAAGAGAATGCACCAGAACATAGCTCTTCCATTTATAGCTAGTGTATTTGATACAGAAGGGATCATGTAACAGTTTTAGGGTAAGCATTGGTTAGTATTTCTAAAATCTTGCAAGTACCATATTGTTTTATGGATTCTGTCATTTTACCAATTCCTATTAATAACACCATGAGAACAATCTAGCAAATACATGAACAAGACAACAATAAGAACAAGAATGAAGGTAGCAGAAACAAAAATATCAAGATGAAGGTGTGCACATGTTCCACTGAATAAAAAAATGATCAATGCAATAAAAAGAAAGTGGAGGTGATCCAAATAATGAGAATATGAAAGAAACATGCTCAAGGTGGTTTGGACATGGAGATAGCAGAAAGAAAGATAGAACTAGGGAAAAGAGAGAGAGAGAGAGAGAGAGAGAAAGAGAGAAAGAATAGAAGGGATCAAATGATCAAATGTATTATTCCAAGCCTGGTTTCCATTAGCTATTACAACACTATTAATACCAGTATCTGAGTTAGTCCCAATAGTCAAACTAGCTACCCCAATTATGTCTTATTAAAATCCCCAAGTTCTGTTTGTATTGTGACCCCAATACAAACATTTAGGCCAATACAATTTAACCCCAAGTTCATGACAGAAACATTTAGGCTCTGTTTGTATTGTGACCGGAATGGGAAATTTTCGTTTTGGGGAAGGAAAAATATTGGAGGGA
Organism: Leptodermis oblonga; assembly: GCA_016801395.1. Lineage (NCBI taxonomy): Eukaryota > Viridiplantae > Streptophyta > Magnoliopsida > Gentianales > Rubiaceae > Leptodermis > Leptodermis oblonga. The sequence continues at coordinate 13,767,253 of CM028755.1, read as the reverse complement.
ATTGTTTTCTAGGAAATTGTGTAAGAAAGAGGGAAAAAAAAGTTTAATTAAGTTGTTTTCTGAAATAATGTGAGCAAGAATTTAAAGGGAATTTCAAATTTTAAAATTTTAATTTAGCGAAAAATGAGAATGTTTGGATAGAAAAAAAAAATTTGAAGGAAAAATGATGTTTTTCCTGAAAAGAAACCAAAGCAAATGTAGCCTTAGATGCACAAGTCCAGTTGTAGAAAATAAACAATCAATAACTCAAACTAAAAAAAAAGGAAAAAGACCTACAAGGTCTTGGATAAAAATGATTAAGACAGACATGATACATCTAAGCTCTAGAAAAATGGTCTGACAGAACACAATGGCGATATCAAATTCATACAGACAACCCCAGAGAGTGAAATAGAGGCTTAGTAGTGTGTGTATATGTTGAAGAATTAGGAAACTAGCTCTGTATGGTAGTTACCTAATCCTGTAGGTATCAAACAAATAATCAGAATCTGGTTTATGGTAACGTAAGAAGTGGTTCCTAATTTGACTTTATGAAACAATGTTAGAATAGGAAACAAGGAGTTGCCTAAATCTGAATCCTAGTTTAATTCTGTTTTCTAGTTAGTTCCCTAATCCTAGGAGATTTCAGTTGTTATCTTGTCTATTTAAAGGATAGACAATAAGCTTGTACGGATCATATTTTTTGAGTTCTAATACATGAGAAAAGAATTCTTCTCTCTTACCAAATTCTACAGTATATATATGCATAATAAAAACCAACAGTACTAGTTCCTGATGCTGTGCTGCATGAATATCCTTCGATCTCTTTGGATTGATTTTTAGATTATTACACTTATATATTCATTTCATATCAAAGCAATAAAAAGATCAAATCAAGAAAGCATTTAGGACATCTCCTAAAATGATAAAAACAGAATTGTCCACTTTTGAAGAACAGATGCAGGAGATAGCATCAGAGAATGGGTTTCAAAAGACTATGTCGCATAACAGAAAGCAGCTGGGAATATTAATTATAGTGAACAAAAATTGAATTTGAGACTTAGAGAGCCCAGGGCTGAATTCAAGGAAATGGATGACCAAGACACTTGTCATCATCCAAGAGGCCATGATCAGCAATTTCCTTATTTTGTTCTAGGATCAAACCAATAAATTCCCTTATTAGTCCAAAATGGAAAACCGATTTGGATGGTAAATAACTAACTCAATTACACATTGATTGGAGGAACTAATTTGACATAGTGACATGGTTCCCACCTGGACAAACAAATGCTTGTTCACTAAATGCATCAATGCATCTACGTTCTCTTTCGGATGACTGTAGAGAGAGTAAAGAGAAAGAGGAAGAGTTCAAATAAACAAGGTCAAATAAGGATGAACAGCTTAGATATCCATGTAGAGCACATTGCCATCTTCAAGAATAATATGGAAAAACGAGGGTGGCGACTAATTATTCAGAACGTTTACGCATGATTAGATTCGATGCATAAGCCACTTTTCCTCAGTTCCTCCAAGATGATCGATGAAAAAATAGTGGAATCAAGCTTCAGGCTATAGTGCAGCAAGCCAAAACGATGACAAGCAGCATACAAGGTAGTCATTTAGGCACATGTTGCACCAATTTTGTGCTCACTTCTCCAAATTTAACCATCAATTATAAGTTTCAAAACAAATGCAGAAAAAAGTTACCTGTTGAAGATACAGTGAAAGAATTGAAGCATCACCAGCAACACACTGCAGGTTTGAAGAGCCCAGATTGACCATGCTTTCACAGATATATTCTGCAAACTCAAACTCACTCTCACTAATAGCATCACCAGAGCTACATTTGAGAAAGAAATCTCTTGCGATATTCATCAAAATCTGAAAGATCTGGCTCATAGCAGAGTCATATTCAGAAGTGTCATCAATAGGCCGTTTCCTGATATCCAGAACCCAGAATACAAGTCATTATGAAAATGGGATTTCATATTTTTTAATCATTTGAGCAGAAGCACAAATCAATTATCTAACTGAGATTATCTTTCAGATTATACCTTGGGGAAACGAGTTTGAAAAACTCCACAGCATGAAGGCGAAAATCAGGAGAAGTGAGCAGGAAACCACAGCTGATTGAGAGTAGAAAGATTAAGCTCTACCAAATTTGTAAGTTTCAACTAACAACAAAATTGCAAGAGAGAGAGAGAGAGAGAGATCCTACCAATGGAGTATTCCATACTTTGCAAGATCAGGCAAGGGAGTCCACTCAGCATATGCATTAACAGCATTGAGAGTAGCTGTTACAGTTGATGCATGCTGTTTTGCAACCTCCAGTTGATGCCTGCCTGCTTCAGTTAGTGCAGCGCCAAAGTGCCTCTCTAGTAACTGACCATCAGAAAAGGCACTAAGAATCTAACTAAACTGTTATGTCACTTTCAAACAGATACCTGAAAAACACTTACACTGTATAACAATGGCAAAATTTGAGACAAGGACTCAGTAAGCCCACGTAACAACAGCCTACGCCTATCACCTGAATCATCAACAACTCTAACTCAGAACCATGAGAAAAAGTTATAATTGACAGAGAATGACCAACAAATAAAACCTAACTCTTTTCTCTGGAAAAAAGAAACAAGTGACAGAAAGAATAACAGGAGTGATTGGATTAATTTTGGTTTTAGTATCTAGCAAATGAGGTCAGCTCTAGGATGAGCTTAAAGAAAACATGGAAAGGACCTTCCAAATCTTCATTATGAATCATAATATCTTCAGGGATCCACCTGAGTGTCATTGACACTACTGCTGCCTGGAATGGGAAAGAATATTCCACTTCATCAGCTTGAGTAGATTATAGAAAACTGTATTGCAGAATGTACTACAGTAGAGAAGACACATATGAAATTCACCTGGGTAGGACCCTGATTGGAAATCGAAACTAGAGATGGAAAAAGCTCCTGCCAGAAGCTCACACCTTCTCTCCTAACCATCTGTAACGAAGTAAACCAAGGGCAACTAAAAATCGTCCAAAAATCCAAGCCAACCTGAACATAACACAGAAATTAAAACAAATACCTCAGCAACAAGAGCAGCTGTCTGACTCTTCAAGGCCCATTCTTCACAAGGATCTGCAATCTGAGAGATCAAATCCACAGCCGCATTTGCAAAGTTCCGTCTGTCTGTAGTATTCAGTTCTTCCCATCTTAATCGCACCAAGTGCTTCAAATTGTACAAAAGCCACTAGTCAGGGAAAGAGAATGCAATTGTGTAGTGTTTACTCAAGCAAGATACCTAACGTGTTTATAAATGTATTGTAATCTCATCCCCCACAGAACTGCAAGTTCTTTTTTCACGATTTTGGAACCAAGAAATTGCTAATCCTGCAAGCATCATAAATTTCAAAACATTTTCAAGAATCTTCTATGCAGCGTTTTTTTCTCTTGAATGCAGTCTCTCCTTCCTTTTACCTTCTTGCTATTAATATAATCATAAAATAAGCAATAACTTATGAACTAGAAGCAGTACACATGCTCCTAGATAAAAATTTCATCTCAGGCAAGGAAAACAGATTAACCAATTTAGTGTGTTACATTGATCATTCTATCTATTTATAACAGTATTCATGTTAGCCATGCAGCCATTTGAATCCTGTGCCAAAGATTTGCACTCAAACAATGTCTTGTTTACGCCAATTACTGGCATAGTCACACTTTGTTCTTAACCTATATCAGTAAGTTTTGACATCACATTTTAGCGGCCTGGTCTCCAACAAGTTCTAAAAAAACCAAGACACAATAATGAGACAATCATAACCAAGTTGACTTTCATCTTCACTTTCCAAAATAGTTGTAGGTGGTTTAATATTAACAAATAACAATGAACATACTGTTCTGCTCTGGGACAACTCTGGGTCTCTTATACATATTCAGGCCTAGTCAATTGTTGAAAGAATTCATATAATTTCATGAACCAGATTTGTCCTCAAATTCAAAGGATAGTTATAATTGCGGATTATTCATATTGTTTACTGGAAACTCCATCAGATATTGATTGTTAGAAAGCACTCCACATTGTTTTACATGGATATGAATATACAGATAAGAAACTAAATTCAGCCCATTTACCACGGGAATCAGTTGCGAAATTAGCTAGTTCTGTAATTAGATTTGAGAAAAGAAGCACAGTGACACCGACAAGGCAAGATGGCTCTTCATTTTTCCTCGGCTGTTAAGAAACAGGTGGGTCAATGATTTTGGTACAACAACAACTAAGTCTTTGTCCCACTATGTGAGGCCGATTATATGGATCATATCTTGCCATTGAGTACAGTCGTGGCACACAGATGTAAATAGATGTAAAATTTCCTACTCATTACACCAACCCTTGCCAACATGCAATGGGGGAACAGAGCTGTATGTAATTAATTATAGTGTAAAATTACTTAAGAACATATTAGAGGATGCCATGAAGATCAGGCTATTTAATGACACTAAATTAAAGATTCAAAGGTCTTTTACAGAATTAACTAAGAGAAAATTGATAGGCAAGAAAGCTCGACATATCAAACAAAAAGGTCCAAAAAGAGCACCAGCTGAAGCAAATAAACTCAGAATTCTTGCTTACAGCTCTTAAGCCCAAGGTGACTGTGAACAGTTTTGCAGTTTACATTCTTTACCCGATTAAAAGCCAAACGCTCTATCAAAGGATTTGTGAGAATCAATGTTATATTCTCAACCACCCGAAGATAAAAAATTTCAGAGAACTGTGCTTCTGTGTCCTCCAGTTTTCCAGCCAGTAAGCTGCTTATCTGTTCTATTTTTGGACCAATGAAGCAAACTGAAGTAGCTAAAGTATCACAAAGGAAAGCCCACATGAAACTAAAAGGATGTCACTCTCACACTTGGGAAGGCATAACAATTATGCAATTTCTCTCATACATTTCGAATTTATTACCATTTTTGGCGCTCCCCACCATTATTATCAGCCTACAAATCGTGTCACTCTAATCTAGGGTTCAAGAGGCAAACAGTAAGGGATTACTCAAGAAAGCATAATGGGTGTATATTTCCATCCAACAGGTGGGTTAAAATACTTTCGGGTTAGTAAATGGAAATTTTCAGTCAACCGCATCAAAATGGGAACAACTTAAATGCCAATTGGCTTATCACCCAAAATTGAGGAGCAGACATGCAATTTAAAACTTTAAGAGACTATAAATTATAATTTGGACACTAGCTATCAGACAAGGATATACTCATCAAGTACACAGTTTCAGTATCTCGACAATCTCCAGCATAAAAGGTAAGTTCTACTCCAAATCATTTCACTTGTTTCCTCTACATTATACGTGCATGTTAAATTCGGAACAAGGAACAATTTTGACACAAAATGGACAAAATCACATTTATCCAGGACTTAGTAATCGGTGATATCTAGTTCAAATATATCTTTCTTTAATGACTAATAACTTAAATTTGCTGTGAGATCACACCATTCTGCTGGTTAACAGACTAAGTAAACAGTAGAAAGTACTGACAAAGTTTTAACCATAACAAAAACAAAAGAGCAAACTGAAATTTAAGATCATAAAGTCAATTTCTAGGGAAACCCAAGTTTAAGTATAGCAATATCTAGTATACCACAGGAATACAAATTGATTTATATACTTGAAAAGACCCCACACAAGCTCTACGCCCATAACAACCACCCCTCTCCCCCCCCCCCCCCCCCCCCCCCCCCCCCCCCCGGGCGCCCCCTCCTCTTCCAAAACACACACACAACAAAGTCTCTGACACTCCATGCAACATCATATTTTCCCAAAGAACAGGTATCTGAATAAGGAAAATAATTAGACCTGAAGCATTTTAAAAGCCTGTAGCCGAATTTCAGAAGACCATTCCTTCTTCACTAGGGTAAATGATATGCTTCCCAAGACACGCACATCCCCGGCTTTTATCTGTGAAACATTGATAGAAAAGTGTTAATTGGACTGGGGAGTAAACATGCTAAAACAACAAAATCAAGCAATACTTTTCCGCTATATCACAATTTAAAGTTGATCAACATTACAGCTACCCACTTGTGCCAATTTCATCAACAACTGAAGTCGTGGCATGGTGATGAGGCTAAAATCCAGGAAACATAAATGACTACATGATAATTCCAAGTATTACAAATTTCATTATCAAAGTGAATGACCCTTGAAACAACTTGAAAAGAGAAGCTACACATTCTAATAGCAGAAATAGTCCTGTGCACACCAACTCCGCAAATTAACCACTAATTACTAAATCAAAGTTAACCATATCAAAGGCAAATTAAAAACTTTTTGCCAAAGGGATGTAAAAAAAATTTTTTTTTTTTCTTTTTCTAATTTTCCAACCCCTCCACCTCTTTTTCGAGAGTAGTAAATTGAAAAGGATTTTCACTTCATTTTGCTTCCCTTTATAATCTGACAAGTAATAATGACCCTTCAGAATCAAACGACCAGTTCACCACAAAAAACATTGGAATTCCTCAAATTCCATCCCCATCCCCCAATTATGTCTTTTCTGTCCGCAAATCATCCAAAGGTATGAAATAAATGAAAATATTCAAGATTTTAGTCCTTAAATCGAGGCAACTATGCATCTTTGGATCAAACCCATCCTCTTGCCCATTATTGTCATTCACACAGAAATTCAAATAAAAATAAAGCGATCGTATAAGCAAGCGATTGAATATGCAGAATCCCTTCTCATAAATTACAGATTCTGAAAGAAGAAAAGGAAAACAATTTTAACCAACTTGTGCCATTAATAGTACCAGAAAATGCTAACAGCAAAAGAAAGAGGGGAAAAAACTGCTGATAGAGAGAAGCCAAAACCCCACCAACAAAATTCCCAAGATTTTTTGCCACCTTGAATGACACTCAACTCAAATTCGGAACTTTCCGACAAAACCCACAAACTCAAGAAATACCCTTCATCAGTATTCATCTCTTTTAGGTTCATATAAAAAATTCATGCAACACACACTCAAGAAAGTGCTTCTTTATGCGTGTTAACGATGATGATGATGATGATGATGGTGGTGGTGGTGGTGGTGCGGGATAACCCACTTCACAACTTACGGATTCTAAGTAGGAATGGGCAGTTTCACGAGCTTCAGGCGAGGAGCTCCAGTCCAAGGCAACTGACATGGCTGCAGCCACATTGTTCGCCATGGCAGCGCTGTCCATCTTTATCCCTCTCAACTTATGCCTTAAATTAATCTCGCCACAGAATCGTGAATGCAAGTACAAACGCTGATGGAAAAACCCAAATCAATCAGAAAAGCTGGTGCAAACTGCAGAGCATCAATGGTGGAAGAGATTATGCGCGTGAGTAGGGTGAGGGGTGGGGGGGAAGAGGGGCGATGCCGTTGATGACTTCAAAGTGAGCGAATAGTCCAGGGAGTCAGTCAGTCTATTGTCCGAGTACTTCAATTGAACCCCTCGAGACACTTATATAAGACGCTACTATATCGAATTTATATTATTTCAAGGCGTTATAAAATAATCATAAATAACCATTTTCTCTTCGGTCAAAAATAAATTAATAATCATTTAACTCAGTTACTTTCATACAGTCTACATGTATTCTATCTCATCCCTAAATGCATTTTTTAGTTGAGTTTTATAGATCTACACCAAAATATTGTTTGGTATTTCATTTCTAACTATCCAAGTTAAAATGGGTTTTGAACTATATTTCTGAATATTATTTCTCAGTTAAGTCCAAAATATAATGTCATACAATATTTTAAATATTAATTTAATAAATATATTAAAACGCATCCCATGATGTTATACCGTGCCAATTCTTAATGTATTCAAAGTGCATTTTAAATTAAATTTTGGTGGGATCCACACTAAAAGTTCGTTTGACATCTGTGTACCACTTGAAATGAGTATTAAAGATGGAACTATCCATCCACCATTTCTTTTTCATCCTATTTGATATTTTCAAATTTTAATCTCAAAATATATCTTCCCTCCACTTAAAATTTACCTCAAAATGAAATCATGATTGCAAGAAAAACAAACCCAAAAAAAAAAATAAAATGTTGCAAGAGATAAGGAAAAAAGAAAAGAAATGGGGGATCCCCACCCCCACCCCCTTCTTTCATTTTTACATTTTTTTTCCTTCTCTCATTTACAGCAATTTTTTTTCTATAATTCTAATTATATTATTTTAAAAAAATTATTTGGTAATTACAATACACAATAATCTGTCATAACACCTAAATTACATAATTTTAGAATTTAACGGAAATAATAATAAATAAACTCACTTTTCAATGTTAGGTGTTATGGTTAATTTCAAAATGATGTATAAACTAATTTAATTTATGTCTAATGCTTCACGAGAGAGAGAGAGAAAAAAAAAAAAAGAGGGGAGAACTCTCTCTCTTTAAGCAATTTTTTTTCTTGCATTCTAATTATATTATTTATAACATCCAAATTAGCAGCTTAAGAGGGCGAGGGGAGGTGTGACACCCTCATCCCCGACCTCCATGTTTCATGCGGGAGTCGTGATCGAGATGTTGCTTGGTTCGCACCACAATTCACTCCCAATATACAGAGCACTAATTAATTATAATACTTTGTACACTAAATTAGAATAAGATATCTTTTATTTCACTAATACAAAGTGTACAAGTGTACTTCTATAACTATTACAATATTCTCGCCTTAATTACCTAACGTAAAACTTCATCTTATAATTCTGACGCTTTTTATAACGTCTTCATTAATACCTGTTACATGCAAAACGCCTAAGGTGTGAGCTTCCATAGCTCAGAGAGTCGCACTATTAAAAATATTACTAGTTAAACAATTACCGACACATAGCAAGTATTTCCTAGTCACATAAAGGGAGAACACATAACGGATAGAAAGAGCATAACCAACAAGTTATACCAAAGTATCTATGTGATCCTTCAGAAACATTACTGATTATACTTTACCTGAATTTGGACACTATACAATGTAAAATGGTACACTGTACAATGTGGACCGCTTCCCATGCCGAAACTAACAGCAGTAAATAGTAAACAGTGTGGTAAATCCAGGAATGTTACCTCAGTACCTATTTAGTCATTTAGTCGGGCACTCCAGCCCGATGCCGACATGCCCGATTTCAATAAATTGAACAGGGTTTGGGGACACTGACTCTCATTAACAGTTAATAGTCAACAGCAGACAGTAAACAATGAATAGTGAATAGTAAACATTAACAGTAAACACGAAACATTAAATAGTTAACACTTTAACTCTAAATAGTTAACATTACACTTAACGCTAAACATTTACATACATATAACACATCTATAAACATTTCACACACTCAAAGGGCATAATCATATATCACATGCATTTCCTTAAACATACTTTTAATATCACAGTCATATATAAACAATAATATCAATATATATAGAGCACGCAAACCCATTTTATTAATAGTTAAAACATTTAACCCATTTAGTGAGAATGCTCACCTTATTCCGCAGATGCTAGCTTACAACTATCCAAATAATCTGCATTTAATTCAAATCTTACAGTTTAGAATTTATCCTTGCATATAAATTAATCATTAAATTCTAGAGTTCTAAATGTTTGTCTTTGAATCCTTGTGTTTCTATTCATTTAATGAATCTTAATTAATTATTAATTAAAGTGTTTAAAGTTATAAAAGATATTGTAAAGATCTAAGTTTGAATATTCAAAAAATTATGTTTTCAGTGTCGGATCGGTTTTACCCTCTAACAGAATAGCAATAACAGCTCAAAACCCCAATTCAGCTATTAAGATCGGTTTTACCCGCTCACAGAGCGGCAAAAACTGATGAAAATTATCCTTCAGCTCCAAATAGTGGTTTTTCCCGCTCAAATAGCGGTAATAACCGCATTTCAGAATTTTTCAGATTGGAAAATCAGTTATATCCGGTCTCAGATTGGTTATATAACCTATTTTCTTGAGCCTTCAACAGTGAAGATCAGTTATAACTGATTCTCTTCATGGTTTTCAATTATTCAAAACCTCAGCTTCGGGTATTCAATTAAAACAACGTCCAAACATGTTTTTCATTAGTTCCTTCTGATAAAAATCATTCCTATAACATATATACAACATTCCTATCAATCCATAACACATATACAACGTCCAAATCTACAGATTCAGATCAAAACTAAAACTTCAATAGTTCTACTTTCATGGATCATAATTTTGAACTCTAACGTTATAGAAAGATTAAAATCCTTACTGTTAGACCCGGTTGGTCTTAATCCTTATTTTGATTGATGATCTAACAAATATGAGAATTAATTTAACGGTTTTTATAAGTGAGAAAATGTAGAGAAATGTTCACGGAAGAACTGATGCAAAAAATGGCAACGAAAAATGAGCTAAAATGAAGAAACGACAAGCAAATGAAGAAAGAAGAAAAATGAGTCCCGAGCACGTCCCTAAGTGGGACCCACAGTGTTTCTCAGTCAAAAAATGAAGAGAAGAGTTCACGGGTGAAACAACGCAAAAAAGGGTGAAGAAAACGGAGCTAAAACGAAGAAATGGCAAGCAAACGAAACAAGGTGTTAAATCGGGCCGACAAGAAGTGACAGCAAGCCGCAGGGGCAATGCTGTGCACAGGCGCTACGCGCCGCTCCCGCACATGGCCTAGACCTGCGACGCTAGCCGTGACTGTCGCAGGAGCTTTCGGTTGGCCCCTTTTTTTTTAACCTTTTCAAGGCCGTTCTTCTCCTATAAATACCCCTACTTGAAGAACATCAAAGACATCTCTCTCCATCTATTTTATGCTCATTCTCAAGTGTTAAAAAGCTCTCAAAAGATCATTTTAAAGTTCTAGCAATTTATTTCAAAGTTAGGCCAGAATAGAAAATCCTCATTGTAATAGTTACCTATTTTCATAGCATTAATTTTCTATTGTGTAAAAAGGTTAGAGGGAAGTCTTGGATCTGTTCAAGAGGTTGATAAGGGTCTAAACAAGGAGATTAACTAAAGGATTACCTATCGTTTGAGTAAACTCAGAGGTAATCCCTTGGGTTATCTTGTAAGGTTTAAGATTCACCTTTAAAAATTTTATTGGGAGATTAGACCAAGCATTTAGTTTGGAAGTGGGTAGACTTTCCTTGAGGAGGGAAAATTGAACCACTATAATTGTTGTGTAAATTGTTTTCTTTATTGCTTTACACTTAAAATCACACACAAATCACAAAAAGATTTTTGTTTGCTTAAGTTTGTTTTTAAACCTAATTCACCCCTCCCCTCTTAGGTTTACCTTAGTTGTATTTTCACTTACATTTGTATTCCTGAAGTTTCCTAGACCGATTCATGGTTTGGAATCCACTCAAAGTCTTCAAATCCTTAATTTCCTTAGCTTTCTTCTCCTTCTCCTCTCCTTTCTCTCTTTCTCCTTTCTCTCCCTTTCCTTCTTTGATTCTTGTTGTTTTCTGGGTTGTTAAGGACGAAAGGGAGACATATTTATACTCCTGATCACCTAGCAAGCCAAAATAAGAGGGGCTTAGACCCCTAAGGTCGTAGCCCTTCTTTAGAAATTGAAGAAGCTATTTTTTTTTCAACTTTCGGCGCTGATTGGTTTTACCTGAGCTCCTAATGCTGGGTAAAACCGGTCAAACCTTTTTATTGGCTTCCTAAGGTTTTAATCAGTCTAATGGCGGCTAAAACCGCTATTCAAGCAGTCAGATTTTTTTTTACTGTTCATAGGTGGTTCAGGCGGTTTTACCCACTCCCAATGATGAGAAAAACCAATCCTAGCATTTTTTTTAATATTATTTTCATTTATTTTCTAATTTTTTTATTTTCATTCCATCATTTCCAAAATTAAACTAATATATCTACTTTTATATATCCTTAAACATAATTCTAAACTTAAATTAACATCTTAACTCTAATTAAAATCCAAATTATCATAACTTAAATCATAAGATTTCATAATCAAAATCCTTAAGAAAATTCACATCAACTTTATAATTATACATAATTGAGTTTAAAAGCTAATGGTATGATAAAATATAAATTACAAATGTTAAGTTAGAACGAGAACCTACGGGGTCTTACAGGTGGATTAGGTCATTGGTAATTTAAAATTTTTGTTGAAAATATTTGAAATTTTATTTTTTTAAATAAACTCAACCAAAACAATTGTGATAGTGTGGAGTGTGATTTGTCAAAAACAATTTGTTTAAACAAGAGACAAAACACTATGATTTATAAATAGTTCGGTTTCTCTTGAATCCTAATCCACTGCCGAAATCCTCCAATTGAGGATTTTCTAATCCACCACTTTGAATTACTTAAAGGTGTAATTCAAACCCTCACATTACTAAAGACCAATCTCTTGAACTCAATATTTTTTACAACATCACCTAATTCAATACTAAGTTAGGATTTTTTCCAAATTCCTAAAACTAGGAAATGAATTTTTTGCCTAATCCACTCTTTAGACTTAGATCTTACTCAAGACTTCCCCTATATATATCTTCAAGCTCTCCCTTTCAATTTGTCTAACTCTTTCTCAAGAGTTTAGAACTTTTATAACTTTGTATCTAAAGAGTTTTGTTCAAACACAAGTGAGCTACAATTTAGCCCAATACAAAGAAAGATGACTCCAAAAGACTCTTTATGAAATGTAAGCTATAATCTTTGAATTGGAAGACACAGAATGATATAGCACTGATTTTTCTTCAATTTTACATTCTTCTTCAATTCGGGCGGTTGAAGTATTCATAGAAGTCCCTTGAAACTCTTCCAACGGTCATTAGGAATTTTGGGTTTCGAAGTCAAACTTCGGTGTTGAAAGCTGCTTCCCGAAACCTTTCACTTGCAAATGGCTAGTTGCTTTGTCAGGTTGTGTCTAATGGCTAACTATTTGGTTTGATGTCAAACCGGTTTCAAACTCGGTATCGAAACATAGCTTTGATCTTCTTTTGACTTTTGACTTTCGAGGTCGAAACTGTTTCAGTCTTAGGTTTTGACACCGAACTCAAGTTCGAACCTGGCCTGTATTAGACTAGCTAAGACTCTTCTCCAGTTTTGAAGCTATTTTTCTATCTTTTAGTTTCGATGTCGAAGTGTCGTCAAACATGGGGTCGAAAGTTCTATTCTTCATTTTTGCTATATTTTATCATTTTCAATAATTAGCTCAATTGTTTATTTGTTAATTTAATCATCAAAACAAGTTGGACCTAGGTCTAACAAATTTACTTAGTGAATAATATTTTTCGTGTTCCTAATTATCGTTAATTTTTCACAAGATTTTGTTTTGAGGAGTATTTCAAGTGAATGAAAGTTATATTTGAGAGTAAATTTTGAAAATATCAAATAGGAGAAGAGAGGAAAAAAAGGGTGGAAGCCGGAAGGATAGTTTGATCTTTATGTCAGTCAAACTTTTAAGTCGAACTTGTAAATAGTACCCCTCTTAAATTTTTGTGGCCACCAAATTGGAATCAACTCCTAAGTTTTTCTTTTCTTTATGGAATTTTAGGGCAATACTTTTTCATCTATTTTATATGATTGTATTACATTTCGAATACTATGTTTGAATTATGAAAGCCTGTCTTTTATATGTCATATTTAACTTTGACTTTTCATTTGTTGTCTAGAGTGTAGACTGCACACTGTAAAGATTGTAAATGTGGTGTGAAAGGGATTGGATAAAAGAGATATATATATATATATATATATATCCCAGTTCCGGGTCCGGATTCATGGTCACTGTTCTCTCATCCCACTTATCCTAGTATTCCTTCATCTGGTTAGCAATTTGTAGGGCCTGTTGTGGAAAAATCTCTATGTTTCCCACCATTTGCTATTCCTTGCGATCTAAATTGCCCAAAGTATGTGCCCTGATTGTTGGATGAATTCTTTTGCTGGGGCAGATTCCATCCAGTTCTTAAACTAAATGGCAAATGACGTTTTATGTCCCTTGTCAAAATCAAACCCAAGCTTTACATTCTCTAGATTTTCTTTTACTGAGGGCACTCAAAAATCAGGTGCTCCACTATTTCCCTTTCCATGTTGCAACGATAGCACATTGACGAGATGAGAACCCCTAATCTGTTGGGCAAGCGTTTTGGATAAATCTCCATATAAGACATTTAATTTTTTCTGGCAGCTGTGATTTCCAAAGTGCTTTCCAATTGTCTTCCGTCATTTGTTCCATAGCCTCACACCTTGTGTTGGATGTTGATGCACGTTGTGTCGCTTGCCCTTTCGTTGTAGCCCCCCAATAGCCCGATTTCACAGTGTATATCCCATCTTTTGTGTGATTTCATATCAAATAGTCCTTGTTTTGGCTTTGCCTACTAGGAATGTAAATTGTCTGAATTTTAACCACATCCGGTGGTTATTACACTTTGATCAGTGGTAACCTCCAGTTGTTCCTTGCATCGATTAGGTCTGCCACTTTTAGGGACAGTTGCAAGGATGCATTTGATGATCTTGAGATATGATTTACCATTCCTGGGATCCATTTATCTCTTATCCCTGTCCTTTTCTCATTGATCAACATCCATTTCTTATTACTCTTTAGTAGATCCCCCCCCCCACCAAAAAAGAATTCCTTTCTATCCCCACGATGCTATTGGCCTTGCCTCCGTGTTCATAAATTCTTCCCCGGAGCAATATTTGGTGATAATTTTTTTTTTTTTTGAAAAAAGTGAGTTTGGATCCCTTACCAACTTCCATGCAACCTTTGCTAGCATTGCTTGGTTAAAAAATTTTGTAGATCTTAAACCCAACTCCCCGAAGGCTTTTGATACTGCCATTTTTTTTGCGCATTTCAGTGGATGCCTCTTCGCTGTTCGTCTCCAAGCCAGATGAACCACGCCAACTTCTTATCAATCTGTTTGCACACAGTTTCTGGAATTCCAAAAGTCCCGAGCATGTATGGTGCCATAGCTGCTAGGGTGATCCTTGCCACCACTGATGTGTCCTTGACCCTCCAATTTGCTATGCTTGAGTCGATCCTTCTCTTGATTGCCGCAAACTTTCGTTTTTAGCTGCTCGAAAATTCAGATCATGGCCTAAGTACTTTCCCTTGAGGAAATCATTTTGTGTTGAACCTAACTCTCATGTACTGCCATATATATATATATCGGTGGGTGTTTGGGCTGAGTAATATTGCTCATTTCTTGAAGTTGATCCATTGGCCAGCTTGCCTAGCGAAAGTGTTGACTGTTTCCCCAAGTCAATGTAAGCCACTAGTGCTTAGCTCCATGAAGATTGTGGAATCATCAGTGAACATTAAATGAGACATCGTCGGTACCTTTCTTCCTATTTTGATGCCCGGAAATATCCTTTGGAAACTTGTGCTCATGATGGTTGCTAAGAGAGTATGTTGACAAAGGATAAACAAGAATGGTGACAAGGTCAGCCTTGTCTGAGTCCTCTCAAAGGTCGGAAAGAATCCACTAACACCCCATTTACTTTGATTCTGAAGGATACTGTTGGTACACATTGCATCACCCAAGCAATCCATCTTGGAGGGAAGTCTAGTAGCACCATCACCATTTTCAAGAAGTCCCATGACACTCGGTCATATGCTTTGCTCATATTCAATTTTAGCGTTGCACATGCCATTTTTCCTTTTTTCTTCTTTCGGATGTGTGCCACCACTTCATGTGCAATGAGGGAGTTCTCAGTGATGGACCTTCTGGGTACAAAGGCCGCCTGTTCCTCACAAATGATATTTTGGATTGCAGCTCTGAGCATGTTCGCCAATACTTTTGCAACTATTTTGTAGATTACGAGCTTGTTATGATGTTTTAAAACATAGTTTTGAAAACTTGTTTTTGAAAAATAATTTTATAATGTAAAAAGTGTATTGAAAATGTAACAAGGTATAACTAAATAATAAAAAGTTATAATAGAAATGATGAAAAATAATTATAATATATTAAATTTACTGTAGAAATTAAAAACAAAACCAAAACAAAAAAGAAAATAGCAGGCCCTACATTGCAAAGGCATATGAGCCTGAAATTAGCCGGTTCCTTCGGTGAGTGAGATTTCGAGATGACAATGATGATTGTAGCATTCCCCTGTGGATTCATGACTCCGGTTTTGAAGAATTCTTGACATGCCTCAATTACATCATTGCTGATAATTTCCCAGTAATGCTCGATAAAGGTAAAGAATTAAAAAGACTCCTAGCAGATTTCTAGTTGACAGAAGTTAAACACAAGGGTTCATGCCTATTTTTCATCATTCATTGCAGAGGAAATTTTGAGGCGTACAAAATTAGGTGACTTTGCTCCGTTCTTTTTCGTTTATTTTCAGGAAAATCATCACTTTTGGAACAAAAAATCTCCACAAAGAAACAATTCTATTTTATACTAAATTCAAATTTTAAAATTTAAATTTCTCTCTGCATTTAAGGCTCTGTTCTCTTAGTCACATACTTAGAAAAAGTATCATTTTTTCTCAAAAATATTACACAAAGAAACAATATTATTTTTACTAAATTCACAATTCAAATTTTAAAATTCCATCTACATCTCCACTCACATAAATTCAAAAAAAAAATAATCATTACACTTTTTTTTTCTCTTTCCTACACAAATCCCTAAAAAAAATTCACTCCAAAACAAATTTTTTCCCTATCCAAAAAATTCCCTAAGCATGGTGACTAAGAGAACAGAGTACTCATATTTTTTTAAGGAAAATGTTTATTGCACATATTATGTGCAGAAAAATATGCAATAAAGTAGATTATGTGAGCCAGTCAGATATTATTTTACAAAAATATCCTTATTGTATTATACTTATTTCTTTTCTCCTGTCTTGCCTTTCCTCCCTCCTCTCTCATTTCTCCTGCAATTAATTTTTTTCAAAATCTTCCTCTACCATTATTTGTTCTACAAGTTTCCTTCTTCCTACACGAATTAATTTTTTTTTTTTAATTTTGACTTTCTCCAATATTTTTTTTAGCTTTAGAAATTGCAAATGTGAAACCCATTTCACTACAAAACGAATCATTTAATTTTTTCTCTTAATTTTGGATTCGAATTTAGTCATTTTTCTCATAATAATAATAATAATAATAATAATAATAATAATTTTATTATGAAAAAATGGGTATGGCAAAAAAATTTAATGAATAAATTTTAATGGTGAAAAATATAAAAGGTTAAGTTCTCTTTTGTGTTTGGCGAAAAAAAAAGTAAGAAAAAAATTAAAATTATTATTATTTTAAAAAATTGAATAAATAAGAATACTAAACATTAAGTTTAATGGGTTTTTAAAATGCTTAATAGTGAAAATGATAGGGTAATTTTTATTATTTCAAAAAAAAAAGTTGTCAAAAATAAAAATACCAAAATTAAATTAGTTAAAAGAAAAATATTTAAGAAAAAGGAAAAACAGAATATGTGCATTTAACAGAATCTTTTTTTTAAAACTAACGTAATTATTATACTTTTTTCCCTCTCTCTTACACAATTTCCCATAAAAAAAATTCCCTCCAAGCAAAATTCTTTCCCCAACCAAAATATTTCCCAAGTTGGTCACTAAAAGAACAAAAGACGGTTTTTGCCGAAACGTTCACTGTCCATGCTTGGGTAGTGTGGTAGAAATTCCAAGGGAAGTCTAAACCACAGTAAATAATGGTGTTTTGTCTATTTGCTTTTATTGATTTTATTTTCACAAATCATTTCACACGCTACACTTTAATTTAAAAAATTTTGAAAATGAAAATTTCAAATAATCCAAAAACATTTGAAGCTATCTAGAACTTAATTCACTTTTTCTAAGTGGCAAACTAGGATCCAGTAACCTAAAATACGTAACTAAAAAATGTATGAAGAAATACCCATTTCCTTTATTTCACCTCAGCCACTAGAGCTTGCCCCAATTTTTAAAGAGTGTTTTTTGATTAATTATTGTGTACATAAGTTACAGTCAAATTGTACAATCAACAAGTTCGGACAACTAAAACTGTTTTGGTCCCTTCATTTTGTTGAAAGCTTAGCAAGACAATATACATTTTTACCATTGATGACATCTCATGCTGTACCAACAACCGGACATTAGAAGTAAGGGGACATCTCCCCCAAATCACATACATCAGTATGTACTACTACAACGACTAAATAAACTTATTTTGCATAAAATAGATTTACTTTGCTGTTTTGGTACAGATTAATGACCGAGCCACTGAAAAGAGGCATTCTGCAGTTATGGATTTCTAATCGTTCATCGCCCACACGTAAATTGCAATCTTTGATGGATTACAATAATCAGTATACATTTTCCAAGCCACAGTGCAGCATTGCAGCCCAATGATCAATAGTAATTTCTGTCAGCTGGTACAACCTTCAGCAACTTTGTAAGATCATAAGATTTGAAATCTTTGCCATAACATAAGCTAAGCTCCAAAGGAGTATTTCCGGCCTGAAACATGAAACAGATTGAATCGACAGTTTCAATATTACCAAAAAGGCGAACATATTTCTTTCACAGTCCAGTTTCTACAAACTTCTGCTAAAGAAGTAAATAAACTTTAGCATAGCAATATCGACGAAGTTAATATACCCAGAAAGTGTCACAGGAAGTATAATGAATCTTACAAAAACTGCATGGGAATACAGTATCAGAATAAACTGAAAATGCAGAAACTAGAGCCAATTAAGAGCTTAAACAAATTAAAAACAGGAATCTCATAGTGCTAAAATGCAAGGAATTTAAAATCATTTCTTTTGGGTGGAACAGATGACACTGAATTGGAGACTCTTTTTGTTGATTTTGTCCTGTTGGAAGGATAGAGAATTTGCTTGTGTGCTGGTTAGGAGGAAGAAGAGGAGTTCGAGTATTCCTTTACACAAAACATATACTCTTAAGTTAAACTAATTGATGACTTTTAAGTGATGTTCTGGAACTTGAGATTCTTCATGATCTTCTGTCAAGAGGACTCTGTCCCTAATTTAATGGTAGTGGGTTTGCTTACAATCTACACAGGAGTGCCTAATGGCCACTAACAAATGTAACTAGCCTATAAAATCATTACACAAAAAGGTGCAATCAACAAGAGAAAAGTCATGTCTATTCCAACCATTACCTTATTTCTTCTTGTCTTGTCCGCTCTGTTAACCAACAAAATTTTTGCTATGTCCCTGTTTCTACTTTGAATTGCAACATGCAATGGGGTCCACCCTTCCTATCCAGAGAGAGAGATAGATGAGATAACTAATAGAAAGACATGCATTTGTGAGAATGGCCACTCAAAAGTAAAATATGTACTCACGTTATCAGCAGTGTTTACGTCAACATTGTACTTGATCAGTAATTTGACAGTTTGCAATGCTCCTACTTGAACTGCATAATGAAGTGGTGTAGCACCATCCTGGTATACAAAGATTCCTTAAAGATTATGCTTTTATTTTGCTTTAGTACAAGAAAGGAAAATAGGGTAACTTAAATTGAAAAAGTAACTTCACCTTGTCTCTGACATGAGGATTTGCACCTTTCCTGAGAAGATGACTGATAACAGCCTCTTTTTTACCAATAATCGCATGATGTAGGGCGGTACAACCATCCTGCTCACCTCTATTGATTCAGATGATTTCCCACTAACAGAAAGTGTAAACCTTCCTCAACCTTTAGGCTAAGATAAATATTTACAGAGCTTATACAAAATTTGAAGCATTCTACCACTTTTAAAGGCAACAGACAGGACAACGTTACCTCATCAACAAGGTCTATGTTAACTCCCTTCTCAAGAAGCTGATCCATATCTTTTATGTGCCCTGCTAGAGCTAAAGTGTGCAAAGGTATCCATTTTCTCTATAGACAGGGTTCAATCAAAATCAGTTTCAAAGCCAGTAAAAGTTCCGGCCTCACGCGAGAAGTAAACAGTGCAGTAAAATGATGATGGCTAAACAACAAATGATTTAGTGTGAAAGCCAAAAACCACTTTTAGAACTTAGAAGATAGTAATTTGAACAGAAAGCAGAAGGATTCTTGTAAAGAATAAATTCAATGACGAAAAGAGAAGCTCAAAATACTTAAACTCACTGTTGATATTCTCTCCAAGTCTGGAGAGTCATTTGCTTGAAGAATTGCTCTTTCTTCCAGAGTCAAAAGCTGTTCAACCTCTGCAAGGAACAATAGAGCTCCTAGTAGCAAGTTCTATTTAATATAACTGACGTGCCTAAATCATGGAGGAAGTGCCCAGAAAGCTAGACAAACAAAATGCCAAGTTTCTAAAAACAAACTGACAGCCAATAGGAAAAATCTCAAAGGTTGCAATAAAAAGTTGGTTAAGCAGATTGGTCTGAAAAAATAAAAACTATGGAAGCCTAATTAAAAATGACAGTGGTGGTCAAAATTATTGCTTGAAACCTTATCGGTAACTATACAGAATGGATACAAAAGAAAGAGTTCACGAAATGTGAATTAATCACTCAAGTCTTATTGATATAATTAGAGATTAGACATCTCATTTCTTTATTTCCAGAAGACAAAGTGCAATGAGAGGCTGATTTATTCCTAGCAAAGGTTTCCAAGTGTTTGTTACTGAGATTTCAACAACTGGTCTGTCAGTACAGACAAATGAACCAACTCCATCAGCAAAAGTGAAATATGATAGACCTCAAACGATAAGTTTGTTATTCTTTTAATTGCTAACGTAACCTGAAAGCAAATTATTTTGACCTTTTTCAGCCCCTGGTATTACAAAACTATCAATCTTTACTGCAAGGTTTTATTTTTTTCTCAGAGATACAATTGAATCAATAACTTTGAAAGGAAAAATGGGTCTCCAAGAAAATACAGGATGAATAACTAAATTAATAAAGAAATTAACATCCAAACCCAAACTTAGTAATTACCTTTTGCAAGATCTTCCTCATAGTTTCTTGTAGACAAGTTATTAACAATGTTAACAGGAGTAACAGCCTCATTCTCCTCTTCCCAATCACTCTCAAACTCAAAGTCATTTTCCTCCCCATCCTCTTGTTCCTCCCCTTCACTATCATCATCATCATCATAATCACTGCCACTACCATCATCTTGATCCTCCCAACGCCCTTGTTGACTTATTATTACTGAATCACTTCCCACAGTGTTTCTCTGGCCAGTTTTTCCTTTTCTATAACACCATCTAAAACTGCACTCTAAGCTCTTTCGTCTGGAGCAACTAACTACATTCCTTAAATTAGGCCAACTGCTGAAAACAGGGACATAACTTGGAGTAAACGATGGCAAAATTGAAGCCAAATGCTTTGAATTAAATTCCGTGCAACCCAGTGACACCATCATGCTCTTTGTTTTCAGTCTTTGAGATTAAGCCAGAGTTCTAAAAAAAAAAAAAAAAAAAAAAAAAACCAAAATAAACAAATAAATCAACACTATAACATGATTTGGAACCTTCAAATGCGAAACTATAACTATACTTGTAAAGTTTTAAGAAGCATAACAATAATGAATAACAACATTACAGCGGCGGAACTTGGGGGAGCGAGCCGGTGGTGCGGTCACCCCTCCTTGCTCCGGTGGCTGAGAGGTACTACGAGTGGGTGAAGGTGAGGATATACCTCTGCCACTGCCAGTCCTCGCCCACAGAACGTCGCCCCTGTTTACGATGAAGACGATGGGGAGTCAGGGTTTGTTCTTTTTTTATTCGGAAATATTATTTACAGGCCACAAATCACTAAATGAAGGCCACTTTTTAAAATGTTAGGGTGTGAAAAGACCGAAAAGTCCCTCCCCCTTATAAAGTAAAAAAAATTTCTTTCCTTGGCCAAAACATTGCAAACTCGTTGCTTGCTGCGTCGTTGCTTGCTGCTTCGTTCGGTCCGTCTCGGTCAGTCTCCATTTTCGGTGGCCTCTCCAATTTCGGCTTCTCCATTTCCGACCGCATTCTTCCATTGGTGCGGAGCTCCATTTCCGGCCATTCCACGCCGACGGGAAGCGTTAATTAGGTGTGCTGTTTTTTTTCCGTTTTTACATTTTGTTCCAAATATTGGAATTGAAGTGAATTGGTTGTTGTTTTGTTTATGGGCAAGGTTTTGAATGCATGTTTGCTGCGTTTTTCGGCCCTTTCGAGCATAATTATTGTGCAATGTGCATGTATGTTGGATGTGTAATTGTTTGCATTTTTTGAAGTAAATGGAAATTTTGGCTTGAATCTTGAAAGATTGCATTGTTTCGGTTGCTTAGTAATGGTTTAGTGGCTAAGTTGCGTTACCGGCTGTGATGTTAACAAAAGTAGGGAAAATTCCGTAGTTGAACTTCGGGAAAACCGTTCAACCGGTGAAGAAACCGGAAAAACGCTTCGGGGAAGTGAATTTCCCAGTGAAAAACGCCACCGGGAGGCTCTGTTCCAGAGAAAAACGCCACCGGGAGGCGTGTTTTTCTGAAACAAACGCCTCCTGGGAGCGTTTTTTTCGAGAAGGAGCGCCCCATAGAGGCGTTCTTCTGAAGAAAAAAGGCCTCGTGGAGGCGTTTGTGCGAAATCTGTTTTGGTTTTAAACATGTTTACATATAATATGTTGTTTGTTTATTATTTTCTTTTAATGCAGATGGGGGACAGATTTAAAGGTAATATATTCCATCGGACGGGAAAAAGATCCAAGTCCGGTAAGAGTAGTAATCCGGAACCATCCCGGGAGAGTGTTAATCCGAATAAATCCGGGGAGCCTTTTATTCAAGAGTCGGAGAATGCCCCGCGTATTCATTCAACGGCATCTGAGCGTTCGAGGAAGGTGGTTGCACGATCGCGTGCATCTTCTGCGACAGGGAATGTCATTGCTCCCATAACTGAAGACTCATTTCAACATTCAGTGTCTGGACATGAGTACATTGGGGCGTCCTTTACAGAACAACCTTTCGCCTCACCCTTTTCAGATGTTGAGATGTCCCACGATGATGGTGACGGCGATGGGGCTTATGGAAGAAGTGATGGTGAAGGGGCTAATACAAGCAGCGAACCAAGTAGGAGAGCTGGGAAATGACTCATGGGCAGTGAGGCAAGGGCAGCGATTGCAGGGTGGAAGGAATACACGGAGCTGGACCATCCGCTAGAAGGTGATCCTGTAATCCCTGAGTTGCTCGTGAGTTTCAAAGGCCACACTGCCTACCACGTCTGGCATGGAGAGGTAATTCTATTAAATTGTGCTCGTTCAAATGCGATGTTCAATGAATTAGTATTTTGCTAATTATCTATGCTTCGTTACTTGTGATCCATAATGGAATAATAAAGAAAGGTTGCACGGTTTATTTATTAGTTTTTTTTTACAAATTAAATGTGTTATGAATTGTATCCTCTGGTTTTAATTCGTTGTTTACATTGTGTAGGAACGGGGGATACTAAAATGTCATAATGGGGCCGATCGATTGAAAAATTGGCCGGCCGATGAAGAGATGAAAAAGCTTGTTGAGGGGTCCGGATTGGCCCATTTTGTCCAGTGCATGCATGATGAGTTAGACGCCGCTTTACTATGTGCGTTTGTGGAGAGGTAGCATCCGGAGACCAACTCTTTCCACTTGCCGTTCGGGGAGATGACAATCACATTGCATGATGTTGCATACATATTGCGCATTCCGCTGAGGGGTAGGCCCATTTATTGCAAAACAAAGACTTCACAAATAGCAACGGATGTTGCAGCTGTGTTAGGGAATAATGAAGTGAAAATGGATAGGCCTGGCTTTGTGAAGTTGACAACCATTGAGGCGAATTGTGCCGGGAGATTTGACAAAGTTAATGCTGCATCGGGTTATTTATTGTGGGTTTTAGGGCTTTCCCTGTTTGTGGACAAGTCTAAAACCCACGTTTCTGCGCAGTATTTAACTTTCTTTCGCGATATTGAGACAGTAAGTGATTACTCGTGGGGAGCTGCCACATTGGCGTACTTATACCGCCAACTTGGGAAGGTGTCGAGGGCACATAGTGCACAGTTTTCTGCTTGTTTGACTTTGCTTCAGGTTTGTCACTGTACATGTTGCTTTCCTTATCACTATTCGCTGTATTTAGTTACAAGATATGTACTGAGTGTTCTTCTGTTCATTATTATTAGATCTGGATATATGAATACTTCCCAACATTCAGCCCACCGAAGAAGCGGTCGTGGAATACTGGCTGGCCGGCGGCAATGAAATGGCAAGTTGGTACTGGGAAGAAGCGTGTTGCAAAATATGATTTGGAGGCATACAGGAGGGCCCTATATGCATTGCAGCCGAACGAGGTAATATGTCCATTCTTTGTGATTACGAACAGTTCTTTTATGTTATTGTGCTACATTTGGTGATTTATTTCATAATCGGCTAGGTTAATTGGATCCCATTTGAGCCCAATCCGGCATTGGTCCATAAAATCTCCTTGTATAGGGGCCTTATATATTGCGTTAACGTTGAAAAACCCTATATGCCGGATCGGGTGTTAAGACAGTTCGGATACGCCCAACAAGTTCCATTTCGTGTCTTTAAACCGAAGGAGTGCTATAGAGGCCCAGAGACAAAGAAGTATGTCTGCAAATACGTTGCGGATCTGAGTGGTTGGGAAATCTCGCATACAAGGCTTCTGCGAGATATGAAAAGGGCGGAGTATACTGACGAAGCTAGCGAGGATTACCTTGAGTACTTCCGGTCACGTTCGCACATCCGTGTCAGTAGTGGTCCTGTCGAGGAATACACTCCTGATCTTACTCAGTTGTCCCTCAATGCAGTGAGTTTATGATGATGTTTTATTTTATTTTATTCTTCCCTATATTTGTCTTACTAGTTGCTGATTGTCATCGTCATTTTACTTGTTACAGCGACTTCAGTATTTAGCCTCTCGGGCAGTATATTTTCATACAAGGGTTGAACACGCTGTCAACCCTGAGACACGTAGGCAGGCTATTGCAGACGTTGCTTATCATTTGGAGGGCCTGATGCCGGGACCGGAACAGCTTGCGCTGCGACCTCCATTTCAGCCTTAGTGCACAGCTTTCCTTATGTTTGGATTATGTATCTTGTGATTTTAGTGTAATGCTGGATGATTGTTTCTTTTTTTTTTTACTCCCCCATACAATATATATGTCGAAACAGTGCCTTTTATTGGGAGTGCCATTGATTGAAGTGCAGTAAAAAATTTAGTGATCCATTATGTGGTATGAACAGGGATTCAGGTGCTCATATACAGGGGAGACTCTGCCCAAATTTCAAACAATTTAAACACAGTAGCTCTGTTTTAGTGAAAATTTTGCGTTCCTGGATGTAGGTAACATTGTTGGGTTCAATGCGCCGTTGTTTTGGTATCAAATCGCTTGAGGAATGCGACTGAAACCAAGAAAAACGCCCTAATCAGTCATTTTTATCGCGTCTAATCGCCTGACATAGGCGTGTTTTTTGGAGAAAAACGCCTAAGAGAGGCGTTTTTTTACAAGAAAAACGCCTAAGTCAGGCGTTTTTTCGGAACAAAAACGCCTGAGATAGGCGTTTTTATTCCATTCAGTCGCCTACCTCAGGCGATTTTATTCCAGAAAAACGCTTACCTCAGGCGTTTTTCTGGAATAAAAGCGCCTGAGATAAGCGATTTCTTGGATTTAAACGCCTCTCTGAGGCGTTTTTCGCAGATAAAAACGCCTCAGTCAGGCGTTTTCTCTGTTTACAGCCCCTCATTCATCCAATTGTCACTTCAACAACAACCCACATTCCCAAACATATGCAGTCCATAGGATCCCTAATACAATACTGCAATTTAACATTTCTAAAGAAGTTAACTGACTTATAATAATTCCCATCGGAATGTAATTGGCACTACAAACCTAACCACAATCATAAACTACTGCAATAATTAGCAACATGACAAATATATTCTAAATATACAATACATCTATATGTCAATACAAACACAACCGAGGATGCCATAAATTTGAAATCATAAATCCCTACGCCCTAATCGATAACTATTGTGGGTTCCCTGTCTACATTGCCTAAGCTAGTAACGTACAAGCTCTGGTATCTATCCAATCGAGGTTTTAACATTTCCTCCAAATCATCCATCAGGTCGTCCTTATGGTGTCTCCACAACACACTGACAGGGGGCAACATGATTTCACCTCTCGTCTCCAAACAAATGAAATGGTTGCCCCGGATATGTCCCATAGTGATATAGGTGGTCGGATCATCACATACACCGGACTCCCGCAATCGAAGTGGAAGAAAGGTGCAACACTCCGCTCCGTAAAAAGCGAATACCCTCTGGTACCTCGTGGCGACAAGTAGTCCAAATAGATAAGTATCGAACCAGAACTCCTCTGTTGCTGGACTTATGTGGTAATCCAACACTTGAAGGGCTTTATAGTACATAGCTTCACCGAGGACGCCAAACCATAATGAGGCATACGCGTGAAGTTCATGTAACATCTCCCGCCGGATTTGCGACCAAAGTGAGTCGTCACCATGTACGAATTTAGAGATTACCCTGAACCCACAGTGTCCATCCTCCATTACATTTTTATAATCAACGACATAATCAAACACGAAGTGTTTAACCAAAGACGGGAGGTTGAAAGGCCAGTTGAATTCGTTAGGAGTCATTCGAATACTCTTGGATGATGACCCACTTGACCTGCTGCGACCTGCACATAGTATTTGAATGCATGAACAATATATGAATCATAATAAATAATTGAAACAACAACCAATTGCAAAGGATATGAAAACTATATGTACCTCTGCCTCTTGACCTGCCTCTGCCTAGGCCTTCTTCCCTCTCGGCATGCTCGTATCCAGAAAGGTCTCGCTGCGTCGAGTTGTTCCTCGGCCTTCCCCTACGTGGCCTTTGAATGGGATCTGCGAGGTTAACAATCTCTGGATGCAAAGTGCTATGCATGACACCCGCTACCCTATAAATGTCCGCAGTCGGACGCTGCGAGGCTTCCACATACATCTCACGCAGTCGACCTTGTGCTGTCTGCCGTTCCTCATCGCTAGGCATGTTCCTCTCATCCAAAGATAGGGTCCTCCAGAAGAGGTCCACATCCAAGGGATCAATAGGTATGTAATTCCTGGCCATTTCAACCATCTGATGCGCACACGGCAAGCCATAGCTGGTTCGTAGTTCACAACCACACATCTCACTATTCACCCCATAGACTGCACCTCGCTTTTTGTATTCTTGTAACAGCAACAGTATGACATCTTGCGAAACTCTGCCATTGATCCTACTATACAACATGTAATTGGCTTCACGGATTGTTTTGCTGCGGGATGCCTCCATTTTACTACGTATCTCACCCAAATGCAACTTTATCATCTCATTTATAGCCAGAAATATTATAGGAAATGAACCTCTATCAGTTTTAATGGCGCGCTTCAACATTGCTTGCGCACTCTCAACCCTGCATTTATGAAAGACGAACAAATGTAATGCTGTACATAAGGGAATAATGTGTAATGGTATCATATCTATATAACTGTAGGCAACAAAATTGAATAGTCTCACATGTTGTTTGTGCGCCCTCCATAATGTTTTATCTCTTTAGTCCAGACTGAGACAAACTTAGTCCTGTGGGGATCCAACCAAGTATGGTGCAAATAATTAACCACGGACATCCACCGGCCTCTATATTTGGTCTCTATGATCTCCACAACTTTCGTGAACTTTTCATACGTTAGAGCACTCATAACTCTTCTCCACCGTCCTTCAAACTCATCTAATATATCTTTGTTCGTACACACAGTGAGTGCTTTCTTCTTTACATCTATAGCAGTATGCCGTTTACACAGTAGTTGCTTAGACTCGAGAAAAACAACGTGGACAGCTTTCATTAGAGCTGACTCTCTGTCCATCATAACAACATGGGGATATGTCAATGGATCAAAAAGTTGCCTCAACCTAGTCATAGCCCAGAAGTAAGTTGGATATGTCTCATCCCTCAAGAAAACAAAGGCAACATGTATGTATTGATCCGTCGGAACATGAGCGACTATCTTAAGCATAGACATGTCATACCGGTTGGTCTTGTATGTCGTATCCATATACAAAACGTACGGAAACATACGAAGCATACTAGGAACATCCGCATGGGCGAAGAACACGTTCTCAACTCTCAAGCGCGTTACGCTCATCTTCCGCTGTGTACCAATAGTAGTACCTGTAATCCTGCATCAGTTTCAAGAAATACTGTATAGGACTTAAATCTCCCCTCTCTTCTCTTTTAACCTTTGCCGTTTCATTATAAACCTGCCTGATACGTGTGACATTAGTCGCATTGTCATATTGCAGTTTTGACAGCATCTGCTTTGGAGCTACATTTATCTTCATCATTTCTGAAATTTTCTCCTTTTCCTCGGCATTCAACTGGGACTGCTTATGATGCCAGTTTCTAACCAGGGGTAATTTATGATTGTGGTGCCCTTTAATGACACTCAACTTCCAGATACCCCCACTAATTTCTTTCCCTGATATTTTAAAAGGACAACCAGTCAGCTTGCTACTAGTGTTGTTACGGGATATTTTCCCTTTAACTGGGGGTGCTTTGCTTCTAACTTCCCCCGATCTATCACAACAAATGTCAACTCTCCCTCTTCTCTCTTTGAGAGGCCCCTTCCACTTTTTAGAAGAGGTAATTTTCGTATCAAACCGATGCTCGGCAGCTCTGACTTCAACCCAACCAATCAACTCAGCTCGAGTCGTGAACTCTTCCTCAGTACTAAATACATCCGTGTAATCTAGACAGTTTCCCTCATCCAAAACGTGCGAAGCCTGTCAAGCAAACCAATATGATATTAGAAATTCCCGCAATCGGGGTAAAAATGAAGGAAGGCCATATTAGGGAAAAAATCGCCTGTAGGGGGCGTTTTTTTCCAAAAAAATCGCCTCTCTCTGGCGATTATTTTGGAAAAAATAGCCCAGGGTGGGCGGCTTTTTCCAAAACAATCGCCAGAGAGGGGCGATTTTTTTGGAAAAAAAGGCCAAAGGCCACCAATTTTTTTTAAAAAAAGCCTAACATTGGCGATTTTTTTAAAAAAAAACGCCCCCTCTTGCGATAGTGTTGGGCGAGTTTTTCTTCCAAAATTGGTGCCCTTGGGCGATTGTATCTGAAACAAACGCCCAGGGGAGGCGATTGTTTCTGATACAATCGCCCGTCGTGGGCGATTCGTACCCAGTATCCCAAAAACAAGCAAAAGGTCCTACCTTTAATCCATACAAATTGTAATGTTATACGTACCGTGTAATATGGATCTTCATTTGCATTTTTCGCCATGATACTCAAGCAAAATTCGATTATTATGCTTCAATGAATGTAGTGAATTTTTGGTGAAGGGAAGAAAATGGAGAAGAAATGGGAGGAGGAATGTATGGATGTGTTTAGGGTTGTGGGATAGGAATGGATGAATAAGGTGGGTAAATTTGGGGTAAAATGTTGGTAAATTTGTTTTCACCAAGGTAAGTACCAAGGGTATTAACGTCTTTTTACCACTTAAAATTTTTAAAAGTGTCCTGCATTTAGTAAAAATGTACCTGTAAATAACATGCCCCTTTTTATTTTCTTTGTATTAATGATGTCGTTTTACTTGAAAAGATTTTTTTAAAAAAGGCTAATTTCTTTTACCTCCTTAAACTTTAGATATAATTACGCTACAAAATAGTTCATGCAAAGTTAATTACTACAAAAAAATTACTGAAATATAATACAATTTATATGTTCTATATGATTTGTGCTATAGCTTTTACACTTTGTAGGATTCGTTTTATAGGTTTTTACCCTCCACAAATTTTGTTTTGTAGTATGAACAGTTTAGGAGGGATATAAATGTAACTATTTGAAACATTAGGCATGACTTCGTAATTACACCTAAATTCAAATTCAGGGAAGTAAATGTAATTTTCCCAAAATAAAGAGATTAGCTTTTGGTCATTTATTTTTGGCCCTGTGACAATTTTGGGCATTTTTGTTGGAGTTTGGCATTTTACCCTTTATGTTAATTTTTTTGATAATTTTGGTCATTTTATAGATCATTTGGGCCAAAATGAATAAACCAAATCTTCTCTTTATGAATCATTTTTACTTATTTTTAAGAGTAAACTCTAATTTTGGCCACTTACATATTATATATATATATATATATATATATAAGTCCATAATACTTGAAAACATTTATTTTGATTCCCGACGAATACAATGTGTGAAGGAATTGATTTGTTGTATATTCTTAACTGGTGTACATGGTAGAGACTTGTACAAAGAATGGGTACACGAGAAGGATATATGTCATTAGTGTGAGCTAAAGAATGTAAATATATATGTATAAATATTAACTAAACTAAGCTATATCAATTTGCCTTAACATCCCCTGCAAGTGAACAGGCCTGTACGGATTTTTGAGCTTGGCACGTGAGGACATAAACTGTTGTGTAGATAGAGCCTTAGGGCCTGTTCTTTAGCCCAGGTTTGAAACCAGGTTTGGTTGGTTTTGGGTTTGAAATCCAAAACCCATGTTCTGCACCCAGGTTTGAAATACATTCTCAAACCTTTTTGTTCCCCCAAAACCTCTTCACTCATCTTCTTCACTCCCACCGCCGCCGCCCTCAACCTTCTTATCCTTCTTTGTCTTCTTCTTCTTTAGAACAACTCTAACCCTTCTACTCCAATTTGATGAAGACTGTTCCTATGCAACAATCTTCTCTACTTGGTGGAGTCGAAGGTGGGAACGGAGGTTTAATCGGAGGATCGCAGTTGTATGTACTCCTCGAACGACCAAGGACAATGGATCTGTTGCTCTCTCCTCGAACGACCAAGGACAACTGAGCAATCGCAGTAACAAAGCTTTGCTTAGGTTGCTCTCTCCTCAAACGAGCGCAATGCTTGTGAAATCCCGGTCGAGCTCAGCCCCCACAGCTCGATCCCCTTCAACATCTTGATCGGCCTCCGGCTGCTGTCCACCACGCCGTGGGATTTAATAATCATTGCGTCCCCATCACCGTACACATGTAGTTAGCGGTTATCATTCTCACCTAATCCGACAAATCTCGTCCGTACAACCCTGGGGGTGTCCGTCTCCGTTCCCGTCGGTGGAGGTGATTCCAATTCCAATATAGCGGTAGAGATGGGTAGGATTTTTTTAGGGTTGCGGCGGCGGCGGAGAAGGTGGTTGTGGACGGAGGGTTTAAAACTTGTTTTGAAAACCTTGTTTCTTTGCTTTTGTCCGAAACCCATTTGGTTTGAAAACTGGTTTCAAACTAGGACTCAAACCAAGTAAAAGAACATGCCCAAATTGGATAGAGGAAGTCAATTTCAACATGCTTCGTGCAGGCATGGAGGATAAGATTGGCAGAGAGAAGTGGTGTTGAGATTTGTCACGGAAAATAGCAGGAGCATCCGATAGTGAAAAATGCAGATCTCGCAACAAGGACTCGATCTAGGCAATTTCAAAGTTGTCATTGGCAATACTACGTTATTCAATCTCGATACTAGAACGAGAGACCACTTTCTATTTCCAAGAAACAAGATTACCACCCAAGAAAATGGCAAAGCCACTGGTGTTGAGTCGGTCGTCCGGGCAAGAGGTCCAATCAGCATCAATGAACCCAATAAGAGTGCGGTTAAGGGAAGGTTGAAGATGGAGACCAAAGTGGCCCGTGCTTTTAAATAATGAAGAACTCGTTTAACAACCTTCCATGAATATCTAAAGGGGAGTGCATGAACTGACATAATTTATTGAGAACAAACCTAATATCAGGCTGAGTTAATGTACAGTACTAAAAGGCACCCACCACACTTAGTATATTTTGTACCATATAGCAAATGGGGCCCATCACGAACTGATAAGAGAGCCCAATAAATCATAAGAGTGGGAACAACTTCGCGTCAAGCAAAGAGACTTTAGTAAGCAAATCAGCAATATCTTTTGCTTAGCACAAGTGCATACAAGATGTGGTGCGTTGGACTTCAAAACCAAGAAAGTAGTGTAAAGGACCCAGACATTTGACAGTAAAAAGAGATTGAAGATGTATAATGAGATTTGAAACACAAGATATTATAAAGCCGACAACCAGAATATCATTAATGTACACAAGAATAATGGTAATAAAAGAGTGCATGCAAAGCAGTCACAAACATCGAAGAGTCGGCGGGAGAAGCAATAAAACCAAGAGACATTAAAGCATGAATCAACTTGGAAAACCATGCTCATGGGCTTTGTTTGAGACCATATAACGATTTGTATAGCTTGCAAACCCGTTAAAGATGAGCTTGGTCAATGAAACCAGGTGGTTGCTGCATATAAATAGTTTTCAATAGATCACGATGAAGAAAGGCGTTGGAGACATCTAGTTGAGAAACATGCCAATGTAAAGAAACAACCATATACAATACAATTTGAATAGTGGCAGCCTTTACAATGAGGCTAAAGGTTTCGAAATAATCAATATTCAAGAACATGAGTTTCAGTGGCGGAACTTGGGTTACACAATTGAAAGGGTCAAAGTAATAAATTTCTTCTGTAGGGGCCAAATACTTCAATAAATTTTTCTGGTTCTAATAATAAAAAATATTTTGCAAGGGCTTGGCCTACTTAATTTAGGCTTCTCCACCATTGATGAGTTTGATAATAACCTTTCACCACAAGACGGGCCTTGTATCGTTCAATACTACCATCAGACTTCAATTTTAAACGGAACACCCATTTACACCAACAATAGTGGCATCTAATGGGCTGTCAACAAGAGTCCAAGTACCATTACGTTGTAAAGCATCAACTCCAAATTGTATGGCAGCAAGTCAACAACCCACTCAGGAGAAGGGGAGGCTTGCTTATAGGTTTTTGGTTCACAAGGAGACCCTACATATACACTAGTGAAAACACAGGGTTTAAAAGTACCAACTTTAGAGCGTGTAACCATTGGATGTGTGTGCATCATGTGTGCCATGTAAATAATTATCTAAAGGAGTAGAAGAAGTAGAAGATAAAGGCAAGGAAATGGGAAGGTAAGTAAGAGGACTGAGAATAAGAGGACGATGGAGAAGGAGATGGAGCAAAAAAAAAAGAACGAAGGAAGAGGGATAGGAAAAGAGGAGGGATAAAACAAGAAAGAAGGGGAGAATGAGGAAGAAAAAGAATGAGCAGCAAAGGAAAATGAGTGTTCATTGAACACTACATCACGAGAGATATAAAAGGCGACCATTAGATTTATCAAGGCATATATAACCCTTGTGTTGTGAGCTATAGCCACAAACACACATTCTTTAGACTGAAAATTAAGTTTATGTTTGGAATAAGAGCGCAAGAACGGGAACAAGCACAACCAAAGACTCGTAAATAATCATAGTTGGGGGGAGGTTTAGAATAAATTGTTGGAAAAATTAATTATTTCAAAAGATTTACTGATTTATTTAGATGAGTGTAACTGGTTTTTGCTAAGTCAACAGTTGACTCCCTTAAAGCTTGTCAGTTGTTTAATGTGGAGAAAGTGGGTAGAGTTGAAAGAGTTTAACTCTATCATTTACTGAATGTTGGCAAAATAAATGCTATCGTAGGATTTTCTAACGACAATAATATTTCCATCAATATTCAATAACTTTCCATGATTGATACAATGGAGTTTCCCATAAAATCAGTTTTCTCTGTAAAACTGATATGATCAATTATGATTGATCTGGAAGAATGAAGGTTTTCGAGAGGAGAAAGAAGATTAATCCTGGATAAATGGAATTAGAATAATAATAGGATCAAAAGAAGTAGAAGATATTAAGGATTTGGGTGGGAGGAAGTTTATTTCTTTTCTTATCCATTTGTAGTACGTACGACACTATTCATAATATTCTGCTAACTATAATAATTCCTAAAATTAAACCACAAACTCTATCCATTATTAAATTTTATCCACTAACTAACCACTAACTAATGACTAAAGACTAGTTCAATTGAAAAAATAATAACCGTACCATTTCACCCCCTTAAACGAGTTTGTCAGCAAGACTCATGTCTGCTAGGCCTTGGCGGTCGCTCAGTCCAGTGCACGAAAATCAGGGAGAAAGTTCATGCGTTCATTCCTGTTGTTGTTCGATGGACGAAAATCTTTGATCATGAAAAATTGCGGTCGTTGGCATCGATGTCCTGAGACGACGAACTACTCATCGCAGTAGTAACACAATCCGTTCTCACGGTGTTTGTAGGTCCCATGGGTGGCGAATCGACAAAAGGAGGGAACGGGTGGCATGGGGTTGCCGCGAAGTGCTGGTGGCGGTCCGAGAATTCCCGACGCCGTTGGGTTGGCAGATTTACCACGTTAAACTAGTGGCAACGGTCCAAGAATTCCAGGAATCGAATGTGACTTTTCTTTAGGTGCAGTTGGTATTGACAATGGGGACTGGGATGGATGGTGAGTAGTGATGGTGGTGGAAACATCAATCAATGAGAAGGGATTGATTTCTAGAGTGTGTTTGACGTGCAAAGCTTGCAACATTGTTTGCACCATCTGTAGAGTAGAGCGGATTTTTTTGAACTTGGATTCATGCTGGGCTAAAATTTCGTAAACATAGTTGCGAAATTAAATCTCCCTAGTACCCTTCGTAAGCGGCTCTGATACCATTGATATGATCAATTATGATTGATCTAGAAGAATGAAGGTTTTCGAGAGGAGAAAGGAGATTAGTCCTGGATAAATGGAATTAGAATAAGAATATGATCAAAAGAAGTAGAAGATATTACGGATTCCAGAGGAAGGACATTTATTTCTTTTCTTATCCATTTGTAGTGCGTACGACACTATTTATAATATTCTGCTTACTATAATAATTCCTAAAATTAAGCCACTAACTCTAACCATTATTACTAAATTCTATCCACTAACTAATGACTAAAGACTAGTTCAATTGAAGAAATAATAACCGTATCAAAAATCTTATTCTATCTCCTTCATAATTGTTTGTTCAATCTTTTGTTGGGTTTTGATTTTGTTTGTTCCTAATACCTCTGAAAGGAGGAAGAATCGTTTAGAATTTTGGAGAAATATTTCTATAGCAATAAGTAATTTCTTGGTGCAATGATAACACAGAACAACGATGTGGCCAGATTCACCACAAATCTGGCACTGAGGTTTGGAATTGGGAGAAGGAGGTTGGAGAGTGGGAATCCACGGTTCAAAGAGAGGACGATTTTGAGGTCGATCAAGCAGTCCAGTAGAGAAAATAAGACAGGGCAATAGAATGATATGGGTTGGGAGAATATGGAGGAAAGGGGTGCGAAATTGATTGGGAAAGTGATTTGGGGAAGATGTATTTAACTTGTGAAAGAGGTTGAGGTAACTGGTTATCTATTGTGTGATGTTCCAATCGAAAATCAAAACTCAGTATGAGAGAGACTAGTACAGTCCTTTAAGGGTAGGCTTATCAGATCTATTAAAAATAAGTGTAGAAAGTGTTAACTAAAAGATAATTCTGAATAGAGAATGCAAAGAATTGTGTATTCCTTTCAATGTACATCTGCTTATTTGTACAGAAGTAAAGCTAAAATTATGGCCCTAACTTTAAAACAATCCCATAATAGACTTGGAATATATATGGTAATGAAATAAATCAGCTCCTAATTTCCTGTAATTATTTGATCTTATATCAATCTTTATAGCTCATATCAACACTCCCCCTCAAGTAGGGCAAAATATTAGGTGGTTGTTAACCACCATGCCATAAGCTGATGTGGTGGTTAACAACCCAATCAGTATTTGATAAGTATACATACTTTTATAACTAAGCATTTTAATAACCATTCACCATCCATTTAGACTTTCCTCCTCTCTCGGGTCCCCATCTTTCTCACTTACTCTGCCACCTTTTAGACTGCCACCAATCTTCCTCCAGCAACACCATCCCTACAACTACCAGTATCCCGCCACCACCAAACCCACCTACTCCAGAATCCCCCAACAAAGAATTCCTAAGCCAAATATTGACCCATTTTTTAGTCCCAAAAAATCGTGAAATCATAGAATATGGAATCTGATGGCGAAGTACTCACCAAAATGATAAATTGGGTTTAATTCTAAAAGGGTTGATTATGAGTTTATTTTTGAAAATAAATTAAGAGCTTACCAAACTAATTAATTTATGCAGAAATGAAACCCATTTGAATATCTTTCTACTAAATTTGTTATCCAGATTCAAAATAATGTACAAATAGGTTTATGTTTTTCTTGCACTTATGATTTATGCGGGACGGCTTGGGCTTTGAGATTTTAGGGATGGACCAGAATATGAGGCGATAGTGTCGGTGGACAAAGTGAAGAGGTGGTGATGGGCCGGGTGAGAGAAGGGATGACATGAGGTGGCGGTGGTGGTGAAAAAAGTGAAGAAGTTGGTGGCCAGATGGGGGAGAAAATGAGGTGGCGGTAGTGGTGGTGATGGAGAAAGTGAAGAAGGTGGTAGTTGGGTGATGGAGGAGAAGATGGGGTGGTGGTGGTCACTGGCGGAGCTAGGGGGGGCGAGCTAGTGCTGGCGCCTCCCGTTCCTCCTGTGCTCCAAGGTATTAGTTGTATTTAATTTTTTTTTCCCTTTACAGCGCCTCCCCACCATCCGTCTCCAGAAAGCTGTAACTGTAAGCGCCTCCTCCGTCTCCATCCGTCTCCCGGTCTCCTGTCCATACGGTTGACTTGACTGGTTTGGTTGAGACTTGAGAGGATTGAGGAAGAAGATGCGTGGAGTCATGGAGAAGGAGAAGAGAACTGTTTTTTTCTCTATTAAGTAGAACGGTGTCGTTCTACTTAATAGAGAAAGGAAAAATAAAAAATAAAAAAAGGGAACTTTCCATATACTAAAAACCAGAAGCCAGGTATTCCCCAAGCCAAAATCCCCAAATCAGATTGAAGCAAAACAAACCTAAGGTTAAACTACTTCAGCGCCGCAGTGCCCGCTCCATCTCTGCTGCAGCCACGCAGGAAGCTTGTTGCTTGGCCAGAGGAGTCCAGACTGTCCAGTCCACACTGGTTGCCACTTGCCAGCAGCAGCAGCAGGCAAGGCAGCACAACAACAGCAGCATCATCATTCATCAAAATCAAATCATCTGTATGTATGTTTAATGTTTTCTATGAATTTGTATTTGCTTTGTGATTGATTGCTATTTGCTAAATGGAATCTCTTTGCTTTGCTTTGCTTTGTTTGTCTTCAAGTATCAATTGAATATATTATATATATATATATAATATATATTAATATTAATATATATAACCGCAAGGCAGCACTAGCTGCACAGCAACATCACTCAGCAGCATCATCATTCATCATTTAATATTTTATATAATTGATTATGAAATTATTTTATAGAAATTTTATATATCTATTCTATTGTGGCAAAAAAAGTGATTGTAATTTGTGGCAAAAAAAAGTAATATGATTGATTGCTAATTTGCTATGGTTGTGGTGTGGTCCGTGTGGACCTTGTGGTGGCAAAAAAAAGTGATTGTATTTGCTTTGTGATTGATTGCTAAATGGAATCTCTTTGCTTTGCTTTGCTTTGTTTGTCTTCAAGTATCAACTGAATATATATATATATATATATATTATATAACACTAACACCCCCATTTCTTTATTTATTTATTTTGAACATCTATAATATTACTAATATGACTATACTTTATGTGTGGTACATTATCATCTAAACAAAGTTATATGTTTAAATTGGATAATTGAATAATTGGATTTATATATATTTTGAATAATTATTAATTTATGTCATCTTGATCAATTATGTTAGGAGGTTATGGATAAATTTTTAAAACGGAAGATTGAGTCATCTAATATCTCTAGTGAAGAGAATAATAGGGAAAGACCTTCTCGTGTGGAGTTCAATCCGAATGATGTTGTTAGTGACCCCGGCCTACGGAAGCCAATGAAGGAATTTGATGTTTCAGTTAGAGATCAAATTCGAAGAGAGTATTTGGTTAGAGGCCCTTGTCAACCGATTGGCCATAGTTATCCTCGCAGAAAGATAGGTAAAGATAATAGATGTTTCCAAATTGGCTGGTTTAAAAAATACCCATGGTTAGAGTATAGTATATCCAAGGATGCCGCATTTTGCTTTTGGTGTTATCTCTTTAAAAATTCACAAAGAGGATGCCGAGTTGGAGAAGAGGCATTTACCAATGCAGGGGTAAGTAATTGGAAAAAAGCAATGGACATTTTTAATACACATGTAGGCGGTATGGCTAGTGCTCACAATGATGCAAGAATTCAACTTGTATTTTTCCAAAATCAAAGACAGAGTTTGTCACATGTGTTACAAGCACAAGGGCGTGAAGTTGAAGTTGCCTATCGCACTCGTTTGACGGCAGCGTTAGATGTTACACGCTACCTTTTGAAACAAGGTTTAGCTTTCCGTGGACATGATGAGTCAGCGACCTCATTAAACAAAGGCAACTTTCTTGAATTAATTGAGTGGTACACCCAACGGAATGAAGAGGTTGCAAAGGCAATGAATGATAATGCCCCTAAAAACAATCAAATGACGTGCCATCAGGTTCAAAAGGAGCTAACAAGTGCTTGTGCTGCTGAAATTACAAATGTCATTCTTAAAGATATAGGGGACAATGTATTTTCTCTTCTTGTTGATGAGTCTAGAGACATTTCAATCAAAGAGCAAATGGGGGTAGTTTTGAGATATGTGAACAAATATGGACATGTTATTGAACGTTTTTTGGCTATTGTGCATGTCTCTGACACTTCTGCTATTTCTTTGAAGAAAGCTATTGATGAGTTATTTTCAAAGCATAAGTTGTCATTATCAAGACTGAGAGGTCAAGGTTATGATGGGGCTTCAAATATGGGAGGCAAGTGCAATGGATTGAACACTCTCATATTGAAAGAAAATCCATCTGCTAGGTATGTCCACTGTTTTGCTCATCAGCTTCAATTAGTTGTTGTTGCTACTGCTAAGAGCAACCAAATTGTGGCTGATTTTTTCCAACATGTTACTATGATTGTCAATATTGTTGGAGCTTCATGTAAAAGAAAAGATAAGCTTAGACAATTACAACATGATAAACTACTTGAAGGCTTAGAGAGAGGAGATATTGTCACTGGTAAAGGAAAAAATCAAGAAATTAGTTTAAAATGACCGGGGGACACACGTTGGGGATCACATTACATTACTCTTGTTCGTCTGATGGCTATGTGGACTTCTGTATCACAAGTGCTTGAAAATGTGTATGATGATGGTACCAATAATGACAGTAAAGGTATAGCCATGAGTTTGATTGATAAGATGGATAGCTATGAATTCGTATTTGTGATGCATTTTATGAAATCTTTATTGGGAGTGTCAAATGAATTGTCACTTGCTTTACAACAAAGGGATCAAAATATTGTACAGTCATTGAGATTGATCAAGACAATGAAAGTTCGATTACAAGAATTTAGAGATGTGGGATGGGAGGAACTTTTGGATGAAATTAACTCATTTTGTGGTGAGCACATGATCCCAGTTCCTAATATGGATGAAAATATGAGAACTCGAGGTCGTTTTAGGCGTAATGGACAAATGATTACCAATTTCCATCACTATCGTGTGGAAATTTTCTGTGAGGTATTATTTCTAACTCTAAATAGCTTCTCTATTTGTTTTCTTTAAAGAATATTTTTATCATTCGTGTTTTTATTGTTGCAATTAGGTTCTTGATAAGATGGTTAAAGAGATGAATGCTCGCTTTCCATAATCTAATACGGAGTTACTCACCTGCATTGCTTGCCTAGATCCAAAGAATTCTTTTTCTCGATTTGACATTGGTAAGTTACTCCGTCTTTCTGAACTTTATCCAGAGGATTTCTCGTGTAGTAACCGCCTAATACTCCGAGATCAGCTTAAGTCTTTCATTCAAAATGTGCGAGATGATGAAGAGTTTTCTATGATTGAAGATTTTGGAAGTCTTGCTAAAAAAATGGTTCAAACGGGCAAGAATGTATTTTATTCATTGGTATATCGTCTAGTAGAGTTAGCATTGGTTTTACCAGTTGCAACTGCTTCTGTTGAAAGAGTTTTCTCTGCAATGAAGATTATTAAGACTGATTTGCGTAATAGCATGGGAGATGAATGGATGAATGACAGCTTGGTAGTATACACCGAGAAAGAGATTTTTGTGCAGCTTGCAAATGAACCAATTTTGCAATATTTTCAACATATGAAGAAGCGTAGGATACAATTGTCTCCTCTGATTCCCACTTCAGATTGTAGTAGTTCAAATGTAAAAAAATAGTTGTTTAATCAGTGCTTATATAATGATATTTTAAACATATATTTATTTAATGATATAAATTTTATTCTCTTGCTTGTACTGTTGAGCCTCCCCTGGCTTTTTGTTCTGGCTCCGCCACTGGTGGTGGTGGCGAAGAAAGTGAGCAAGATGGTGACCGGAGAGACGAGGAAAGTCTGAATGGGTGGTGAATGGTTATTAAAATGCTTAGTCATAAAAATACGTACACTTGTCAAATACTGATTGGGTTGTTAACCACCACATCATCTTATGACGTGTTGGTTAACAACCACCTAATATTTTCTCCTCAAGTAGGTTCAAAGATGTCTTTGATACCTAACTTGTCAAATGAGTTGTGGAAGCCTTTACTGGAAACTGCCTTGGTAAGTATATCAGCAAGCTGATCTTCATATTGGACAAATGGGAATTTAATTACTCCTTCTTCAAGGT
Organism: Leptodermis oblonga; assembly: GCA_016801395.1. Classification (NCBI taxonomy): domain Eukaryota; kingdom Viridiplantae; phylum Streptophyta; class Magnoliopsida; order Gentianales; family Rubiaceae; genus Leptodermis; species Leptodermis oblonga. Next base: position 13,726,606 of record CM028755.1, on the reverse strand, counting down.
TTTGTTTTATGAAGTGTCGATCCACTTCAATATGTTTGGTGTAGTCATGTTGGATGGGATTGTAAGAAATCTCAATAGCAGCTTTATTGTCACAATACAAGTTCATGGGTGAGCTAAGAGGGAATCCAAGTTCTGCCAACAATCTTCTGAGTAAAGAAGTTCACATAAGCCTTTTGCAATTCCTTTATATTCAGCTTCAGCGCTTGATAGTGCAACCACCTTTTGCTTTTTACTTCTCCAAGTAACTAAATTACCACCAACAAACGTGAAATATCCTGAAGTGGATTTCCTATCTTGTATACTTTCTGCCCAATCAGCATATGTATAGCCTTCAACATTTAAATGACCAGATTTTGAGAATGAGTCCCCTACCTGGTGCTGACTTGAAATAATGGATTATTCTAAATACTGCATCCATATGATCTTTGTTGGGATTATGCATGAACTGACTTACTATAGTGACAGGATAGGAGATATCTGGGCGAGTCTGTGATAAATAAATCAACTTACCCACCAAATGTTGATACCTTTCTTTGTTGGTTGGCATTTGGTCTGGGTTTTCTGCAAATTTTTGATTATGAACCATTGGAGTATCAGCGGGCTTACAGTCCACCATCCCTATTTCTGTCAACAAGTCCAGCACATATTTTCTTTGTGAGAGAAATATGCCTTGTTCTGATCTAGCCACTTCAATTCCTAGGAAGTACTTGAGCCCCCCTAAGTTTTTCATTTCAAATTCAGTAGCTAGATTCTGCTGCAACCTACTAATTTCCTTAGCATCATCCTCCGTAATGATCATATCATCAACATAGATTATTAGGGCAGTTACCCTTTCATGTTGTTCCTTCAGAAAAAGTGTATGATCTGAGTTACTTTGTGAGAAACCATAATTTTTCATAGCCATACTGAAACGACCAAACCAGGCACGTGGTGACTGCTTAAGTCCGTACAACGCCTTTTGCAACTTACATACAATTCCAGTACTGCTGGGTGATGTAAGGTAGCCTGGTGGAATATCCATATACACTTCTTCCTCCAGGTCTCCATGTAAAAAAGCGTTCTTTACGTCAAACTGGTGGAGTGGCTAGTCCAAATTTGCTGCCAATGATAATAATACTCTCACTGTATTCAGTTTTGCCACTGGAGATAATGTCTCCTTATAATCGACGCCATACGTTTGAGTATATCCCTTAGCCACAAGCCTTGCTTTGTATCTTTCAATAGACCCATCAGCTTTGTATTTGATAGAGAAGACCCATTTATACCGAACAGTTTTCTTACCTTCTGGTAGAATTATAAGGTCCCATGTTTTATTCTTTTGTAGTGCCTCCATCTTTTCTTTAATTGCTTGAGCCCATGTGGGGTCATTTAAAGCTTCATGAACTCCATTCGGAACTTGACATGAGTGCACCATGTCAGAAAACCTTCTCAGTGGTTTGCTCAGCCTTTGGGTGGTGACATGATTTGAGATTGGATACTTTGATTTTGTACCTTCAATGTCAGGAGAGTATCGAGCAAGAGGCTTTCCCCTATTGTGCCTGAAAGGTAAGTGATATCTAACAGGAGATATATCCAACCCATTATTAGATAGAGCAGGAGATGTTACCTTAGGAGTATTCTCAACCGAAAGATCAGTGTGTGGTACATGGAGTAAATGGGTGTTCTCATCAACTTCCTTAATGTTCTCAACTTCTGTAGTATCTCTGACTTCAACTTCTGCAATATCTGTGACTTTGACATTTCAATTGTAGCATTATCAAGAGATATTTTTGTCTATCAACAACATCAGCATGTATTTTCTTATCAGAGACCGGAATAGTAATTTCAGCACATTCCCACCACTTCTGCTCTTCCACCCATGTCTCCCCCTGAAGAGGAGAAGTGGATGGAGAGTAAAAATATTCAGATTCTAAAAATGTGACATCCATGGTAATGTAGGTTCGGTGGGTAGTTGGATGATAGCAACAATATCCCTTCTTATTTGTACCATATCCCATAAGAATGCAACGAACCGCACATGGATCAAGCTTAGTATGTTGATTTTTGTGGAGATGGACGAATGCAACACACCCAAACACTTGTGGAGGTAAGATAAGTATGGAGGGCAGTGCAACATGTTCTGACAGCACCTGGAGGGGAATTTTAAATCCCAGAACTTTATAGGGCATACGATTCATCAAATGAACTGCAGTTACAACAGCACTGTCCCAATGGTGGTTGGGTACTCTTGCTCCAATTAATAAGGCACAAGAAGTCTCTAGGATGTGACGATTTTTGCGTTCAGCCACGCCATTTTGTTGTGGAGTTTGACTACATGAATACTCATGTAAGAGGCCATATTTTTGAAAGTATTCCTGGAAAGCATGATTTGAGTACTCCCCTCCATTGTCTAATCGAAGAATCTTGATTTTGCTGGAGAATTGAGTCCGAATCATAGAATGAAAATTACAAAACACATTGAATATCTCATCTTTGTGTTTCATCAGGTATAGCCAAGTCATTCTGGTACAATCATCTACAAATGTTACAAACCAGCACATGCCATAAACTGTCGTGATAGGAGATGGACCCCAAACATCCGAATGTATCAAAGAAAATGGAGCATCAGTTTTATTGAAACTAATAAGAAATGGCACACGGTGACTTTTCACGAAAATGCAAGTCTCACATTTGAAATTTGAAATGTCTAAATGAGAAAATAATGTTGGAAATAAATGTTTCATGTAACCAAAAGATGGATGACCCAACCGGGAATGCCATAACCAGATAAGTTTTTCCTTTGCATCAGTTGGGCGGGTCACATGATTAACTCGACCATGGCTGATATCATCCATATAGTATAGCCCATCTCTCTTAGTACCACGCCCAATGATCTCCTTCGTGAGAATGTCCTGAAAAAGGCAGAATTTAGGATAAATTAGTGCTACACAATTTAGTTTCTCAGTTGCTTGTCCTACCGATAATAACCTGCTTGACAGAGATGGTACTAAAAGAGTGTTAGATAAAGATATCAAGGGTGATAGATTTACTGTTCCATCCCCAGTAACTGGATAGAGAACTCCATTAGCATTTAAAATGTTGGTTCTCTGTGGTTTCATATGAGTAACAAGGTCATCGGGACAAAATGTCATATGATCTTTGCACCAGAGTACACTAGCCATGCATCTTTTTCATGCTCACGAGAGACTAGTAGAGCACAACTGTTATGATCATTACGTGAGTGATTAAGATCAATTGTAGATTCAGATTCCACAAGTGGAGCTAAAGACAATTGCGGGTTTGCATAAGCCACAGCTGCACGTCCGGTTCCCCTGTTTGGCTCTTTTGATTCTTTCTGTTTACGAGTCTTAAGTTCCTGCCACCAGTCTGGATATCCATGTAACTTAAAGCAAGAGTCTCGAGTGTGCTTCACGTTCCCACAATGAGAACAACCATTCCCTCCATTCTCCATTTGTCCTTTAGCCTTACTTGAAGAATTAATTTTTCCACCATTAAATGTTGGAGACCCTTGTTTAATGGTTTGGGGTATTACCTGGAGGGCAGGGACAGATTTGGCACTCCTAGATACCATTGCAGCAGCAGCAGTAGGAGTATCATTGTGTGACAGCATGACTGACTGTCTAATAGCCTCTCTGCGAGTATAGGTGTAGGCTTGTTCTACAGTAGTAAAGGGCTGTAGGTGGAGTACATCACTTCGAATCTTGTCCAATCTATCATCCAACCCATCAAGAAAAACATAACACAATCTTCTTGAGTAAGAGTATTATACCTCTGTATGTCGCTTGCACACTCCATTGGTTGGGGCGACTGAAATCGATTTCCCTCCATAGACCTTGGAGCCTATTGTAGTATGATTCGATGAATTGTCCAGATTGTTGTGTCTGAGAGACCTTTCTCTTCGGATCATATACCTGAGATTTATCAGTCCCATCGAAATATGTTGTAGCTATAGAGTCTCATACCTGTTTGTCTGTTGGGAATCGGATGAAGTTGCCTATCAAGGGAGGATCCATTGAATTAATCAGCCATCCCTTCACAACAGAGTTTTATGTCCTCCATTTTCTGAACGTAGGATCTTCTTGTTTAGGTTGGAGTAAATCTCCGTTGATATATCCCAACTTGTCTTTGCTAGAGATATACATCTCAACAATTTGAGACAATAGGGCGTAGTTGGTACCATCCAATTTGATACTGATCCGTGAAGTGGCCGAATCATTTGTTGTTGGTAGAATTTGGGTCTGGTGCTGAGTCAGGGCATGATTCATTCTGGTAGTCAGATCTTCAAGAAGATGAGAAGTACTTTGCTGCCCATGTTCCACCAGATCAGTTGGATTTTCCATCTTCTGCTCTTCAACCAATTGGTATGAAGTAGAAAGTAAAAAAGATTCTAACGTATTAATGATCAAGAGGACGGAAAGAGACCATGCTCTGATACCATGTTAACTAAAGGATAATTCTGAATAGAGAATGCAAATAATTGTGTATTCCTTTCAATGTACATCCGTTTATTTGTACAGAAGTAAAGCTAAAATTATGACCCTAACTTCAATACAATCCCATAACAGACTTGGAATATATATGGTAATGAAATAAATCAGCTCCTAATTTCTTGTAATTATTTGATCTGATATCAATCTTTACAGCTCATATCAACAAAAAGTATCATATTCACAATCTAACCCATTGAGCAGATAGATGAGATGATCATTCTAAGAGACTAGTTCCCCAATCGCAGCAAGATTGTTGCACAGAGATTTAAATTTCTGAAGATATTCCATCATGGAGAGACAACCCTTCTTCATGTCTACAGGGAGGTGCGGAGCTCAAAAACTCGAGCCATGATGGACGACGAGAAGAGGTGTTCGACGACGAGCTAAGGAATATAAATATATTTGTATAGAATATAACTAAACTAAGCTATATTAATTTGCCTTAACAATTCGTAATATTTTAATAGTGAGCTAATTTGTCCTCTGGCCAATTATTCTAACATAGTAAGTTATGTTGCAACTCTTCCCCTCACACGACCCTTGGGTAAATTTGTCAACAAATTTTTTTCTCTCTCCACTAGAACTTATTAACGGGTAAACCTATTCCATGAACTAGCCGTCCTTGTTATTAAAAGGACGCAAAAGCCTTTTGCAATAGATTTATACCTTACTTCTGAAGTCTGGATTGACTGAAGATGCTTGATGAAGTTTTTAATGTCCATTGATCTATTCTTTTGGAAGATGCTTGATCATCTTTTTTCGAAAATTTTTCTTACAAATCTAAATCTGATTTGGGTCTAGTGTTCACAGAAATCGGTAAACCGAAAATACAATTGACAACTTAATATTTTGATCGATTTGTCGGTTAGCAGATTTTACTGATTCAAAATTATTGGTTTTAAATAGTTAACCAATCCAGTTCTGGTTAATTAGTTAAACTGGTTAAGGAATTATATATATATATATATATATATATATGTTTTTATGAATTTATTTAATTACAAATTACAATAAACATGGTTATATGATTTTATTAAATTTATTTTATAATACACAAAAATTTCATACACATAAGTGTATCATAAAAGAAATTCTCATTAATTTTTTCTGTAAAATATAATAATAATTTTTCAGTAACAATTAATTCATTTCTTTTCCTTTTTCTTTTATTTTCATTTTTTAGTTAAATACACTTGTAGTACTTACAAAGAATTATACTTATTGTTCAAAAAAATAAAACAAACAAAACTATTGGTTAATCAATCGATTGAACCATTTAACCGGCCTGTAAACAGATTAACTAAAATAGCGCTACAAATAATCTTAGTGATCATTTAACCAGTCTGGACAAAGACTGGCCAAACCGCTATTAACTGTTGAAGCATTTAACCGGCCTTTAAACCGATTAACAGAAATCGCTCTACCAACAATCTTAGTGATCAGTTAACCAATCTTGGCAAAGATTGGCCAAAACGCTATTAACCAGAACCAATTAACTGACTGGTTGAACACCCTAGCTAGCTACAAATGCTGTATTGATTTCCACTGAAAACAATAAATATAAAAATAAAAAAAATTTAAAAATAGCAACGTGGAGAGAATATGGACAACATTACTTTATGCTTCCTTAGTTCCCAAAGAATACATTCGGGTTGACAAAAGAATCAAAAACTGCAGAGAAAACAACAGTCCAACGTACCTAAATTTCATGCAGATGTTATTAGCCATGAATGGAACAACTTTTAGTCATTTAGATGCAACGCTTTTCTGATTCAAGAGAAAAACAGAACAAGAACTGATATGATATCTTATGCAACCATGAGACGGTTGAAGTACTTCAATAAATAAACCAACATAAACGTCTCAAAATTTAGGGAACTCACCAAATGACCAACATATACACAGTAAGAAGTAACAAAGGGAAGCCACAAAGCCCCATTAACAAATCTAAAAGAAGAAACTGTGAGACTTTATACTTACGGAAAAAGAATAGGCCAAGGTCCGCGCTCAACACACTTGCACAGCCTCCTCTGCCACGAAACATAAGCTGCGTAAGTGGATCAAGGGTTCCCATGGTCAGCCCTAAATCTGATTCCTTGTATAGTTTGAGAATATCTTTTTCCAATATTGTCTTTTCTGTTTTTCCCCCCTTAATATAACACCCTGAAAAATTGCTATTTTCTATCTTTCCTTCCTGTAGAAGTTTTTCTTGACTCCCGTGCATCATTCCCGGCATTCTTCTTTCGCCTACCACCACCGCTTCCAGTGTCTACGATTGGACCAGACCAATTTTGTATGGGTTCTTTTGAATAAGTGAACGAGGTGGAACTGAATGGCACATCAGGAGGAACAAGGGATGGGTCAATGTGATGAGAAGCACCCAATGGAACACCTAGTGCTCCGTCCTGGTGTGGTGGAGGAAACTTCTCGCTTTTGCTCTTAGCATTTGCATGTGAGATCAACCGCCGCCGCTGGTCAAGAAACAAAAGTGTAAGTAAACGAATCTGACCAAACAGAAAACACCAGATTAACAAGGGACTACACACAAGTTGAAAGGTTTGACCAGAAATCAGCTAAACTACCCTAATAACAGAAACCAAAAACGAAAATAAAAACCCTCTACTAATAATAATAACACAAGTATTCACACAAAAATTGCAAGGATGAGAACTTGCAACCAAAATACAGTCAAATTTGGTAGGACGGAGTTGGCCTTCCAATATATTATTGTAAATTTCACAATAGAACTATTCCTCCTCCTGACACAAACTAATCAAAGAACTCATTTCCCATGTATGCTAAGATAGAATACAATTAAAATTTTCATGCGTAAAGTTGGAAAAGTTTTTCTGCAGTGTAATATTCTTAACTTAGTAATCAGATTAATTTCTCATTTCGAATTCTACAATTTTTCAATCAGAGGACTCTCTTATTCTTAGCTCTAGCATTGGGATGCATAGAAAATAGAGAACTATTAGTTCTATTCAAAGGGGAAGAGGAATACCTCAAACTTCAAAAAGGAAAAAACAAAATTAGTAAAAGGGACTTGATATACTTAAACCTAAACGAGAATATGTGTTTTCAGAAAGAAAAAAAAGGCTATCTGTGATAAAGGGCTGTAATTGGGAGTGGTAATTGGGAGGGCTTTGTAACACTAACGTCATAGTTCTGAACCTTGTGGGTTGCAAGCGTTAAAAAAATAATGGCCACATTCTGACATCAATGTTAATGTAGTTGCAGACTCCAGAAAAATGAACAGTTTTAAAGCAATATATGATCTATCCGGCTGCTGTCTACAGGCTTATTAAGTAGAAGAAAGGAAATAGATCAAATCAAAAACTGAATCACAAGTTCAAGCAGCAAGAAATACATACATCAAGATTAGACTGAAGTTCAGCATTGGCATCAGGAGCAGGAATTGCCCGCACTGCACGATCTCGAGCACGAGTTCTCTTAGGATTATCACCCTGGGCTTTACTAGCAGCTCTTTGTCTGCAAATTCAAGAATAGGGTTATAGCAATTGTGCATCCCGTCATCTGTTTGATGGAATTGATGACGTCCAGGACAAATGACGTGAAAGATATCAAGATAGTGAAAAATGAAAGGAAATTCCAATGACACATCTAAAGAGTTGGTCACTGATAACAGCTTTGGAGTTAATGAGGCAACCTACATTGAACTTTTACTATCCAGAGAAGTACACCAAAGCCAAAAGTAATTTATGTAGATTGGAACCATTAAAATTGGCAGTTTAGAGCTAAGCTTGGACCTAGGAGATATTCACAACCTCAACATAGACCCCGAGTTGCATACTATACTTCAGTATTCACACCGATTGCTTGACTAATAGGGGAAATGCTCCTTGAACAAAAACAATTAAGTATAAAACCTTTTTCCAACTTGAAGAAACAATAATAATTACAAAAATTACAGCTGGTGTCCCATAAATCTTTGGTTCCAAGAATGCATGAATTTTAAAGTTAGAGTTAACCTTCGAGCTTCATCGTCCCGTCGCTTGGCATCCATCTCCTTGGTAGGGGGATACTGTGGCAGGCTGGAAGGATCACAAGCATATGGTTCGGTAGTGAAAAACTGCAAATCAAACATCAACACAACTTCATGGAAGTGAAGTAATGATTTAGGCAAGTGTGATTTCAATTCAATCAAAGGAAGCCTATCACAAGTCATATAAGGGCCTTTCTGGAATGTGAGAAAGAAAGTCATAATTGCTCTTTTAGGGAAGCCTAACATTGTAATTTATTGTATCCCCCAGGTCAAACTAATGAAATCTCAAACAAGATCTCCATTGCATTCTGCAGTAAAAGCAGACCATATTAATATGTTCACTATCATATATTCATGCGAACAACATCTAACAGGAAGGAAAAGTGCACGAAAGCCAATGGAGGAAGTTGATTACGAGAGTAACCTGAAAATAATCTCTCATAAGTAGGCAAAACAATGAGGTGTTTGGTACGTGGGTATCAAAACAAGAGAATGGAATGATAGTAAAAGATATTGTTTGGTTAAAAGGTTTGAGACAGGATATTGGAATGATACCTGGATTTCTGAGAATCATCAAAACCCACTGAAATCAGTGGGTTTTTCATTCCATCCTAATATACTATCAGACCCATTACTGTAGTAATTCTCGGCAACCAAACCAAGCAGCCCCCAAGTTTCAAAGCTCAAACTGCCTACTGACCTAGCTAAGTTGGGAATCACCAGAAGAGGTGTCTCACCAGAAAAGAATGCATGACAAACTTGGGTCAATATTCATTTCATGGAAAATGAAAACCTATTCAGGTGGTAGCTGATCACATCCTCGAGCTGTAAAGACTAAAGCACAATGCTGGAGTTCATAGGATTGTTTGCCCAAGAAGCAGAACTCATGTATACTTTTTATTAAATCTTGAGGTTTTATGCAAATAAAATTGGTCGAAATGTACAAATAGTCACCACCTAGCCAGTAACTTCTCTCCCTCATTACTCTGCAATTGGTCAAGTTATGCATAATTTCTTACCTAACTCAACCTCCAACTAGAACATCGTTTACAAGTTCTCGAGAATCAACTTTAACTAAGGAATGGGATCCTTTTAGCAATATAAACATCAAGTTCAACCTTTAAGCCAACAAAGACTGGAGGTTGTTTAGGATTTTTAAAAACAATTACATAAGTATCTGTACAGGAACAGCAAACCACGAGGGTTACATATCTTCACATTGAAGCCACAAAATACCAGCTTACAAAAGCTCCATGTCTTAACATTTGCATACAAATATCTGAAAATCCTACAACTCTTATAGTCCTAGTGTTTTCACATGAGCTGAGCTATGGCTGTGCTGAATTACCCCCTCAGGTATACAAAAGCATCATAAGAAAAAGTGATAAAAATTAACAGCAGTGGAAGGTGTGAAAAGACAAGATCACCAAGCTTTTTAAAACTATAACGAATCAGCTTCTACTCAACTCAAAAAATTGTACTCTCTTTTCAACCTATATGAGACGTAAATTAACATACAAATAAAAGCTCAGAAAGTACAACAACAACCAAACCTTTATCCTACTATGTAAGATCAGTTACATGGATTATATCTCCCTGTTGTGCGTTCAATCACAACACAGATTTTCATTTAAGGGCATCATGTCTTTTTTAATAGTTTGCTATCAAGTCTTTTTAGGTTTTCCCATCCCCCTTTTAATTTGAGCAAAAGTTCTTTATTTTGGAACTGGTTTAACTGAAAGTCTCTTACGTGCATGTTCAATAACCTTTAAGTTGTTTCTAAAAGCACAAAAATTAATAACAAATAAAAATAAATCAATTTGATGATAAAGGTCACCATAACTTGATTCCTGAATGTGGGTCAAAAAGCGAAGAAGGATACTATTCTCCTTCGCTACTAGACAGCAGGTTAAAAATAAGGATAAAAACCTTACTTCACTTTTTAATGCATCTGTTGCGGTCTTTCGATCATCCGGGTCAATTGCAAGGAGGGTATCAATCAGTGGTAGAGCTGATGATGGGAAATCCTTGAAGGTCTCCCTAATCCATCGCCGATAAGGCTCTCGGGGCTTGAATAATGTTGCATTTGGAAGCTTACACTTTTTCCAGTACTCATCAGAAGGTGAGCCACAAAGCTTATAGATCTTATGCAGTTGTTCTACCTTGGTGATATAAAAACACTGACGTTAATACAAATATAAGGAATATCTAATACCAAAGGAACTCCAAAATATTTCTGCAATAACCCCAAAAGATCGGAGAAGAGAATATAAGAGCAGAATTTCCCATCCAAGAAAGAAAATAATATGTTTAACACCAAAAACAAAAATGGAAAAAAAAAAAAAAAAAACGGAAGCAAGGAACCCAAATGAGTTTATTGCTCAGAAGGGTCCAGTCATAACCTCTGTTTGAATGTGGCAACTCACCATGGTCAAAATCAACAACAAACAGTTAAATTAAGAATAATTCCATGCAGTTTGAATGATGACATTCTTAGAGATAGAATAGAACTATGGACCTGTCATGGTTGTGCATCATGAAGGGAAAGAAAAAGAGGAACAGAATGGAAACAAAAGAATTAGACTGAAAAGTTAAAAGAGTTTTCTCTTTAGAAGAGTATCGAAATGCATAATAAGGGAAAGATAGCTTGCAAATTTTTCATTTATAGAAATATTACAACAAATTATTAAACGAAGAAAGATAACACAAGCAAAATTACTTCATTTGAGTCCTGAAAACAGAAATAGAAACAGTTATCAAGTTCCCAATACATTTGGTTTTGTCACGTATATGAACATGGTTGAAATGAAAGCTCTCAAACGAGGCCTTTGAGATGCCTGATTTTCTTTTGACCGAGAATGCACAAAGGTAAGGTATGATGAGTCCAACAGCTACATTCTTCTTGTCTTGACACAAGAAACAGTTCGAAGGTACCAAACCAAGGTTGTGCCCAAGATACAGTTATACAAATCAGCAACCTATGCCACATAAGAAGAATGTGGTGGCCTTTTTTCCCCAAACAGTTGTTTCCTCTCCTTACAAATTCTCATTCAATTAGCTCTATGCTCATCCTCACCTTTCATTTGATGTTCCTCCTCACCAATTCTTTTCACTGATTACTCTCAAGTCTCAACATCAGTCAATCAATGCTGCCAGGAACACGACACAATTATAATTGCAATCACAGAACTCCTGAAACTGAACCAAGCCTTGTTTGCTTGAAAAAAAAAAAAAAACACAGATTTCATGGATCTGACATTGTGAAGATGTATCTGCAAATGTTACCTACAAAGGACCAAATCTAGAAAATAAAACTAAACCCTGTAGTTGCAAACTAAGAAGATATGACAGCAATGAGCTCTCTTAATGTTACAGAGGAAGCTTTTAATGATAATTAGCAATAATAAAAATGAGAAGTTCAAAGAACTTATGCATTGCTAGACCATAAAATTACTAGATCTTCATTACACCAAACAATCAAAAGAGCTAACTGGAATCCTAAAAGTTTCTTTGTATACTAAAATGTCAATAAATCCACTGCCATCTAAGATACCCAAAAACTGACTTAAGCCTAGGCAAAACATCAGGGAGCACTGAACTGAGAAAGGCAGACTTAGCGAGTTTACTCCATTTCCTACACGGGGCACAAGCTCTATAATGTGCAGGATCACAAGTGGTTAACAGTCATGGAAAATCTATATCCTTAAAAAACGATTATTGTCAGTACCAGTAGTCTGGTAAAATTACAAGAAGCAAAATGTAAGATAACTCAAGAATAGTAAGCTGTGTGACAAGTATATCATATACTCCGATTCTCCTTCGTGGCTTTGCTACCAGAATGATAGATCGCATTATACAAATATTTTTTGTTAATGTCTATCTAATTTATGGATCATAATCCAAGCACAAGATTCCATACATTAGGGTATACTCTAAAACCTCAATGTTCATTCCTTCAATGTCCTATTTTAATGTCTATCTTATTACGTAGTTGATTAAACTTTAACACGCATACTTATCCTAAATGAAAAGAGATATAAATCCTTGAAATGGCACATGCACAACCATTCCAAGAGAAAATGCCATATAGAAACGAAATGGGCAATGAAAGGGTCAATAAATCTAAACAAGATACGCATGAAAAAGAACACATAATTAAACAGGACAGATTAAAATGAAGCTAAAAATCATTAGAAAAATCAGGTATGCCTTAAAGAATAAATAATAAACATCTCCTGGAAAAAAGTAACTTATTGTTACCTCTGTACGACCAGGCATAATGGGCTTTCCTGCCAATAACTCAGCCAAAATGCATCCAGCACTCCACAAATCAATCCCTACACTATAATCAGTAGCACCAAGAAGAAGCTCTGGAGGTCGATACCAAAGTGTAACTACACGACTAGTCATTGGGTGCTTATGGTTTGGATCAAAAATGGTAGCCAATCCAAAATCAGCTATTCTCAGTACGCCTGAATTGTCCAGGAGAAGGTTTGATCCTTTAATGTCACGGTGAAGCACATGCCTTTTGTGGCAATGCTCCAATCCAGACAACAACTGTTTCATATAACATTTAACCTGCAATGGATACCTAAAAAATATGATGCATGGTCCCCGCAATCCAAAAAAAGAAACAAGCAGTCCAGGCAGCGATAGGAAAGAGATGTAGTGACTGAAGTCTAACCTGTGCTTCAGTAAACTTTATTTCTGGACTAGCCGCAAGTCCAGCTAAATCATGTTCCATGTACTCAAAAACAAGGTATAAACTACAAGACATTCTTGAAGTAACCAGACCTTCCAATTTTATTACATTGGGATGATCCAATCGCCGCAAAATAATTATTTCTCTAGCCATAAATCTCACACTTTCAGGTTCAAGGTTATCAAATCGCACTTTTTTAAGAGCAACAATTTTACCAGTAATAGTATCTCTTGCTTTATAAACATTGCTATATGTTCCTGATCCAATCTGCAACAAACAAAAGTGATAAACCTCAAGCGGAGACAATAAAATTCATGAATCAGAACAAACTAAAATAACATAATACATATTATGTCAAGCATTTGAACAACCAACCTTATCAATCTTTTCAAAAGTATCAGCACGACGAGGAAGCCAACCCTCAATTGCTTCTCCAACATGAGCAGATAGCCAAGATGGCCATCCTGCAGCAACCTGTTCACCATATTTATGCTTAGGGGGATTACTTAACCTAGGATTTGGCTTTGACCTTCTCCTTTCACCCTTAGGCTTCACATCACCCTCCACCTTCTCCTCCTTAGTGTCCTCACTGGCATTTACTTGAACAGCATCACTGCCATTATCTATCTTAACTGTAGCTGCAACCCCCAATTCCTCATTGGACTCGATGCTTGAATTCCTATTCTTTCTTTCATAACTCACTGCTTCCCTTCTTTCTTCCTTAGACTCATTTCCTACACCTGATGAAACCTCACGACCCAGTACACAACCCATTACTCAAATCTACAATTCATTGCTCGACATTCTCATCACTTTACTGACTTGTAAAGCAATCACCAGGCAGCAGAAATCAATATAAAAATGCTTCAATTCTAAGATTCCTGCCACAAACCCAAAATGTTTACAAAAATTAATCAGCAGCATCAAAAATATATATATTTAAACCTCACTTATCAGACTAATCCTGGTAATGAAACAAAACTTCATTAGCAAGCATTTGCTACCATTTCTTCATAACAAGAAAAAGAAAAAAACAAGTTCACAATTTTCTCCCCAAACATGATTCAATTAAGAGGGAAAACAAAAACCCACAAATTCAAACTCACACTGAACTGAAAAGAGGATAATCAAATCATAAATGAACTACAGAAATCCACCAAAGAACACTTCTAGTAAAATCTTACTCCAAAACGTGATCAACTGTCACACTTCAATTAGTCAAACCTCAACTCAAAACCGAAACAAAAACAGCGATTAGAAAAAGTCACCAAAAATTTTCTTAAAAACTCCTAAATCCCATATCAAAATCCCAACTTGGAGGTAAAAAAACAAAATGCTCAAGTCAAACCCAAACACCAAAAAATAAACCCTAATCGAAAAAACAAGAATTACCAATAAAAATTCAAACTTTCAACTTACACGGAAGCTTAAAATAGGCAGAAAGAGTTGAAATCAGTAGAAACCCGATTGAATCTGAGCAAAAGAAAGCATATGGTGGCAGCTCACGGTTCAACAGAGAGAGATGGAAGGCAAGAGAGCGTGCATGTGTTAGTTTATGTGGGTGGGACAAGAAAGGAGAATAATCATACTAAAAGGAGAAGAGATCGGACTTGGACAGAAGCTGACCGAGTTTCGCTATTAATTAATTAATTTATTTATTTACTGACGTATTGTATTAATTGCAGATTACTGATAGGATGGTTACAATTAGGGGTGTTCACGCGCGGTGCCATTTTTTTTGATTTTTCTATAGGTAAAAAAACCACCCGAAAATCAAACCGAAAGAAATGGTCCACCGAAACTGAAAACTGGTCACCATTTTAACCAAAAGAGATTTATATTATTTGATGTAGAGAATTTTTTTTTTTTTTAAGAAACAATGTAGTGCATTACTCCATAATTTACGGAATTGTTATTTGCAGGCACCATTTTACTATTCACAGGCACATTTGCCTGTGAATTAACTAAAATACCCTTGGGTATTTTTATTTTAAAAAAATCCTCATATAAATACCCACTTTCTCAGCCACCACTTCCTTCAATCCACTCCCTTTTACTTTATAAAAAAAAAAACAAATCTTGCAATCCTATCCCTGAAGCTGCTCCACAAAATTGGCCGGATCGGATAAAAGTCCAGACAAATCGGATCTGCAAATATGAGTGTTTAAAATTCATATTTGTTTCGTTGATATTTTGTTGGTTATTTAGTTATAATTTGGCCGGATTTTGCCCGGATCTGCGATTATCCGGGGTTTTTTGGACGGATCTGATTAATTTCGGCGGAGGAGAAGGCAGAAAATGGTCTCCTCGGCCGAATTTTTGGCCTGAATCCCACAGGATAGAGGTGGGATTTTCGGCCAAAATCCCACATCTTCCCGACGGGATTGGGGAGGCCGAAAATCCCACCTCCCACCGGCAGGATTTCTCCGTAAAATACCGCCTCTGGGCTGCGGTATTTTTGGGGATTCCCAAAAATACCGCCGCCCAGAGGCAGTATTTTACCCGAAAATACCGCCTGGCGGAAATTTCCCCCAAAATCCCGCCGATCGGAGGCGGTATTTTCGGAGAAATACCGCCTCCGATCGACGGGATTTTGGGGGAAATTTTCGCCAGGCCGGCGGCGGCGGGTGATGTTTTGGCATTATTTTGTAATTTTATGTTTAACTGTTTTATTTTAGTTTATATCCATTTAATTGTTTTTCTTATGAGAATTGCGTCTTGATATTATTTCAGATAGGAGATACATTCAAGAAATTGAAATTAAGATTCTCTAGAAGCAAAAAGGATGGCAATTTGGAAGTTGCTAGAGACAATGAGGCAACACAATCCTCAGAAGGAATAGTTGGCCGAATAATGTTCATTGCATCCGAGCGCCAGAGAAGGGTACTAGGAAGAGCACAAGGTTCTTCTCGTTTTTCAAATACAGAGGGGGCAAGCAATATTGATTACGGTGAAACTGAATTTGCACCGTCATACACCGGAAATGCGGAGGAGGAGGAAGCACGGGAGAATGCTGAACGACTGGAGAGGGAATTGTCTCAGTCTCAAGCGTATATGGAATGGAATTCGGGGCAGTTGGACGATGAGAATGAATTTGCAAATACAACCAACCAACCAAGGAGGAGAGGAAAAAGGGAAAGAATTAATGGGATCCGAAACGTAGGCGCGTGTCAGTGTCAGGGTCAGGGTCCGGGACGGATCCTGAGTGGCAGACCTATCGGATTCTAGATGGGGCGATTGACGGTGGACCTTCAAATGTAGAGTTATTAAAGAGTTTTAAAGGTCATGTTGCCTACTACATATGGTATGAAAATGTATCGTATTATGCTTTATTACTTGTTGTGAAATATGTTTTATTAGTTGTTTCGATTTATGCTTATTAACTTGTTTGCCTAAAATGTATTAATATATTTACTAAATTACGTAAGAACGTGATATATTGAAGTGTCATAATGGGTATGAGCAGCTGCAAAAGTGGAAGTTAACTGAGGGGGAAATGAAACAGTTAGTGGATGAGTCTGGGTTGGCACATTTGGGACTGTGCATGCATCCAGAGTTAGACACTTCACTCCTTAATGCCATTGTTGAGAGATGGCATCCAGAAACTAATTCATTTCACATCCCTTTCGGAGAGATGATCATCACTCTCCACGATGTGGCCTATATATTGGGAATTCTGATTTTCGGATATCCCATTGTTGAAAAAATTAGGCTTGCAGAAATGCAAGCACTGCTTTTAGAAATGCTAGGGATAGAGGCAGCCCAGTATGGGGATAGAGATTTTGCCAGTGTGAGAATGTCCCTACTGCAAGCCCATAGTGTCAGTAGACAGGAGGAGGACCCTGCCAATTCTGCCGCAGGGTATTTGTTGTGGTTATTATGGAACACCCTATCCGTGAATAAGAAAAAAAACCTACGTTCCTGGCCATTTCCTGAAGTCCCTCCGAAATGTAGAGCGCGTAGGGACCAATGCTTGGGGGCAGCTTGCTTGGCCAACTTATATCGTAATCTTGGTAGGGCTTCTAGAGCGGACGGCGCTCAGCTAGGAGGGTGTCTGACATTATTGCAGGTTCGTAGGAATCATTTATAAATTACTTCAATACTCCATAAAGATTCATTAATTTTACTAAATCTATTTATTCTCTTATGCTTAATAGAGCTGGATATATGAATATTTTCCAGCATTTAGTCCTCCAAAGATGAGATATTGGGATCCCAACTCGCCGCTGCAATGAAGTGGTACATCGGAACCAGCAAGAAGTGTGAGCCAAAACGGGACTTGCTGTCATATAGACGGGCACTTGATAGCTTGAAACCAGATGAGGTAATATTTCTATATCATTTAAATGTCTGATTGTTTTTTATTGTATAGATGAATACTGACTTGTTTTCGACTGAACTAGGTAAAATGGCTTCCTTTTGGGGCAAATCCTACAATGTTACATCCGGTAACATTGTATAGGGGTCTTATTCATTGCCCTATGATTGTAAAGCACTATATGCCTGATCGGTTCTTGCGACAGTTTGGGCACGCGTAGCCTATCCCCTATACAGTTTTAGAGTCAAAAGATTGTTACAGAGGCCCTGAAATTCTTAAGTATAAGTGTCATTACGAGCCGGATGTTATGGGGTGGCAAATGTATAACACGAATGTATTATATGGGATGCAGAGGGCTCAATGGACCCATGAGGCGTGCCCTGAGTACCTCGACTACTTCCAGGCGCGATCGCACGTTCGTGTTAGTCCAGACGACATGGAAGTGGAAGAGACACCGAATCTCAGACAGCTACCGGTGGTTGTGGTAAGTACAGGAGGTTTATGGTAATTTTGTACATTATTGATAATTTTTTTTGTTTCACTGTTTATTTACTATATTTGGAAATCTCATTACAATGCAGCGTTTGCTATTTAGCAAGTAAAGCGGTTCTAGCTCATCCCCGGACAAGACATGCCGTAACCAGAGAGGTGAGGGAGCAGGCCATAGCTGAGTTTGCTATCCATTTGGAGGATTTGATGCCGGAACTAGAAGAACTTGCGGCAAGCTCACCTATGCAAGATTATTGACGAATTTTTACAATAATATTATCTTCGTTTATTATATTCGGTTTTTTATGCAGTGTGTGGATTAATATATCATTCGTGTTGCTTCTATGTATTGTACATGCATTGAGTAATGTTAAAAATAATTACATTTGAAACTATAAAATAATAAACTTATATCGGAAACGTAAAAAAAATAACAAATTTTATTGAACGTGAAACCAGTGAATAAGAAAATCATCTAATACTAACACTCAGCTGAAGATTTATTCCTGTATTCAACAAATCGGGGGGTTCAAATGAGATTTCCAACTCTGCATTTGTTCTGAGGCTCTGCTTCTCCACGCCGGATAGATGGAGGGTTACATGACGTCCGCTGTCGTTAGCAGAGTACTGAATTGGAAGAAAAGTATTACTCTGTGTGCATATAATGTAACAACCCTCTGGTATTTCGTGGCGGCAAGTAAGCCACAAAGATGCGAATCAAACCAATATTGTTCTACGGCCGGAGCTACAAGACAGTCTACTGTGGCGCATGCTAAGTTGTAATCGACTTGGCTAAGAACGTGACGCCACAAGTTCTTGTAACAATTCTGTCCGCACTTGCCACCAAATCTCTTCATCTTTATATATGAAATAGGAAATTACTCTAAAATCGCAATGGCCATCGGGCTCTACATTGACGTGCTTGTAAATGTAATCGAACACGAACTGCTTCAAAAAAATGGGAAGGTCAAAAGGCCATTCAGAAGTGTGGGGCTTCAACGCCCTTCTTCTCTTCTGTCCTCTTGTGGATCTCCGACCTGCGATTGTAAATCATATTAAATTTAGCATATCGCTATGTAATTAAACACAATGATCAGGACAGTACATGAAAAGTAATAATTGTACCTCGTTGTATTGCATTCCTTTCTGCATGCTCATACCTTGATAGATCTCGTTGGGTCGGATTGTGTCTCGATCGGCCCCTGTGTGGCCGACTTATCGGATCATCTAGATCAAAAGTTTCCGGATAAAGCGCCGCATGCACGGCACCCATCACCCTGTATATCTCAGCGCTTGGACGCGTAATTGTTTCAACAATTATTTCATGCAATCGCCCTTCAGCGCTTTGCCTCGCCTCCTCAGTTTTCGGAATATCATTATCTCCCAAATGCAACGTCTTCCAAAAGGCGTCCACATAGACAGGATCAATAGGGCGTTGTGCTCGCACCATCTGTAGCATCTCACAAGCACATGGCAACCTGCAACTAGTTCGAAGTTCGCAACCGCACATCGCACCATCTTCCCCGATAAGTCCAACTCTTTTTGAATATTCGTCTACTAACATTGTAATAGCAGCGAAAGATAATATACCGTTCAATCTACTATACAGTAAGTAGTTGCTCTTTCGGTATGTTTTGCTACGATTAGACTCCATTGCAGTTTCGAACTTTATCTAATTGCTCATTTATCATAATATTAATTCCTTGAAAAATACCTGAAAATGCCTTTCTATCAGTCCCAATTGCCTTATTCAACTGTGCATGTGCACTCTCAACCCTAAAAGTCAATTAACATTGAAAATAAAATTGTCACGTAGGAACAATATTATCATGTAATTACACACCAAACAAACTATAAATTAAAGCAAGAAGTAACTTACATGTTCGTTGGGCGCCCTCCGTAATACTTTATATTTTTTGTCCAGGCAGATACAAACTTGTCCTTGTGGTGATCCAACCATGTATCCTTCAGGTATGAAAGCACGTTTCTAAATTTGGATTTACTTCCATATTTAGTATTAATAAATTCCACAGCTTTCGTGAACTGTTTATCTGTCAAGGCTTTCACCACTTGCCCCAAACGATATAGAAACACATCTGTTGTTGTTTTGTCGTTGCCTGACTATAGTACATGTTTCTTCACATCCATTTCAATATGTCTCCTGCACAGTAGTTGTGTAGCATGTGGGAATACTTGATGCACAACGTTCATTAAAGCAGTCTCTTTATCAGTCATGACAACATGTGGGTATTTGTCACCATCGAATAACTTTCTCAACTGAATCATGGCCCAAAAATAGCTCGGAATAGTCTCATCCTTCATGAAAACGAAGCAATATAAATAAACTGAGCTGTGGGTACATGCGCCACTATCTGCAGTAAAGGCATGTCGTACCTATTTGTCTTGTACGTCGTATCCATAAACAAAACGTACGGAAATAAACCAAGTAGAGAAGGTGCCTTCTTGTGGGCAAAGAACACGTGCCCAACTGCATTACTCTCCTCTTCCACTATGTGAGCATATACGTATTCGTGATCATGCAAAAGTTTGAAAAAATACTGCATGACAGTCAAATCTCCCCTCGCCACCCTTTTAATCTTTGCAGATTCATTGTACACCTGTCTGATGTTGCTGACATTTTGAGAATCATCCGATCGCAACTGGGCCAAAATATGCTTCGGCCGGATGTTAATATTTGTCATTTCTGCAATCTTCTGCTTCTCCGGTTCTGTTAGCCGTGAGTACACTGAATGTCAGTTCTGAACTTCTTGTAATTCATGATTGTGCGTACAATTTTTGGCCTCTAACCTCCAATTTTCCTTGATAATTTCTCGTCCCACCAGCTGAAATGAACATTTTGTCAACTTGCTGCTTATATTGTTCCTCCTGCTTTTACCTTTAGGTAGGGGTGGCTTATCTCTAACTTGTCCTGATCTATCGCATCCTATTAGAACTCGTCCTTTTCTCCCTCTTGTAAGGAAAAGTCCCAATATTTTGGAATTTGAAATAATTTTCGTAGTCATATTGTTTTCGGCGGCTCTAGCTTGAACCCAAAAATTTTCCTTAATTCTGAACTCTTCGTCCGTCGAAAATATATCGGAGTGGTCAGCAAATATTTCATTACTCTCCATAAGGATATCCTGTTAATACAAAAATATAGGTGAGCATAATTAAACACTAAACTCTAAACTCGTTTGGCTATTTAGTACAAATTATTAAATTTTTACTTAAATACAGATGAGCGGTATTTCGGTCCGGATGAGCGGTATTTCGGTCCGGATAGGCTGTATTTCACCAAAATACCACCCATTCCAGGCGGTATTTTACGAAAATACCCCCTATGCATGGCGGTATTTTTCCAAATACCGCTAATGCATGGGCGGTATTTGGCAAAATACCGCCAATACATGAGCGGTATTTGGAAAAATACCGCCCTTAATTGGCGGTATTCTCCCAAATACCGCCATGCACGGGCGGTATTTTAGGAAAATACCTCCCGGATTGGCGGTATTTAGAAAAATACTGCTCTCCTTGGGCGGTACCCAGGCCAAAATACTGCCCCGAACGGGCGGTATTTCGGATAAAAATTCTGAGCAAAAAGTAAGAAAAAAATATACTTTATTGTTTACTTACCATATAATCTAGATCCTCCGCGTGACTATTGGCCATATTTAGATACACGTGTCAGTGAAAAATGAATGAGTGTAATTGGAAGGTGTAAAATGTGAGTGGGACAGGTCTCTATGCCCTTACTGAAAATGAATGCTTTATATAGTGTTAATTAGGTTTTTTTTTTTTTTTTTTTACCTTAAAGGCAAAATAGACTATTCGTAGAAAAATGTGCCTGTGAATAGTAAAAGGGTGCCTGCAAATAGTATGCCCCATTTTATAATGTTATAAGTTTATTATAGAACAAGTATGTCAAATTCAAATAAGAAAAAGTGATTAAATATTTCAGATAAAATTTTATGGTTACAATCTAAAGACACCTTTAGAATAATTGAAATTAAAAAAAAAAAACCCACACACACAAATTTATAATTGGAAGATGATTTAGACATCTTAGTGTATATGCCTGATACTAATTGGAAGATGATTGATTAGAAATTTGTAACTATTTTGCCAATGGGGGGGGGGGGGGGGGGGGGAATTGAGGCTTTCCAAACTTATGTATTATATAAAATTTATAGATTTTCTTAAGTATAATATAGATCTTAAAAATTAAAATATAGATATGAGTGTAAATTATATAATAATAATAATATACAATATTTAAGTATGTTTAAAAATTATGATTTTTCTGTTAACCACCCAAACCACACCGAATTGTGATTTTCGGTTTGGTTAACCGAAATTTTTTTGTAAAACCAATAACCGAACTATTAGCCACCTTTTACGAACGGTTTGGTTAAAAGACCGAACCATTAACCATTTTAACCGAACCATTTAAACCAAAAACGGTTTGGTGCGAACAGTTTTTTCGATTTGGGTAAACCATGAACACCCCTAGTTACAGTGGTACTTATTTAGCATATATTATAAAGGCTTAATTATTTTTTGCCCCACTGTCGTTTGATTTTTGTCTCTTTTATTTTCAAAATATATATTTTTGCCTCTTAAATTGACATTATTTTACAAGAAATGACACATTTGCTCTCATTTTGACCCCAATTTTACAATAATTGACATTATTACGATGATTTTTCTTCAAGCATACTGATGACATTAACAAAAAGAGGGCCGAAATACTGTGAAATAATGACAATTTAATAAGTAAAAGATGTATTTTGAAAGGAAAAATTACACTTTTAGTCCCTTTTCTTTAGTCTTGTTACACTTTTTGTCCCTCTTTTATGTAACTTACACTTTTGGTTCATTTTCTTTCACATTTTGGCATTTTTTGTTCCTCTTACCAATCATTTGGGGTCATAATGAATTTTAAAAAAAATTGCGATCCTTCTTTAGTAAAATGTGAAAACTAAACCCTTTAAATGTGTAAAGATAGTCACCCACGCTTATTTTTCATACGGCAACATCGATTCCTCTTGAGGAAATTTGGACCCTTCTTTGTAAATTACGAAAAACTAAACCTTTAAAGGTTTGAGTAATTATTATTTGGCCCAAAAAATTTATAACTTTTTCAAAATAGTTCAAATTACCATTGACTTCATAAGTTAATGGGTAAGAGGACCAAAAACGCCGAAATGTGAAAGAATAAGGACCAAAAGTGTGAATTTTCCTATTTTGAAAACGCAATACAAATAAAGAGGGCAAAAAGTAATAAATTTATGAGTGAATTACATAGACATCCATGAATTTTATCAAAGCAAAATTAAGTCTTGTGGTTTTAAAATTACAAATACATTCTTCTTGTTTGGTCATAATTACAAAATTAATCTATGTTAGTTATGCCTGGGAACAAACAGTGAATTCTAAGAACAAGCTCAGGATCGACTCAATAAAAATTCAGTTCGAACTCTTTTATTTAATAGATAAACGAATATGAACATAATTTCATACTCGATTATTTAATAAACGATTAGAGTTTGGATACTCCAAATCTTGGCTCGGCTCGTCTAGATTTCACTCTTACTGCTGGTCAAGAAAATAAAAACAAACCAAAAAAATTTTCAATAATTCAGGAAAGTATTTATAATGTGTAACATGTCATTAAATAAAGTTTCTAATGCATAGTTATTAGTTTTGGGTTCTTCTAGTTCTTAATGCTTCTATTGTTAATTAATAAGGTTTGTGGGGACTCGCGGTCTGTTAGTCAACGTAGTTAGAGAAATAATTCCTTTGCGGGGACTTGCCAGGGGTTATCGAGAAACTAAGGGAGAATTGGGTTATTTGCGGGGACTCGCGGTAATATTATAACTGAACCGGCATAAGTAATTAGACAAGTTAAAGAGGTTTTATGATTGCATGCATGAGATTAAGGTGGATATATCGAAATTTCTCTCATTAATTGATATCTTTCTAAATCTTTAATTTAATTACTATTTTAATTGCTATTTTCTGCAATTATGTGACAATCTTAAGGTCTCTTCAGAGACACAAAGGTGACTACTAGTCAACAATTCGGTTACATTACATTAATATGGAAATTGAATATAATTCACTGTCCCTATGGATCGACCCTGTCTTCTACTGTGCTATATTTTCTAAGCATCTTATTTGCAGGTTTTAAACAGTACTTTTACTGTTATTTGATAGTCATACTACAACCCTATCAAGGTGTTGTACATTGACATTCATAATGAGTTGTATCTTTCTCAAAGTGGACTTTTCTAATGGAACAGAATGAGTAATATTAATTTTTTAATTTAAAAGGCGGTTACATTCACCATTTATTCAAAAACTTGAAGAAAGTACAAATAGGAAGGTAAAACCCATTAATAAAATTTGAGAAATAAGGAAAGGCAAACAAAATTATTTTGAGCTTTTTGATCCTCTAACTAATGTTTTGTTATGCGGAAGTGATCATGTTTGAATGGTTTTTCCAGATAACATAAATAGTACATCCTTCGTTTCTAAATGTATGATGTTTTAGCTTGTTGCACGCACACATATTAAGAAAATTAATAAAATTACCTTGTTAACCTTATTAAATTTATTTGATTATTCCAAAATATTGTGAATTGTGTAATATATTATGCTAACCTTATTAATGATAGAGCTAACCCATTTTATCTTGAACATAGAGATTTGTAAACTTTATTTAATGATCAAATGAATATATTACACATTTTTTTAAATTTTATTTATGTAAGTTGTAGTTTCAATGAATTTAGTTTTGGAAATATACAATATAAATACATGATAAGATTACAAGCTACCACTACTACAAAAAGAGCCTTCAATGGCGGTTTTGCAATAGTCATTATACATGATGCCAACACATTTTACACCTGATGTGACGCAAAAAATGCTCTTCAGGCGGTGCTTCTCACGGCCCAATGATTCATCTCAAATAACAAGGCCCAATCTGAATAAATCTTCACCGCAAAGGGAGATGACTGAGTTGGGAACCGATCTGGGTAGCTCGGACCAGCAAGGACGATGGAAGGGAGTGATTCGTACTGTTCCGGTGATAACTATGGATTGATCAAGAGAAAAGCGGGGCTTTCCCCCCCTGTATAAGCTCCGACGGTCAAGTTAGAAGAGTTGGAGAAGATAAACAGTAAAGACAATTGCTCAAAATGGTAAAAGTTGCATACCTCACTAAGTCTGAAGACTTAGTATATATACCTCCAAGTTGAAATGTGTCCGTTGAACCTTCATGATTGACTTGTTCACCTGCTCCTTCTGTTTAGCGTGGCGTGGACGCTACTGTCTTGACCGGATTTCATGGAATTCTTCCTCTCTTAGAAGATCTGGAAATCTCTGCGTGTAATAGAAAAGATATACCTAATTTATGACAATTTTCACCTACTGTGTCAGTGAAATAGCGTAGTCCGATCTAACTATCTTAGCTCGGTTAGGCCGATTATCATGATATAAACGTAAGGAACTAATCAAGGTATTCCAAAGTCTAAGGTCCGACCTAACCCTTGACGAGATATACTGTCCGGCTCTGTTTTACGGTTTTGACCGACCTAAACTTGTAACTGAAATACTACTTGGCTTGGTGTGGATGATCTATCCGACCTAAGCGGGGTCCTGGGCTTTCCACGCATCTTTTTATCTTTCACTGTATCTTTGTTTTACTCCATTGGGCTAGGCCCAATGGAGGTTCAATTTTAGGCACACCAACAAGTCCCCCCAGTATTAGGTTTTACCGATCTAAAACTTAATACTCTGTGTTTTTCCGAGCTAAAACTTTGCCTAAAGTATTTATCACGTATTCCCCGATATCAGTCTGAGCCAATGTTCCGAGCTAACGTGTGATATTTACTATGTTTAACTAAGCCAAAAACGTGACTAAGGCATTTGTCAAGTGTCCATACGACCTATGTTCAGATACCTCTTTAAAGTTTTTCTCTCGACCTATAGATTATCGAATATGACAAAAATGCGAGATTATCGAATGTTCTGATGCATGCTTTCTTTTTACATGAGTAATAAATATTGCTAGTTTATATGCATGATTTTGGTGCCTTTGTACTGCTTCCTGTAGATACGGCCGCCCCATATGACTTTCATCCCGAAGAAATAGCTTCCGAGCTTACTAGGGTAGAGTTAGAAACCCTAGAATCGACCCATCTATCCAAACCCGCCTGCCCACACCTGAGGAAAGGATAACTAGCACCTCTGGGGGTTGGGTCGGAATATACGAGTACCACATAAAATTCGGGCTAAGGTTTCCGGCCCCAGATTTTTTAAACAAGCTATGCGATTATCTAGACATCGGGCTGAGCCAATTAGTACCCAACGCCCTTAGATTTTTGGTGGGGTTTATGTGTGTCTGTTTCGGGGCTAGGATCCGACCCACCGTAGATTTGTTCCTCCAATTTTACACCGTCCGCCAGTATCCTTACGGGCAGGGGTGGGTGTCATTCCAAAAACGTAGAAATTGGCCCATACTTATAACCGACTCCCCTGATACTAACAAACATTGGAGGGCAAGGTTCTTTATGGTGAAGGCCGATGAAGCAAATCTCCCTTGCCGTTGGTCAAAGTATATAGTGCCGGCGGATCAAACCCGAGATAAGTCTAACCCCGTAGTGCAGTCGGACTATAAGGCGTTAAGGTCTTTCACCAGCTCAGAAAAATACTCGGCTAAGTACCCTTCAGAGGGTTTTCTGGTCTGGGCCGGGCTGAGCCAAGCCCCCGATGTAGAGGAAGAATGTAAATACCTGTCTTTGACCTTTTATTTATCGTCTTCTCACCCTTCCTAGATCGGTGATTCTGATCTTTGTATGTTGTTTGTTTTCAGGTGGCTTCAGCGGGTTCGGCCGGAAGAAGAAGTCCAACAAGCTAGCAGCGGCTTCGGGGTCTTCGAAGAGACCTGCTGAGATTGACCTGATGGAGGAAGTTGAGGTTGCTGATCCTCCCAGCTCGGCCCTAGTACCTCGGGCTACAAAGAAAAGTAGGCCGACCCCTGCGGAGGTTCAGGCGGCCAAAGCTGTTAAGGCCCCTCAACTGTTGACGGATTCTTCCATGGGATCAGAGCTACCAAGCCCAGATGAGCTGTTGGGGCCAGTGGACCCGTTGTCCAGGGAGAGGGTCATATTATTGAAGGAGCAAAGGGAGAGACCGAGCTCCCTAGCCCGGCCTATGTACCAGTCCCATTTGGCGGAGCCTCAGCCCGAGGACGTTAGGCCCTATGCGGAGTTGGTGGCTGAATCCCATAGTTCCCTTGTGGAGATCGTGGAGATGAGCGACCAGATAAGAAAGACCATTGAACAGCTAGCTCAACAAGAGGCCTTTCTGGCTTCACACATAAAAAGGTAAGCTTCGAGACTCACAGTTAGTTATTGAGAATAAATGATTACCTCGTGATACTTTTATAATATCCTTAATCGGTTTTTGCAGGTCGGCGTAAATTACTCAGCTACGGCCAAGAGGACGATAGCTTTGGACATTCTGGCCCAAAGCTACGAGCAGAAAAGGTCGAAGAAGCCGTCCGAGGCAATCGAAGATTTGGAGATGAAGCTGGGGGTCGAGTCCAGCAAAGTAACGAAGCTCGAGGCTACCAACACTGAGCTCTATTCAGAAAACCAAGAGCTCAGTACGAAGGCCAGTCGGCTGGAGACAAGGAATCAGGGCTTAGAGGCCGAAGTGGCCGCCCTGAAGGAAGAGAAGGCCGCCCTGAAGGAAGAGAAGGCTGCCTTGTTAAAGGCCGCGGAGGAGGAGGCAAAGAAGTCTGCTGAGCTACTCAGCCCGGCAGAGGTCGAAGCGACGGGGCCAATGCTGCTTTGATAACCTTTAAGGAGGGGCCAATGCTGGATCTGATGAACCGGCGGTTCTTGAAGCTGATCCAGTGCGGGTATACCTTGTGCTGGGACAAGCTAAAGGGCCCCAGGTCGGTGGAGGGCATTCCTACAGACTCCATGGCTCATACGTCTTTGCTTCCTCAAGGCAGTGATCCCTTTGATCTGGTCGAAGAGATCAAGCAAGAGTGTCGAGCCAACGGGATTCCCTTATCAGAGAATGTCGAGGAGGAAGAACCCGAGACCAACCCCCAGGAGGCAGCTGATGAAGAAGCGACCTCTCAAGCTCCTCCTCCTTAGCTTTTCTTTGTATTTAATTTTTCAAAGAATATTTGTAATCTTGGAACAGCTTTGTACTGGGTCCCTTTATTGAATAAATGTCTTCCTCTTTTTTCACCATCCTGAGTTCGACATTTTTCCCGACCTTAATTCTAACTGCTTTATAGATAGTATTTTCTTAAGTGTGCTGCGTTCCAAGCCCTCGGAATCAGCTGTCCTTGCAAATCTTCCAAAACATAACTTCCAGTAGGTTGGGCTTCGATCACCCGGTAAGGCCCTTCCCAATTAGATACTAATTTGCCCTGTTCTTGCGGTTTACTGATAGCTCGGTTCCGTAAAACTAAATCTCCTGGTACAAAAGCCCGATGTTTGACCCGAGCGTCATAGTGTTGCCGAACTAAATTTTTGTAATTTAATTGGTGTACATAGGCAGTGTCCCGAGCTTCTTCCATCAAGTCCAGGCTAAGCTCCAAGTTTTTCTGATTCTGGTCCCTTTCGAAGTGCATGACTCGGGGGGCACCACCTTGTATTTCTGGGGGGATTACAGTATTGACCCCAAAGGCTAGCTCGAAAGGGGTCTTCCCCGTAGCCGATTTAGGCGTAGTCCGGTGGCACCATAGTACATGAGGCAGCTGTTCTACCCAATTCTTGCCCTTATCCTCTAACCTGGTTTTCAACCCGTGCAACAAAGTTCGGTTTGTGAGTTCCACTTACCCATTTGCCTGAGGATGAGCTACAGATGCGAAACGTTGGGTGATACCAAGTTTTGAACACAAGGCTGTGAACTCCTTGGATTCGAACTGGGTCCCATTGTCTGAGATAACCGAGTTGGGCACGCCGAACCGACAGATGACTTGTCTCCAAAGAAACCGAGCTACTGTTCGCCCGGTAATGTTTGTCAGTGCCTCGGCTTCTACCCATTTTGTGAAATAGTCTATGGCCACGACAAGATAATGACAAGAACCGATCTTAGGAAACGGCCCCATAAGATCTATTCCCCATTCCGCAAAAGGCCAAGGGGCAATTATCCCCGTAAAGCTGGAGGCTGGCAATCTGTGAATTGTCGCATTGTGTTGGCAACTGGGACAACGCTGAACATATTCTACTACTTCCTGGAATAATCGGGGCCAATAAAACCCAGCCCCAATTATTTTCTTGGCCAAATTCTGAGCCCCAATGTGAGACCCACAGTCTCCTTGATGTACTTCCTTCAGCACGGCTTCTGCTTCTCCCGAACCCAAGCACTTTAGTAAGGGCGTCAAGAAACCCTTTTTATACAGATCCTCCCCGACTATTTGATAATGTTCGGCCTTCCTTCGTATTCGTTGTGCTTCCTTTCGTGAATCTAGTAAAGTACCATTTTGTAAATACTGCCATAGAGGAAATCTCCAATCCCGACCTTCACTTATGGATAAGATTGCTGGTTCAGCTGCACTCTTGGTCAGTACTTCCTCTACTAGAACGCTTTTAGTCAGATGAGAGAAAATCGAAGAAGCTAATTTGGACAAGGCATCTGCATTTGTGTTTTTACTCCGTGGAATCCGCTCTATAGTCCATTTTGGAAAAATTTTCAGCTGCTGCTGCACTAGTGCTAAATATTCTTCCATTTGCCGATCCTTAGCCTTATACTCCCCCAAAATTTGTTTAACTACAAGCTGGGAGTCTGAACAAATTTTTAAACTTCTGACCCCCAGTTTCCGAGCTAATTTTAGACAGGCTATCATGGCTTCGTACTCTGCTTCATTATTGGTGGCCGTAAAACAGAATCGTAGAGCGTAAGTGTGGACTTCCCCAACAGGGCTGGTGAGGATGATCCCCACACCCGATCCGGACTGGCTGGAGGCACCATTGACGTAGAGTGTCCATGAATCATAACCTTTTGCCACGGTTAAAAGAAGATCGGTTTCTTGTGACGGGCCAGGCATGCTTTCCTGGGTGTCTGATACTCCTTCAGCTCCGGCATTCTTCAAACCGAAAGGCATAGTAATAAAGCAATAAGTACCTTTATCCGTGATGAAAGATGTTTTTTCCTCGTCTTCTTTAGCCATGAAGATCTGGTGATAGCCCTTGTAAGCATCTAAGAAGTTAAGGAAGCGGAACCCAGCTATGGCGTCGACCAGAACGTCGATCAAAGGTAGGGGGAACTAGTCTTTGGAGTAGGCTTTGTTTAGGTCGGTAAAATCTATGCACATACGCCACGAACCATCGGGCTTGGGAACCAACACAGGGTTAGCTAGTCATTCTGGATAATCTACTTCTCGAATGATACGTACCTCCAATAGGGCGTTGACTTTGATCTCCACGTATTTGTTGCGTTCTCCTCCAAGGTTACACTTTCGTTAACGAACTGGCCTATGATTGGCATCAATGGACAGCCTGTGTTTAATGATATTTCGAGAAATGCCAGGCATGTCTTCCGGCCCCCAAGCAAAAACTTCCGCAAACTCACGCAAAAGGTTAAGTAAATCATGTTGTAACTGAGGAGGTAAATCAGTCCCAATTTTGATTACCTTGTTTGGATTGGCAGCCAGGGGGATGATCTTCACCTCTGCCCCTGCTTCAATGGACCGGTCTGAGCTACCTGTCAGGTCGGTGATGTTAATGGGATGAGTAATATTTCCGGGGAGGGTAGGCGGTAAAGCTCGGGGCGCGGAGGTCTGAATGACCGCAGGGGCAACTTTTGATTTTCGATCCACAGGTGCCTGTTCTCTTAGGGAAGCCGTGTAACATTGCTTAGCCTGTATGACATCACAACGAAGAGTGGCCACCCCGCTCATGGTGGGGAATTTTAAAAGCATATGCATGGTAGACATAATGGCCTGAAATTGATTTAGTCCAGGCTGACCCAAATACACATTGTAAGGTGAGGGTTCATCAATGACTACGAAGTTTATAGTTTCTGTACGTTTTAGCTGTCCAGCTATCAACGTGACCGGTATGCTTAACTGTCCCACAGGAATAACATGGTGGTTGCCAAAGCCAATCAAGGGTGTACGTACTGGATTTAAATGTGCCTTATGTAACTGACATCCTGCCAATGCTTTGGTAGTGATTATATTACTAGAGCTACCCGTGTCTAGCAATGTCCTACGTACTTGATAATTAGAAATATAACAATCGATCACTAGTGGATCGTCACAATTGTAATGCAAGAAAATATCACTGTCATCAAAAGTAGTTACTGGTGCCATGGCTTCCGCTTTACGCTTACCCAAAACGTTGTTCCTTTGCCGATATACCTGTTTTCTTTGGCGATTAGAGTCGCCCTGGGTCGGTCCTCCAGCTATGGTGTTCACGACCCTAGCTATGGTTAGATCGGCTCCACCCCCAGCGTTTGGGGCTCGGGGTCGGGTTGAGGACATTCGCGGGCAAAATGACCGGGTTCCCCACACCGATAGCATCCGGTAGGTCGCTCCCAGGCTGCTGAAGCCGCGGGTTTGGGCAAAGGTGCTACTTGTGTATATTGGGGCAGTTTTCCAGCTTGAATAAGTTTTGCTATCTCTGCAATTAAATCTCAACAATCATTAGTATTGTGACCAATATGTTTATGATAGTTACAATACCTGCCAGGATTGAGCCGATCTGTGGGACCCGTCATGGGGCGAGCTGGGGGTAACAACCCTTGGTTCTGGATGGCCGCATATATGTCGGCTCGTGGAACAGAGAAGGGCTCGACCACCTGCACGGCATTAACACTTACCCCGGTCTTCGGGACAGGGTTAGTAGTATTCACAAAATTTTGCTTCTTACTTCCTCCTGGGGAAGGGATTGGGGAAGAAGCTTTTCTCTTACCATATAGGTCCGAAAAACCTCTTTCTCGCTCCTGTTTTATGGCTGCAGCATCCTCAATAACAGCAAAGTTAACAGCAGTGACCATCATTTCAAAATAAGAATGTGGGGGTCGGATGGCAAGTTCAGTAGCTAAAGGTCCTGACCGTAGCCCGTTAATAAATGACCCCATCATAATCCTATCATCTTTTTCATGGCATTGCCTAGATTCTACGTTAAATCGATCTATGTAGGCCTGTAATCCCTCCCCTACCCTTTGAGTTATATTCATTAAGTGTGAAATAGGTTTAGACAGTATTTTGTTACCCATGAAATTGGCTAAAAACAAATCACCGAATTGATCCAATGAATGAATGGAGTTTCGAGGTAGAGTACAATACCAATTTATAGCTTGACCTTTAAGGGTTAGATGGAATGTCATGCAACGATTGGCATCAGACAAATTGGCAGCATCCATGACACTCATGCATTGCATCTAGTGAGCCGTAGGGTCGGCAGTTCCGTCATACTTATCAACCTTACCTAAACCTTTGTAGCTCGGGGGGAATGGTGCTGTTTGGATTTCCCAGCCAAAAGGATGAGACACCCGAGAAGTGGGCCCGACTCGTCCCAACTGCGTATATACGGATCCAGGGAGAACTGTTTGACCGGGCTGGGCATACCCGGTTTGACCTAGGGGGTATCCACCCATTATGGGATAAGTAGGTAGCGATCCTCCAGCTGCGAAGTTCCCCGCACCGGGCCCGGGATAATAGTTCGGGTTGAGTAAGGGAGAGTACCCTGTGGGAGGCTGCATGGCTCGGCTGGTGCCTATACCGTAATGCTGAAACTGAGCTAGGTTAGACTGAGCTAGGTATCCGGGGTATCCTAATTGGTTGACTTCAGGACCGAAGTGGCCTAATTGGTTGGATGACTGAATCAGGCCGGGATGACCTACTTGACTTGTCTGTGGGCCCAGGCTAGGCTGACCTAACTGATTCACTTGCTGTCCCAACATAGGAAAAGGTAGGCCCGACATGAAAGGGTAATTATTGAGCTGGGCGGTAGGAACCATGAAAGGAGCTAGAAAAGTGGGGGTGACCTGGGTATGGGCTAAGGTGGTGTAAACAGGAGGTGCAGTAGAAATGTTAGGGAGACCGGCTACATAATTAGATCCTGAAAAAAGATGGGCTCCCCCAGAGTGTGGAGGGCATCCTGAAACAGCGATAGACTGAGGGGAAGGCTAGAAATTAAAACAACGGAGGGATCGGCCATGGGATTGAACAGGGCTCCTAGTGGGGAAACAGTGGGGACAACTTCCGAACTAAAGGGATGTTCTATGCTAACTACGTCTGGGGCCGTGGTAGTAATACCTGAGACGGGGAGTTCTAAATTGGGAGTTGAGGTGACTGGAATGTTATGGTTCATCAGATGAAATAGTTGCGGAAACAAACGGTAAAACTTCTCTCTTTCCGCTTGTTCCTGCTGGGGGGTGAGAGACTCAACAACAGTGGCGGCAGCTGGTGGTGCGATGGGGGCAGTAGACACTATGGTGACAGTCGGAACTATAGCGGTCGTAACGACGAGATCATTGGTGGTGTTAGATGAAGAAGCACCCAATCCTGAACAGTCTTGAGCTTGCGTCATGGTTTCAACAAATTTCTTTAAAAGTGGAGAAGATTTGATGAAATAATTTGATCAAACGTTCCCCACAGACGGCGCCAGTTGATGTGACGCAAAAAATGCTCTTCAGGCGGTGCTTCTCACGGCCCAATGATTCCTCTCAAATAACAAGGCCCAATCTGAATAAATCTTCACTACAAAGGGAGATGACTGAGCTGGGAACCGATCTGGGTAGCTCGGACCAGCAAGGACGATGGAAGGGAGTGATTCGTACTGTTTCGGTGATAACTATGGATTGATCAAGAGAAAAGCGGGGCTTTCCCCCCCTGTATAAGCTCCGACGGTCAAGTTAGAAGAGTTGGAGAAGATAAACAGTAAAGACAATTGCTCAAAACGGTAAAAGTTGCGTACCTCACTAAGTCTGAAAACTTAGTATATATACCTCCAAGTTGAAATGTGTCCGTTGAACCTTCATGATTGACTTGTTCACCTGCTCCTTCTGTTTAGCGTGGCGTGGACGCCACTGTCTTGACCGGATTTCATGGAATTCTTCCTCTCTTAGAAGATCTGGAAATCTCTGCGTGTAATAGAAAAGATATACCTAATCTATGACAATTTTCACCTACTGTGTCAGTGAAATAGCGTAGTCCGATCTAACTATCTTAGCTCGGTTAGGCCGATTATCATGATATAAACGTAAGGAACTAATCAAGGCATTCCAAAGTCTAAGGTCCGACCTAACCCTTGACGAGATATACTGTCCGGCTCAGTTTTACGGTTTTGACCGACCTAAACTTGTAACTGAAATACTACTTGGCTTGGTGTGGATGATCTATCCGACCTAAGCGGGGTCCTGGGCTTTCCACGCATCTTTTTATCTTTCACTGTATCTTTGTTTTACTCCATTGGGCTAGGCCCAATGGAGGTTCAATTTTAGGCACACCAACACCCATGATGATTATTTGTTTCCCCCTATTTTTCTCTCATTCCTTTCTCTCTTCTTTGCTCCTACTTGATTATGCTTCCTTTGTGATTTTTGGTTGTTTCTAGAGCCTTGGGAGGGTTTTTATACTCCCTTAAGTGATAGAATTCTAGGGCTATAGACCTCTAGGGTCGTAGTTCACCTTTCCTAATTGGAGAAGTTATTTTTTTTCATCACCAGGTGACGATTGGTTTTAACCGATCAAACTCAAGCATTAATAACCTATATGATTTTAGTCAAATCTGTCAAAGTTAGGTAATAACTTAATAAACATCGATTATAACCGATTCTAAAGGAGGTGCGAATTTTTTAATATTTCTAAAAGGCGGCTCCGATCGGTTATAGCTGATCAAACTTAGGCAATAACCAATCTTCTGTTATTTTCCTATTTCCCCACTTATTTTCTAATTTTCATATTCCAATTTCATAAACTCTAAAATTAAACTAATATATCTATTTCAATACACCCTTAAATATAATCTTACGCTTGAAACAACGTCATAATTTTAAATTAAAAATCAAAATATTATAATTTGAACCATAAGATTTCATAATCCAAATAATAAAGAAAAATCACACTACTTTATATAATGAATTGAATGTTCATTGATATTGTTAAATATTTACATATATTATTGTTATTATTATTATTATTATTATTATTATTATATTTATTGGGGCATGTTAATTGTAGGACTCATTTTACTAAACACATGACACTTTTTAAAATTTTAAGTGGTGAAAAGACAAATATACCCTTGATAGTTTCTAACTTTATAAAAAAAATTTACCCAACTTTTTTAACTCTGGCGATTTTCCCCTGAGTTAAAAAGTTGGGTAAATTTTAGCCCAAAAAATGATTTTCCGACGAATGACCGGGAAAACCTGAAAAAAACGCCGTCCTGTGGCGATTTTTTCTGGCAAAATCGCCACAGGACGGCGATTTTCACTGGGAAAATCGCCTGTCCTGGGCGATTTTATCTGAGTCAAAAAGTTGGGTAAATTTTTTTTATAAAGTTAGAAACTATCAAGGGTATATTTGTCTTTTCACCACTTAAAATTTTAAAAAGTGTCCTTCAATTAACAATTCCGTCTTTATTTTTGGCGTTATTGATGCGAAATTTATTTGTTAATTATCAATTATAACTTACCGTGTGATTTTCTATAAAGATAAAATTTCTACTTAAACTTGAAGGAAATACTTTAAAATTTTCGTCACAACTATACTTTCCGGACTGAAAGTGTCACTTCTTCTTTTTGCTACGTTAGAGCTAACATAATGGTTAACAAGTGCCTCATGTGACTTCTTTTAGCGGTATTTTTGTCCATTCATGCATTATTCATATACTTTTTATCTTTGAAACTCCTCCCACTTGTCTTTCAAAACTCCTCCACCTTCCTCCTCTCTCCTCTGTTGCCGTCCACAATCCACAGTCGCGGCCACCACACCGCCATCTGAACTACTTCTGCAGCCAAATTACGAAAGAGTTCCTCGAATCACCTTTGAATATATTCTACAAAATCCAAAAAGGAAATTTTTTTGAAAAACAATTTAAACCCAATTTGCCGAGTGTGGTGTGTGTGAAGTAATTTGCAAAGTGAAATCAAATAAATCATGAAACAAGATACTGCCAATTGCCAACATTCAAACTCTTGAATTAGGACTTTTCTCCTTCTCTTCTTGCTCCCCTTGACTTATTGCCTAACTTTTCTTCAAGAGTTTAGCACTTTCCTTCACTCTACAAAATGTGTAACACACTTCTAAGTGTTTTCAATGACACACAACTAATAAGCATAAATGGACTCTTTCTCAATCACTCAAATCCTACCCCAAATGCTAATTTAACATGTAGATGAACGAAATTAAGCTCACAAATGATTCGTTAAGCGTAGGAGACTTATTGGGGATCATTACCCTTCTTTTCCAACCTTGGGGTATTTAATGAAGTGGCAAAATGGCTTCAAATGGTCAATAACGGCTAGTTAAAATCAGCCCGTTGGGCGGTTAACCGTTAGTCACCATTTTCGACATCAAACCCTAGCTTCTTCTTTTGCAATAGCACTGCTTTTCCCGAATGTGTCTAACAGCTCCTTGGTTAACTCCTTTTAGTTAATAACCCGTGGAAGCCTGTACACCGAATTTGAAATAACCGGTGTTAAGGACTCGAGACCCTTTAACACTGGATACCTCTTGCACCGTCCTAAAAATGCTTAAATCCGATACGAAAAGGGTTGTAAAACCTGTTTTAAAGACCCGATTTGTGCTTGTGAACTATTCAATTGAGACCAAGGGAATAGTATTTTTCCCTGCTTGTTGAGAGAATCTTGTCTTAATATACCTCTTTAATTTCAATGTAGGAAAACTGAACTCAACAAGAAGGAACTTGGGAAAACGCAGGGTGTCACTTGGACATTTATATTACATACACACATATATTGGCTCATGGAGCCTCAAAAGATGCAATACATATATTTCACAGTAATCAAGCATGCATATGCACACTAATATTACTGTTAACTTTATGTGATCATGGAAGGTTTTTCTAGATCGATCATTTTATACACTCCCTCTGTTCCAATATATTAGAAGAGTTTAGACGTATAACTGTTTTGAGTTACACAGTATAACTCGAAACATAACTCTTTACGAGGGGAGGAGGGCACATATGGTAAACGATAACATAAGATAACTGAGTTAACAGGAAACCAAAACAACACACCAAACCAACAACAAGGTCACAATTAATTTGGACGTACGTACGTTCACCATGGAACTTTGGCACCATTGTACTTCTTGAGAAGATCATCACTGTTAATGGCACCTGTAAGTTCATTTTCTGGCACTGCCGCCGCTGGAAGAGGTTTCAGCTTGCCGTATCGCTTTCGAGCCTCGCTGCTATCAATAGTCAACGGAGGAGACTGAGAGTAAGAGTTCACCTCTTTCGGTGGTGGCGGCACATTAAAACGTGGCTGCTGAGACATTACAGGGAAGTTTGCACCCTTTTCCTGATATTCCCGGTTGTTGTAATTCATCGGATTCACGGCCGCCTCCTGATAATATTTTCTTGGGCTGTCCATCCCATCAGAGTCTGCAGCTTTAACATCATTCTACCAGCGGACCCCCAAATTGCCTTTGCCAGCAGCAGCCATGGCAGGCCTAGTGAGATTATTACTAGATTCAATATTCCTAACGCCTTCTGTGAAGATTTCCATAGCACTATTGATGTCATTTGTAGGCTTACTGAGTTGATGATTAGTATGCAAAACAGGACCCTGATCATTAGGCCTTTCGTAGAAGTTGTATTTCTTGGGGGAAATGCCTGGATTAGTCTCCATCATTTGTTTTTCTTCCACAGGAATGCCATAGATTTTCTTCTGATGAGGATCTTGCCCTGTTGGGATGGGGCGAGCCCGCCAGTTAGAGATGAAAGGACCCGGACCTGAACCCGAAACTTTAGTTGGCTGCTGCTGGTTAACTTCAGTAAGAATTTTGGTGAAGAAATTCTCCACCGGGTTGTCATATGTGGATCCGGATCCGTATCCGGGTTGGGAAAATCCTCCATCTTCCATTTCGGGGTCAGGATGAGCAGCAGCAGCCCCGTAAGGCCTGTACACATAGCTAACAACGGGACAGCGAGTGACATGCTCCACAACCGTTTCAGCTTTCATGACGCGGTACCCGGATTCTGAGTTGTGGGTCGGGGTGTATCGAATTTTCGGGTTTTTCCTGCCCTCGGCATCCACGACGACTGGACGGCTTACATGATCTTCCGCACTGCCTGTTGGGGCGTGGTAATTAGTTGGGTTCATCCTGCCATGATCAGTGGTACCGTATGGTTGAATGTCGTTGTAATTGGCGTAGCCTGATCTATGCATGGTGACTTTAGTTTAGAGAGTTAAAAGGGATCAATGGAAGCCTTAGTTCTTTACTAAGAAGGTTGTGGAATAGAAATGTATAAAGAGCAACTCCTTTATATAGCATAATTCCTTACTTTTCTTTAAGCGTTCCTTCGTATATATTCTGCAAACCCAAAAACTAAATATGCAATGGTTTGATGACGCGTGTATCGAGATTAGCCTCCGAAGTATTGCAGCTATGTTATGAATAAAAGTGTATTGAATTTTGCTTCCCATTTATTGCGAATTAAGTTTAATTAGCTTTTGGTGTATCAAGTTTAGCTGCTGATGTATGCGGCTATGAGATTAATTAGTTCTAAATGTATCGCGTATTGAATTTGGCCTTTGATGGATTATGGTTATAAATTTAATTGGTGAAATATCGTGATTTAA
This sequence comes from Leptodermis oblonga, assembly GCA_016801395.1. NCBI lineage: Eukaryota > Viridiplantae > Streptophyta > Magnoliopsida > Gentianales > Rubiaceae > Leptodermis > Leptodermis oblonga. The sequence continues at coordinate 13,687,784 of CM028755.1, read as the reverse complement.
GTTTAGTTTTTGATGTATCAAAATACTGACACTTTCTCTTCTTGAAAACGTGCATTTCATATAGGAAATTGCCACCACTTCTTTTACAGTGAAGAATTTATTTTAGCCATAACCACCATTGGATAAGTTAGAATAACTTTAATCAGCCACTTTTTTATTAGGGAAAGTGTGAATAACTTTATATCCTCTCCACAAGGGCAGAATCAGAAAGCAATTCTAGTCTTCAAGAATCAAATATATATATACACACACATATATATATATATATGGTCCAATAGTGAAGTAAAATTTGTGTTTCATAATTTGAAAGACTCAGGGCCTGGAGTGGATATCTACTCGATCGATCCCTTCAAATTTTTGGTGCTTTGCTATCCAAAAATGGATATTCTGAGGTTCTCTTGAGACAAGATTATTGCGCATCGATTCTGCCAGACTTCCGTTATGCAGCTCTGGAATTTATTCATTGTTAAAATTAGGCTTAGTAACATTAATTTCTTCCTAAATTTTATTTTTATTTTTATGGAGACCCTTTATTAAATTAAAAATAGTAAAAGTGACCAAGGAGACGTAACGAGCCTTACTTTGGATTTCAGCAAATTAGGCCGTGCAAATATGAAATATAACTTACAATTCATGCAACTTTGACTAATCTAGGTGTTGGGGCCGCAGCCCCGTCTAGTCTAACCAAGCTCTTCACTACCTCTGGGAGCGTATGCGATGTATGGGTTGATGATATTCTTGATGCCGTTGCCTCCTTATACAGAGCGTCCGCTACCGTGCTTGCCTCTCTGAAAACATGAGTGGCCTCAAAGTGGCCCAAATTGAGTAGGTCCCAGATCTCCCTGAGTAAGTCCGTATATTGCCAAGGGATTTGAAAATACCTCGTATAATTTGCACAGTCATGAGAGAATCAGATTCAAATATTCTCAACCGCATCGAGCTCGAGCCAAATGCATTCCCTTAATCGGATTCAATTTCTTCCTAAATTATGAGCAAAAATAAGAAACCAAACTGCAAAAGTGACGATGATTCAGGAGCGAGCACCCTAGTTCCGCAACTGATTCATGAGAACCATGCTTATTATAAGTAGAAGCTTTCTGCTATTTTTATTAGGCATAATACTGATATCTACATTCTTTTCTGAAATAAATTAAGCAAAACTTTTTATTTATAAATTATTATCATCGTCGAATTTGTCCTCATGAAAAATTGAAAGATCAACCTTTGTTCCAGAGCTGAAACAGGTCTTCATCATTCCCAATATAATTTTAATAATTTAAAATCACAATACAAATCAAAATTTGGATCCAGTCTTAATACCAAACTGGGCCTTACTCTTGCCTAAACCAACTCTAGAATAGGACTCTGCCCAATCTAATCTTGACTAGGACTTCCCTGTCTGCCTAATTCAATCTTTTGATTAAGACTTCTCCTAAATGCCTAATCACCTCTTGGATAGTACTTTTACAATTGCCTACACTCAAAGTCTTGAATTAGGTCTTTTCTTCTTCTCTTTCTTGCTCCCCTTGACTTATTGCCAAAATACCTAATACACATCTAAGGGCTTGTTCTTTATGTTTTAGTTTGAGTTTTGGTTTTGGTTTCAACGGTGAATTTAATATATTACATTCAGCTTTGATAATTTCCAATACAACTTTTTACTATTTAGCTATACCTTTTTAGATTTTCAATACACTTTTTACATTATAAAATTATTTTTCAAAAATCAAAACTCAAACCAAGACTCAAACCTTCAGTAAAGAACAGGCAAGAACATGCCAAGTGTTTATGACTTCCCTCTTTGTGTATCTCAAAGGTTACCTCTGCAATTTGATGTTTACAATGACATACAACTAATAGGCACATATGGCCTCTTTCTCAATCACTCAAATCTTACCCCAAATGCTAATTTAACATGTAGAAGAATAAAATTAAGCATACAAATAATTCTTAGGAATAGGAGACGTTTTGGGGATCAATATTGCCCTTCTTTTCCAACCTTGGGGTATTTATTGAAGTGGCAAAATGGCTTTAAACGGTCAATAACGACTAGTTAAAATCTGCCCGTTGGAGGTTTAGTCACCACTTTCGACGTCGAACCTGGCTTCTTCTTTTGCAATAGCTAACTGCTTTTCCCCAATGTGTCTAAAGCTCCTTGGTTAATTAACTGCTTTTAGTTAATACCCGGTGTGTAAGCTTGTACACTGGGATTGAAATAACTGGTGTTAAGAACTTGAGATCTTTAACACTGTATACCTCTTAAATCGTCCTAATATGCATAAATTCGATACGAAAGGGATAAAAAAACTTGTTTTAAAGACTCAATTTTGTGCTTATGAACTATTTAATTGAGACCGAGGAAATAGTATTTTTCCCTGCTTGTTGAGAGAATCCTGTGTTAATATACCTCTTTAATTTCAATGTAGGAAAACTGAACCAACAAGAAGGAACTTGGGAAATTGCAGGGTGTCACTTGGACATTTATATTACATACTGTTACAACTCTGGTTCTCCGTTAGGCGGCAATCGAACCTCCTTCTTCTCGATACCTGCTTTTGGGACTTACTCCTGAATATAAGCTCCGACGATCAAGTTAGTCCAAGCTCATAATCTAAAGCAATAAGGGATTTTTGGTATCCAAAATTATCTAACCTTTCAAGAGCACTTACTGTTCTATTTATAGAGGACGTGGAAGTGACGGCCGGGTTGATTGAGGAGGTTAAGGCGGTCGTCGGGTTGTTTTGCTTGCTAGCCAGCTAGTAGTTGAGATGGTATTGGTCCCCCACTTGTGGTCCTCAAGATGATATTGGTCCCATACTTGTGTTCCTAAATTGTTTATAAGCCGCTACGTGTCCCTAAATGCATTGCTCCACTTTCCTGTTCATCATTACTCTACGAACCAATAATGGATTGCCACGTGTACCCTTGATATCCTTTGTGACTAAATCTTGTTTTCATTCCACACTAAGCGTTAATTCCCGGGTTAAGTACCATTCAACCCTGTACTGGGTAAGAGAGTGAAATCAACCCGGTGGAGGGTTACCTACCCAACACTAGTCTCCCAAGTGGGTGAACTCGGAATTAGTTTTGAGTTTACCCACTTGAAGATAAGATTACTTTTCACCTAACTTTCTGTTTGGCAATGTAAAAATTGTACTTTGTACAAATTTTGCAGAGTAAAAGAGAAAAGCGCCACAAAATTTTAGGAGAGAAAAATTTAAAAATTTACCTAAACGTTTGGGTTAGGAGCGCAGCTTTCAGGCTACCGTTTTTTTTTTTGTAATTATTACCCTTTTAGGCTATTAACTAGCCACAACTTCCCAAATAAAAGATCATTACTTCTATCCATTTGTTTTCCTTTTCTACTTTACCAAAATTTTCTTCTCCTTCATCTTCTTCGTTCCACTCTTAGGTCTGCTTACGAGTTTGATTTTCCTCTGTTTATCCTTGCTTCCCAACTTGTACTCTTTCATCTTTTCCTTCCGGAATTCTCGTATCCTTGCTATTATGTCTGATTCAGAAGAGTCTGCTCACTGTGGGAATGCGGTGCAAGATTACGATAAAGGTGTTTCGGAGGTGGAAGAAGATTCTCCTCCCCTCATCACAGAAGATGATTTCTCCGACGTCGTGAGAGAAAAAGTGAAGATACCAGCTGGGCCGTCTAAGAAAAATCCTTCGAATCGACCTAGGATACTATATCTGAAAGGTTATCACCCCAAGAAGAATCCTGACAAGAAGATTGTAATGGTCACTGCGCCTAAACCTACCAAAGCAGTTAGTGATAGTACGACCTTTGCCAGTATGCTTACAGAGGAAGATTTGGCTAAGTTTCGGGTTGATTATGAAATTCCTCAAGAGATTGAGATGAGAGTACCTCAACCATCTTGGCGAGTTCACAAATCCGTTCGGGTGGTTGGGTTGTGGTTTATGCAGATCAATTGGAGGCTAGACTACGATTTCCTGTTCCTGATGTGTTAAGTAATTGGCTACGAGAACGAAATTTCAGAGTTGCCCAACTTACTCCAAATGGGATTCAAACTATTGTAGCTCTGTTTGAACTTTGTTCTTTATCTGGGGCAGAACCCTCTGAAGAATTAATCGACTGTGCTTTTCAAAGCAAGAAGAGCAGCTACAAGGATTGGTTTCAAATTCAAAAATGACCTACTTATTCTGAGATTTTTCTGGAGCTGGTGAGTTCTATTAAAGATTGGAAACCAAAGTATCAAGTCAAACCGGGTTGCCAGTTGTGTGAGATAAGGAGATCACAGCAGTTTGGTTGATCCCAATGATGGGGATGATGAGGGCATCCCAAGTCCAGCAACAAGTCCACAAACAAGTGAGTCCGGAGAAGCTGAGGAGGTTCGGGTTCTACACCGAGGTCCAACAATGCTTCAGGATCCAAGTCCATATCAAAGGGATCCACTTGTAGACATCATTGGGCCAATGACCAGAAGCAGAGCAAAGAAGGTTCAAGAGACACTCAACAACCTTGTCCAAGCCTGCCAACAGGACGCTCAATTGATTGTAGAAGCCAACGCCTTGGAGAACAAAGACGGAAAGGTTCAAATTGCGACTCTCCTTACAATTCTTGAAGAAGAGGCGCAATTCCCCAATCCACAATGAAGAAGAAGGCTGTTTCTTGAAGTTCTTGAAGATGCCAGAAGGTTCTTGGACTTTAAAGTAACATTTCTTGAAGTTCTTGGTTTTTCTTAAAATTCTTGAATTTCATATTTTGCAGAATCTTGAAGAATCTTGAAATCTTGAAAATCTTGATTCCGAAATGATTCCGGGAGGTTCCGGAAGATTCCAGAAGCTCCCTACATCATTCCATAATGCGACATCAACATTGGGCCGATCCAACTCATGGAGTCCATTCCACAAAGTCGGCCAGCCCACAAAGAAGCCCACACGGCCAACAATAGTCCATTAGGGTTGGAAATTAAGGGTTAGGGTTTGGGGGGGAAAATAAGGGTTTGTGCATGTTCCCTATTTTGGCCTTAGTATAATTAGTTTCCAAAAAGGATCTCTTCTTGATCTCCTTTTTGGAGTAGGATTTTTATTCTTTTCCTTCTTGTTTTTGAGTTGTAATTTCGGCTACCACTAAGAATTAGGTGACCGAAAATTTCCTTTTTCTTTTTACCATTACCCACTTTTTTCAGGGTTTGGTATTGTAAAGGAAATAAATCTCTTGATTGATTTCCAATTCTAAGTCTTTTACTACTTCTTTTTAGGTACAATTTTCGGCTGTCTCTTAGCCTATAAATAGGCAGCCGAATTCCATAAATTAATACAAGTATTCAGATCATAAAAACTATTAGTTTTGAGTACTCTCCCTTTATTGCTTTATGTATTTTTGCATGCTTGTAATTTACATATTGCATGAAACTTAGCTTAATTAGGTTAATTGCTCTACCTAATTAATTTCGCATGTTTCAACTCTTTCTTACACTTGGTTCGAATTCTTAAAATAAATTAGCTTAGGTTAGTTTATTTTTGGTTCTCTTATTTTCGGGTAAGTTAGGGGTTATACGAGCTACGCTACTTAATCACACTTTCCGGGCAACTTTCATCCGCATGTGTACAACCGTCCACATCAATTGGTATCAGAGCTTAGGAGTGGTTCGTGGCTGGAGAAGGTCGAAGTAACCCGACCAAATCTTTATCAGGTGTTTTCTTTTCCTTGTTAGTCTTGCTTGTCTTGAAATTCTTGGATTTAGAACGCATCTTCTTGGGGAAATTTTTTTTTCTTTCAAGCTTTGAATTTCAATTTTTGGTGCTGGTTACCCTATCTTAAAATCGAAAATTCCTTAGAAAAATTGAACCAAATTTTAAAGTACTGAAAAACGCAACTTAGGGTTTTAATATTACCTTCTTTTTGCGAAAAGCTTGTACTATTTTGGGGCTGTTTTTCTTACATTAAAATCACATATCCCTTGTTATAAATTCACAAAGAAATTCAGACTTTAAGAAATCAACTTAGGGTTCGAGTTTTTGGCTAAAACTAGGGTTTCGATTTTTTTGTTGATTCTTTTTAGTCGCCTTGCTTGCGACACTAGGGTTTTGAGAGACGCTTTAGTGTTGCTGTTTTTGCGTCTAAATTGCTGGGTTTTGCGACTGTTTATACCCCTCTTGTGCTGATTTTGTGAAAGTTGGTGAGTTTTTGCGGTCGATGTTAAGCAGCTCACCTTATCTGCGTATTGTGATTTGCATGCACTTGTTTTGGATACCTCGTTTTGAATTCTTGAAAATATAGTGAATTCTTAATTTTGTGTCCTTGTGCTGCTGAGATTATCCCTGGGAATTGGTAAGTGAGTCAAAATTGCACTTTGCTGGCCCTAGGGTTTTCGTTTCTAAATATCGCATATTGCTAAATTTTTTCGGCCACTTAGGGGTTTTTAAAATTCGCATTTGTGTTATCTACATATTGAAAGAATTAATAATTTGCTGGGATTGGTTTCTTTGATTACCTATTGGGTGGGTGATCTCTTCTTTGGGTAGTTTTAGGACTTCCCTAAAGTTGTTTCAACTATGCTTATTTTTCTTGATTCTATTCAATTCTTGAATTGCCCTGCTTTCAACTGCTAGTTGTATCTTTTCAAATGACCTGAACATTTACTCTTAAATTATAGTTTGGATTTGTCATCGTGCACACCCATCTTTTCTAAAATTTGAGGGCTTCACCCCGAAATTTCCTTGTTGTGTACCTCTTATCTGAACTATATTACAAATATCATTTGCGAAAAGATTTTTCAAACTCAAAATAGAACCAAGTATCTATTTTCGAAAATTTGTGCTTTTTCCTTAAGTATCATTGCTGTGTGTGAATTACTGTTTGCCTTAAACATTTGTCAATACCGGGAGGTAGAGTGGAAAAAGGCTTGAGTGAATATACTATAAGGGCGCCACCCTAGAGTGAAACACTGGTTTGTGTGTAGCTGTTAGGTGGGATACACTTGGGGGACAAGGGGGGTAAGGTTACTACTCATTTTTCCTTGTTCTTAGCAGACAGATTTTCGCCTGTTACCGATGTCAGGAGGAGGTGCTTCTGCCTCTTTGGGGAGTGAGCAAATACTGGCTGCAATAGCGCAACTCTCTGCGCGATTTGCTACCCTCACGGAGGAGGTCGCTGAATTACGAATCGAACGGGAACAACGGCGTACAGAGTCAGAGGAGGATATGGCCGCCCCTGACAACAATGCCGCTGCCAAGCCTTTCGAGGGTCTCAGTCAATGCAAAACGACTGTTCCACCCTTCGTCGGCGGTACGAATCAGGAGGATTATCTAGACTGGAAGATGAAAATGGAGCGCATCTTCAAGCTTCATGCGATCCCAGAAGACAAGAAGGTCCCACTCGCGGTGGTACATTTCACGGACTATGCCCTGGTCTGGTGGAATCAAGAGATGGACCAGCGAAGGAATACGCGTCCCATGCGGGCCCGTGCTCCGCCTCTAACTTGGTTTGATTTGACTACTTCCATGCGTATAACTTTTGTTCCTGATTATTATTTTAGAGAATTGTATAGGAAATTACATACTCTTGTACAAGGCTCTTTATCTGTAGACGCATATTATAGAAAGTTAGAGATGGCCAAAATTAGGGCAAATGTACAGGAAGATGAAGCTGCGTCAATGGCTCGTTTTCTTAATGGCCTAAACAGGGGTATAGATTTAGCCATTGAACTTCAGAATGCAACAACTCTGACGGACATGTTGCACAAAGCTCGGGTCATGGAGGAGTACCTGAAGACAGTTCCACCCGTCCGGACGCCTACCAGCGCCCCACCGGCTTGGAGAAAGAATCCAGTTTACTCTCCACCAGCTAAGAAGCCGTTTACATCAGAAAGGAAGGCTATAGTTCCCACCACCACCTCATCTTCATCCCAATCCAGAACACCATCAACACCTCGGCAATCCATCAGCAATGTCACTTGCCACAAGTGCTCAGGCCGTGGCCACTACATGCGCGATTGTCCTAACATCCGAAAGGTCTTATTGGGGCAAGATGGTGAGTACATTTCCGAAGAGGATGAAGAAGAAGATCAAACTGTTGACCCCTTGCAGGAGTTAACTGACAGCACTCCGTCTGCACCGGTGGAGCAATTCGAGTTCATAGAAGAAGATCCTAATCAGAACTTGGTTACTCGCACCTTGACTACAGCTGCTGTCCAGGATACGTCTCAACGGACAAACATCTTCCACGCCAGGACTAAGGTAAATGGGAAGTTGTGTGTTCTGATCATTGATGGAGGGAGCTGCACCAATGTGGCCAGCGAATATATGGTCGAAAAACTGAAGCTCCCCATACTCAATCATCCACATCCTTATCGGCTACAATGGCTCGACAGCTCAGATGGCTACAGAGTCACCAAGCAGGTAAGCGTACCATACGCTATCGGTAAGTTCGAATCCACTATTTTATGTGATGTTCTGCCAATGGAGGCTTGTCACATTCTACTCGGACGACCATGGCTCTTTGACCTGAAGGCAACACATGATGGAGTCGCCAACACTTACTCGGTCTGCCAGGTGGGCAAGATCCACACATTCCTCCCTATGCTACCTAATGAAGTGCGTTCCGAAGCAATCGGCATGAAGGACGCCATCGCCAAATGGGAAGCTGAAAAGCGCCTGGATAAGGGGAAGGGGAAAGAACTTGTAATGGGTAGTAAGGCGAACTCTGATAAGCCTAAGCAGGAAGAAGTTAAGAGTAGCTTTTTCGCTACAGTAGGGGAAATAGGCCAAGTGTTAGATAATAACGGTTGTGTACTAGTTTTGGTATGTAAAGATACTTGTGCTAACCCTGAAGATATCCCTCGGGATATCCCTTTAGAAGTTGATTGTTTGTTGCAGGAATTCAACGATGTCTTTCCAGAAGAGCTGCCGCAAGGATTGCCGCCTCTGCGTGGGATTGAACATCAAATCGACTTCATACCTGGTGCACCTATTCCAAATCGACCTGCCTACAAAGCAAATCTGAAGGAAACAAAGGAGTTGCTGAAGCAGATCGACAAGCTTTTGGCTAACGGTCAGGTAAGGGAATCTCTTAGTCCTTGTGATGTACCTGTAATTCTTGTCCCTAAGAAAGATGGTACCTGGAGAATGTGTGTTGATTGTAGAGCTGTTAATAAGATAACAATCAAGTATAGGCATCCTATCCCTAGGCTTGATGACATGTTAGAGGATTTGTATGGCTCCACGATTTACACTAAAATAGATCTTATACAGGGCTATCATCAAATTCGCATGAGGGAGGGGGATGAATGGAAAACTGCTTTTAAAACTAAATTTGGTTTATATGAGTGGTTAGTCATGCCCTCCAGCCTAACAAATGCACCTAGTACTTTTATGAGATTAATGAATCATGTGCTTAGAAAGTTGATAGGGAAATTTGTTGTGGTTTATTTTGATGATATCTTGATCTATTCCAGAGACATGAAATCGCATGTAGAACATATTCGCTTGGTATTAATTGAATTACGTGCTAATAAATTGTATGCCAATGTGAAAAATGTACTTTCTGTGTTTCGGAAGTTATCTTTCTCGGTTTTGTGGTCTCTAAAGATGGTGTCAAAGTTGACGACGCCAAGGTGAAAGCCATTAGGGAGTGGCCCACACCAACCTCGGCCGCACAGGTAAGGTCTTTCCACGGGTTGGCTGGATTTTACCGATGGTTTGTGAAGGACTTTTCCACCAAAGCAGCACCTCTGAACGACTTGTGCAAAAAGAATGTTCCATTTGTGTGGGGGCAAGCTCAGGAAAACGCCTTTACGGTTCTTAAGCATGATCTCACTCATGCACCTGTTTTAGCATTACCTGATTTTGATAAAGTGTTTGAACTAATGTGTAATGCATCAGGTATAGGAATTGGCGCAGTTTTGATGCAGGAACGCAAGCCAATCACCTTTTTCAGTGAGAAGTTAAAAGGGGCTGCCTTAAATTATCCAACTTACGATAAGGAGCTCTATGCAGTGGTCCGTGCTTTCGAGACTTGGTCACATTATTTAATGGCCAAGGAATTTGTTGTTCATAGTGATCACGAGTCCCTTAAACACCTAAAGGGACATAATAAATTAAATAGACGTCATGCTAAATGGGTTAATTTTATTGAAACTTTTCCTTACATTATTAAATATAAGAAAGGTAAAGATAATTTGGTTGCTGACGCTCTATCTCGCAGGTATGAAATTCTGGCTGTTCTAGATCATTCTTTGCTAGGATTCGCATATCTAAAAGATTTGTATGCTTCTGATAGTGAATTTTCAACTTTGTATAAAGCATGTGAATCTGGTGCATTCCATAAGTACTATAGACATGATGGTTTCTTGTTTAGGGAACATAGGTTATGCATCCCTCGTAGTTCTACTAGAGAATTACTGGTTCGTGAAGCTTACAATGGGGGTCTTATGGGTCATTTTGGTGTGCATAAAACACTTAAAGTGTTACAGGAACATTTTTATTGGCCTCATATGCGAAAAGATGTACAGCATGTTTGCACTCGTTGTATTAATTGCTTAAAAGCTAAATCTACATCTAAACCTCATGGACTTTACACGCCTTTACCTTGGACTGACATTTCAATGGATTTTATTCTAGGTCTTCCGAGGACGCAAAGAGGTAATGACTCCTTATTTGTCGTAGTTGATCGATTTTCTAAAATGGCTCACTTTATTCCTTGCAGGAAATTAGATGATGCCAAACATGTTGCGGACTTGTTCTTTCAGGGAATAGTTCGGCTGCATGGTATTCCACGCACCATTGTTTCTGATCGCGACGTCAAATTTCTGAGTTACTTTTGGAAGACTTTGTGGTCACGCCTCAGCACAAAACTACTGTTTTCGACTACAAGTCATCCACAGACGGATGGTCAGACGGAAGTCACCAACCGCACCGTTGGCAATCTACTTCGGGCTTTAATACAGAAGAATCTCAAACGTTGGGAAGAAATCTTACCGGTTGCAGAGTTTGCCTACAACCGCACAAAGCACTCCTCAACAGGGTTCTGTCCATTCGAAGTTGCCTACGGCTTCACTCATTTGATGGTTATGGATCTCATCCCTTTGCTGCTAAAGGAACAGGTTAATCTCGACGGCGCCAAGAAGGCTGAAACCGTCAAACGCCTACATGCCAAGGTTCGGGCCAACCTTGAGAAGAATACGCCAGAGCCGCCGCCCATGCAAACCAACGGCGCAAGGCTGTGAACTTTGAACCAGGCGACTGGGTTTGGGTTCACATGAGGAAGGAACGATTCCCTGCTGCGAGGAGCACGAAACTCCATCCCTGGGTGATGGGCCTTTTCAAATCGTGTCCAAGATGGGGCCTAATGCTTACAAGCTTGATTTACCAGGTGAGTATGGTGTTAGTACTTCATTTAATGTTGCTGACTTGTCTCCTTTTACTTATGAACAGGGTGCAGATTTGAGGTCAAATCCTTTTCAACCGGGAGGGGATGATGAGGGCATCCCAAGTCCAGCAACAAGTCCACAAACAAGTGAGTCCGGAGAAGCTGAGGAGGTTCGGGTTCTACACCGAGGTCCAACAATGCTTCAGGATCCAAGTCCATATCAAAGGGATCCACTTGTAGACATCATTGGGCCAATGACCAGAACCAGAGCAAAGAAGGTTCAAGAGACACTCAACAACTTTGTTCAAGCTTGCCAACAGGACGCTCAATTGATTGTAGAAGCCAACGCCTTGGAGAACAAAGACGGAAATGTTCAAATTGCGACTCTCCTTACAATTCTTGAAGAAGAGGCGCAATTACCCAATCCACAATGAAGAAGAAGGCTGTTTCTTGAAGTTCTTGAAGACGCCGGAAGGTTCTTGGACTTTAAAGAAACATTTCTTGAAGTTCTTGGTTTTTCTTAAAATTCTTGAATTTCATATTTTGCAGAATTTTGAAGAATCTTGAAATCTTGAAAATCTTGATTCCGAAATGATTCCGGGAGGTTCCAGAAGATTCCAGAAGCTCCCTACATCATTCCATAATGCGACATCAACATTGGGCCGACCCAACTCATGGAGTCCATTCCACAAAGTCGGCCAGCCCACAAAGAAGCCCACACGGCCAACCATAGTCCATTAGGGTTAGAAATTAAGGGTTAGGGTTTGGGGGGAAAATAAGGGTTTGTGCATGTTCCCTATTTTGCCCTTAGTATAATTAGTTTCCAAAAATGATCTCTTCTTGATCTCCTTTTTGGAGTAGGATTTTTATTCTTTTCCTTCTTGTTTTTGAGTTGTAATTTCGGCTACCACTAAGAATTAGATGACCGAAAATTTCCTTTTTTTTTTTCCATTACCCACTTCTTTCAGGGTTTGGTATTGTAAAGGAAATCAATCTCTTGATTGATTTCCAATTCTAAGTCTTTTACTACTTCTTTTTAGGTACAATTTTCGGCTGTCCCTTAGCCTATAAATAGGCAGCCGAATTCCATAAATTAATACAAGTATTCAGATCATAAAAACTATTAGTTTTGAGTACTCTCCCTTTATTGCTTTATGTATTTTTGCATGCTTGTAATTTACATATTGCATGAAACTTAGCTTAATTAGGTTAATTGCTCTACCTAATTAATTTCGCATGTTTCAACTCTTTCTTACACTTGGTTCGAATTCTTAAAATAAATTAGCTTAGGTTAGTTTATTTTTGGTTCTCTTATTTTCGGGTAAGTTAGGGGTTATACGAGCTACGCTACTTAATCACACTTTCCGGGCAACTTTCATCCGCATGTGTACAACCGTCCACATCGGGGGAACTCTGCGCCATCTTGAAAGATATGGAACACAAAGGGTTGCAGATTGACTGCTCTAAACCCCCTACTAATGAGGATCTTCGATTGGCAGGTATTCCCAAATCTTCTACTCCCTTGATCAGACAATGGGTTAAGAGTTCTGCTACAGCATCAACTAACCCTGCTTTTCTAAAAAATGCTTCTGAAAGAGTCGAGAGCCATCCTCAAAGGGATTTGACTGATAATCAACCCGGCAAAATCAGACTCCGACTGACTTTCCCTGTTAATGAAGATCAACTCATTGAGCCTCCTGAGTATGTTCAGGCACAAGGAAATATGACTTCTGGGATGGCTCAAATCAACCTTGAAGATGATGAATCTCCAAGCCAGGAGGATGTATTTTCTGCGTTAGAGAATACAGGCATCACCGTGAATCCTGCTTGTCCTTCGACATTATTCAACCCAGCTGTCGGGTTCCAGCCTATTGATGCCGATCAAGATCTATTTGACACGGGTTCTTCTCCTGTCTCTCCCGTACCTCGTTGCACCATAATCTACTTGTAACTGCCTCTCAAGTGGATGTGGATAACTTACCTAGTTCTCCTTCAGTTCACGAGGACTTCCCTTGGCTCGAGATTCAGGTTGAAATGGAAGTCACTTCCACTCTATCTTCAGATAACTTAAACCCAGCGGCAGCGGAAGGCGGAGCAGTCCCCTCTGTGCGGGAGGTGGTATCAGACCCTATTCCTACCTCTACCTGGGGCACTACCAGTGTCTGGGTTCTTCTCAGGGACCCCAAGAGGTTGCTGAACAAGTTCCTGAGGTAGAGGTACTTTTTTCAACTTCTAAGCCTCCATTGGATGTTCTTCCTATTCAAATGTTGAGGCCACACTACTACAAAAAAGACTTTCTACGGCGGTGCATTAACGGCGGAAAGACCAAAACCGCCATTAAAAAGAAAGTACGGACTTTCTACGACGGTTCTATATAAAACCACCGTAGAAAGGGACTTTCTACGGCAGGTTTTGATAACCTCCGTAGAAAGTCACCTTTCTACGGCGGTTTTATTTCTAACCGCCGTAGAAAGTCCCCTTTCTACGGTCCCTTTCTAGACGGTTGTATTTCTAACCGCCGTATAATTAATAAATATGATGAATTTTACTATAAAAATTGATAAATAATAAAATACATATTTATTATTAAATTTAAAAAATTTGGGGGTTAATTTACAAAATAGAAAAACTAGAAATTAATAGGAATAGAGGAACGGGCGAGAATTCACAATTATGGGCTTTCTACGGCGGATTTATTAAAACTGCCGTAGAAATGGACTTTCTATTTCTACGGCGGTTGTAATTAAAACCGCCATAGAAAGTTACTTTCTATGGCGGTTTTTAATTAAAACCGCCGTAGAAAGTCCATTTCTACGGCGGTTTTAATTAAAACCGCCGTAGAAAGTCTATATCTACCGCGGTTTTAATAAAAACCGCTATAGAAACTTGATTTTGTTTGAATTTTATGGGTTTCCCTTTGTTTCCATCTCCAGCCAGCCGCGGCTTTCTCTTGTTTCCATCTCCAGCAAACCGAAGCGTTCTCTCGTTGCCGACGCCCATCCTCTCTCCGTCGGTTTTTTCTCTTGTCTTCCCCCGAAGTCGTTCTTCTGGCAGCGTTGATAACAAGATTCGCGGTCACCCAACTCCGGATATGGTTTTTTAGTCGGCCATCACCCACCACTTGAAGTTAATCCCCCATCATAATTTCACCACAATCGGTCCTTGTTGTGGGCTTCAAATCATAGAAAAGGTAATATAGAATAGTTTCAACTTTATTTAAGCTTTACAAATTTTATTGTTACTTGATTATTGTAATTGGCATAGGGTTTATTATTAGTGTTAAATTCGGGTTTGGTGAGATGATGAATGATTAAATTCAGGTTTGATTAGTGTTATATCGGTGATTATTGTATTGTTCTTGCTGTTAATGATTAAATTAATTAGAATTTGATGGATACACGCAAAAATTTTGTAAAGTTTGGTGGTTGTTCGGTTTATTAGCATGGAAGTTTTTGATATATATATTTTGAATAAAGTTGATATATATATATATATCAAAACATTTCTATGGCTATTCCTGCTATTTTTTATATATATTTTTTGAATGTAGAGAAAAAAATGAAATATTAAATTTTTTTTTACAAATTTGGTACTTTCTACGGCGGTTCGCTTAGGAACCGCCATAGAAAGTAGACTTTCAAAACCGCCGTAGAATGCCAACTTTCTACGGTGGTTCCTAAGTGAACCGCCGTAGAAAGTCCGAACTTTCTATGGCGGTTCACAACCGCCGTAGAAAGTCCGTAAACTTTCTACGGCTGCCGGATAGATGGCGGTTCAAAAATACCGAAAACCGCTTTTAAAAGCCCTAAAAAACCGCCATTAAAAGTCATTTTTTTAGTAGTGCCACCCTCAACAACTCAACCCATCGAGACTTAAACCTCTTCTCGGGTTGTTACGCCTACCAAGTTAGCATCAGTAGTGGTGGTTCCACTTGATAAAGGTAAAAACCCCTTTGTTGAGCCGGTGAAGCTGAAGAAGAAAGATTTGTAGGATATGGTGCTTCTGAGTTCGGGGACTTTAACCATCTCAGAAAGTGGTAAACGTCTCTCCTCTTTACAATCTAGCAGTGGAACTCTTCCAAATTTTCCTGTGTTTACTCCCCTAACATTTTTAACCGAGATGGTCACCCGTGTTACAGGGAAGACGGGTCGCCAAGAATCTCCCAACGTGAAGACTGGAGAACAGAAAAGAAAGGCCTCTTCTGAGATGGTGGAGGACGCACCAAAACCCGCTGGCAAGCGAGTTAAAGTTGGATCAGAGTTAGCGTCCAACTAAGAGATGTTTGAAAAGGTTGCCTATGATTTTCGCTCTAGAATGACTGTAGAAGAGTTTTCTTTTCCATGGGGTTTGAAATATGAACCCGGGATTGAAGCTGATCAGATCATGTTCAACAAATTATTGCCTCAACCTTCATCAGATCCTTACACTCTCCAACAGGTTAACCTCTTTTTGTGATTGAAAATTTTCCTTAAACCTTGTTGCTTCAATCTTTATTAGAATGGCTGTAGAAGGGTCTCATTTAGAATGCCTTACTTTATACTATGATTTACCTTTTTTCCTTTTTGTAGCGCCGAAATTTTGTCACGTCTGAATTTAGGAGACTTGCTGCCCTAGAAGTTTACACCAAAGACTTGCATAGTCGATATCTCCGAGTTCAGGATCAAGCTTTTTCTTCTACTCATGTCCCTGTAATCCGGCGTTTGGAGAAAGAACTTGCCATCTCAACTCGCAACCGAGATCAACTTGCTGTCCAACTTCAGGAGTTGTGAAGAGTTCATGAACAACTACAGTCAGACTATAACCGTGAACGGGCTTTTGCGGAATCTGTGAACAAAACACTGAGGCAAACAGAGACTGCTTTGCAGACTGCTCATCATGAAATCAGGGTTCGCAATTCTACCTATGAAACTCTGCTGAAGACTTCAGAGAAGGTTCAACAAGAAAGTAAAGAGTGTTCCGAACTAGTTGTTCGTGAAAGAGAGGAGTTGGAAAAAGAAAAAGTAGCTATTTCTCAATCCCGAGCTGAACTTGAACTTGGACAGAGAGCACTTGATGCCAGAACTCAGGAAGTCCAAGATGCCCAAGCCAAAGTTGACGAGGATGAGTCTGCCCTTAAAATAAGGGAAATCGACCTAGCTATTCGACAAGCTCAATTGGAGGCAAGTAGAGTTGAGTAAGAGAAAGAGCAAAAAAGACTTACTGAACTATTGGCCTCCCAAGAATCGGAGTTGACTGCCTCCTACAACCGTGGTTTTACTAAGGTCGCATTGAAGAGCTTACAGATGGGATGGTAGAAGGAGCTCAGAAATTTTATCGCTCTAAATGGCTAAATCGGCATCGAATGGAGATGTCACTGGGCTATAGAAGGTTTTATCCACTCCTCTAGGTTTAGCAAAGTTCTGAACTTGTTTCTTAACATAGGGATGCGAGGTGCTTACAACTATGCTATCCAAGACATCCGTCGCAGGTGGAAAGGTTTCACCGTAGATATGGTTCCCCCCGCTCGTCTGGGTTGGTTTGATCCTACTGGTCCAGCTGCTTCACTATTCTTATTAAAGGCTAAAAAACCCGTTTGGGAGTGAAGATAATTAGTCCGGATTCTTCTGGTCCAAAGTCTGCATCTGAGGAAGAGGAGAAGGGTTATTTCAACCTTTTGGCCACTGAAGAAGAGTTGGTTCAAATGGATCCTGAGCCTCGTTATGGAGAAGCTTTTGACGAGTTGCGTGGGAAACGTTTGAACTCTTCAAACCATGACTTAGCTCCTGACGAGCCTTGTGTCCTTAGGGATCCTGATAGTGATGAAAACTTGAACCCTTCTTCGCCTCAGACTCTTGATCAACCCAGAACTTTGGCTGCTGATACTGCTTCTGAGCCTCCCGATAGATCTTCAACTCCAATTGATCAACCCCCTATTGGAGGAACCACTCTGACTCAGATTTCCAGTTCCATAGGATATGGAGGCATTCATATGCGTCCGAGTTCTCCTCCCAAACCTTCGGAGACTGATGATGCCATTGATGAGCCTAATAACCCCGCAAACTCTTAGACTTGTAATCACGTTAGGATACTTAGTTTGATGACTTATCTTTGATTTATAGTTAGCATATGTTTTAAGTTGTATTTTGAGAGAATTAATTTACTATTTTCTCAACTGTGCTTTTCTGATAGTTCTTTTTGTTATGTCACTTTCATCATCAAGTTGAGGTGTATTCCCTTTCCTTTAAGTTAATGATCCATCCGATTTGGAATGAATTTTGTATTTCAATCCCAAGAGATTTCTTGAAACTTAAACATTTTTCATGAAATTTTTGGAGAACTTTAACTACAATTTGTGTTGATTAACTTATTGAAGATTTGTTATTTCTACAATTTTATCTGTTGGATCATCTCAGCTATGCGGGGGTTCAACATACCAGCTGTGCGAGGTCCATCATCCCAGCTGTACGGGGTTTCATCATCCCGTCTATGCTGGGTTTCATCATTCTAGCTATGGGGGTTTCATCATTCCGGCTATGTGGGGTTTTATCACCCCAGCTATAGGGGTTTCATCATCCCGGCAATGCAGGGTTTCATCATCCCGGCTATGCGGGGTTTCATCATCCCAGCTATGGAGGTTTCATCATCCCGGCTATGCAGGGTTCATCATCCCGGCTATGGGAGGTTTCATCATCCCGGCTATAGGGGTTTCATAATCCTGGCTATGCGGGGTTTCATTATCCCGCTATGGGGGTTTCATTATCCCGGCTATGCTGGGTTTTTGTTATTGTACCCGGAAGATAACATCGTACACAGTTATATGTTGAAATTAAAGAAATCAATTAAAATAGGTAAAGAAAATTGTTACCAGCTCAGCTTCTTTAATATAGATTTCCCGAAACTATTCAGCAATGATTTTCTCTTCAAACTACAAAAAAAAAAAAAAAAAAAGTTGCTCTCTTTACGCACTTGACGATGTCACATTACTTGTAAAATTTTCTAAGATGATTTCCATTCCATGCATTCTCCACTTCTCTTCCGCTCATGTAAGCTAGCCGATAACTCCCAGTGGGTCTAGCTTCGATCACTCTATAAGGACCTTCCCAGTTTGGGGAGAGTTTTCCCAAGGGGATTTCATGACTGATCTCATTTTTCCTCAACACCAAGTCTCCTGTTAAGAAAGTCCCGGGCTTGACTCGGCTGTCGTAATCCTTTTTTATGACCCGTTTTTGTTCTTCTAATCACAGGGAAGATATGTCCCTTCTTTCTTCCAACTCATCTAGGGCGAGTCTCATCCTGGCTGAGTTGGTCTCTTGATCAAAATACGCAACTCGATCGCTTGGGTATCTGACTTCCGGAGGGATAACTGCTTCTACTTCATAGACCAAACTGAAAGGTGTTTCCCCTGTAGCAGCTTTTGGGGTAACCCAGTAGGATCACAGACTGAGGGCAATTCTTCAACCCAAACACCCCTCTTCTCTTCACTTCTTGTTTTAACTCCTTGGAGAATAATTTTGTTAATAGCTTCAACTTTACCATTCGCTTCAGGATGGGCTAGAGAAGCCCTGCGGTGCGTGATCCCATATTCTAAACATAAGTTCTTAAATGAGGGAGCAATAAACAGCGTTCCATTTTCTGAGATGATAGACTTTGGAACTCCGAATCTGCATATGATCTTTTTCCAAACGAATTTTCGCACTACCTGACTAGTGATTTCAGCAATATCTTTAAGCCCTACCCATTTTGTAAAATAATCAACTGCTACAACCATGTACTTTACTCTACCTGCAGCCTTAGGCAAAGGTCCAACGAGATCAATCCCTCACGTAGCAAAAGGCCAAGCTGACACAATCTCCGTTAATTCGGCTAAAGGAACTCGAGTCACCGGGGCATGGATCTGACATTTTTCACAGTTCTTCACCAACTCTTCTGAATCATTAAACATTCGCTATCAGTAGAACCCTGCTAACATGACTCTCTTAGCTAAATTTCGTGTGCATGTATGACTGCCATATCTACCTTGATAGATTTCTTCTAGGATACTTCTGGCTTCAACCGGTCCTATGCACTTCAACAACGGGACCAAGTAAGACTTTCTATACAACTGGGAATCAACCAATTCGTATTGCTATGCTTTGTTTATGATTTTTCGGGATTCAACCCGGTTAGCTGGAAAAGTTCCATCCTGAAGAAAAGTGACTATTGGTGTTCTCCAATCTGCCACTTCAACCCCAATGTGTAGGGTTTCTACTCATTCCGTGCTCTGGGTTGTGACTTATTCCACCAAAATAGACTTGGTGAGATGTGAGTAAACTGAGGAAGCTAGTTTGGAAAGAGCATCTGCATTCGCATTCTGGGCCCAGGGTACCCTTAAAACTTGCACCTGGTTAATATTTGCCATGACCTCCTTGGATTTTTCTAAATATTTCTTCATGATGGGATCCTTGCTTCTAGACTCCCTTCATTTGGCTCACTATCGACTGGGAATTACTGCATACTTTCAAGCGAGTCGCTCCCATTTGAATAGCTAACTCCAGTCTAGCTATCATAGCTTCATACTCGACCTCATTGTTTGATACCGGGAACACGAACCACAAAGCGTATGTGTGTTGCTGACTTTCAGGGTTGGTAAGTAAGATTCCTACTCTGACTCCTGACTTGTTGGAAGCCCCATCTACAAATAAGGTCCAACCTGGGTCTGTGTTCTCTTTCTTCTTCCCGGGTTCTTCCTACTAGCCCAAACCTTCAGATAAGAAATCAGCTAAGGATTGCCCTTTAATTGCTTTCCTTGGTTCAAACGCCACTCCAAACTCGGCTAGCTCAATGGCCCATTTTTTTAATCGTCCAGATGCTCCAGGCTTCTCAAGTACTTGTTTCAGGGGTGAATATGTTAATAACGTGATCGGGTGGGCTTTGAAGTATGGGCAGAGTCTTCTAACCGCTGCGACTAATGCCAAGGCCAGCTTCTCAATCTTTGCATAGTTACGTTTTGCAGGTTGAAGAACTCTGCTAACAAAATACACAAGATACTGTATTTTTTCTCTTTCCGCGATCAACACGGCACTGATGGCTACCGGTGTGGCTGATAAGTAGGCAAACAAGGGTTCACTTGGTCCCGGCATCACAAGTTGGGGGAGTTGGGTCAAGTATTTTTTTAACTCATCAAAGGCCTGTTGACAATCTTCCGTCCATCTGAGCTTTTCCGTCTTCCTTAGTACTTGAAAGAAAGGTAATGTCTTCTCTGCCGACTTGGGTAAAAAATGATTCAAGGCGACCAGGCGGCCCGTGAGTTTCTGCACCTCCTTCACCGTCTTGGGAGGTTGTGTATCCTACACTGCTTTTGCTTTTTTGGGTTGGGCTACAATCCCTTGTTCTGAGACCATGTAACCTAGAAACTTTGCAGACGATGCTCTAAAAAACACACTTCTTCGGGTTAAGTCTAAGCTGGTATTTCCTTAACACCATCAGCGTCTCTATTACATCAGCTAGAAAGGCTGAGGCATCTTTACTCTTGATCAGCATGTCGTCAATGTATGCCTCCATATTTCGACTGAGTTGTGGTGTGAAAATTTTGTTCACCAATCTTTGAAATGTGGCTCCTACATTCTTGAGACCGAAAGGCATGGTGATATAGCAATACATTCATTTTTCTGTAATTAATGAAGTCTTCTCTTCGTCAGCTTTGCACATGAAAATCTGATGATAACCCTTGTAAGCGTCTAAAAAATAAAGAAACCTTAACCTGGCTATAGAATCAATCAGCACGTC
This sequence comes from Leptodermis oblonga, assembly GCA_016801395.1. Classification (NCBI taxonomy): domain Eukaryota; kingdom Viridiplantae; phylum Streptophyta; class Magnoliopsida; order Gentianales; family Rubiaceae; genus Leptodermis; species Leptodermis oblonga. Next base: position 13,666,699 of record CM028755.1, on the reverse strand, counting down.
GATTTGAGGAACGTGATGGTGATCTTTTGGGCACGCCTTGTTTAAGTTCGTCAAGTCCACACACATCCTTCATGAATCATCTGGATTAGTGACCATGACCGGGTTGGATGGCCATTCTAGGTATTCTAAAACTCTGATTAGCATCGCATGAAGTAATTTATCTACTTCTTTCTCCATTGCAGCTGCTCATTCAGGTGCAAAATTTCTCCGCTTCTGTTTCACTGGGCGAACTGTGGGATCTACATTCAGTTTGTGTTCGACTATGTCTCTGGAAATCCCTAGCATATCTTCTAAGGTCCAGGCAAATACATCCAAGAATTCGATCAGAATCTTCAGCAACTCTCCTTCCAGCTCCGCAGGTAGATCTTGTCCAATCCACGCTGTTTTCCTTCCTTCAAACTAACTTCCTTTCCTGGTGAACCTTGTTCCATGGCTGCCGGGTACTCTCCAATGGGTGGTTCCAAGTCAGCCACCTGTAACACTTCCGAATTAGTGTCTATCTATTTCATCGTGGCCATGTAACACTCCCTGGCCTGTTTTATGTCTCCTCTCACTGTGGCTACCCTGGTTGGGGTTGGGAATTTCATAGCTTGGTGCAGGGTTGAACATACTGCTTGGAACTGATTTATGCCAGGTCGACCCAAGAATATATTGTAAGACGAAGCATCTTCCACAATCATGAATTCTAACGCTTCTGTTTTGACCTTTGTTCCTTCGTTCAAAGTCACCAGGATGGTGATTTTTCCCAAAGGAGTGACAACTTGGTTGTTGAAACCTACCAGTGGGGTTCTTTCTCAAGTGCCGTCATCTTATGCAAGCATCTTTCAAAGACTTGCCTGGTCATGATGTTAACCAAACTACTCGTATCAACAAGGACTCTGAGAACTCTGAAATTTTCCACAAAAGCTAGGATAATTACTGGATCATCAGCGCAACCCTGTACCAGTAAATCTTCATTTAAGAAAGTGATTGGCGGAGTTGACACCAACCGCTTCCTTTTTGACTTTCCTGCTGGTTGTCCCTCATGAACTTTTTCCTTTGGTTGGTAGAATCGCCGTATGCAGGGCCGCCTGAGATGACATTAATGGGTCCTGCCACTTCCAACTCTGCTATATTTGTGGGTTCGTTAGGAGGGAGTGGGAGAACCACTTGAACATTCTGAATGGCTTCTGGCAACCTTTGGGTTGCTACAGGTGGAACTAGAGCTAGGGCGGGTTGTGTTAGAGCCAGACCGAGTTGCTGTTGGCCTCTGCCACGACCCTGCCAATTGTTGAATCGCTCTCATCCTCTGCCTCGGGCTGTCTATCCACCTTCTTGGCTTTGATTGCTCATTCTACATTGTTCTGTCCTGTGGCCATAATTCTCGTGAAATGTGTACCATTTACACTGTGGTAACTCTCCCGGGGGTAGACCCGCGAAGCTTTTACACTCTGAGGTGTTATGGGTTGTAGACTCATGGAACGTACACCATTTGCTGGTTGTTGAGTATACGGATAAGGCATCCGATGCTCCAAATTCTGCGGTCATCACTTCAGCGTATGGATTTGGCTTCCATAGACTCTGAGTTTCTCCTCCTTTAAAACTCCTATGACCCCGACTGGTTTACTACTCCATGCTTTCTCTTTCCCTTGGCTGTTTTACCAACTCAGATTGTTCTACTCTGACACATTCTCTGGCCATAGCCATCAACTCAGCATAACTCCTAGGTGGTGTGGCAGCTACTTTTTTGTTCAAGTTACCGCTTCTAACTCCGTGTATGAAAGATGTTACCATTAGGGAATCTGACTTATTCATGACTCCAACTGCTTCCTGGTTGAATCTTGTCATATAATCCTGCATGCTTTCACCCCGCTTCTGCATCACATCCATGAGCTGAGACAGATTTTTCTCAATGAACGCACTTCCCATAAAGTTGGATAAGAATAACTTTAGGAACTCTGCCCATGAGAAAACTGAGTTCTTGGGCAACATCGTGTACCAGTGCTGGGCAACCCCTTTGAAAGTCTTTGGGAAAGCAATACATTTGTTGGCCTTAGACAATCTCCACGCTCTCATGGTGGAGTACTCGTAATACGACAGATGCTGCTTCGGGTCGCCCAACCCGTCATATATTTCCATGGGGGGCCAACCCTTAAAATGTCTTGAAAACGGCTCCGACTCAATTTCCCTGCTGAAGGGGGTAGCCATACTCCAATATTCTTGCCTGGCGAGATCAGGTTGTCCTTACAATGGGTAAGGTTGACCCTGATGATGATTAAGGGGAGGTATCACAGGTCTTCTCCTGGGTTCCTCAGGTGATGGGTAACTGTAATCCAGTGTTTCATGCCTCAATCTCCTTCCTTCTCACCCGTGACGCAGTGACGTAGGTGTTCTATCTCTTCGGTGCCTACGTTGTGGTCTGGGTGATATCGAGCATCTGTGGCATGCGTAAGCATGGGCTCCTCGGACTGAGACCGATGTTTGCAGAACTTGCTCCAGCTACTGCTTGTCTGAAATTTCAATAAAATATGCATGGTTTACTTGAATGCCTACTCCCCAATGCTCATTTCCTCTCAATAGTGGTGGGGGAGGAAGAGGAAACTGCATCGGCGGGTTGGAACATGCTCTCTATCGGCTAGTTCCTTACCTTTTCTTACATGCTCTACTTCCTGTGCTCTTTGCTCGCGCTCCAGCAGTAGCTGACGATACATAGAATAATTTTCTATGACGTCATTGAGAATCTTTTGCCGCTCGGCTTCATCTGCTACTATCGGCTTCGAGGCTGAGGCTGTGTGTCCGTCTTGCATCCTTCCTTCAAACCAGATTTGCAATGAATAGATTATTGACTGGTGTGTTAATAATTGACCCACAGACGACGCCAATTGTTACAACTCTGGTTCTCCGTTAGGCGGCAATCGAACCTCCTTCTTCTCGATACCTGCTTTTGGGACTTACTCCCGAATATAAGCTCCAACGATCAAGTTAGTCCAAGCTCATAATCTAAAGCAATAAGGGATTTTTGGTATCCAAAATGATCTAACCTTTCAAGAGCACTTACTGTTCTATTTATAGAGGACGTGGAAGTGATGGCCAGGTTGATTGAGGCGGTTAAGGCGGTCGCCGGGTTGTTTTGCTTGCTGGCCAACTAGTAGTTGAGATGGTATTGGTCCCCCACTTGTGGTCCTCAAGCTAATATTGGTCCCTTACTTGTGGTCCTAGATTACTTATAAGCCACCACGTGTCCTTAAATGCATTACTCCACTTTCCTGTTCATCATTACTCTATGAACCAATAATGGATTGCCACGTGTACCCTTGACATCCTTTGTGACTAAATCTTGTTTTCATTCCGCACTAAGTGTTAATTCCCGGGTTGAGTACCTTTCAACCATGTACTGGGTAGGAGAGTGAAATCAACCCGGTGGAGGGTTACCTACCCAACACTAGTCCGCCAAGTGGGTGAACTCGGAATTAGTTAACATAGTTAGAGAAATAATTCCTTTGCGGGGACTCGCGGGGGCTTATCGAGAAACTAAGGGAGAATTGGGTTATTTGAGGGAATTCGCAGTAATACTATAACTGAACCGGTGTAAGTAATTAGACAAGTTAAAGAGGTTTATGATTGCATGCATGAGATTAATGTGGATTACATAATACCAGAATTTCTCTCATTAATTGATATCTTTCTAAGTCTTTAATTTAATTACTGTTTTAATTGCTATTTTCGGCAATTATGTGACAATCTTAAGGTCTCTTCAGAGACGCAAAGGTGACTACTAGTCAACAATTCAGTTACATTACATTAATATGGAAATTGAATATAATTCACTGTCCCTGTGGATCTACCCTGTCTTCTACGTGCTATATTTTCTTAGCATCTTATTTGCATGTTTTAAACAGTACTTTTACTGCTATTTGATAGTCACACGACAACCCTATCAAGGTGTTGTACATTGACATTCATAATGAGTTGTACCTTTCTCAAAGGGGACTTTTCTAATGGAATAGAAGGAGTAATATTTATTTTTTTAATTTAAAAGGCGGTTACATTCACCTTTTATTCAAAAACTTGAAGAAAGTACAAATAGGAAGGTAAAACCCATTAATAAAATTTGAGAAATAAGGAAATGCAAACAAAATTATTTTGAGCTTTTTGATCCTCCAACTAATGTTTTGTTATGCGGAAGTGATCATGTTTGGATGGTTTTTCCAGATAACATAAATAGTACATCCTCTGTTTCTAAATGTATGATGTTTTAGCTTGTTGCACACATATTAAGAAAATTAATAAAATTACCTTGTTCACCTTATTAAATTTATTTGATTATCCCAAAATATTATGAATTGTGTAATATATTATTCTAGCCTTATTAATGATAGAGCTAACCCATTTTATCTTGAACATAGAGATTTGTAAACTTATTTAATGATCAAATGAATATATTACACTTTTTTTATTTTATTTATGTAAGTTGTAGTTTCAATGAATTTAGTTTTGGAAATATACAATATAAATACATGATAAGATTACAAGCTACGATTTACATAAAGACAATGTGTAACATGTCACTAAATAATGTTGCAAAACTCTATGTTGAAGATAGAATGTGATAACTTTATCATTAATAATGTTAGAATAATTACACAATTTTATGATATTTTGGGATAATCAAATAAATTTAATATGGTTAACAATATAATTTTCTTAATATGTGTGAACAAGTTAAAACATCATATATTTAGGAATTTAAGAACGGATGGAGTATTACCCTGCAATACTGATACACAAAATCAATTGCTCCCTATTTCATTTTCTATGATAAGTCCCATTTTTAATCTTAATCTTTCAATGCATGTATGTCTTTACCTGAATATATACACATATGTTCTTCTGTCTCTTCAGGATTTCGGTCCTTCAAAACTCCAGCTCCGGGTTTTCAATTACAAAGCTTGAAAACATGTTTTTTTTTTTTTGGGTTCATTTTCATCAAAATTATTTCTATAACATATACATAATATTTCCAACAATCCATAACATCTTTATAACTTCTAGAATCAATGATTCGGATCAAAATACTTAAAACCTCAAGACTTTCAACTTTTAAACTCATGTAAATCAAAAGTCTTAATTCCGACGTTATTGTAAGCGATTTAAACTTACCGTTGTATTCTTGAGATGGCTTGGGTCCTTTCCACCAGTTTGGACTCAAGATTCACGTCTTCAAACCTAACTTTCTAATTTTTTTAATTTCCTCTATTTTCCCTTTTTTTAATTTTTTAATTTAAAAAAAAAAAAAAAACATTTCGATTGATGATTTAGAGCAAATACATCTCAAAAAGCTGAAAACTCGAATGATTTAAACAGAATCACGATGCTTGCTGCGATATGTTGTTCTGCTTACAACGATCTTTGAAAGTATAGTAACACTCACTGTAGAGATTTGGATTTATTGAAAACCCAAAGGAACACAATACTGAGCACATCGGAGCTTCTTCAAGCGACACCGACACTGGTTCAGTTGCACCCAACTCTAACTTATAAAGTTTTTCATTTTTCGCTACTATGAAATTTGCAATAGTCATTATCATGATGCCAACACATTTTACACCCATGATGATTATTTGTTTCCCCCTATTTTTCCTTTCTTTTTCTCTCATTCCTTTCTCTCTTCTTTGCTCCTACTTGATTATTGCTTCCTTCGTGATTTTTGGTTGTTTATGGAGCCTTGGGAGGGTTTTTATACTCCCTTAAGTGATAGAATTCCAGGACTATAGACCTCTAGGGTCGTAGTTCACCTTTCCTATTTGGAGAAGTTATTTTTTTTCATCCCCAGGTGACGAATGGTTTTAACCGATCAAACTCAAGCATTAATAACCTATATGATTTTAGTCAAAACTGTCAAAGTTATGTAACAACCGAATAAACATCGATTATAACTGATCCTAATTATAACTGATCCTAAAGGCGGTGTGAATTTTTTAATATTTCTAAAGGCAGCTCTGATCGATTATAGTTGATCAAACTTAGGCAATAACCAATCTTTTGCTATTTTCCTATTTCCCCCCTTATTTTCTAATTTTCATATTTCAATTTCATAAACTCTAAAATTAAACTAATATATCTATTTCAATACACCCTTAAATATAATCTTACGCTTAAAACAACGTCATAATTTTAAATTAAAAATCAAAATATTATAATTTGAACCATAAGATTTCATAATCCAAATAATAAAGAAAAATCACACTACTTTATATAATGAATTGAATGTTCATTGATATTGTTAAATTTTTAATTTTTACATATATTATTGTTGTTGTTATTATTATTATTATTATTATTATTATTATAATATTTATTTTGGGCGTTATTGATGCGAAATTTATTTGTTAATTATCAATTCTAACTTACTTTGTGATTTTCTACAGATTTAAAGATAAAATTTCTACTTAAACTTCAAGGAAATACTTTAAAATTTTCGTCACTACTATACTTTACGGACTGAAAGTGTCACTTCGTCTTTTGGCTATGTTAGAGCTAATAGAATGGTTAACAAGTGCCTCTCATGTGACTTCTTTTAGCGGTATTTTGTTCCATTCATGCATTATTCATATACTCCCTCCGTCCCACTCAAAGAGTCCACTTTCAAAAAAAAATCTTGTCCCAATTAAAGAGTCCACTTTGAATTTATTTACATTACATACCCTTACTAATATTATAATGTGTGGTTCACAATTAATCCTTCCTTCTAAAGTAAGGATATAAGTGAAAAATAGGGTGTTAAATTACTTATTTTAGGTGTTGTACCTCACAACCCATAATAAGTTGTACACATTTGAAAGTGGACTCTTTGAGTGGGACGGAGGGAGTACTTTTTATCTTTGAAACTCCTCCCACTTGTCTTTCAAAACTCCTCCACCTTCCTCCTCTCTCCTCTGTTGCCGTCCACAATCCGCAGTCGCCGCCACCACACCGCCATTTGAGCTACTTCTGCAGCCAAATTACGAAAGAGTTCCTCGAATCACCTTTGAATATATTCTACAAAATCCGAAAAGGAAAATTGTTTTAAAAAACAATTTAAACCCAATTTGCTGAGTGTGGTGTGTGTGTGAAGTAATTTGCTAAGTGAAATCAAATAAATCAAGAAACAAGACACTACCAATTGCCAACCATCAAACTCTTGGATTAGGACTTTTCTCATTCTCTTCTTGCTCCCCTTGACTTATTGCCTAACTTTTCTTCACTCTACAAAATGCCTAACACACTTCTAAGTGTTTTCATTGGCACACAACTAATAGGCATAAATGGCCTCTTTCTCAATCACTGAAATCCTACCCCAAATGCTAATTTAACATGTAGATGAACGAAATTAAGCTCACAAATGATTCTTTAAGTGTAGGAGACTTATTAGGGATCATTACCCTTCTTTTCCAACCTTGGGGTATTTATTGTAGTGGCAAAATGACTTCAAATGGTCAATAACGGCTAGTTAAAATCTGCCCGTTGGGCGGTTAACCGTTAGTCACCATTTTCGACATCAAACCTGGCTTCTTCTTTTGCAATAGCACTGCTTTTCCCGAATGTGTCTAACAGCTCCTTGGTTAATTGCTTTTAGTTAATAACCGGTGGAAGCCTGTACACCGAATTTGAAATAACCGGTGTTAAGGACTCGAGACCTTTAACACTGGATACCTCTCGCACCATCCTAAAAATGCTTAAATCCGATACGAAAGGGGTTATAAAACCTGTTTTAAAGACCCGATTTGTGCTTGTGAACTATTCAATTGAGACCAAGGGAATCGTATTTTTCCCTGCTTGTTGAGAGAATCTTGTGTTAATATACCTCTTTAATTTCAATGTAGGAAAACTGAACTCAACAAGAAGGAACTTGGGAAAACGCAGGGTGTCACTTGGAAATTTATATTACATACACACATATATTGGCTCATGGACCTCAAAAGATGCAATACATATATTTCACAGTAATCAAGCCTGCATATGCACACTAATATTATTGTTAACTTTATGTGATCATAGAAGGTTTTTCTGGATCGATCATTTTATACACTCCCTCTGTCCCATTATATTAGAAGAGTTTAGACGTATAACTGTTTTGAGTTACACAGTATAACTTGAAACATAACTCTTTTCGAGGAGAGGAGGGCACATATGCTAAATGATAACATAAGATAACTGAGTTAACAGGAAACCAAAACAACATACACCAAATCAACAACAAGGTCACAATTAATTTGGACGTACGTTCACCATGGAACTTTGGCACCATTGTACTTCTTGAGAAGATCATCACTGTTAATGGAACCTGTAAGTTCATTTTCCGGCACTGCCGCAGCCGGAAGAGGTTTCAGCTTGCCGTATCGCTTTCGAGCCTCACTGCTATCAATAGTCGATGGAGGAGATTGAGAGTAAGATTTCACCTCTTTCGACGGTGGTGGCACAGTAAAACGTGGCTGCTGAGAAATTACAGGGAAGTTTGCACCCTTTTCCTGATATTCCCGGTCGTTGTACTTCATCGGATTCATGGCTGCCTCCTGATAATATTTTCTCGGGCTGTCCATCCCATCAGAGTCTGCAGATTTAACATCATTCCGCCAGCGGACTCCCAAATTTCCTCTGCCGGGAGCCGCCATGGCAGGCCTGGTGAGAATATTACTAGATTCGATATTCCTAACGCCTTCTGTCAAGAATTCCACAGCACTATTGATGTCAGTTGTAGGCTTACCGAGTTGACGATTAGGATGCAAAACAAGACCCTGTTCATTAGGCCTCTGGGAGAAGTTGTATATCTTGGGGGAAATGCCTGGATTATTCTCCATGAACTGTTTTTCTTCCACAGGAACACTATAGATTTTCTTCTGATGAGGATCTTGCCCTGTTGGGATGGGGCGAGCCCGCCAGTTAGCGGTGTAAGGACCCGGACCCGAACTCGAAACTTTAGTTGGCTGCTGCTGGTTAACTTCAGTAAGAATTTTGGGGAAGAAATTCTCTGCCAGGTTGTCATAGGTGGATCCGGATCTGTATCCGGGTTGGGAATATCCTCCGTCTTCCATTTCGGGGTCATGATGAGCAGTAGCAGCCCCGTAAGGCCTGTAGCCAGTGACCACATAGCCAACAACGGGAGTGCGAGTACTGAAACGCTCCACCACCGTTTCAGCTTTCACGACGTGGTACCCAGATTCTGAGTTGTGGGTCGGGGCGTATCGAATATTCGGGTTTTTCCGGCCTTCGGCATCCACGACGACTGGACGGCATGCATGATCTTCTACATAGCCTGTCGGGGCGTAGTAATTAGTCGGGTTCATCCTGTCATGATCAGTAGTGCCGTATGGTTCAATGTCGTTGTAATTGGCGTAGCCTGATCTATGCATGGTGACTTTAGTTTAGAGAGTTAAAAGGGATCAATGAAAGGTTTAGTTCTTTATTAAGAAGGCTGTGGAATAGAAATGTATAAAGAGCAACTCCTATATATAGCCTAATTCCTTACTTTTCTTTAAGCGTTCCTTAGTATAGATTCTGCAAACCGAAAAACTTGTATGCGATGGTTAGATGGCGCCCGTATTGAGTTTAAAATTTGAAATATTGCGATTATATTATGAATACATGTGTATCGAATTTAGTTTCTCACATTTATAGCATATTGAGTTTAATCTTTGACCTATCGAGTTTTAGATGCTGATGTATCGCAATTATAAGTTTAGTTTCCTGATGTACTACATGCATATTGATTTTATCTTTGATGGATGTGATTATGAATTTAGCCAATGAGATATCATGTTTAGTTTTTGATTTAACCTATATGCTGAGACTTCATCTTCTTGAAAACGTGCATTTCAAATAGGCAATTGCCACCACTTCTTTTAACTGTGAGAATTCACTTTAGCCATTACCACAATTGGATAAGTTAGAATAACTTTAATCAGCCACTTTTTTATTAGTGAAAGTGTGAATAACTTTATATCCTCTCCACAAGGGAAGAATCAGAAGGCAATTCCAGTCTTCAAGAATCAACTATATATATATATATGTATGTATGTATGGTCCAGCAGTGAAGTAAAATTTGTGTTTCATAATTTGAAAGACTCAGGGCCTGGAGTGGATATCTACTCGATCGATCCCTTCAAATTTTTGGTGCTTTGCTATCCAAAAATGGATATTCTGAGGTTCTCTTGAGACAAGATTATTGCGCATCGATTCTGCCAGACTTCCGTTATGCAGCTCTGGAATTTATTCATTGTTATAAAATTAGGCTTAATAACATTAATTTCTTCCTAAATTTTATTTTTATTTTTATGGAGACCCTTTATTAAATTAAAAATAGTAAAAGTGACCAAGGGGACGCAACAAGCCTTACTTTGGATTTCAGCAAACTAGGCCATGCAAATATGAAATATAACTTACAATTCATGCAACTTTGACTAATCTAGGTGTTGGGGCCGCAGCCCCGTCTAGTCTAACCAAGCTCTTCACTACCTCTGGGAGCGTATGCGATGTATAGGTTGATGATATTCTTGATGCCGTTGCCTCCTTATACAGAGCTTCCGCTACCGTGCTTGCCTCTCTGAAAACATGAGTGGCCTCAAAGTGGCCCAAATTGAGTAGGTCCCAGATCTCCCTGAATAAGTCCGTATATTGCCAAGGGATTTGAAAATACCTCGTATAATTTGCAGAGTCATGAGAGAATCAGATTCAAATATTCTCAACCGCATCGAGCTCGAGCCAAATGCATTCCCTTAATCGGATTCAATTTCTTCCTAAATTATTATCACTTTCAACACACAGTGTCCTTCGATTTTTAAAAATTTCCTTTTGGAAAATTTTACTCCTGTAAATCTTGTTGATATAAGCAAAAATAAGAAACCAAACTGCAAAAGTGACGATGATTCAGGAGCGAGCACCCTAGTTCCGCAACTGATTCATGAGAACCATGCTTATTATAAGTAGAAGCTTTCTGCTGTTTTTATTAGGCATAATACTGAAATCTACATTCTTTTCTGAAATAAATTAAGCTAAACTTTTTATTTATAAATTATTATCATCGTCGAATTTGTCCTCATGAAAAATTGAGAGATCAACCTTTGTTCCAGAGCTGAAACAGGTCTTCATGGATTGAAAGATGGGATATCAGTGGGAGGCCTTGAAATAGCATTATATGCTATTCTTGCGAATATATCCCTAAAAGGGTCCTGTTTTCTCTTCTCCAGTAAATATGCTATATTCTCTTCAACTGATGACTTTATCTGCTGGTATAACTTCCTTGCCAAATCCTCATCCTCCCATCTTTCCACCATGTTCTTCGTCTCTATTGGTTTTCCAAAACGGAAGTAAAATCGACCCGGTTTCTTCAGGTAAAAGCCTGGAATATAAAAATCTTGGTTGGAGATCTCTTCACCCTCCAGTTCTGTTCGATTCCTGCAAGCGCATAACATTTGGAATCCGAAAGTTGGAACTGGAGAGTTGATATAAAAATTTGGAAAAATTACTGATCATCATGCAATATTTACGAGTTCAGATCTTCTATACCCCCTACTCTGTACAAAACCTTGTACCATAACCTTAAAAAACACATGGCTTAAGGTTATGGTACAGGGTTTGTATAGAGTTAGTGGTTTACTGAATCTTAAGTTCTATTTACCTTAGCTTTACAGCCTTTTGGTTTCGCTGTTTTATCCTGTTTTTGAGGCCTGGAATTTTCATCTGCTCATTGTAGTCTAGGAATATCTGCAAAATTAGAATACCATTAATCAGTGAGATGAATGGATTACAGAAACTGCATGACCAAATGAAGGAATGATAATTTTTGACACCACAATGTTAAAAAGGGATCCGTCAACACATGTACTATTCGAATCGCCACACATACGAGAGAGTGATGGTAAATTCTGTCATGACGCACAAAAATATACAACAAACTCAACACGTTAAAAGTGACTCTAGTGTGAAAGATTTCAAGTTCTTTGATTCATGAAAGTAGAAAAGCTTTTAAATGTAAGACCTAAACCAATTTGAAGCATTTACGCTTACCTCCATGATATCATCAGAACCAACAACTCCAAAAGGTACGATTGTAACCCCAAACCTTATGGCCATTCTAACAAATTCCGGTTCACGAGGCCAAAATAATTTGTAGTGTTCACCCTGAGAAGACAGAACCACAGACAGAATATGAGATATTATTCAAGAAACTTAACAGTTTCTTTGATCATGTAAACCAGGAACTTTTCTATGAAGGTATATCATGAAACAAAAAACAGAATATCATGCAAATTACAATACTCCCAAACACGAAAGGGTCAGCACTGATAACCGGACAAGCACTCGAAGAAATCAACCAATGCAGAAAGGAGATCAAATCTACAACCAACTTATATAAGGAATGAATTATGAAATCTCTTACAGAAGAAGAAAAAAAAGGAAAAATGACTTGAGTGTAGGTACCTTTCGATGTAAAGCCTCACGTATACCACCTGGATAGAGAACCACATGTGATTTGCTAGAGAACAATTTAAAGAGGTTTCTACCAGAGACAGGTACTGCACCAAATACTTTGAACATATCAAAATAGGAAATCTTATCATACAGTGATCGAAAATTCTCAGTGAACATCTCAGGGTGGGCCAAACCACGAACGATAATTTTCTTTTCCCTCAAGAATGCTTCAACTAAGCAATTGATGTCAACTCCGAAGAACATGTGATAACCAACAAGCAGAACTGGTCCTTGTTCAGGGACTCCTCTGAGGCCTCTCACAATGGTTCCATCATCCAGTGTTGAGAAAAACACTGGACTCGTTACCATACGAAAAATTCTGAATTTTTTCCATTCAATGAATCAGTAGAAGAATGTCCAAAACGTACCACAGATAAGTAGCCACAGAATGCAAAAGGAAATTTCTTATTTCCATAGTGGATTAGCATTTTCGGTGATGATGCAAACAGCTAACATATTCATGAATAGAATCAGAAGTAGTACCTGAAATATAGATCAAAGGTAAGCTTGAATTCAGACAAACTTGGAGGCAGAAAATCCAAGATCATGTCAAGCTTGGCCTTGCAACGGTAACTTGAGGTGCCTTTAATAATTGTCAGCAGACTAAAACCATCCTCCTGCTCAATTGCAATAAAGAATGCAAATCATTCCAAGCTTACATTTCACAAAGGGTAAACAGTTAAAATCTTCAGTGAGAGAGGTGACAACTCATAAGTAAAATGGGCACTACATCAAATTCAACGAAGTTTAACGTACAAAAGACTATTCATGAACTACAACATGGCGGTTTAAAATGTTCCAGCTTTGCATTAACTAAGAGCTGATTCCAGATATGAATTTCTGACATCTCATTCATGCACATATGGAAGGAATTAATTGCACATTACAATCCAATCAACCACTAAACTCAGTAGTGTGCTAGTGCCTTTTTTGTCCGAAGATTTGTGCATTGTATGTGGCTCGCAATCAGGGAAAGACTGTTTTCCGAGGATAAACCTGAAGTCACACATAATGGCTCCCCAGATATGATTGTATTTTCTGAAGTCATTAGTATTTCAAAAGTATGAAAGGGAGTAAAAAAATTTCTAACTTGCCCCAGTAGTACTTCCTTATAGTTTTTATGTTTCAAAGTTCCATGTAGAAAACCTTAAACATGAAGTTTTATGATTTATCTTCTGTTGTTTTTAAAAGTTAAAGGGAGATTAAGAACAATTCATTCATCTCAAAAAAATTCGTCCAAAAATGTTTATTCTGTGAATAAATTGCAGAAAACCACTTGTCTGTCCAAGGAATAAATAAAGGAAAAACATTTGTGCATTGACAGACAATTCCATAGTGATGATCATTTTTAATGATCCAAGGCCTTAGTTCTGCAACCGATATATTCGAGAATTTATTCAGAGTCCAGTTATCTATAAAATCTGCTGGTGCAGTTGTTTAACATCAAGTACTCAAACAGTCTAAATTCACCAGTGTATCACCCACAAATGTATAGAATATAGTTTAAAGGTATCTATGAATTAGAAAGCATACCACTAGAAGTGCATGGCCATTGTCTTTAAAGTGTCGGACTTTGCAACCTTCTAAATATTTTGAAAGCCTTAGCGCTTCATCTTGACTTGGAAACATGTTATCCTTGTCACTAAAACCCGAAACAGCAATTAAAACCAAGAGATTCACTGACTGAACAGATTTAAAACAAAGTTGCAGGATGCATGTTTACATTGGCACTTATCCTTCTTTTTGCAGATAGTAATTGAGAACACCTAGCTAGCAGAAAAAGCTGTTCCATTGACTTTTACATTGTAATGATTTGATCAACTAAACTGCATCTATTGATAGAGGTTATCCGTTCTGTATGTATTGCTCATGAAAAGGAACGAATAAAGCGTAAAGGACAGTGATTACACGATTTGGAGTTTATATATTGTCAATGCAGTTTCAGACTTTCTTTTAAACTTGCTATCCTTTTTGTATTGTTCCTTGTTCATTTTACCAACCGTTTCCAACACAAATAACTTAGTAATATCTAAAGTAGATAATTAAATGATGAAAAGAGAACCTAATTCGGATGGAACAAATTGCTGAATCACTGAGCTAAAGAACAGGGATTTCTGAGCATGCAGAAGTTTATGTTCACCTTGCTAGAATCAGAACTTGAGTTTTGACAGCATGGAGTCGGGAATTTGTATAAGCAGCAGCAGATTTAAGAAGCTTCAGCTTCCAAGTGTAAAATTCCATGGGTATTATATCTGCCAGTTCCTTGAAAGGAAGTAAAGAGGATTACAATGCAAAACTCCTTCAGCCATTACAAGATTATTTAACTATGAAAAGCAGTCATGGAATAATTATGCGGCAATAATTAATACTCCATCTGTTCTATTGGAAAGTCCATTTTAGAGTAGTACCTTGTGACTCATAAACAATTATACAAATGGACTCTTTTAGTGGAATGAAGAGTAAGAAACAACTTTAGGCAATCCATGATCATATGTCACATGCTTCAAAAATATAACTTGGTGGAGGAAAAAGGGAAAGAAATTAAAGGCAGTCAGGTTAAGAGAAAAAAGTTAAAATAAAACAATATTAATATTAAGGAAAATTGAATGAGATCATCTGGGCTGTATTGCTCACCGAAAGAGGAAGTAGAAAAGTAGTCAACTTGCCGAGACCCTGCTCCACTCTTTTGATTGGAGATATTCCATTAGTATTTACCATTGCCATCTTGAATGGATCTCCTATATCATGACCAAAAGCAGATATGAATATCTCAGGAGAAAAACAAATGCCAAAAAAAAAAAAAAAAAAATTAAAAAGTGCAATGATAGAGTACATTTGTTAACAAATAAGAAGAGAAGAATATCGCTCCACTGCAGTTCCAAATGTCAAAAGAGTTTCTATAATCTACTATGTAAAAATCAAGAAGATAGCCTTATTTTAGATTCAACATCAGAACTGAGATATCATTATGCTACAAGGATTTTAGGGGAGTGACGAGCCAATATGACTTTGTGGAGGTAAGTATGCCTTGTGAAGAAGTTGGCTCCATGCTGGTGATGTGCCTTCTTCACTGCTGATGAGAATAGGAACAGTAATTGGAATTAGGAGGGTACTCCCTACATTTTCCATTACTCTTTGCTCCCCTCTTCTTCGGGATCAGAACTCCATTAACTCATCAAACTGAAGCTCTCCCTTAGATCCTCTTACAGGGCTTATTAAGCCTAACTTATCAGTCCTGCTCCTCCCACTGAAACACTAAGCCTGTTATAGTAACATGATCATTGATTCTCATCTGTTAAAAGCTAAAACTTCTGTTGGAAATGATAATTGATTCTGTGATATAATTATAGCTTCCAACGCATAAAACAGCCATTGAAAACTAAAGTATTCAAGGTCACTGCAGCTTGCCAATTAAAGAAGTACATTGAATAACACCTGCCTATTATAGCTCAAACAATGCAGATAAAAATAATGAGCAAGATACTTCAAATTCTAAATATTTTCCAGAACTTACAATACATTAAGGACAGTGAAAATTCTTAACTGATTGATTACCAGAGTTGAGGCCATAGAGGTAAGGCATAATTGTCTGGAGTTCATCTGGTGAAGCCTCCAACAATGGTAACAAATGTTGAATTTTTGACCGGCTATACGATGTTGCTGCAGAAAAACTCAATCAATGAACAACATTTGTAATGAGTTAATATGATGAGAAAATAGCTGGAGAATTGTGACTGAAATACGAGATAGAATTTGGAAGTAACCTGGATTAACCAATATTAAAACCAGGTCAATTGTACGATTACGAGCAGCGACTGAAAGTGCAATGCATGCTCCCAAGGATTCACCAACCAGATATATTGGCTTCTTATAAGAAGAGGCATTCTCAAGTTTTACAGCATTCTCAACAAAGTTCACAAGCCCTGTATGTATTTTGATTTCCTTTAGTGGCTGAAGAACAAGCAATAAGGGCTGACAAATGCATCACAAGAGCAAATGAAACACATGAGTTTGAAGTAGCAAGCAATTTTGCAAGCTTGAGGACAATTCAGATTTTCTAAAACGTGATAATCATAAACATTTAATAAATATTTGTTAGGTCTAAGTCTTTCTATCCTCCCTTAATTGTTAATTTCAGGAAGCATCAGAATGCATATGAAACTTGGGAGTATGAAGACCTTGGAATGTTGTCCGATCGTTAACTGGAATGTGCATACACCGGACTTCAAAAACCCTGTATCAATGCAAATTAACCTCTTTCAGTTATTGCAACAGACGATGGCAATTCAGATTTCCTGTACCGCCAACAATGCATTCAGCATTCCTCGAAGAGGAAACCGTGATTAATAGTGCAGATTACTCCACAAGATTACTTGTATGTTTCAAGTTCTGACAATTAGACCGAGGATAACACAATTTGCAACATCTGAAAACACTGACTCTAGCTATCGTTTAGTTGCCAATTAATATTGGAAAGCACTAAATATTTCTATATTCTCATTTAGCTTGAAAAAAAAAAAAAATCTCAATTTACCATATGTTACTGGTAATTACCATACTTTTGGCTTGAAGTTTTAAGAAAGCTCCACAAGTAACAGATACAAATTACAAAAGGTTCTACAGGCTATATAAAGATATGAAATAAAGTTGAAATTTGGCAACCAGAAAGATTATGATCTGGTACATAACGCCTAAAGTGCAATAATGCCAGTAGAATTCATCAAAAAGCCAAATACTTATGGTGGCAGTGAACTTACTTCCCCAGAGCTTTATGATGCAAAATGAGACCCAATCCAAGTCCATCTAATCCTACAAGTGTAAGGATAAAGTAAAGACAAATTTAACATCAAAAAAGATACAAAACGCTGGAAACCTGGTTCACTTCCTAGGATTTCAAACATTAATTTCTCTCAAGCGAAACAACTAAAATGTACTGCCTTTTCTTCTTTTTCCCCTCTCAAAAATACAATAACAACCATCTAGCCTTTACCAGGTAAATATAGGAGGACCGGAGAATCCTTCAGAGGACATCCACATTCAATGGGGCAAAACCACCTCGGCGGTCCATCATCTGGCTTAATCACCATGTCTTTTGCTATTTCTATATAGTCCTTCACAGTCTGAGTGCCATATCCATCATCCCACAAAGGTTCCAATTTCTCAAGGGCAGTACTATTTCCTACCTTATTTCCCTCGAAACAAGATGCTGCAATTCTCTTCTTCCTAGAATTAAGCAAATAACCAAAATTCCCACAAACTCTCCTTTTTGGATTAGCCCTCAATCCCATCAAGTCCCTATAGCCCCTAATTCTAACCCCACCTAAAGAATTCCAAGTGGATGCTGAATTTGCCATTGATCCCATATTTCTTCCTTTGAGGTAGAATATGTTTCAGAAAAGTTCAAGAATTAATCCATGAAAGTTCAATACTCCTATGATAAATTAATTAGAATAACTAGAAAGAGAGTTGAGAGCACGTCTGAAGTTATGGAACAGAAAAACATGTCACACTTTTCATGTTTACTACAAAAACAGTAACCAAACAAACTGCGTGTGATAACTGAAAAGGGGTTAAGGGAGCTTGCCCTTAATCATCAAATTAGTTCATCCAAAAAGATAAACTAATAAATAAACTTTTTCTTATCTAAGAGGGGAAAAAAAAACAACCCATTTATCTTAACCGATTGATCACTGTATTTGACTAGTTTTTCAGGTCGTACTTTGGGAATATTGATTAATCCATTTGTTTGTGTTTTGGTTTTATTTTTGGTTTCTGTAGTAAATTTGGTAATATTATAATACTTTTTTCATTATTTTCAATATGATTTATTACCATTTAACTAAACATATTTACACATTAACATTTTTTTCTTCTTAAAACATGTTTTCAAAATCATATACAAATGAATATGGTTTAACCATTTGAATTTGAATGCTTTGTCAATGTACAATATGATGACTTCGCTTTCAACGGCAAAATTTATTATTATTTTTTTTGTGTGTGAAGGAGCCGATTAAGTGGCTGGCGGGTTGGCGACCCTAATTATTAAAAATGATTTTCAACTTTGGAGAGGAAGTTCTTATCGCCTTAAGTAAGGTATTTGTAAGAACTCTGATCTCAGAATCCTTTTTAGCTCCAGAGGTGAATCCTGCTGAGCGTATAATACTTCTGTCACTCCACTACTACCTCGTCGTGCCATGAAACCTGCCGCGCCATTCGCCTCACGATAAACATGATTTAAAGTCCAATCCGTATGAGCTAAAATTTCCTTGATCTGATCATCTGCACCTGTAATCCGCCAGGGTACACTACTCAAGCCTTTCACTGCATCCACTAACACCTTTGTATCACTTTCCACTTTCACCTCCTCATAGCCCAATTCTTGACGTCACTACAAGAAAACATGCTCTTTGAGACAAATTTTTGAGACAGTAGCAGAAAATTGTCTCAAATACCATCATTTTGAGACACTTTTAGTGACTGTCTCAATAATTAATTTGAGACATAATAATTGAAACGGTTGTTAGAGTATTGTCTCATATAAAACTAATTGAGACACCTATTAGAGACAGTAAAATACTTTGTCTCAATTGAAATGAATTAAGACATTTATTTAAGACAATAAAAAAAAATTGTCTCAGCCTAATTGATTAAGACAATTAAATTGAGAAAGAAAAAAAAACTATTTCGTCTTAAATGTAACTAATTGAGACAATTATTGAAGCCAATATAAAAAAATTTCCCATAAAAAAGTAAAGACAAAAAGTGTGGGAAACTTAAGAGGATACTTCAAGACCCAAAATTTGTATAGTTCAAGCGATTAATGCAAGCAATTTTTCTTGTCAAAATATGAAGTTCATGCTCCTTCCTCCTGCTATATGAAACTTTCATCATCTATCTCCCTAGGATCGAAGCCCACCGTTTTACTTAAAAAATTTTAAACATCCATATCTTTATCAGCAACCAATCGAACCAATAACCTTTTTACTCCCAAAACTGTTAGTATATGACACCTATACTTTCCAAAAAACATCAAAGCACATAGGAATGATAATTGCTGGAGTTGACTCACTTATATACTTAGTACTTCCAAAAAATTTTGAGTATTAAATTTTACAAGATAATTTGAAAATTAAATTTTTGAATATAAATTTTATGATTTAACAACAAGATTAAATTTAAAATACCAGTAACCCAACTAAAATTAATAAATCAAGATTTAAAATTAGAACAATAACAAATGTCATGGTAATTATAAACCCAAAGACGAAATTAGAGGTTTCAAGTTAAGACTAAAAATTTTCCAACCAAACTTAGTTAAGTACGTACTAGAGAAAACTTAATTAAAAATCATTAAAATGTTCTATGAAAAAATAGATAATTTTATTTAATTAACAATTTTGAAAAGTTAAGGAAACTAATTAAGTTCATAAAGGATGGTTAAAGTTAATGGGATCAAATTGAGATTAAACAAGTTAGAAGAAGAACCATTCATAAGACTATTAAAATTAGTGAGTTAGATTAATAGATAAAACTAAAATAATGGGAAGGAAAGTAAAATAAATTAAACTCTTAATAAAGAGGTTTTTTTGTCCCAATTAAGATTGGGGCCCAAAATTATCAAAATACTCAAAAAAATTTCTCAGCCCATTTTATTAGATTGGTTATTAGGAGAACTGAATCTGCTATATTCCTTTTTGTAAAAGAATTTTAAAAAAATATTTATAAATTTAAATTCCTCAAAAAAAAAATTTGGGGGTTTCATTTTTCCTTAAAAATGAATTTCCCCAATTCGTTTTCCATGAAGTTTAGAAAAACGGGTTTTTTCCCCAATATTCATATGGGGATCAAAAATGACCAAAATACACCAATTTTTTTTTTTCATTCCCAATGTAGAAAACGAATCTCCCAGATTCGTTTTCCCAAAAAACGAATCCAGGAGCTTCGTTTCCTTCAAAAAATTAAAATTTTTTTTTAAATTTTTTTGGGAGAAAACGAATTCATGCAATTCGTTTTCAAAAACGAATTGTATGAATTCGTTTTCACTTTTTCTATTATTTAAAATTTTGTTTCTTCCAAAAATATTTAACGAAAAAAAATTATTTAAAATATTTAAGGCGTAGTTTTTTTTTCCTTTTTTCCTTTCTGTCTCAGATTATCATGCCAGTTGATTAACCCATGCAAGTAGACAAAAGTGTTGCACAACCTAAGGTACAAAATATTTATTTTTAAAAAACATAAAAACTTAGAAAATATTATATTTGAAAATGTTTCGAATCGGCTTACAGGTGTGCATTTCGAATCGCCTTAATTCATTTTACATTAAAAAATATTATATTTGAAAATGTATAAAAACTTAGCAACGATTTTGGTGAACTCATTTTCAATTACAAAATAATTATTTAATTATTTTTTAATTACAAAATAGTTATTTAATTATTTTTTACATTACTTTACATATAATTATATAACTAATTGTAAAAAATGTTAAAAAAATTTTGGAAGACCAAAATTTTTTTAACATTTTTTAAATTAAAATTTTTAAAAAAAAAATTTCAGCAAAAACGAATTCTGTGAATTCATTTTCAGAAGTGATCTGTTACCGAGCCGTTTTATTGGGAATAACAAGAGCATCTCTCAATACTTAAAGTTTTATATCTGAAGCGAATTTTCAAGAAACTTCTCGAGTTTTAGCAAAAGCTGCTCTTCGGGGGCGTATCGATTGGTTGAAAGGTCTGAAAGAGAACGTTGTTTTGGGAGGAATGATAACCGTCGGGACTGGGGTCAAAGGATTAGTGCATCCTTCAAAACAACATAATAAGATTCCCTTAGAAACCAAAAAAAAGAATCTACAGAATTTGTTTTCTTCCTGCAAAAAATTTTTTTTCACAATTTTTTTTTTGCAGAAAACAAAGTTGGGAGATTCGTTTTCAAGTTTGGGAAATTCAATTTTTTTTTGTTTATTTTGGTATTTATATGGTCCCTATATGAATATTTGGGGAAAAAATCTTAGAAAAACAAATTGAAAAGTCAAAACGCAACTTCCTTTTCTAGTCGACTAAACTTAAAAAAAAAAAAAAAAAAGGAAAGGAAGGGAAGGGAAATTAAAAAAACAGAGCATCAGAGCAATGGAATGGAGCCGCGCTGCCCGATCGTCTGACTAGGTCCGAACCACCGCCGCCTCGACGCCCTGCAGTCCGAAGCCTCGCCGCCCAGACCCGACGCCCCCATGTTGTCCGCCTTGCAGTCTATCGACTTGGGAATCGAAAACTTTCCAAATGGGACCCTAGTTCTGAATAGAGGCAATCGACGGTGACTCCCCTCGTTTCCTTCTCCCTGAGTTTTCGGTGACTGCCCTGCGTGTCAGGAGCCCTGGTTTCCTTAGCCCTGAGTTTTCGGCGCATTGCCCTGTGTTTCCAGTGTCCTGCGATTCCGCGTCCCTCCGCTTCTCCGAACAAGCATTGAAAGGACAAGTAGGTTTGTTACTTTGGGAACTTTGCTTCTACATTGTTACACTTAAATTTGTTCTGGGCTGCACTTTTATTATTCTTAGTTGCAAATTCCGGGTAGTTATTTCGGACTACTTCCAGACGGTTATATAAACTATTTTACTAGAACAACTTGAATGGTTTTTCATCCTATTGCATTGCTAGATTTAAGTATATACTGTATCTATTTAGTGGTACTTTGATTATATATATGGTGCTGAAAAGTATATATGATACTTTGATATCCATTTAGTGGTACATTTGGACCTTTGATGAAAAGTAGGCCATTGTAGGTGCTGCTTTAGACGACCTAAAGGTTGATGTTTGTGATATTTTGGCTACTGGATTCCTGTGATAAGAGAAGCAAGTGTGGAAAAACAAGTTCTTTCCTCTTTTGTTTGGGGAACTAGATAATTTCTATCTAGCTAGTCCAGCTTGAAGTTCGAAAAATTGGCAATCTTCTTTTCTGCTTGGCTGTTTGAAATTAGAAAATTTTACAATTGTTTTGTATCCCCTCCTAAAGGTTGTTATTCTACTGTCCATGATGAGAATATTTCAATTCCAAATTGCAACTTTATTTTGCATATATTATGCATCAATTTATTTTAACGTGTATCACTGTCCTTGAAATGCTATAAGTGCATTGAGAATGCTTAAACTCAAAAATTTATGAAAATTGCATTCTTGACAAAGTTTCTTTTTTCTATTTGGAGTTAAATGTGTTTGTTATTCCCTTTAGTGCTGAAAATTTAATAAATACTAATGTGTTTTGTGATTATTGGACACTTTGTGATGTTTGATCATGTTTGAGACTGGTAGGAATTACGCATTGTAGGCTGAATCTGAAATAGTTTATGAGTATGCAATTTTACTTTTGTATCTTAGTTCCACACTTTAGCTTGAATGTTCTATTAGTTCTTAAGATATGAGTTTTTGCAAAGTAAGAAAAGAATTATTAGAATTCTGCAGCAGTCTACTCTTCTGCTTTATTTCATAAGACATTAAGATTACAAACACGTGAAAAGTTTGTAATAATTTTGTGATTGAAAAGTTTGTAATGATTTTGTGATTTTTTGTTTGTTACTGAATGTATCCAGCTGTGAATTCATTCTGTTTGTATAGTTGTTATGACTTTGTGAGTTAGATTTTTTTACTAAATGCTAATCTTTGAAAAAAGATTGATGTTTTGGAGCTGGGTTTTTGTTTGAAAAGACGCGAGGTTTAATTTTTTTTTCTCCTTAGGTGACATATGATAGAACCAGACAGAAATTGAGATTGATTGCACTTAGATTCTATACATCTTCTATCTGCTTGCAATTGCCACCTTCCTCAAATGTTTGCCTCATATTTGGTTACTCAGTCGGAAAATCCTGTAGTTGGTCTTTTGCACAAATAAGGTGGATTGATTTTCAAAAGTTAAGTTTTACCTCAAAATTTAAGGTAATGTAAATTTTCCTACTTATGGTGAGATTTGATGTAGAGGCATCCCACATAGTGGGACAAAGGCTTATTCGAAGTTATTGTAGTTGATTATGATGCCTATCGCTTTATTGCTGAAGTTTTTTAAAATCACCTGCAACAATTAACTATTTTTTTGTCTCCCTGAAAAATTTTCTCTAATCTCTGGATCGTGATGTTTGCTTTATAGGACTACCTTGCAAGCATTGCTTGATTGTTGGAATCATCGAAGAGAAATACCCTGTAACCCCACTTTCCGCTCTGGCAGAAGGATATTCTGTGTAAAGTCTTCTTTTAATCTCTCATAGCCATAATTAAGTGGACAGTTTCTTAAATTGCATTTGGAGCATTTTTGTATGTGAGGACTTGATTATGGTTATGGAATTGAAATCTTCCTTTGTTTGGAACGTAGATTAGGCTTTTTTATGATTTGTGTCTTCAATTGTTGCTTGCCTCATCATAACCTTGCCCCAATCTGCCAATTAGGAAACATTATTGTTGTTTGTGTCCTACTTTTCTAATTCTCAACATCTTTTGATTTTGGGGTTCAAAATGGTTCCCTACTTTTGTTAAGTTCTTAAAGAGCAAGGATCCCAATAATGGCACAGAGCAGACGAAGACCTGAAACCTAATGTATGCATACATACTGCTTCTCATGATTGAAAATCGTGCAAACATTTTTGTTACCTTTATGAAGTTTTTGTGCCTTAGCGTATGCATTTGCATTTATGCATGATTAGGGACTGTACGTCAATGGGGAACATATTTGTGCTGTTGATTTGAGTTGTGAATTACTCAATTATTTCTTCCAACATTCTTTCTTAACTGTTTGGTCAGACATTTCTTTATAGCATGTTTGTGGGATTCAATATAGCTTAACTATGTTGAGATATTTGTAAAGGATAGAACAGAAGTTTGTAGATGCTTTTATTAAAAAACTCTTTATTGTTTTTCTCAGGACTCTGAAGATGAATAGATGGATGGAAGCTAGCTCCAAACTCGTGGCACTTATGCTTACGTTGTTCTATTGACATGTTTTTAGCTTTCTTCAAAATAGCAGCCACTATTTTATTTTTGTAACAATCAAACTATCCTTATAGCATATTGATGAATGTCTCTTCCTGAGCTATTATCAAAATAGTGTCTTGTGCAGTTGCACTTATAAAATATACATGGAAGATTTTGATGTGCACTAGTGATTGTATCAAGTACGGTGTAATTGTAATGAATATTTATTCACATTTTGGAGATTATTTTTTATTTATAAAAATAGTGTTTATTAGTTTTTAAATTAGCACTTTAATCTGTTCGAAGAATAGTGTGTTTAATGATGAATAAAAGTCCCTTTTAAGACGAATGAATATTGTCTTTAATTCTATTCGAGACAGTATAGAACTGTCTCAATTTAGTGTCTCCAATATTTGAGACAGGAAACTATTGTCTCTAATTCTATTAGAGACGAAATATTGCTGTCTCAGTTAAGTGTCTCAAATTTTTAACAACTTGAGACAATATTTGAGACAGAAAAATAAATGTCTTAAATACTTTTGAGACAGATGAAAAACTGTCTCAAATCTGTCTCAAAAGGTATTTGAGACAGCTTTACTGTCTCAAAATTCTTTTGTGATGGCCGCAAAGGGGAGAGCTCATTTACTATCTCAACACTGTCTCAAAAACCATTTTGAGACAGTAAATGCATCATTCGAGATAATTATGGTGGTGTCTCTAAAAGAGACTTTTCTTGTAGTGCGTATTGTTAATCCACTCAACAACGCTTTAGACGCTGCAAAGATATTTGTCTGTTGTCCAAAATCAAGAGACTTGGCAAATAACAAAATACCTTGACTATCCCGTACCACTATTCCATCACCATCCATTCCTGGATTCCTCCCTTGAAGAACCATCCACATTTAATTTGATGTTAACTGGGAAATGCCACTGAACCACTTTTACCCCTGTCGCTCTTCGTAGATCTAGCTTTAATCCCTGCACCCTTAACTGCTCATCCCCCGGACATTGGTAACATAAAAGCCAAATGCACAGAACCTGTTGAATGTCCGCCATAATAAGAATATGATCTGTTGCGCTGCTACTGTTTTTCCCTAGAAAGTTCCTACTATCCATGCCTTCCATAGCTCCCATATTACAAAAGGTAAAATAAGATTTGCCATAGCTTGCTTTGCCCCCACAATTGCAAGTTGAGTCCACCAAACAAAGGCATATTCACAAATGTTTCGAGCACCAAAAACATAAACTCCAAGAGGCTATTCAAAATATGCCCAAACTTCTTTTGCAACATCACAATTTAAAAACCAATGGTCCAAAGAATCCACTGACTCTCACCTTAAGCATTTTGATGGCATTTGAAATCCCAGAATCTGTAGGACATCAGGAAAAGGCAGCAACCCATTCAATAATCTCCATACCAAGACAGAAACATTTTTAGTTTTTAGGAATCCTAGCCTTCCAAAGATGCGCCAACTCCTTGCATCTATGTTGCTGCTACCGGACTAAGTCAAAAGCAGACTTCCCTACAGAATCAGCATAGTGGTGAGTAAGGTCGTCTCCTCAGGGAACTGGGCTAACTCCTTTCTTCAGTTAATTGCAAACAACTTTGGGAGAGAATTTCATTAGGATTAAAAGGGGAAACACTTAATAAAATAATAAAACAGACTAGAATAGATAGAAAAAAAAGGTTTTGACAAGCACATGACTTCACACTAGTTCAAGAACTTCGTTCATTGACGCAAGGATATGTTTAAAAAATAGAAATCAATTAGTTTTGGTTACTGATGACGCGTCATGCATAACCTCATTCCCTCTTAGGTTTTAGATAAGCAGGATGACGCATCTCTAACTATTCTCTTAATTAGCTTGCAACCTAGAGAGACACTCTACTAGATTAAACCAACTAACCGCGTTAAGAAATAAGGAAACCTGATTTTAGCCAAAAAACCTGACGCAGGGCCACTCGACTATTCTCTTTACCTGAAGGTAAATTTACCACTAATTGGATCATCCATCGAGGACGCCTCGAATGATCCAATTGGCTTTACATTATTCCAGATTACTTAAGCGTGATCAAGACCTGAGAAACCTAAAAATAACTCTAGAACCTATACTCAGAGAATATGCAGGAACTTTCATTTGTCAACTGAAGAACACTTTGGTTTCACGAATGTACTCAAATTCATGCTACATCATTCTACTGCCAGAGAAGAGAATCAGCCACTTACCATGATAAAAGCAAATGACTCTAAAAGAACATGCATACTTGAGTTTAAATCAAAGAAGAAACGGAACTAGATGTAAATTAAAATACAGTACACAAAGAGAGGAAATAAAAGAAAAGAGAGTTCATTAACTGAAGTACGATGAATTCATCTTCGGACAACAAATGGAAAAACTCAGATGAGAATTGTATAGTAATATTCCTAGAATTGAATAAACCTTTAATCCAGCCCTTCCTAATATTTATAACCAAAAGAAGAAAACCGTTGGATTGAGAACTACCTCCGGCAACTTCATCCGAACTACTTGCGTCTGCCAACCTCCTTCAACTGATGGAAGTTTTTCCTGCTGTCTCTGGGTGGTTGTCTTCTTCATAGAATGTATTTCATTGAGAGTGGTGGATCCAATTTTTGATCGTAGAAAAACACTCACCATTCTTCATTAACTGCTCATCTTTTTCCTGAGTAAGAGATGGAATCTTACTCAAACTCTTTTTCACGATTTTTGCTTCTAAAAGAACCCAACTTCTCCTCAACTTCTGTTCACGTGCTTTTTTGTTTCTCCCCTTAGTTACTGCTGTAAATAAACATTTAAGTGAACAAATTGCCTCAAAAGTCCCCAAATTCCCAGCAAATTAAACCACAAAATATAACCTTATCAAATCCCCCACACTTGAACTTTACTTGTCCTCAAGTAAATAGAAAATCAGTCCCAAAGAGATACAGAAAGAAAATAATGAACAACATATATTCACAATCATAAAATACTGAACAAACAAACACAACTAGACACAGTAGCCATTAGTGAACAAACATATCTCAGAACACAGTGATTACACCTTAAGAATTGATCGGAACAACATCCTCTTACCATTACCCATCCATTTGGATCAAACCATATCCTCATTCCCCTTCATTTGCATCAAAACAAGCAGGGTAGCCAATCCTCACAGGTTACACTCAATCACTCCCCACCTCTATTTGGACAATCTCAAAGTCACATAAACTTGAACCACAAAAAGCCAACCCAGAAAAGGTAAAATTATATGCAAGACAAAACAGGCCTTAATGAAGGTTGTAATGGGGCTTTGGCATTTAATCAGGGTAGGATGAAGGAAACATTTAAGCTCATACCCAAACACATGCAAGAGATACAAAAAAAAAGACACTTCCCGAACGAAACAACATCCACGTGGCCTTTTGGAAGGCATTTGTACCAGACAGAAACACAGTACCAGTGCTTACCAACAGAATTTGAGTGCTGCACTTCACAAAATTTTTGGCTAACACATTAGCCATCTCAATTATTTAGAACAAAACAGTGAAGGCAAGCCAAGCAAAGCTTTCCTTTTTTTTTTTTTTCCTCAATTCATCAAATCACTGGCTCTTTATTCTCAGCAAATCTTTGCCTTTCATTTATCCCATATTCAACACATAACTAGATGCTTGCAACTTTACAGCACAAGGGAAAGAAATCATACACATCAATTTCACTCACTGCATGCATCTGGGGTGCCCAAAAGAAAGTCAAAATAGGTTCAAGGTGAATATTTATGGAGCTAATCCGAAGAACAAGTTTTAGGCTTCAAAAGGGCTTCTAAGGGATAACACATAAGTAGGATGAGAAAAGAAAGCCAAATGGGTTAATCCTAGATGCCTTAATCGTCCTGCACATAATTCCACCAAAAAATGTTCAAATCCACAAATCCGGCCCAAATTCAACATACATGTGGTTCACTCAACAAAGAGGGGGATATGGACGTGCTCCATTCTAGCTCAAAAACCTGATTTCAGTGGCTCAATTAACTATCCTACCACATTCATTTTCTTCAAAATCATGCAAGAGAATTTAAGGTAAATGGTTCTTTCCAAATGGATACTTTCCTCTTACCGTCCCACCAGTTCCCATCAATTCTGCAGAGGTAAATGACCACTTCACAGATCTGAATATTCACTCGAGACTTAACACCATTATTCACAAAACACAAGATGCACAAACTACTCCCCCGCACTTAGAAATTGCATCCTCCTAGATGCAAGAACTAAGGTGAAGGAACAACACTAACAAAAAATAGTACATAACACACTAACACATATATACAGTGACACACGAATTCACAATAACAAGATGACAGAAAAAAGAAAACTACACCTACAAAAAACAAAAGGAGAGGGACTCCCTGGGGCTGCCATGAAGGTAGGGCTGCACTCTAAAATTGTTCTCTTAATATGGAACTGTAGATAAATGGCACAGAATCTGAGAAAGAAGACTGAAAGAGCTTTTTTTTATATTTTAAATATTATTATAGCCATCATTCGAATGGCCACACAGAACACCGTCAGAGGACAAATTATACGCGTGGTCACTGAGTTCAAGATGGTATGAGATGTAAACAACTCAGCCATGGTATCAGTGTCTGTTGTGGTGAAAATTTCTTCTAGTAAAGGTTCCGAATGACCTTTCGACACCTTTTCCGCAATACCAGAAGTTGAAACTTAGTGTGTTCCCTTTGTGTAATTTTTCTTCATTTCTATAATTTTTATATCAATAACAAAACAGTGTACTCAAGTACTGAACTGCACTGATCCATTTTTCATTTCCTATTGTGTGATTGACCACCTATATTCTCTCTTGGGCCTTTCTAAAACTATTACAAAAAGAAGTAGAAAACATAAATGGGGCACCATTCTTGCTGCAACAAACAAAAGGTGAAAAGAGGGCTCTGGTCTACTGGGGAAGATGAAAAACTGATGAACTACATTACTTCCTATGGCCATGGCTGATAGAGAACTAGTTCTAGGCGCGTTGGTACTTTTTATTTATTCATTTATGTTAATGTTTGATGAATGAATGAAAAGGATGGTGATTTTGTGTTACATGGCTTCAAAGGTGTGGCAAGAGTTGCAAGTTGAGATTGACAAATTACCCAAGGCCTGACTTAAATAGAGGGAGCTTTTCAGCACAAGAAGCTTCTATCATCATTGAACTTCACAATGTTCTTTGGAATAGGTACATTATTCTAAATGTATAACTTGGTAATGGTTTTTGAATGAATAATCCCAAACTCATGCACAAAGACATTTTGACATTTCTTTTTGTCTTTCAACTTTTTATTTTCAATATCTGCGGGCAGAAAGCAAAGGGGTTGGGCATATTGTGTGCATGATGTGGGCATCATGAGTGCGATTGATGCCTCCTCTGGCCATATCATTCCAATAATCATTGATGCCTTTTTAAATAAGCTTTCACCAATCCTCCAAAAATTCCTTTTGTGAATTTGTTAACTTTTGATGGAAGTTGGAACCAAACGTCATGACTTCTTATTCTTGGCTTTAGAGTATATCGTGTGGTGCTATAACATGTGATTGGCATTTAAAGGAATGAATAAATTTGTTGAATTTTTAACTATGTGTGTCATCTTTTCTATGTTATGCATTAAGAGTGCAAGGATTATGTGAAAGAATCAAAGCACGTTTGCTTAAATGGCTACTTTTGTAAGACATACATTTTTGTTGGGATATTTTCTTTGTGTTTGTAAGACTTAATTTGTCAATTTTTTTTCCCAAGACCGTAAAGAGTAATTTAAATTAGTTACTCATATAATGGCTTCAAATGATCTATAGCTATATTTAGACTATTTATTCCATTGTGTGAAAAATAGTACAAAGTAAATATTTTTGAAAAAGACATGCACGCCCACATTGTGATCATTACAGAATGACATTGTGTGCATGATGTGGGCATTGCACGTACGGTCAATGCCCTCTCCACTAGCTAATTTTTAGTTCCCTAATATTTTTTAAATAATATTTTTCAAGCCTTCCGGAGGGCTAAGGCAAGCAGAAAAAGTGCATGGGTTGTGTTTTCAAGGGACATCCTCAATATTACTCATTTCTTGTTTTCTTTTTCTTCATTTCTGTAATTTTTATATCAATAACAAAACAAAACACTCAAGTACTGAACTGCACTGATCCATTTTTCATTTCCTATTGTGTGATTGACCGTCGATATTCTCTCTTGGGCCTTTCAAAAACTATAAAAAAAGAAGTGGAAAACATAAATGGGGCACCATTCTTGCTACAGCACTCAAAAGGTGAAAAGAGGGCTCTGGTCTACTGGGGAAGATGACAAGTGAATGAACTACATTGCTTCCTATGGCCATGGCTGTTAGAGCATTAGTCCTAGGCGCGCTGGTACTTTTATTTATTCATTTATGGTAAGGTTTGATGAATGAATGAAAAGGATGATGATTTTGTGTTGTATGGCTTCAAAGGTGTGGTAAGAGTTGTAGGCTAAGATCGATAAATTACCGAAGGCTTGACTTGAATAGAGGGAGCTTTTCAACACAAGAAGCTTCTATCATCATTGCATTTCACAGGGTTCTTTGGAATAGGTACATTATTTCTAAATGTATAACTTGGTAATGGTATTTGAATAAATAATCTCAAATTCTTCCACAAAAGCATTTTGACATTTCTTTTTGTGTTTCAATGTTTTATTTTCAATATCTGCGGGCAGAAAGTAAAGGGGTTGGGCACATTGCGTGCATGATGTGGGCATCATAAGTGCGATTAATGCCCTCTCCGGCCTTATCATTCCAATGATCATTGATGTTTTTTTAAATAAGCTTTCTTCAATTCTTCCAAAATTTCTTTTGTGAGTTTGTTAACTTTTGATGGAAGTTGGAATCAAAGGTCATGACTTGTTATTCTTGGCTTTAGAGAATATCGTGTGGTGCAATGATGGAATGCGTAAAATGGTTGAGTTTTTAACTATGTGCGTTATCTTTTCTATGTTATGCATGAAGAGTGCAAGGATTTACGTGAAAGAATCAAAGCTTGTTTGCTTAGATGGTTACTTTTGTAAGGCATACATTTTTGGTGGGATACTTTCTATGTTTTTGTAAGACTTAATTTGTCAATTTTTTTCCCCCGAGACCGTAAAGAGTAATTTAAATTAATTGCTCATATAATGGCTTCAAATCATGTATAAGTATATTTAGACTATTTATTCCATTGTGTGAAAAATAGTACAAAGTAAATATTTCTTAAAACGACATTCACGGACACATTGTGATCATTATAGAATGAGATTGTGTGTACCAAACATGTCTAGCCTAACTGGCAAAAACATGTGAGGTACCATTTACCGCAGCGGGAGGTCCTGGGTTCGAGTCCGGCGGACAACAACTTAAGGGGACTTTCCCTGCAAATTTAAGGGGTTGACGGGGTTCGAATCTGGGCTTCCCGTTAGCACCCTTTTGCCCCCAGGGGCTTAGCTCAGTTGGTAACTTGGCAGCAGATTGCAGCCAAGGACGCAGGATCGAGCCCTGGCAGCCGCAGTGTGGGATTTTCATCCCCCCAATGTGGGGGGTGAATCCTTGTGGGCACCAGGCACTGGTCCTCCTGCCAATGTTATCGCTGAGTCACCCTGATTTACCCCTCACACGAGGCTCATGGGGCTGGGCGGTGTGGGCCCTGCGGGCGAGGGATATCGCCTTTTAGCCAAGAATGAGATTGTGTGCATGATATGGGCATCACATGTGCAATCAATGCCCTCTCCACTAGCTGATTTTCAATTCTGTAATATTTTTTAAATAATATTTTTCAAGTCTTCCGCAGGGCTAAGGCAAGCAGTGAAAGTGAATGGGTTGTGTCTTTAAGGGACATCCTTAATATTACCAATTTCTTGTTTTCTTTTTCTTCATTTCTATAATTTTATGTCAATAACAAAACATAACACTCAAGTACTGAACTGCATTGATACCATTTTCATTTCCTGTCTTGTGATTAACCTAAACAAACGTATAGAACTGTGTATGAATAATGACATGTTTTTCCATTGAGTATAATGTCTTATTTATAGCTAATCTTTACAATAAGATAGAAACAAATTAACTATGGGTAGGAATGTATGAGAAGGATAATAGGATAGGGTTTGAATATCACTTATCTACATGGAGGATTATAGGGATAGGATAATGGGATAGGGTTTGACAAGCATTTATCTACATGGAGGATTAGGGGGATAGGATCTCTAGTATTTATCTACATGGAGGATCATAGGAATAGGATAATGGGATAGGGTTTGACTGGCATTTATCTACAAGAAGGATTATTAGGATAGGATCATGGGATATGGTTGACTAACTTGTATCTCTAATATGCTCCCGCAAGTTGGAGCTCTTTGAGGAGAGACCAATCTTGATAAGCAAATCTTGAAATCGTGACCGGGGAAGTGGTTTTGAGAGTGCGTCGGCTAGTTGATCCGCCGAGAAGACATGGGTGACTTGTAAGGTGCCATCTTGGACTTGTTCATGAATGAAGTAAAATTTGAGCCATATGCTTCATTCGAGAATGGAAAACCGGATTGGAGTAGAGATTTGTTGCACCCACATTGTCACAGTAGATAACTGGCTTTTGAGAGAGGGAGACTCCAAGTTCGCCGAGGAGAGAGGTGATCCATCAGACCTCGGCAGCCATCGTGGCGACATATCGATATATATATTCAGCTTTGGTCGAGGAGTGAGCTACGGTTAATTGCTTCTTCGAGCTCCAAGAGATAGGGTTTCGACTAAGATACACAATGTAAGCACTGGAGGAGGTGAAGTCGTCTTTGTTACCTGCCCAGTCAGGATCTGAGTAGGCGTGTAGGGCAAGAGGTGACTAGTCGTGTAAGAGGATGCCACTGTCAACGGTGCCTCAAAGATATCTGAGGAGTCACTTAGCTGCATTCCAGTGGTCAGTCGTTGGACGATGCATGTATTGGGACAACTTGTTGACCACATAGGCAATATTCGGACGCGTGAGAGACAAATACTGAAGACTCCCAACCACTGCTTGGAACTCAGTTGGGTCAGTGAGTGTCTGATCAGGATAAAGTGCATGGGTGGGTGATATGGTAAAGGGAGTTGCAACCGGACGAGCATCGGTCATCTTGGTTTGAGCCAACAAGTCGGCAATGTAGCGTCGCTGAGAGAGAAGCAGACACCGAGGGTGAGGAGTGACCTCAATACCAAGAAAGTAGTGCGGTGGGCAGAGGTCTTTGAGGGAGAAGCGATGAGCCAGAGTAGAGATGAAGGCCTGAACTATTGCTGCATTGTTACCTGTGATGATGATATCGTCTACATAGATAAGTAATATATGGGTTGTACCTTTGTCCTTGAAGATGAACAATGAGGTGTCTACAATGGATTTCGAGAACAGAGATGCAAGAAGGAAGTGACGAAGTTCATTGTACCAGGCCCTAGGAGCTTGCTTGAACCTGAATATCGCCTTTTGTAATATGCAAATATGTGAAGGTTGTCGGCATCAACAAATCCTTGAGGCTGAGCCATGAAGGCATCTTTTGTAATGGTGCCTTGGAGAAAGGCATTGTTGACGTCAAGCTGGTATAGATCCCATCCTCAGTTGACAGCAAGTGATAGGACTAGATGCATAGTGGTTGGCTTTACCACTGGGTTAAACATCTCATGATAGTCCACTGGGTTAAACATCTCATGATAGTTCACGCCTGGTCCTGCGTGGATCCTTTTGGCTACCAGGCGAGCTTGTACCTATCAACAAAATCATCAGGTAACCGTTTAAGATGAAAAATCCATTTGCACCCCACAATTTTTTGTACACCAGTGGGAGGGACCATCTCCCAAGTCCCATTCCGAACCAAGGCATCAAACTTTTCGGACATGGCAAGTCTCCAGTAGATGTCTTTAAGAGCTTGGGTGATACAGGTTGGTCAATATCGTTGGCAAGTTAGGTCGAGAGGGTCAATTTACTGGTCGGTTTATGGATTTATTTTGAGAATGGGTAACCATTGTGGATGTACGAACTGGAGGAGAAGGTAAGGCCAAAGAGATATTAGGGGGTTGGGTTGGGGTTGAGGGTTGAGACAAGGCCAAGGGAGAGGATGATGCCGAGAGAGAGGACGAGTCTGAGGGAGAGGCTGTGGCTTAGGGTGAGGCTATGGCCAAGGGGGAGGTTGTGGCTGAGATGGGTGACTTGGCCAAGGTGAAGGTTGTGGCCAAGGTGGAGGCTGAGGTCTAGAGGGAGGGCGGGGCCAAGTTCGAGAAGGAGGCTGAGGCCGCGGTTGGGACTGAGGTTTCTAGGACTATCGTATTCGTTGTGTTGGAGTCAACTAGCGAGAAGCCACTGGAACAACCTGTAGATGATATGTATGTAGCTGGGAAATGACTAATGGTGGAAGCCATGTGACAATTGTTGACTCATTAGGATGGGGGAGATGCGGATTTACTATGGACATGGGATAATCAGATTCAAAGAAGCAAACATGAAGAGAGGAGAAGTGGTGTTGGGTACTGGGGCCAAAGCACAGATAAGCACTTTGAGTGAGGGATTAGCCCAGAAAGACACAAGGGGTGGTGCGAGATGTGAGTTTTTGAGCAGAGTAGGGTCGAAGCCAAGGGTAGCATAAACAACCAAAGGCTCAGAGTTTGTGGTAATTGGGTGGTGACCTGAAGAGTTTATGGTAGTGAGAGGCCATATGTAGAGTTGGTGTGAGAAGGCGGTTGATGAGGTATACGACAGTGGAAAAGGCATATGAAATTGAGTGGTAATGAGGCTTTTGAGAGAAAGGAAAGATCGGTTTCAACAATACGACGGTGTCTACGTTTTGACAACCCATTATGTTCTGGGGTGTGTGGTGGGGTGGTGGGATGCAAGATGCCATCTATGGATAAGTAGTTTGCAAGACCAGTAGTCTTAGCGAGTCCCATGTATTCCTTTTATTATCTGAATAGAAGGTGACTATTTTCTTGGTAAATAAATTTTCAACAAGAGCTTTGTAGCGAGGGAAAATAGTTGCGAACTCAGATTTGTGTTTGAGAGGGTAAAGCCAAGTGTAGTGAGTGAAGTGATCCACAAAGATGACATAGTATTTGTAGCCATTAACAGACTGGATAGGAGAGGTCCACACATCAGAATAAATAATTTGGAGAGGGAGGTAGACACTATTGATGATTCAGAAAAGGGTAATTTGTGACTTTTTGCTCATACAGTCAGGACAGTGAGATGGGCGTGAGTGTGACAAATCTAAAGCTAAACCAAATTTAGAGATGATGTAACGCTTAGTTGACTCAGATAGGTGACCAAGGCGGTGATCCAATGCACTGGCTGATGCTTTGATGCTGGTGTAGGTGGAGGGGGATTACGACTGGATCTAGGATGGAGGGCGAGTCAGCCATTTAGACAAACCATCTTTAGGTTGTCCTTCCAGCAGAGTGGCTCTTGTCAGTAGATCCTTCACACGAAAAGAAAAGGGTAAGAATTCAATTGAAGTATTGTTGGTTTTTGCAAAATTGAGATATGTAGATTAGATTTCGTTTCATGTTAGGAACAAGGAGAACATCATGTAATTGAAAGGTGTGAGAGGGTGTTGAAAGGGAAGAAGACCCAGTTTTGGAGATGTGTAGCCTAGTACTATCACCAATCTCGATGTCGTCAGACCCATGCCATCATACGGAGTGTGAAGCAAGAGGTTGCCGAGATCCAATGTCACATGGTGGGATGCCCCACTGTCGAGAAGCCAAGTGGGAGTCTTGGCATCTGATGTCGTGGCGACATGCCCCTGTGGTTGCCTCTGGGTTCCAGTGGGTGAGTAGCGGGTTCAACCATGGGAAGAGGCTGGACCAGCTTAAAGAGAGAACACTAAGCAATCATGTGGCCCTATTGTTTGCAGCCTTGGCACTTACCCATATATTTTGGGTTGCGGGGTGCAAGATGAGCAAATTGAACCAAGGTCAAGTGATGAGTGCCAAGGACCAAGGGGCGAGAAAGGAACTGCCAAGACTAGTGTGGCCGAGAAGTGGGCGACCACGACTATGTGGTCGCGGTGTTGAGTGACGATGAGGGCCATTGTGGCGAGTCGATACTGCATTTGCAATGGCGGTATGCAAGAATAAGGTAGCCGAAGATTGCCTTAGAACCAGTTCTTGGTTGATGAGTTTCTCATGAAGTTCATCAAATGAGATAGGGATTCCCCTTCCAATAACTATGTCAACTATGTGGCAATAGTCCCCATTTAGACCCCCCAAGATTGTCTCTGTGAGGCCCTCATGGTCTAGAGGTTTGCCAAGTGGAGAGAGTTCCTCGGATTTACCTTTGATGAAGTGCATGAAATCCAAAATTGACTGTGAGCCTTTCGTTGCCCCGCTTGATCTACTTGATTTGACCACGAGTTGGGTGGGCGTATGTGTTGGCAAGAGTCTGCCATGCTTCACAAGATGTAGTTGACTGTTGGATGAGAGAAATGATGTTGTGCTAGATGGAACCAACACGGGCGCCAAACAACAGTTTGTCTTGTCGAGTCCATGGTAGGAAGGCCGGGTTGGGTGTCTCAATATCATTTGTGCGAATAGTGGGAGGTGAACATGGATGGGATCCATCAATGTACTTGTAAAGGTCATAGCCTATGAGGATGGCCTCAATTTGCTGTTTCAAGGCAATGTATTTGGTGGATGTGAGTTTTATGATGTTGGTATGGGAGATGTTTATGAGGTGAAGGGAATCGGTTGAACTGTTTGGGTTGGGGATGATAATAGTCTGATAATCAGTGGCCATAGTAGCGTCGAAGGCTGAGGGTGGCAGAAGTGTGGTGGGAGAGGTTTAGGACCGGCGATGCTCTGATACTATAAAGAAACGTATAGAATTGTGTATGAATAATGGCATGCTTTTCCATTGAGTATAATGTCCTATTTATAGCTAATCTTTACAATAGGATATAAACAAATTAACTACGAGTAGGAATGTATGGAGAGGATAATGGGATAAGGTTTGACTAGCATTTCATGTAACGATAGGATAATGGGATAGGGTTTGACTAGCATTTATATACATGGAGGATTATGGGGATAAAATCATGGGATAGGTTTAACTAGCATTTATCTACATGGAGGATTATAGAGATAGGATAATGGGATAGGGTTTGACTAGCATTTATCTACATGGAGGATTATGGGGATAGGATCAATAGGGTTGACTAACTTGTATCTTTACTCTAATATGACCGCCTATATTCTCTCTTAGGCTTTTCTAAAGCTTTAAAATAAGAAGAAAAAAATAGAAATGGGGCACCATTCTTGCTGCAACAAACAAAAGGTGAAAAAAGGGCTCTGGTCTACTGGGGAAAATGAAAAGCTGATGACCTACATTACTTCCTATAGCCATGGCTGTCAGAGCACTAGTCCTAGATGCATTGGTAATTTTTATTTATTCATTTATGTTAATGTTTGATGAATGAATGAAAAGGATGGTGATTTTGTGTTGCATGGCTTCAAAGGTGTGGCAAGAGTTGTAGGCTAAGATCTATAAGGCCTGACTTGAATAGAGGGAGATTTTCAACACAAGAAGCTTCTATCATCATTGAATTTCACAAGGTTCTTTGGAATAGGTACATTATTTCTAAATGTATAACTTGGTAATGTTTTTTGAATGAATAAGCTCAAATTCATGCACAAAGACATTTTGACATTTCTTTTTGTGTTTCAATTTTTTATTTTCAATATATGCGGGTAGAAAGCACAAGGGTTGGGCACATTGAGTGCATGATGTGGGCATCATGAGGGGGATTAATGCCCTCTCCGGCCTTATCATTCCAGTGATCATTGATGTCTTTTTAAATAAGCTTTCTCCAATTCTCCCAAAATTTCTTTTGTGAGTTTGTTAACTTTTAAAAAGTTGTGCATGTTTCTAAGAATTTTTTTAGGGTACTACACTAGATTTTGAAAGTGGCTCCAGACCTGCTGCAACAGAGAAGCTAAAAAAAAATATTGTATCGATCATGTCGACCGCTAGGCACAAAGGGCCGCAAAAAGGACCATTGGTCAATGCCTCTGAACATGGCAGTAACCCATTCCATAGGCGCCAGAAAAAGAACGAGCATTTCAAGGGTAGCCTACTACCAGATGCGATGATAGTCCTCAGAGCGTTGCATTATCCAGATTCAATTTCAATTTCTCAAATTTCCAAAATGAATAAACTAAAATTTAGTGCCAATACTCAAAAAAATCAGTGAAGAGTTTGGTGTTTGCATTACCCGCAAAACAGAAGATATAAAAACACAACAACATAAAAAGGGTTTAGATCAAGTGGGAAGGCAGATATGCCGAATCGATCTAAACTCTTGTCAGATTCAATTTCAAGTTCTCAATTTTTTACAAAACAGATACTGAAATTTTTTTTTTGGGTAATTCAAATAGAGTTTAGATTTGAATGTTAAGACATAGAAATACAATAATCATGCTTTCAATACCCGCAAAATAGAAGCTATAGAAAACAAAAATATATATAAAAAGGGTTTAGATGGAATCGCAGGATTCACGATTTCATCTAAACCCTTGAACAGAAAATATGGAACATGCTGATATTTTCAATGTTTAAAATAACAAAAATTTCAAATATTTTACATTAAATAAGACTGAATGGCTACCGATACAATCTAAACACCATTGAAAACAGTACATATAATACAAAACTCAGATTTGAAAGTAAAAAAATTATATAAACAATAATTCAAAACCACAAAAGAAAAAAAAAAGAATTTATACTAGAAAAGACAATTGTTATTGCTCGCTTTCTCCATCCGAGCCAGAGAGATGGCTTCTTCGTCTTCTTCTCCATTGCCGGAACGATGTCTAACAGCGCAAATATGGGTGTCTAGAAGCCGGAATAAATATGAACATCACCGGTGGCAACCTTGAACAGTGAACAATGTAGGGTTGTGATGTTTTCTCTACATAATACATGAATAATTTTGTTCTACACAATGAACCAGAGCTGAAAAATAAGCGAATTTTTTATTCTTCATATTCGCTCATTTTTCGATAAATTTTAACACCGGTTACGGGAATAACTGGTGTTAAAATTTACCTTTAACACCAGTTTATGATGACACTGGTTTTAAACTCTATCATCAACACCGATAGCAGTCTGACTAGTGTCAATGATCTACGTTTTCAAATGTGCTAACACCAACTTTAAAAGCAACCAATGTTAGCTACCAGTGTTGAAGACCCGTTTTGTGGTAGTCATTCCCCTGAATTTGCCAAATGCTTCGAAAGAGCGTAACTGACTTCGAAGGAATCCGAAACAACCAATGAACCTAAGGCCACAGAATCTGATTCCAGTTCTACAGGAGTCAATCCCCAGCTATGACAGTCTTTTAGATTCAACAATAGAGCATCCTTCTCCATCTGGAAACTAGATCAATATCCAAAAAATGTAGCTGGAATTTTTATCATTGCACCCTCTGAGTTCTATATTATGTATCCAGCCTCAATGTAGCCCAGATTTCCAAGTGCTGCCCCATCTACATTTTAAGTTATACCCCCATCGGTGGTAACCATGTGAACAGAATAAATGGTATTTATATTTAGAAATAAAGTTTTATATAACTTGGCATCTAAGTTGATTTTTAAATTTGTTATCAAAATATAAAATTCTAATGAATAAAACATTTTTTGAATTCTTAAAAATGAGAAATTTAAATTTTGTATGAATTATTGATATATTTATTATATCATTTAGTCAACTCTTGGTCTGGACCGAATCGACCCCTAAAGCGCCAAACCCAAGCCTTTACTGGCTCACTATCTGATCTGAGTTCTTAAACATTTATTAAAATCTATGAAAGACTGTAGGGTATAAAAATATCCTTAGCGCCCAAAGGGATTAACGCGCAGCGGAATAATCAAAATGAACAACGAAACAACACACAATTTAACGTGGTTCAATCTTTAAAATACCTACATCCACAAAATCCACTAAATCAATCAAATGTGGGGCAAGTTGAAACTGCTTTACCTACACACCTATTGTGACGCCCCGCCCCTACCCCTGTTCCCTCGGATCCATTCCCGACGAGGAAGAGCGAGACGGGTCGAGATGGCGTCATTCAGGGCTGGCACCCAACAATCGATACAGATAATAAATAAGAATTACCATAAAACTGTATTTATTACACTAGCAGTTCATGGCAGCGGTAAAGTAAAGATAAAGTCTGAGGACGGTCATAGACCAAATTATCCATCCAAAACCGTAATTGTACTTAGTCTAACTATTACAGAGTTCTTGTCTTTATTGCTTTTGCTCATGCCCATCAGCCTTACCACTATCGTCACTCAAGTCAAACCCTTGTAAAATAATAATATGGAAAGGGGTGAGCTTCACTAAGCTCAGTGAGAGATCTCGGGTTTTCCTTAGGAAAATTCCCACCGTAAATCTTTAAATAACAGGCCGAGTAAGCGAGTAAAGAGTTCATGCATATATCTATATAACAGCTGAATTGTAGGTATACATGGAAAGCATGTAAACAAGTCAAGCAAGTCAATCAAGTCGAGCACATAAATCAAGTCAAGCAGGGCATGTAGTATAGGTGAACATATAGCAAATACTAATGTAGTTATGGCAGCATAGATACAACATTCATATGCAGCACATTTGAGTCACTAGACTCCTAGCTGGCAGATAACACAGTCTAGCCTTCTTATATTAAAGCTAAATTAGAATTTATTCATGTATCGAGTTGTTCTTGTGTGATGGTTTGCAAAGTACATCGCCCCACGGTAGCCGTATCGGTAGAACTGGGTATGCTCGACGGCGGGGTTTTTGGATCCTTGGCCTTTTTCCAAATCGGGCCAAAACGGGTGTTCCTCTCATATAGAAGGAGTGTCGACTCCCAGCTACACGTCTTTCATCGACAAGCCCAACATAGCGGGCAAGCAACTACTATCTAGTCAAGCGGGAAGACTCGGTGCCCATGTCTTTTCAGGTAGGTCCTTATGACCTATTTCACGCTAAGGTGATCATGGTAAACCCTAGCATGTTTCATACATTTCTAGAGGCAATCATGTAAAACCTAGATGTCATAATCCTGGGACGGGCTTAGTTCTTTCTTGGCCAATGCATGATGTTTGTATGTGTTCAAGGGCATACATCTCTAGAGGCAAATATGCACTCCTAGATGACATGTGATTAACCCTGAGAAGGCACCACCCTTCCTGGCTACTATGTAATGCTTTCATATATAAGTGCATTCATTCATAGGCATTCAATTAATCATGGCAAGTCATGTACATTCAAATCAAGTCAAGTATGGCATAACATAATCAATCATGGCATCATCATGTTAAGCAACACGAATACACACTTAGCAATAAGTTGTATTTAAAATAGGCAAGTGGTGAGGTGTGGGAGACCTCTTTAGCAAATCAAGCAATCAAGGAGGTATTGTTACACACAATTACTAATTAGATAGTCCAATTAAGTTTTATGAAAATAGCGAGTAATCCCTCATGTTTCGTAAGTGTGCGCATAACAACGGTTGACTAGATTGATTTGAGGTCAACGGTCAACTCCTGCAAAGCGAGCATTATACGTGAGTTACTAAAGTTTGACTTTAACTTTAGATCAACTAAGTTTGACTTTGACTCTAGGTCAACTATGTTTAACTTTGACTTTAAGTCAACTAGGTTTGACTTTGACTTTAGGTCAACTAGGTTTGACTTTGACTTTTAAGTCAACTAGGGTTGACTTAGACTTTAGGTTAAGCTTAAAGCTCAAAGGTCAATGATCAAAGGTCAAGGTCAATAGGTCAAGTTTTCGATTAAAGTCAATCGCACA
This sequence comes from Leptodermis oblonga, assembly GCA_016801395.1. NCBI lineage: Eukaryota > Viridiplantae > Streptophyta > Magnoliopsida > Gentianales > Rubiaceae > Leptodermis > Leptodermis oblonga. The sequence goes on along the minus strand of CM028755.1, from coordinate 13,624,404 downwards.
ATTAAGGTCTAGTTTAAAAATACGGTCAAGTTTCAGGTAATGGTCTTTCTCAATCCCTTTTGGTTAATTTCGAAAATAAGGTAAGTTTTTGATCCTTTTTGAAAATAAGGTAAACTTTTGGGCTAAAACTAATTTTAGAAAAATAAGGCAAAGTTTTGGTCCTGGCCTGTGTCCGAGTTGCTGTCCGACTCGAGTGGAAACTTGCACCTGGGTTTTATGTTCTTCGTGTTCTTCAAGTTTTCAGGTTTAAAATTTAAGAAAAGACTTTCTGGGTCTTGTCCGAGTGGCTGTCTGACTCGGATGGAAAATCGGATGGCTGGTTCAATTTTCCAGAAACTATAGGTTTGGGGTACCACTTTCGGGGTTGGTTTAAACAGGTTTCTAATCTGTTTTAATCCGTTCCAAAGATATAAATCTATAGTCTAACATACAGGCTATCGGTAGGTCACGCGAAAACAAGTACTTTCACTACATCAAATTTCGTCCCGAACTAGGCTAGGAACACTGATTTTAAAATAATTCCGAATTTCGATTTTCAGATCTAAATCATTACGGCTAATAAAAATCTAGAGGCATCCTAAGCATAATAACATGTAAGGAACTCAACCAATATCCTAAACAAGCTTTCTATCCATCAATTGACACGAATTTCTTAATTACTTGTTACTCAAGTTTTCCTATGTGTTTATGCTTTTAATTCTGTATTTCGATTCTAAATCCCAAATCAAACACTCACCGTGAGATCCTACGAATACCACGAACTTAAAGACTTTAATGAAGGTGGCAAGACGGCGCTGGTTCATCATTGGCGGCGGTTCGACAAGCTTCACGGCTTCTGTTTTTCTTAAGTGTTTGCATAGTTTAATTCTTGAAATTAAGGATGTATTTATAGGCATCCTATAGGTTAGGGGAGATCAGAATCTTCCTTAAACATGGTAAGATTAATTCGGGTAGTTTCCTCCTACCGAATTGATTGTGACTCCGGATTCCTTAATTAAAGATTTCGTTTCCCGTTTTCGTTTTCCTCTATCCAAGTATTCATCCTACTCGGACGGTAAATTGCATAGGCTAATTCGACAAATTCCTTCCTTTGCGAATTCTTCTGCTGTCCGAGTTTTTGTCCCATTCGGATGGAAACTCATAGACGCGATTTTCCAGATTCGCTCCTTTTATGATTCTCCTACTTTCCTTGTTTCATTTTAGGTAATTATCACTTCTATATTAACTACCAAGCAACATTAATTCTAGCAATCAATTAGGCAATCAATCCAGAAATCAATCAAGCAATCAATTTAAGCAATTAATCATGCAATCAATTAAACAATCACTCAGGCAATCAATCAAGCATTTAATTATTCAGGTTTCCGTAATTTAAGAGCAAGCAAAATGTCCATTTTACCCTTATTACGTTACCGTTTCTAGCTCAAAATTTTTGGATCCTCACACCTATTACATCAATAACACAACATAGCCGAAAGGCTCTCATAATCCCCCGGAAGACAGAGAGCCGAAAAGCTCTGACATTAACCTTTTGAACTCTCAGCTCAGCTGAAAATAATACTCCATAGGTTCTTTATATAGACCCATAATTACCCAAATTCTTGTCAAAACTAGTTTCTCAAAACTAACTACATCTGAATTGGAAACAAACTAAACAAGTAATTATTAAATCCTACTACAAATAGAATTTTCTAATTAAGCTTGATTTAATTTTTCCAACATAGCCTCCCTTAAATCAAGCTTTGACCACACGTAAGTCCAATGACATCTCGAGTTTCAATAGCCAATCAAATTTAATGCAAATACGAATATTAACTCTTCGTTTTAAGCAAATCTTCATCATATTCCATGTGACAAAAAAAAAAAAGCACCTCAAAACTCAAAGCCTCCCTTGATCATTCATGAATTAAGAAAAGCACCCAAAGTTGCTCACAAATACAAATAACCAAACTTTTTTTTTTTTTTTTCCAATCCGAATCTAAAAACCTAAAAACAAGATTGAACTCCCTTCACGCATGTCCACCCACGACGATCATATGCAACATCAAACATAATCAAATAAATCAAAGTTCTTTCTCTTCGTTTTATAGCCGTTGAACCCCACAATCAAACCAAAGGCTATATGAGCTGTTTTTTCTCTTCTTTCTCTCTCTCTCTCTCTCTCTCTCTCTCTCTCTCTCTCTATCTCCCTCTCCCTCTTCCAAACAATATATCAGTGCAGTACTAGAATCACCAGGTTTGTAACTATTATGAATTTCTTCTCCTTTTGATTCTGGCTCGATACCATATGTAGGATATAAAAGTATCCTTAGCGCTCAAAGAGATTAACGCACAGTGAAATAATCAAAACAAACAACGAAACAACACATAATTTAATGTGGTTTGATCTTTAAAAGAACTACATCCTCAAAATCCACTAAATCAATCAAAAGGCGAGGCAAGTTGAAACTACTTTATCTACACACCTATTGCATCAATAACCCAACATAGTTGAAAGGCTCTTGTAATCCCCCCGAAGATAGAGAGCCGAAAGGCTCTGACCTTAACCTTTCAAACTCTCAGCTCAACTAAAAATAATACCCCATAGGTTCTTTAGATAGACCCATAGTTATCCAAATTCTTGTCAAAACTAGTTTTCCAAAACTAACTACCACTACTACAAAAAGGGCTTTCAATGGCGATTTTTGGCCTTTTTGAACCACCATCTATCTGGAAGCCGTAGAAAGTTAGCGGACTTTCTACGGCGGTTTGAAACCGCCGTAGAAAGTCACCAATTTCTATGGCGGTTTAACAATTAACCTCCGTAGAAAGTAACCACTTTCTACGGCGGTTTAAAACTAAACCGCAATAGAAAGTTGCCACTTTCTACGGTGGTAGGGAAGAACCGCCGTAGAAAGTGGTGACTTTCTACGGCGGTTTAGAACTAAACCACCGTAGAAAGTGGTGACTTTCTACGGCGGTTTAGAACTAAACCGCCGTAGAAAGTGGTTACTTTCTATGGCGGTTAATTGTTAAACCGCCGTAGAAAGTCACCACTTTCTATGGCAGTTTAGTTCTAAACCGCCGTAGAAAGTGGCCACTTTTTCAGACCCAAACCGCGATAGAAAGTGAAAATTAATCTGGTTTAAGGCAAAACCTGTTGCTACAAGTTTAAATTTAATACAAATATCACCAAGATACAAATTGAAATCACTATTATATTACAAGGGCATAGCCAAAAATATTTGTACAACTATAATATCAACAAGTTTCATTAGTATCCATCAACTACAGCTAATGCTCCATAATATAACTAGCGCATATTTTTCTCATAGCATCTATATCCACATTGCTTAATGGAGTGCGGTCGAGCTTGAAGTACTGCAACAGAGTATAAATTCAAAAGTAATTGAGTAGCAAAATGAAATACAGTCAAGTAAGTTATGAGAAATCAAATACCTTTTTGAGTGCCAATGTGTCGGATTTCATTGCGATTTGGTACATGTAGTGCATGACATAGTAGCCACACTCCCAGTTAGACGTTTTCTTTTTATGCTAATGAATATTAGTATACGAGTTAGAAGATCATACAATTTTATACAACACATCGTTGAATAAAAAATTCAATAAGAACCAATTTTACCTTAACTACTATCCATTCAGGTTGCATATGCACATTTCTGGGCAATCCTAAGAAAGCTTGATAATTAAACATCACCCTATAAAAATGAAAGCGGAATGAAAATAATTAGCAACATATGTATATATGATTGGCATTAGAAATTATATATGCATTATAACATTAGTTAATATATATAACTCACTCGTCTATAAGCATTACTGCCTCCTCTTTTTATGGGTTTTGTAAAGAATCAAACTAGTACACAACCTTTTCAAACGGTCTAATGGCTTTAAGCATCCAATGTTCACTGCAACCAAAAATTTAATGACCTCAGATCTTTAAATCAGTGTTTCTTAAAAATTACAGAAACGCTTACAGTGTTTACCCCTGAAGATATTGCACCAGATAAATTTCTTTATTCCGATCCTTCAAGTTTTGTGCAATGTAGTGTACCCTATCTTCATATGTGTTTCCTAGTGCCGTGACATGATCAGCTGAGAGAAACCCTAGCCCTTTCCGGTCACTCCGAAAAAATACTCTCCTTCCCTAAAGCAAGAGAAATACTTTGTGCTTTTGCAATAAAGAAGCTTTACATTGATGCAAAGATAGCCTCACTTTCAATATATTAGTTGCATTCATGACATTAAACCAAGGGAGAAACATACCTTCAACTCAACCACAAAGCATTACCCTCCTTTCCACTAAAAAAGAAACACTAAATCGCAAAAGGTAAAAGATTTAAGGAGAAGTGATATTTCAAACTCTACATTTATGAAAAAAACCCCCCTCATCAAGGAGAACGACTCACAAAGCATATTTCACGCATTTCAAACAAAGATAAGGGAAAGCGAAGAGGAGATAGTGATATTTGCAATACACACGTCCCATTATTCAAATTAAACCAAAGGAGCCCCAAAAAAGTGGACTTATAAAGGGTACCATTGATAAAGTACTTCACATTTCACAACCAACAACTAATGAGAACAATCATTAATTTCTACTAAAGGAAAAAACCAAAATTTAGTGAGGAAGGTAAAAGCTCAAAGGAGAAGTACTTCACTCCTGAAAAATACTCTCCTTCCCTAAAGCAAGAGAAGCAACACTCAAAAGGTACTTTGTGCTTGTGCAATAAAAATGCTTTACATTGATGCAAAGATAGCTTTACTTTCAATATATAAGGGGCATTCAAGACATTAAAACAAGGGATCCCTAAAGAAGGAACCCTATGAAGCTTAAATTCCACATAGAGGACTCAACAACAAAGCATTTTCCTCATTATCCCTAAAGGAGGAACACTAAATCGACTAAGAACCGAAATCAAACACCAATGTTCTCAAATTAATCAAGCAAAACCGAAATCAACATTTGTGTTTCTCATATTAGTGAAGGAAACCCGAATTGAAAGGGTACTTAATTGAAATCCCAATCAAACACTTAGGTTCTCAACTTATGTAGGACAAAACACGAAATTCAACAACCAAACCAATGCAACCAACAATCAATAAATCCCAAAGCATTCCAATCATTCATCATAAAAATCAAACCAGAAATCAACATTATATTGTGCACAAAAACCCTAGTGCAATCGGAAGCAATTACAAAATGGAAGGTAACATTGCACAAGTTTTAAAATGCAAGCATAAAAGTTGGATAGACCTTATGTTTGCACTCCTACATCCAAGGCCGAAAATATTGGAGTGGGAAAATGGAAGAAATGTTGGCCGGGGTGAAGCCACACACAAAGATCGGACCTTGGTCCTCGACGTACGATCAGCACGCCAAGCAGCCATCGAGAAGTGCGGGAAATGGGCGAAGCTCGCCGGGTTGCGCAGGCGACGGGTCCCGGGAGCGAAGAAACCGAACCAGGGCTGGAGAAAGGAGAGGGAAACAGGGGAGAAGCAGGGGAGAAGAAGGGGAAAAGAATAAGGGAAAGGCCAGATGTCTAAGTTCAAATATTTTGAACTTAGACCGGCTGGTTGGTTCAACGGCGGTTCAACCGCGAACCGCCGTTGAACCAACTTTCTACGGCAGTTCATTGTGAAACCGCAGTAGAAAGGTTACTTTCAACGGCGGTTCAACCACGAGCCGCCGTAGAAAGTTGTTTCAACGGCGGTTTGCGGTTGAGCCACCGTTGAATGTTCTCTTCTATTGCGGTTTTTCGTGAACCGGCGTAGAAGAGGGGAAAAAAATTGGAGCCAATTCCCGCGCGGGCATATTTTGATATTAAAATTTTTTTTTTCCATTTTCATAAACTAACCCCACAATTTTGTAAATATAATATTACATACCCAATTTACATTATATTTATTAATTATGTACAGAAGTTCGACTTTTATGAACCGTTTAATAATTAAATTTCAAATTTTCCCTTGAACCATTTGAATTTAAATTTCGCGTGCTATTACACAATAATTATAGGTGAAAGATAAAAATTAATAAATTTCGTAAATTTACATGTAAGTGTCGATAAAGTAATAAGCTTCATTATCTTCCCTAAATTTTCTACGTTTTCGACTTGGGCGAATGGGATAAAATAATCAAATCGATAAATGCATTAGGTACGTAGTATACGAAAAATTAATGCTCAAGTGGCCGAAAAAAAAATTAAATACTTACTGGATTTCATTAGCTTACATATATATATATATATATATATATTTGCAATTACGATAATATTAATCAAATATGTATAGTGAAATACATTAAATTTAGTATGCTGCAAAATATAATGTATTTTATTTACTTGCACCGGTTGACCATTATTAAATTGCATATACAATATTATAGGGGAATGTTGGGAGAAGCAGGGGAACTGTGGGGAAATTAGAGATATTATACCAAAACCGTAGACCCTAAACCCTAACACCCTAGGCCAACAAATTTGAATTTAGACCTTCTACGGCGGTTCAAAAATAAACCGCTGTATAAAGCCACCTTTCTACGGCAGTTTCACAATGAACCGCCGTTGAAAGTTGATTCTACGGCGGTTCTCTTTGAACCGCCGTAGAAAAGTAGTTTCAATTGGAGCCAATTCCCGCGCACGCATAAATTTTTATTTTTATTTCATTTTCTGAACCCTAAACCCTAATCCCTATTAATTTTTTTTCTCCGAAGGTTTTCCAAACTCCATCCAAACTCCACATTAATGTCCGTCACACAAGCTTTCACCTCTGGCCCGCTCAAGGGTTCTAGAGCTTTTCTAAACTCTTGAAATCCATTGAATGCTCTTTTCGTACGGCGATACGAATGAGTCTTGGGAAGAAATCTACGATGCCCAAGGTATATTGTCTTCCTCCGATGTGCAAGCTAACAAAAATCTGTACTCTGCTCACATATAGGGCATGCTTTATGCCCTTTAACAGAGTACCCAGACAAGTTTCCATATGCAGGAAAATCATTAATGGTACAGAACAACATGGCACGTCATGTGAACATTTCTTCACAGTATACATCAAACACAAGTGCGCCTTCATCCCATAACTTTTTCAAATCTTCAATAAGAGGAGCAAGATACACGTCGATGTCATTTCCTGGTTGCCGTGGGCCTGAAATCATTAGAGACATAAGTATATACTTGCACTTCATACACAAGTAAGGCGGAAAATTGTAAATAACCAACATCACCGGCCATGAGCTATGTGTGCTACTCAGACTGCCAAACGGGTTCATTCCATAAGTATACAAACCAAGCCTCAAATTTCTAGCTTCTCCCCCGAATGAAGGATACATTGAATCAATTTTTTTCCACTAATCCGAGTCTGATGTATGCATTATCACCATGTCATCATCACTGGGAATACACAGATCTGAATGCCATGTCATAAGTTTTGCATCTTTTCCATTAGCGAACAACCGTTTAAATATCGGTATTATAGGAAGATACCACAGAACCTTAGCCGGCGACCCCTTCTTTTGCGCATCAGAACTGTCTTCAACCTCATCACACAGCTGCTTGTTTTTGTATCGTGAAGTTTTACACTTAGGATAAACCAATAAATCCTTATACTCATTCCTGTAGAGGACGCAATCGTTTGGGTAAGCGTGGATCTTCTTATACTCCATACCCATTGGACACAATTTTTTTTCGCCTCATAAATTCGATCTGGAAGTTCATTATCTTCTGGGAGCATATCTTTCAATACCTTCAATAAGGCTGTAAAACTAGTATCTGACCACCCATTTGCCGCTTTCAAATTAAACAACTTCAAAACACTAGACAAGCGTGTATATCTAGTGCAACCGTTGTATAGAGGCTTCTCATTGTCACCCAAAATGGAAGCAAGAACTTCCGGTTTATCAGTAAAATCCTCGGCCACATCCTCAATCATGTCATCTAATCGATCTCTAGTAATCCCATCAACTCCTTTTGCATGAGATTTTTCTTTGCTCAGGTAAACTATCAATACTTTCACCATGCCAAATCCACAATTTATAAGAAGGATCAAATCCGTTCCAATATAAATGGAATCTTATTGTATCTGAGTTATCAAACCGCGCACCATTTTTACAAGCTTTACACGGACAATTGACGTACTTTGTATTCTTATAAGCCAATTCAATGAAATTCTCAACTTCTTTCGCATAAAAATCGAAGGTCCGATCACCATACAACAAGATATTTCGATCCATGCGTAACTAACTCCTTCAAATAATTAAAAACCCAAATAATAATTCAACAAACAATGTAGAAAGTATCAAGTTGCATGCTTGTCTTAGCACATGTCATACTAATGTTACTCATATAATCAAAACTAATATAATACCTCAATGAAAAAATAATGCATAACCAACACATGCGCAATAGACATAATCAAATGAAGAAGAACCCATAAGTTTTTCATTTATGCATTTCGTCAAACACATGCAATGCATAAAAAAATAATACACACTCTAAGTAGTGCTAATTATATGAACATCATCCATTAAAAATCAAATCACATCACCAAGAAACTACATAGTATAACTAAATAGGGTTCCACAATACTAAGGTTCACCATATACATGGATTGCAACTTTAATTTTCAGCACTCTACCATAAATAAAAATAAATTCAATATACACATATCTAAAGTACAAGAATAAGCAATTACTGAGAAATTTTAGAAGTTTCTAACCTTAAGGTGGTAAATTTTAGCTTCAAATGACGATTCTTTACATCAAACGTGCAAAACCGTAGTAGAAATTTGGAGAAGAACACTTTCGGCCGCGATATGGAGATACACGTTGTTATTTAGGGTTAAATACGTAAATACAACGGCAGTTATAATCAAACTGCTATAGAAAGGGACCTTCTACGGCGGTTAATTGTTAAACCGCCATAGAAAGTCCATACTTTCTACGGTGGTTTGTCCCAACCGCCGTAGAAAGCCCACTTTCTACGGCGGTTTGTCCCAACCGCCGTAGAAAGTCCCTTTCTACGGTGGTTGGGATAAACCGCCGTAGAAAGTATGGACTTTCTAAGGCGGTTTAACAATTAACCGCCGTAAAAGGTCCCTTTCTACGGCAGTTTATTTTAAAACTGCCGTAGAAAGTCCGTATTTCTTTTATAACGGCGGTTTTCTATTTTCCACCATTAAACCGCAGCCGTTAAAGCTCTATTTTGTAGTAGTGTACATCTGAATTGGAAACAAACTAAACAAATAATTATTAAATCCTACTACAAATAGAATTTTTTAATTAAGCTTTATTTAATTTTTCCAACAAAGACTCTATCTAGTACAAGTTGCATTTGAGATATTTCCAATATGAATGTAGAAGGGAATTAATTTATGGGTAAATGATCATAATTCCTCATGTCATTTTGAAAGGTTACAAAAGAAAAGTTCTTCCTGATCACGGCACTGGTACTAGAGACATGTGGGCGCATCTTCAGATCTTATTCTCTCTTTCAATTCGGAAATATTTCTTTTAAAACATGTTAAGAATTTAAATTCTTCAAAAGGAAATAAAATTGTTGTAGTTCATGAGTAGGGTGATAAATATCCCACATTGGAAAATTACTATAATATAGAGTAATTAATAAGTAAGTTGGGCTTAAGACTTATAGGTTCGAGCTTTTAGGTCAAGTTGAGTTTCAATTTACATATGGGGCTCTATGGTGAGACGCGTCGTGTTATCTCCCGGTGGGACAAATTCCCCAACAAAAATTTATACATTTCCATTAAGAATGCACTATATATAATAAATTTATTTTATAAAAAATGTACAGCAAACGTATAGGGAGTACTAAATAGACCACGATATGTTATAGAATACTAAAATACATCAAATTTGTCACCACATTTCAACTCTAAAATAAATTCCTTCCTTCGTCTTCCATAAATTTAAGACCAAAACTGTATGAAGTTTGATCATGCTCACACAATTCCAAGGTCAGAAAAGCACGTCAATGGTTGTAAGACTTTGTCATTCCTTCTATTCACCAGAAAGATCCTAATCTTTTTTCTTAGATTTCTAATATTTCACATCACTCTACTCCCATCTTTTCTAATGCTTATATGGATATTTTAGCTAACATATCACATATGTATGAGCCTTGTTCACATTAGCAAGAAAAAGGTTACAATTGAGTGGGAGACACTACTTCTGAATGGGCCATTGGAGGCGCCCATTTAGAAGCGGGTTACTACAAACCCGCATCCAACACTTAAATAACAGGGTATTGGAGGTGGGTTCAGAAAACTCGGCTCCAATCACTACTACAGAATGGACTTTTAATAGGTGTAGTTTAACGGTGGAAGAGACGAAACGGCCATTAAAAAATAAAATATGGACTTTCTACGGCGGTTTATATATAAACCGCCGTAAAAAGCCATTATCTACGGCGGTTATCATATAACCACCGTAGTAAGTAACTTTCTACGGAGTTATTTAAAAACTGCCATAAAAAGTCACTTTCTCCGGCGGTTTTGAAATAACCGCCATAGCAAGCCATTATCTACAACGGTTCTATATAAACCGCCGTAGAATAGACGTATTTAATAGTACAAAAGTTACCAGTATAAGTTTCTTGTTGTTTGTAGTTGTTTAAATGTTCACTGTTTATTTAACAAGGAGTTTTAGTTAAATTTACAGGGGAAGCTCTATCAAAATTTATGTAAAACTGAATTTGCAATTATTTGAAATTGCATAAAACTTCACTATTTATGTTAATGTGATAGGGAGGTTTGGTTTAAAGTTGTTTAAAACTCCAAAATTTTTGTTTTAATTTACAGTTAAACCTTGATAAATTAATATCCTAGGGATCAGAAAAAAGATATTCATTTAGCGAGGTTAGTTATTGATAGCTAAATGAATAAATTATTCATTTATCAATTAATAAATATTTATTATTTTAGAGAGAGTTCTTCAATATAGTTTCTATTAAAATTTATTTGAAATTAGGCAAGGTCAAAAGTTTTAGGTTCCTTAATGTCTCAAAAAAACAAGTTCATGTACGTACATATATGTGTATAGCAAATGAAATATGGTAATTATTACTTTATATGTTTATTAGGCCGTTAAGGGTTCAATTTTTTTTTTATTACTTAATGCATTTAACAAGGTTATAACTTTAACCTGTTGGCCCAAGTTGGGACCGGACGAAATTATTATATAAATGAGGTTATTATTTTATCGAACATTACTTTATCAAGGTTTAACTGTAATATTCAAATTTAAAGTGTATTTTCTGCATCATTTGAAATTTGTGTATAGGGGTAAGGCGCATTTCGTACCCACGTCCACCTCTTTCTATTTTCGACTCTTAATTTGAATAAAAGAATGTGCCGATGCAAAGGAAGATCTAACTAGCCTGCATGTATATGAGAGATACAGAAACGGTTGAAAATTAATTAAAACTATACATGGATACGACATTGAGTAATACTTGTAACCAATTCTAAAGAGTATTAATTAATTGCCGCTATGAATGGTTTATCTTAACATAATTGAAATTCTTGATTGACTTTTTTAAATGAAGATAATTAAGTAGATAGAAATTCAATAGTACAAAACTTACCAGTAATTCAATGAAAATTATTACTTTTTAAGTGTTCCTATAATTATTATGTATCAGTACTTGAAAAATTTTTTGCGGCCCTAAAATATGGATTGGTTAACTGAAAATTTGAAATTTATTAATTACTTTTTTTTTCATTGGTATAAAGGCTGGAGTCTGTATATAATTAATACATATAATGTATTTTACTGTAAATTGATCAATATTAAATTGCATATTCAATATTAAATTTAAAAAAATTTTGGGGTTAATTTACAGAAAGGAAAACCTTGAAATTAATAGGAATAGAGGCGGGCGCGGGATTTCTCTCAATTTTTCCGGACACTTTCTACGGCGGTTTAACATAACCCACCGTAGAAAAACCACTTTCTACGGCGATTTCAATTTAAACCACCGTAGAAAGTGGGTTTCTACGGCTGTTTATGTTAAACCGCCTTAGAAAATGAGGCAAAAATGGAATTCTCGCGCGCGCCTTGATCTATTCTTATTAATCCCTAATTTTTCTGTTTTGTAAATTAACCCCAAAATTTTTTAAACTCTAATATTGAATATGCAATTTAATAATGATCAATCGTTGCAAGTAATTAAAATACATTATATTGATCAACTTAATAAATTTAATGTATTTTACTATAAAAATTGATCAATATTAAATTGCATATTTACTATTAAATTTTAAAAAAATTTGGGGTTAATTTACGAAAAAGAAAAACTAGAAATTAACAGGAATAGAGGTGACCGCGAGAATTTTAGTGAAACTTACTATCGCAGAGAAATGATTTCATGTCCGTACATATATATAGCAAATGAAATCCAGTAAGCATTACTTTATTTTTTTTATTGGGCCCTTAAGGATTCATTTTTCTTATACTACTTAATGCATTTGGCGAGTTTATTACTTTAGGCCGTTCGCCCAAGTCGAAAACGCACAAAATTATTATATAATCAAGCTTATTACTTTATCGAAGTTTAACTGTACTTCAATGAAAATTATTACTTTTGAGGTTTTCCTATAATTATTATGTAACAGTACATGAAAAAATTTGGTGGCCTTAAATAATAGATTGGTTCAATGAAAAATTTGAAATTTAATTATTTATTGTTTATAATAATAAAAATCCAGATTTTGTACATAATTAATAAATATAATGTAAATTGGATATTTAATATTATATTTAAAAAATTGTGGGGTTAATTTAAAAAAAAAAATAGAAATTAATAGGAACAGAGGCACGCGCAGGAATTCGCACCATTTTTTTCCATATTTTCTATGGCGGGTCAAAATAAACAGCCGTAGAAACCCACTTTCCACGGCGGTTTAAATTGAAACCGCCGTAGAAAGTGTCTTTCTACGGCGGTTTCAATTTAAACCACCGTAGAAAGTTGTTTAATTTTTCAAGTACTGATACACAATAATTATAGGAACACTTAAAAAGTAATAATTTTCATTGAATTACTGGTAAGTTTTGTACTATTAAATTTCTATCTACTTAATTATCTCTATTTAAATAAAGTCAATCAGGAATTTCAATTATGTTACGATAAACCATTCATAGCGGCAATTAATTAATACTCTTTACAATTGGTTACAAGTATTACTCAATGTCGTATCCATGTATAGTCTTAATTAATTTTCGATCGTTTTTGTATCTCTCATATACATGTAGGCTAGTTAGATCTTCCTTTGCATCGGTACATTCTTTTATTCAAATTAAGAGTCAAAAAAATAGAAAGAGGTGGACGTGGGTACGAAATGCGCCTTATCCTTGTACACAAATTTCAAATGATGCAGAAAACACACTTTAAATTTGAATATTACAGTTAAACCTTGATAAAGTAATGTTCTATAAAATAATAACCTTGTTTATATAATAATTTCGTCCGGCCCCAACTTGGGCCAACGGGTTAAAGTTATAAACTCGCTAAATGCGTTAAGTAATAAAAAAAAAATTGAATCCTTAACGGCCTAATAAACATATAAAGTAATAATTACCATATTTCATTTGCTATACACATATATGTACGTACATGAACTTGTTTTTTTCAAAACATTAAGGAGCCTAAAACTTTTGATCTTGCCTAATTTCAAATAATTTTTAATAGAAACTATATTGAAGAACTCTCTCTAAAATAATAAATATTTATTAATTGATAAACGAATAATTTATTCATTTAGTGGTCAATAACTAACCTCGCTAAATGAATATCTTTTTTCAGATCCCTAGGGTATTAATTTATCAAGGTTTAACTGTAAATTAAAACAAAAATATTGGAGTTTTAAACAACTTTAAACCAAACCTCCCTATCACATTAACATAAATAGTGAAGTTTTATTCAATTTCAAATAATTGCAAATTCAGTTTTACATCAATTTTAATAGAAATTCCCCTGTAAATTTAACCAAAACTCCTTGTTAAATAAACAGTGAACATTTAAACAACAAGAAACTTATACTGGTAAGTTTTGTACTATTAAATACGTCTATTCTACGGCGGTTTATATAGAACCACCGTAGAAAGCCATTATCTATGGTGGTTAATGGCTTTCTACCGTGGCAATTTGAAAACCGCCTTAGAAAATGACTTTCTACGGCGGTTGTAATAAAACTGCCATAGAAAGTAGGGACTTTCTATGGCGGTTTTCTTACAACCACCATAGAAAGTCACAATCTACGGCGGTTTCTAAATAACCACCGTAGAAAGTTACTTACTATGGCGGTTTATTTTGAACCTGTCATAGAAACATGGGTCGGGTCAGCTTAATCAATTCAAATTAGGATTTTGAATTTAGAAGCCTTCCCCTATTTCCCTCTCCTCTTTCCCATTGCTTTCCATCATTTTCTTCGATCGCCGGCGCCATCCGCTCACTACTAACCGTCTCCTTCTCTTCCCCGAAGCTGTTCGGCATTGGCTGCTCGCCCCGCCGTCTCCCAGCTCTGGCTTTAGCGTCTTAATCGGAATAGAAGCGCCCATTGGATATCTTTCCCCAACCATAATTTTGGCTTATCGGTCGCTTGGTTGTAGGATTCAAATCCTAAATAAGGTTTAGTCAAATAGTTTCAAGTTTAGTTAAGCTTTAGACATTTTAATGTTATTTGTTTACTTGTGATTGGCCTAGGGTTTTTTTGTTAATGTTGCATTTGGGTTTGTTGAGATGATGAATGCTTGGATTGTTTTGGTTTTAATCGATTGGTGGTTTAATTGATTTGGTTGTTGAATTCGGGTTTGGTTTTGATCAAATGGTTTTTGAGTTCGTGTTTGGTTTTGATCGATTGGGGTGTTGAATTCGATTTTACATAATTATTTTGATCGATTGGTGTTTGAATTCGGGTTTTGATCGATTGGGGTGTTTATGCAATTTTTTTTTTTTGTGCTTATCTTAATGGCACCAAAAAAAAAGCTTTTGAAATTAAAGCTTTCTTTGCCTCATTTTCCGGTATCTTTATTAGAAGCGTACAAAGTATCTTTTGTGTGTCGCTTTTCTTATTTTAGGCATGGAGAGTGTAAAATGAGTGAACTTCTCCTTAAACCTTTAACCTTTCTTACTCTATTTTGTTTTCCTCCTTTGGTTTAAAGTGGGTAATGGCACTTGTTTATTGAATTAAAACTTTCTTTGCCTCTCTTTCCCTTATCTTTTTTAGAAACATTTCTAGTATCCTTTGTGTGTCGCTTTTCTTGAAAAGGATCCTTTTTTTTATACTTGGAGAGTGTGAAATGTCACTTCTCCTTAAACCTTTTACCTTTCTTACTCTATTTTGTTTTCCTCCTTTAGTTATAATGAGTGAAATTCTTGTTCTCATGTGATAGGTGTCATTTCAACTACCAAAACCATTTATAAAAACCTACTAAAAACTAATATAGTAATAAGCAGGATCATCTCCACAGGGACTGGTAACTTTATTTCTCTCGTAAAACAAAACACATAAAAACAACCAGTTGAAGACTTAATCTCAGTTAATTCATACAATTGATCATTGACTCAAATATACTTATGCAAACATCAATCGGCCAGTTATAGGTCACTGCAAGTCCCCGCAAACATTGTTAAATAACAATAGAAGCATTAAGAATTAGGAAAACCTGATACTAACAATTCTTATCGAGCTAACGACAAAATTATCACCCATTATCAATACGATAGCTTTGCCACGAATTAGCCCCTTCCAACATTTATGTATTGGGGGAACTAATTAGCGGTACCCGATTAAACCCAAGTTAGCTACTCTTAGATAAAATCAAAATTAAGAATTATGCACCGAAAATAATTGAGAATTCATGCATTCTTTCTTACATTGAGAATACTTTTAGATCTCACGATTGTATGAATAACTTTGATCACCCTTCAACTAGAAAGAAAATAAAACAATAAAACTAAAATGAAGAAAATAAAGTAAAGAAAAAAATTAACATTGATTAAAGAGGGAGAAGGTAAAGAGCCAAAACTCTCTACTGTGAAGGCATGAAAATTATAGTACAAAGCATCCCTTTATATAGGGGAATTATCCTACTAATCTCCTAATAAAATTAGGAAAAGGAAATAACTAATTAACTTGTAGAGGAAGTAAATCATCTAATTAAAGAACGAAAATATTAATTGCCACAGGCGGCTACTAAAATTAAGGGAGTAGCCCTAATGATTTTCGCAAATTGGTTCACTGCATAATTGGTGATTGCCAAAGTTGTTTGCTTATAAATCCAATTGCCTTGGACGCATGATTCTCCAATCTGCTGTAATCCAACCTCAATTTGGATTAGATTAATTGACTCTGAATTTGGATTGGAGTTTGGGTTTCTTTTAATTAATTCCAATGGGCCAAAGTGATCCTAGTCCATCAAGTAAGTCACCCCAAGTGAAGTAGTTCAGCCCATCAACAATTATCAGGTCTGCTTGGTCATTCTCCAGCCTAACTTATCTACAGCTTTATGGCATTCCGCTATTGTTTGCTCGACTGCTGTTCACAGGCGTCCGTTTGGGAAAATTGACCATTATTTTTGCACTTATAGAAACTATTCTCTCCTTCTGTCTTGCTTCCTAAAACCTATGCTTAACATAGAAAAACACTCCAAATACTAGTGAGAACTGCCAATAAAGACTCTGAAATAACCGTACTAATCAGAGCGTATCTGATAAGGATATCCAAGGCTAAAAATAACACAAGTTATGAGTCAGAATCCACTAGGCCAACCAGAAGGCAAAGCCCTTGAGAAGAATGCCAGGAGAAGTAGAAGAGTCATGCTATTCAAAGATCTTTGAAGGAAAGGCATCTCCAAACTCTCCACAATGAAGAAAGGGTTGTTTCTTGAAGTTCTTGAAGAAACCGGAAGGTTCTTGGACTTTAAAGAGACAAAATGCACCATGCGCCTCAAAATGGGCCGAACTCACCATGGAGTCCATTCCCTTCAATTTTCGGCCAGCCAAGCCCACAAGAAGCAGCCCACATGCCACTTGGAAGCTTAGGTAGGGGAAGGATTATGTTTTGTGCATGTTACCTAATTCTACCCAAAGTTTGTTACAAGTTGGTTAGGTTGTTACAAGTTTGTTACAACTAGATTAGCTTGGTAGTTTCCAAAAAGGGATCCCTTCTTGATCTCCCTTTTTGGATAGGATTTATATTATTTTCCTACCTATTTTATTTTTTAATTTCTTCCATATGCCATTCCAAGCGGCAGAAGAATTTAGCAACTACCAAAACCTAGTTCCTTTAGGTTTCGGGTTTGTAAGAAATCAATCTCTTGATTGGTTTCCAATTTTAATTATTTTCCTAGTATAATTAGGTTAGAATTTCGTTCACCCCTTTCCATAAAGGTGAATTAATTCATCCACCATTGTCCTTGTTCATTTAGGACTTGATTTGTAAGGAAAATCCCATTCTGATTGGTTTTCACTTTTGGTGCTTTTACTAACTCTTTTCCTATTGTAATTTGGATACCCCCATACCTATAAATAGGGGTGCCAACCATGAAATTAGATAGTTGATTATTGATTAAGTTAGAATTTATACTTCTTTAATCACTCCTTTATTTTGGGCTTATGTAATTTGCATGTTTGTTAATTGCTAAAAGTCAAGAAACTATAGGCTAATAGATAATTGCTCTGTCTATTAATCCAAGCTTTGTTTCGAATTCTAGTTTACTCCACTTGGTTCGAATTGCGTGTTTAATTTACTTTGTAAGTTAGTAGTCTGGCGAATCCAAGGGTAAGGATTCTAGGGTTTAAGAGCAGTGTCTTGCATTCAGACTTTCCTTGGCACATTCTGCGTAGAGTTCTTGGTTTCCAAAGGCGTTGGGAATCAGGGGTTCGCATCAATTCAGTATCATCATGAGTTGAAGTTGTGAAATGTCACTTGCCTTTTAAAATTTAACCTTTCTTAGGCTCCTTTTTTTGTCTCCTTTGGTTTAATTTCTTTAATGGCACTTATCTTTTGAAATTAAAGCTTTCTTTGCCTCATCTTCTGGTATCTTTATTAGAAACGTACAAAGTACCTTTTGTGTGTCGCTTTTCTTGTTTTAGGCATGGAGAGTGTAAAATGAGTGAACTTCTCCTTAAACCTTTAACCTTTCTTACTCTATTTTGTTTTCCTCCTTTGATTTAAAGTGGGTAATGGCACTTGGTTTTTGAAATTAAAGCTTTCTTTGCCTCTCTTTCGTGTATCTTTTTTTAGAAACGTTGCTAGTATCCCTTGTGTGTCGCTTTTCTTGAAAAGGATCCTTGGTTTATACTTGGAGAGTGTGAAATGTCACTTCTCCTTCTACTTTTTCCCTTTCTTACTTTATTTTGTGTGCCCCATGTATTGATAATGATTCAAATGCTTGTTCTCATGAATTGAAGGGGTGAATTGTCACTTGCTTTTTCAATTTTAACCTTTCTTAGGCTCCTTTTTGTGTCTCCTTTGGTTTAAAGTGTTTAATGGCACTTGGTTTCTGAAATTAAAACTTTCTTTAAATGAAAAGATGTTATCTTGTTTTCTCTCTGTCTTTACCTAAAGTTTAAGATAAGGTAATGGCCCAAAAGATCTTCTAACTTTCTTGAAATTAAAACTTTCTTGAAATGAAAAGATGTTATCTTGTGTTGTATACAATTGTATGATCTTCTAACTCGTATAATAATATTCAATAGCATAAAAAATAGAAGTATATATGGGAGTGTGGCTACTATGTCATGCATTACATGTACCACATCACAGTGAAATCCGAGACATTGGCACTCTAAAAGGTACTTGATTTTGATTTCACATAACTTATTTGATTGTATTTCATTTTGCTACTCAATTAAATTTGTTTTTATACTCTGTGGCAGTACTTCAAGATCAACCGCACTCCATTAACCACTGTGGATATAGATGCTATAAGAAAATTATGCGCTAGTTATATTGTGGAGCATTACCCATATTTGATGGTTGTTTTGATAGTAATGAAACTTGTTGATATTATAGTTGTATGAATTTTTGTGGATATGCCACTGTAATGTAATAGCGATTTCTATTTCTATTTTGGCGATATTTTGTATATTAATTTTAAACTTTTAGAAGCAGGTTTTGCTCTAAACCAGAGAAACTCCTCACTTTCTACGGCGGTTTGGGTGGGAATGTCTTGTACTTTCTATGGCGGTTCCTAAACCGCAGTAGAAAGTCCAACTTTCTACGGCGATTCTTCCCAACCGCAGTAGAAAGTCTGGACTTTCTAGGGCAGTTCCCAACCGCTGTAGAAAGTCTGTAACCTTTCTACGGCTGCCGGATAGATGGTGGTTCAAAATGCAAAAAAACCATTGTTAAATGTGCTAAAACACTACCGTTAAAGCCCCTTTTTGCAGTAGTGAATATCGAAGAGTAGTAGCCGGGGCTAGAGTAGTGGAGGCGGGTATCCCAAACTTGCCTCCAACGCTCCATTATCTATCGCGGGTGGACTATTAGAGGCGGGTTTCCAATTTTATCAAGTATTAGAGGCAGGTATTCCAAAACCCGCCCCTAATAGTCCACCTGTGACTAATACTATTTAGTAAACCCGTCTCTGATACTCAATAATTAGAGGCGGGTGGACTATTAGAGGTGGGTTTTGGAACACCCGCCTCTAGTACTGAAACCATTATCCCATATCGGATATAGATGAACAATTGGGGTGGTTGAACTCTTATAAAAGGGTCTGATGTCGCAGCCACTCTTAGTCCAAAATTAATATCCGAGCTCGAGCTAATCTTGAGCTTAGAGCCCTTTAAAAGAGTTCAAGCATAATTTTTTATATTCGACTCGAAGATTTTTTAAAATTTCAAAAATTTTAGGTAGGGAAACCCGCGCTCAATACTAGGATAAAAGGAGGCGAGTTTCCAAGAAGCCGCCTCCTTTCATAATTATTGGAGGAGGGTGTAGGGAAACTCGCCTCCAATACTCTGGGGAAAAGGAGGTGGGTTTCCACGAAGCCGCCTTCTTTTCAATTATTGGAGGCAGGTTTTAAGGGGAAAGCCGCCTCCAATACTCAACTATTGGCCGCAAGTGCCTCTAATGGTGGCTCCTGTATTGGACACGGGGGCAAAATCGAAAAACTAACCTCCATTGGGTAGAAAAACTCGCCACTAATGGCATGAGCTAGAGGCCTTGGAGGAAAATGATACATAGGAATTTACTTGCCTTTCCTCAAGGCAAGAAGGCTAAGGGTACTGTTGCCAAGTTTAAGGCCCAATTGGTTGCAAAGGGTTATACACAAATTAGAGGAGAACATAACTATAATATTTGTTCTCTTGTTGTCAAAGTGGTTACTGTCAAAATTCTCCTAGCTTTGGTAGCTTCTTATGGCTAGCTTCTTCAATAGATGAATGTTAACAATGCTTTTTTGGATGGTCATTTAGAGGATGAAGTGTATATGATGCCTCATCCAGGTTTGAGAAAGCAAAGGCTGGTCAAGTTTGCAAATTAAAGAGGTCTTTGTATGACCTTAAACAAGTCTCAAGGAAATGGAATCACAAATTGATAGAGAGCCTTACAGAGTATGGTTTTCAACAGTGTCAGCATGATCTTATGTGAGCAGTTTGGTGAAGAACTCCTCGGTGTGGAAAGTTGCCAAAAAAAGTCGAGCAATGCTTGTTTACAAATACTAACTTTGAACTCGAAAATCTCTAGATTAATTAAGTGCGATCTAGTCTACTTTAATCTTAAGTAATCTAATTTTTAAGAGATGAATCAATAGAAATTTAGGTGGAGTATTACCTAAACCCTTCTAAAATTCAGAACTTGATTAATTTAACATGCGAAAATTACACAAGCTCAATATAGCAAATATATGCGAAAATGAGAACTAAAGGAATAAACCTCACAATTTAACTATTAAATAATTCTCCCTGAACTTCGAATTCGAACCCCCTATTTATAGGTGAAGTGTTCAAATTCTTCAAGTACAAAAAAGTAGTAAAAGAATAGAAATAGAATTTGAAACTAACTAGAGTTAGTTTCTTATTACAAAACTGAAACAAAAGATGCATGTAATCGGTTGGATTAATTTTAGTTGTAGCTTGTATGTAAGTTACCCAAAATTAATCTTGAAAAATAAGGAGAAGCTTGAATTTGGTAACTTTTAAGTCAATCCAAATTCAAGTTGTAAAAGAAACAAGAAATAGAAACTAAATAGGAAACTAACAAGTTAAGTCAAGTTGTAAACAGTTTAGGTAACTTGACTTAATCCAAATTACAATTAGAAAAGGAAAAGGAAACATGCAAAACCAATTCCTTCTTGGATTCCTGGAGCTTGTGGAAATCACTGGTGGCCTGCGATTGGGCTACTTTGATCACACAAGCGGATCCATGAACTAGCGGGCTGCTATTGCGGTTGAGGCTAGGCGATCGTGGGGCTTGGTCCCGGCTAGCTTGGGAAATATATGTGTGGGTCGACTTGTGAAGCTTGCATGCTGAATGGGTCGGCCCAAAGTGGATGGAGCATGAGCTTGTGGATTTTTGTAAATTCCTTAAAATCCACAGACTTTAAGAGACATCTCGCTTTTGGTCTGGGCCAGCTTATGGATCACCTTCTTCCTCGATTTCAGTGATCATGACAGAGCTTACCCTTTTGCTAGGTACTTTGCGAAATGGAGGTTCTTGTTGTTGGGCCCCTTCAAGAGTAAGGAAGCCAATGATGACCTTATCATGATCACTGTCTTTTTACTTTGCAGAAACCTAGCATGATCTTATTCTTCTGGTTTATGTAGATAATCTCTTGGTTACTGGTTCCTCAGAGGAAGCTACTACAGATATTAAACATTTTCCGCATGATAAATTCACCACCAAGGATATGGGTGCTCCCAAATACTTTCTTGGGGTTGAAATTGCCCGCTCATATTTTGATATTTATCTCAATCAGAGGCAATATGCTCAAGATATTTTTGAGGATTCAGGATAGGATAATGTTAAACCAGTAATCACACCTATGATTCCAAGACATCTCTTGGAAGATCCTGAGCAATATAGAAGGCTCATCGGAAAAGTTTTGTATCTTTGTCTGGCTCAAGCTTATTCATTTCTTTCTTTATCTTTTGAAAAAAAAAAGAAAAAATTTTCTTAAAAAGATGGTGAAAAAGCAGTATTTGAAAAAGTAAAGTAAAAATCATTTAGTCAATCTTTGAAGAGGGTCGCATGGTGTGATGCCTCTACCATGCACACATTGTGTGACACCCCAGATTCACCACCCCGCATACAAGGGGTTGACTTCACTAGATGCTTGCCTGGTTCGCACATGGACTCGGTACGTGCAGAACATAATAATTCTACTATTTATTATAACAGAATAGAACTTACATAGCCATAAAGTACATGATTATCAGAATGAGCTTGTCTCTATCATTCCTGCCTTCTAGCTATATCCCACTATTCCAGTACTTCCAGATGTCCTAGTGAGCATTTTCATCTTCGTACCAAAGATCTGTAACAATTAATTTTGAAAACAGAAACAAAACCTGAAAATGGAATGAGCCCTTGCCCACTAAGAATCCACCATTTTCACAAACATTTACCAAATTGCAAAAATTACCCAGGCACACAGTTTCTGGAAATCCTATCATATTGCAGTCATGACTCATATGGGATTCATAGAACATATATAATGAGGATGAGGGGCATTCACAAAGGTTCTATATGAACGATGAACGACAGACCAACTCACCTTGGAGAATGAGGGTGTTTGCCAATGTACACATAAATGTTGAACGACGGGCCAGCTCACCTTGGTGGTTATATAAAACGAGAATGAGGGGCGTTCGTCAAAGTTCTTCATGAACGATGAACGACGAGCCAACTCACCTCGGAGAATGAGGAGCGTTCGCCAATGTATCCATGAACATTGAACGACGGGCCAGCTCATCTCAGAATAATCATAATCATAATCATAATCATAAACATAATCATTCATATAGGTACCATATTCTCCATACTGCCATTCTTGAGTAATAAATAATCTCAAAATTATGAACTCGAATGATTCAATCTACTAGGCCCAACACCGGCTTGGGGATTCAACTGTATATCATATAATGGATCCGACTCAACTCATGAACATATAATAGTTCTAGTTCACAAAGAAATTACATTTGAAGCATAACGAATACATATATAGTCCAGCCAATAAGTAAATACAACTAGCAGTTCAAAAAGAAAAGCAGTTCAAACATTTTTCAAAAACGTGTAAAGCATGTCACACAATTCAGTTCAATGTAAATTCAGTTATTAATTGCATTAAAAGCGGTATTCATTTTCAATGATAAATTCACCTCAGTCCGAAGATACTAGCTCACAATTTATCTATCCGATCTACATATATTTCATATCAGAATTATAGTGTTTATTTCCAAGTTCTACTAAAATTCTAGGATTCCTAAACATCTTACGTATTTCCTAAGACTAGCTAAGTGATGCCGTAAAACTAGCTTATCTATTTCCTTTTTAAAAGAGTTTATAACAATTAAATAGAAATTCACACTATTTCCATTTTACTTTTAGAAATAAACAAATGAATGAGAATTAATTGTATTAATTACTAACCTTAAGGAAAATATAATTTAAGGCCTTCTAAATGGTTGTTGAAATATTTATAAAAGAATTTATAAAAGGAATAAACAAAGGAGATAAAATTATTCAAAAATTCATTTTTCAGCGTCAGATCAGTTTTAATCGCTATAAGATCAATTTTACCTGCTTTAAAATTATTTAGAAATCAAGGATCAGTTTTACCCGCTCTTGGATTGGTTAAAACCACTATGACATTTTTCAGAAAATCATGGATTACTTTTACCCTCTCTGAGATTGGTTAAAACCGATTGGTGGTTTTCTGAAAATCCCATTCTCGGTTTTTCTCGCTCTGAGATCGGTTAAAACGATTTTCTTGAGGAAAAATTTTCATAAAATACCAAATCTGGTTTTACTCACTCCGAAGTTGGTTTTTACTAACTTTCTTGAGCCAAGAAAGTCGGTTTTACCTGCCTTCAGATCTATAAAAACCGATCGTGCCCAGCAAAGCTTTTCTTCAACTTTTTGCTTCGAGTTTTGAGTAAAAAGTGCTAAAAACTTGTGTTGCTTTGGTTCTTTTTGCTAACACCATTTATACAACACTCCTAAAACATTCCTATCATTCCATAACACATATCTAACGTTCAAAAATCCAAAAAATAATATAACTATTACGAAACTCAAATACTTAACCATTTGATCATCTTTGCATTATAATTATAAAAATTAATGTTATAGTAACTAGAATTGCTTTCCTTTTGATTCCTGAAGTTGTCTAGTCCTCAATCCTCAGTTTACAAATCGAAATCCAAGCTCCAAGCCCTTCCTTTCTTCACTTCTTCCTAATTTCTAACTCTATAGGCCCTAGACCCCCTAGGGTTGTAGCTCACCGTTGGAACTCGGAGTAGATATTTTTTTTCACTTTCCGGCGCTGATCTGTTTTACCCACTCTAATGCTGGGTAAAACCGCTATTCAAGCATTCAGATATTTTTTTCTACTATTCAAAGTTGGCAAGATCGTTTTTACCCACTCCCAATAGTAGGAAAAACCGCTATTTGACTTTTTCCTCATTTTTCATTTATTTTCTAATTTTCTATTTCCTATTTTTCAAAATTAATAAATTCTTAAAATAATTCTATAACATAATTCAAATTTGAAATTATAACATGGATCAATCAAACCTTAACTTTAAATTGAAATCATAGAAATTAAAATTCTTTTAATGAAAATATTTTATAATTTTGTATTTATCAATAGGAAAATAGTTATATTTGAATTACACTACAAATTGTGTTTTGTAATAAAATTTCTTTAAAGAGATTTCTATAATTTAGTAAATATTCATAAGAAAATATTTTTATAAGAACATATAAAGGTTCTAGGGGTTAATTTTAGGGTAAAATATTTATGGGGTCTCACACATTGTGTCTGTTATTTTAATGATCGATATGCATTCAGTTTGTGTGTTTTATTTCAGTGATCAATATGCGTTCACTCTGTGTGTGTTATTTTAATGATCAATATGCGTGCAGGATAGGCGTCTTTATGTTGCTTACTTTTGGTGTTTTCCTGTCCACTCTGATGAGGTATTTACAGTGTTTTTTAATGCTTAGTACATGTTTTGGGAATCAAGGCATAAAGAGAGAAGAGTTGCAAAATGAGTAGAAATAGGTCCATTTGCCAAAAAGGAAGCCTGTGAACAGTAAACGCGTAAACAGTAGCCAAGTCTCATAATCGGTGACTAAGTTTGGCTGCTAAGAATTGCTTTTAGCTCAAAGTGTTGGGCCAAATAATTCTTTACTTGGGCTGTAGGAGTAATATACCTTGATTGTTTTGGCTGTTGGAATTTAGTGCTTTAATTGTTGATTGGGTTAAATAATTAATCCTACTTGTGGAAGAAAGAATTGCAGCCCAAATCCAATTCAACTTGAAGAGTTAAATCACTAGAGATGCTGTGTACGTGAAGATTGATTCAAATCAAAACAGTGGAGCAAAATCAGAAACAACTGATTTGGTGCATGATGTGATTTGCAAGATTTTCTAGGGTTGCATCCCTATTTTCTATATAGCCACCTATGGCTTTAGTCTTTTCCTTATCTAATTAGGTTTTCTAGAAGATTCAGTATGAGAGTTTCCCTATAAATAGGTACCTCGTTGTACAATCTCATATACCTTTCATACACTCCTCGCAGTTCTCTCCATTAATATATTAATTCATTTTCTTTATGTTAAGTTATATTCATTTTTCTTAGTTTAGTTTTATTGTTTCCTTTTCTTTTCTAGTTGAAGGTTGATCAAAGTTGTTCTTATAATTGTGAGATATAAAAGTATTCTCAAGGTAGTATGTATGCATGAATTCTTAATTATCTTCTGTGTATAAATCTTAATTCTAATTTTATCTAAAAGTAGCTGACTTCGGTTTAATCAGATGTTGTCAATTAGTTCCCCCCAATATATAACTATTGGAAGAGGCTTATATGTGGTGAAGCTATCGTATTGATAGTGAAGATAATGGGTAATAATTTTCAAAGTTAAACCGATAAGAATTGCATCACTAAATTAATTGTCGATTAAAATTCGCGACACATTATGCGTCATTTTTTTTAGTGTCGCATACTAATTTACGACACTAATTTGTGTCATGAAAATGAATGTTGCAAGATTATTTGCGACAAATGCGGCATCACATTTAAAACGTTGAAGGGTATTCGCGACATATAAGTTTTGTCGCTAAAAGTCAATTTAGTGTCGCAAAAACTAATTTGTGACACATTATGTGTCTCTTGTTATTAAGTCGCAAAAGGTGGTGAAGCAAATTTATTGCGCTTTTCTGTCACTTGTGCTGCAAATGATTGTCACTTTTCGCATCACTAAATTAATTGTCACTTAAAATTTGCAACACATGGGGCGACACATTTAAAACTTCGAATGGTATTCGCGACATGTATTTGTCGCAAACACAAATTAGTGACACAATTTTGTGACAAACTTTATCGTGTCACAAAAGGCTATGTAGCATTTTTGTGGCATTTTTTGCTAGTTGTGCCACAAAAGATACAGCACACCTTTTGCATCACTTAATTATTGTCGCATAAATCTTGCGGCACATTACGTGTCATTAGTTGCAATGACGCGTTATTTGTAACAGTAATTTGTGTCATTACGATTAATGGCACATATTTATTTGCTACACATGTGGCATCATTATTTGAAATATCGTAATGTTATTTTGGTGCACAATATCACGTCTGTAAAATTTATGTCACATAATAATTCGCAACACAATTTAAGTCATTAATTTTTTTGTTGCATAAATTTTGTGCAAAACAAATGTGTTAATAGAATAAATAATTCACAATTTGTATATAAAAAAATAAGTTAACTAGGAACCATATTCAAAATATAAAATCAAATATTTGCTAAATGTCAAAGTGGGAATATCATAATTTAAATTCATCACTCAACATATTTAAATAAAAATTGCAAATGTCTAAATTTATCTTCCAAGACGAGAATACAAATTACATAAGTCAAATTGCCACATTTTGAAGAAGATCATTTTGTCTTCCTCTTGCTCCTCCTTGGACTTTTTCCTTGTTCCTAAATAATTTTAACGAAAAATAATATATTTAACACAGAGTTGAGGAATTAATAGAAAAGTATAATTGCTTATATTACCTCTTTTCTCATCTGAATAGATGTGCCATTTGAATAGATATGTGTGTTCTTCGTGTTATTTATCTCTTTTCTCATCTACGAGATAAATATTGAGACCAAGTATCAATCAAACTTGAATATTTCACAGCTAAAGCAATAGAAAACAACAGCCAAATGAATAAATCCCACAGCTATAAATTCTTGAATCTATGCTTCTTTCTTGTCTAGAAAAAAGAAAAAAAAAATTTGTGACTTGCAACTCTAATGTTGAAATATATGATGCTAAATTCAACTCTCTCTAGAAGGTGTGATGTGGGTAATCAAATAACAAATATAGATATAGCTGCGAAAGTTGGAGAGGAAACCACAAAAGTTGCAGGATGAGGAAGATGACCGAGTGAGCAGAGTCAATTACCATATACTAAAGGAATAAGGGTGTGTAACACATCCGATTTCACCTGGAAAAAAAAAAAGATAATGAGTGGACATATTCAATTAGACTAAAGTATGCCAATATGTAAGAATGAAAAGTTTTTGAAAAGTTCTCCCCAACCTCCCTATAAGAGCTCGTCGAATATCCACATGAGAGTAGAGCAAATGTTGTAACCAAGGGAGGATTTTTATTTCTTTTAGCAAAAAGCTTGACTCTTGAAAGAGTTTCTTTCTTAAACTCAATTGCCAACCTACCATGAGTAGGTTTTGGCCAAATTTCTTCAGATAAAACACTGATAAACTAACAACAATAATAAAGTTTATTGCACCAAGGAATTGAAATCTGAAAGAACTACTTGTATCAATAGGCTAAAACTTTACCTTATCTTCTCACTTCTAGTATATCCCTTTCTAATCAGGCCCCTCACTCTATTTCTGTTACAGATTGTCCAAAATAACTAATTGTTTGGTGTCCTATAGGCTATAGTGATGTTCATGACTAATTTTCTAATGAGGATGTTGAAGATAAGCCAAGCCACTGAAATTGTTTTAAGTACAAACATTCTATGACAATAGTAATTTAGTCACTATAAACATGCATTTATATCACTTTACCAAATTATCACCAAGCATCATGAGCGTCTTATATTCGATCAAGCTAAGGAATAAACCATACCCATCACACTGCATAGAAATGAACAAGAAAAGCTTAACATTAAAATCCCAAAGATTATGGCAGGAGCCTCAAAACTGAAAAATAGCAGAGCCTCAAATGAGTAGGAAACCCCAAATCTGTATAAATTACAAAAGTAAACTGGAGCTGATAGGGAAAAGGAACTAACAATTGATCTTCACTATTCTGAAAGCTGCTGATGAAAACGTTGTAAACAAAGGTAAATTGGTCAATGAACAATCAGGTATCTAAAACAAGGTTAAAACAGAGAGTGAAAAAATAGCACTAAATTGACTTCAAAAACCCAAACCAACGGTTCCAAATTTCATCTGAAATACAAACAAAAGTTGATCCCTTTCTAGAAACAATGCAATTAAGTTGGCTTCAAACAATCCCACAGGTCCCTTTAGAATCAAAAGCATTTTCTTTTCCAGCATCAAGCATCAGAATGTCAATTGCATACATTGTCAGAACTTCATAGCTAAACCACTAATTATGCTCATCCAGGATGACTCATGAAAAATACAAACCCAGAACGAAAATATTTAGCTAAAAAGATCAAGAATTGACTTTCCATATTATAATCTCTAAATCCAAAAATGACAGCCTAAAGTGTAAAAAAAAAACAAATGGAGAAAGGGGAAATTTTGTAGACGAAAAGAAGAGGTGGAATGGCGGGATAGGGAAAAATAAATGGCGGGTTATAATAAAGGGGCATACTATTCGCAGTAACCGTTTTACTATTCACAGTAACATTTTTTTATGAAAAGTCTGATTTGCCCTTTTGGTTAAATTTTTTTTTTTTTTCATTTTGCACCTATAAAACAGCATTGGCACCTTGTTTTCCATCCAGAGTGCTTGGTTGTCCATTTACATTAAACTGCAGCAGGGACTTATTTTCCATTTCATCACTGACACATTTATTCAAATATGGCCAATATACCCGAGGTCGATCCATATTACACTGTAAGTAAACACTGTATATATTTTTTTACTTGAAATTAGTTTGCCTAAAAATTTTCTGTATATACCCCTTCATTTTCGAAAAAAAAACCCTTCTGGGCTGGATTTTTTTCCCGAATCTGCGATTATCCGGTCATTTTGTAACATTTCTGCCCGGGAGACTGTATTCCCGGCCAGAATTTCCCGAAAATACTGCTGGTCGCCAGCGGTATTTCAGGGGGAAATACCGCGGCGTGGCTAGCGGTATTTCTCGGGTTTATACCACCGAGCGCCGGCGGTATTTCTGGGCGACCGGCGGTGTTTCAGCGAGAAACACCGCTGGGCGGTATTTGTAGGAGCAATACCACCGAACGCTGGCGGTATTTTCCCTAGAAATACCGCCGGCCATCGGGGTATTTCTTCATAGAAATACCGCCGGCTGTCGACGGTATTTCGCCAAAAAAACTGGCGGCTGCCGTGGGTTTTTCCGGCGAAAGGCGGTTTTTCGGCGATTTTCCCGCCCAAAAATGCCAGGACATTCACAATATCCCTCCTACCTACCTAAGCTAATCGCAATTCTGTCAGAACTTCTGCTATCCGCGACAAGATTATTGCGCAATTTATTGGTTGCATCTAAATTTTAGATTTAAGTATGTTGAACCAGCTTTTTTGTATTAACAGGATTTCCGTGTTAAGAGTGATGACATTTATGCTGACCACACCGAAGTATTTCAGACGAACGAAGAGTTCAGAAGTAAGGAAGATATGATTGCATGGGTTAAAGCACGAGCAGCTAAAAACAATATGACAGCAAAAATTATTTCCTCTTTGAAAATGTTAGGGCTATTCCTTACAAGAGGTAGAAAAGGTAGAGTTGAGATAGGGTGCGATAGATCAGAAAAAGTTAGAGAGAAGCCACCCCTACCAGAAGGGAAAAGCAGGCGGAGCAATACAAGCAGCAAGATGACAAACTGTCCATTTCACCTGAAGGGCTGAGAAATTGCTGGGGGAAATTGGAAGTTAGAGGTCATAAACGGTACGCACAATCATGAATTAGAAGAAGTTAGAAATTGGCATTCAGCGCAGTCACGGTTAACAAAATTGGAGAAGAAGAAGATTGTAGAAATGTTCAGTATTAACATCAGGTCGAAGCATATATTGGCCCAATTGCGCGCGAATGATTCGAAAAATGTCAGCCACATAAGACAGGTGTACAACGAATCATCAAAAAGTAAAAGGGATGCGAGGGGAGGTATAACTAACATGC
Organism: Leptodermis oblonga; assembly: GCA_016801395.1. NCBI lineage: Eukaryota > Viridiplantae > Streptophyta > Magnoliopsida > Gentianales > Rubiaceae > Leptodermis > Leptodermis oblonga. The sequence goes on along the minus strand of CM028755.1, from coordinate 13,593,855 downwards.
AGTATTTCTTCAAACTTCTGCATATCACGAATACTTCTATGCGTACTCAGGTGATAACGACAGTAATGTAGTGGGCCACATCTTCTTTGCGTATAAGAAGGCGCCTCGTCTGCTTGTTCTGTTTCCGTAAGTGTTGTTTATGGATACGACGTATAAGACAAACAGGTATGACATGTCTCTGCTGCAAATAGTGGCTCATGTACCAACAGCTCAGTATGTTCATATCGCGTTCGTTTTCATGAGGGATGAGACTACCCATAGTTATTACTGGGGATTGGCGCAATTGAGCAATTTATTCAAGTGAACCAAATACCCACACGTGGTCATCACTGATCGAGAGATTGCCTTAATGAATGCTGTGGAACTAGTATTCCCACATGCTACCCAGCTACTGTGTAGGAGACACATTGAAATGGATGTCAAGAAATATGTCGTATCGGCTGGCAACGACAAAACTACAACGGATGTGTTTCTATATCGTTGGAGGCAAGTGGTTAAAGCCTTGACATATGAACAGTTCACGGAAGCTGTGGATTATATTGATACTAACTATGGAAATAAATCTAGATTCAGAAATGTTATTTCGTACTTGAAAAAGACATGGTTGGATCCCCACAAGGACAAGTTTGTGTCTTGTTGGACGAAAAGTATAAAGCATTACGGAGGACACACAACGAACATGTAAGTTATTTATTGATTTCATTTATGATTTGTATATTGCATAATTACATGATCTTTTATATAATGCTTTATGTTATATGAAGAATTTTAATGTCAATTGTCTTTCAGGGTTAAGAGTGCACATGCACAGTTGAAGAAGGCTATTGGTACGGATAGAAAGGCATTTCCAAGTATTTTTAACGACATTAATATTATGATAGGGTTGCACCTTGATGAAATTCAGACTAAAATAGAATCATCGCACAGCAAAACATACCGAAAGAGCGACTACCTACTGCATAGTAGGCTTAACGGTAGAATGTCTTTTGCTGGTATTACAATAGTGGAGGAAGAATATACAAAAAGAGTTGGCCTTATCGGGGACGATGGTGCGCTTTGTGGTTGCGAACTCCGAACAAGTTGCGGTCTGCCATGTGCATGTGAGATGCAACAGTTAGTGCGCGCGTACCGTCCAATTGATCCTATCGACGTTGACGCGTTCTGGAAGACGCTGCATTTGGGAGATAATGATGTTCTAGAAACTTAGGAGGAAAGGCAAACCACTGAAGGCCAACTGCATGAAATGTTTGTGGATGTAATGACGCGTCCAAGCACTGAGATATACAGGGTCATGGGTGTGGTGCATTCGACACTTTATCCGAAAACTGTTGATCTAGCTAAGCCAGTTAGTAGGCCACACAGGGGACAGCCCAGACACAATTCAACCCAATGAGATCTATCAGGGTACGAGCATGCCGAAAGGAATGCACTACAACGAGGTGCGAATATATGTATTTAATTTTAAAATGTCATTGTGGTTAAATACATATACACATACTCAATTTAATATGTTTTACACTCGCAGGTCGGTGATCCACAGGCGGGCAGAGAAGACGAAGGGTTGTGAGGCCCTACGCTTCTGAATAGCCTTACGACCTTCCCATATTTCTGAAGCAGTTCGTTTTTGAATATATTACCAGACACGTTAATGTAGTGCCCGATGGACATGGTGGTTTTAGGGTAATTGCCTATTTCGCACACGATGCAGATGAGGCACAGTGGTACCAAGTGCGCAGAGACCTGCACCAAGAACTCCGGGATGAAGCTACTTTTTGGCGCTTTGTTCTTGGGGCAGTCGATTACATTTAGCATTCAGGTTGCTAGATTGTTATGTAGTTCTGGCAGATGAGGAATTATGGTTTGATTCTCATCTTCTGGGAATACTTGTCGCAACAAAGTACCAAAGGGTGGTTACATTATATGCCCAACAGAGTAATACTTTCCTTCCGCTTCTGTGGCGGGAGGCTGGTGTCTCTACTGATCCGAGCAGTTTCATCAATATGGGTTTAATAAGACAAAATCATTTCGTTGCTTTGTTAACGACAGGGGAGGTCTTGCTACTCCCAATCTATCCGATGTGGAGAAACAGGGTCTCAGAACAAATGCAGCTTTGGAAATCCCATTTGGAATCAAAATTTGGTGAATTTCAGAATAAATTGACTGCTGAGTATTAATATAAGATGTTTTTCATATCAACAGTTTAACGTTAACTGCTATTTATGTTTGATTTTACGTTCACAAGATAAGATTCTCATCATTTAACTTTCTTATTTAATTAATTTTAACATTACTGAAGTCAAATAAAAAATATATATTTATATCATCCCGAATGAACCCTATTACTTTATATAATAAAAAAATCGAATAAAAACAGGGAATAAAGCATATGGGACCTTGCCGCAATCTACTCCAGTGCCGGCATCAAATCCTCCAAATGGCGAACCACCTCCTCTATGGCACTCTCCCTTACGTCACTAGGGACGGTATGCCGGTTTCGGGGATGAGTATAATACATTTTACTTGCTATATATTGCAAGCGCTGCATTTGGAAGAAATATCGAAATATAGTTAAAAATATTGACGCAATTATTTAATTAATTGACATAAATAAGCATAAATTTGTAGTTCTTACCGCAACCGTAGATAGCTATTTGGGGTCCAGTGTCTCGTCCACTTCCATGTCGTCAGGACTAACACGAACGTGCGTTCGCGGCTGGAAGTAGTCCATGTACTCAAGGCAGGACTGATCGGGCCAATGATCCCTCTTCATCCCCCTTATCACCTTACTCTTGTACATTTGCAGGGCCTTAAGATTCGTATCATACACGCAGGAGTACCTTTTTATTTCAGGGCCTCTGTAGCAGCTCTTTAACTCTAAAACTGTGTGCGGGATCGCCTGAATGAATCCAAATTGCCGCAAGAACCGATCAGGCATGTATGGCTCTACGACTCCAGGGCAATGAATAAGACCCCTGTACAAGGTTATTGGGTGGACTCCTGCAGGATTTGGCCCAAAAGGAAGCCAATTGACCCAGTTCATGTGCAACATAGTAAGTGGATAATCGACTAAGTTGGCTATTACACTAATAAACAGTAGAAAATTTAAATGACATAGAAATATTACCTCTTCGGATTTCATTCCGTCCAGTGCGCGTCTGTATGACACAAAATCCCGGTTAGGCTCTCGCTTCCTGCCAGTTCCGATGTGCCACTTGGTTGCAGCTGGCCACTTGACATCCCAGGATCTCAGCTTCACCAGACAAAACGCGGGAAAATACTCGTAAATCCAGCTCTATTAAAAAAAATTAGAAACAAATTAGTCATTTTAATGTACCGGTATAAAGTATAGAAATAATGTATAAACGATTCTTACAAACTTGCAATAAGGTCAGACACCCGCCTAATTGGGCACCGTTCGCCCTAGAGGCTCTACCAAGATTGTGATAAAGGTTCGCCAAACAAACTACCCCCCACGCAAGTCCGCTTACGTTTTCTACATCGCGGAGGTAAGGCAGGAAATGCCCAAGCATATGGGTTTTTTTTCTTATCCACGAACAGGGTGTTTCCAACTACCACTGCAAATACCCTGCGACAGCATTGGCGGCCTCCACCTGTCCACTGACACAGTGCTCGCGAAGGAGGGACATTTTAACACTTGCAAAATCTTGATCCCCGAGCTGGTCTTCCTCAATCCCCAACAATTCTAACAGCAGTTCCTTCATCTCTGTCGGCTTAATTTTCCAACCAATTGCCGTTTCGCCAATCGAAATCCGCAATATGTACCCAATGTCATGGAGAGTGATAGATGTTGCTTGTGGCATGATGAAAAATCCTCACGACTCTAATTAGGGAAAACCTGACAAGGGGGTTGATGATCTTGCTGATTTATTACCTAGAGACCCTTTTGATATAGACATTAGCGTTATAGTCACGGAAATTACTGGTCTGGGAGACAACAAAGAAAAGAGAGGAAAAAAAGAAGAAGGAAGAAGACGATGAACAGTGCTGGACTCCGGGGCATGTGGAATGAATTAGTTTTCGGATGCCATCTCTCAACAAAGGCACTTAGGAGTGCAGAGTCTAACTCTGCATGCATGGACCAACCCAAATGTGCCAACCTAGACTGGTCAACTATACTTTTTATTTCCCCATCGGCTAACTCCCACCTTTGCAGATTGTTGTAGCCATTATGGTACAACAATGCACCACATTCCTACGTAATTGAAAAATAAAAAAACACATTTTAAAAGCCAACTTATTAATCATAAAGCGAAAATAAATAAAAATTATATCAAGAAATATGTAATAAAGCATAAACGATACCCGTCGATGCCATACGTAGTAGGCAACATGACCTTTAAAACTCTATAACAACTCTGAATCTGAAGGTCCACCGTCAATCGGACCATCTAGAGGCCGGTAAGCTTTCCACCCGGCGTCCCTCCCGGAGCCAGAACCGGACCCAGACCCTGACACTGACCTATGCGAGGAGCCCATTAATTCTTTGCATTTTTCGCTCCTTCGTTGATTCGGTGCATTTTCCCCTTCATTTTCATCCTCCAACTGCCCCGAATTCCCTCCCATGTACCCCTGCGACTGAGACATGTCCATCTCAAATCTTTCCGAATTTTCCCGAGCTTCCTCCTCCTCCGCATTTCCAATGTATGGCGGGGCAAATTCTTTTTCGCCGTAATCAATGTTACTCTCCCTCGTCGCATTTGATAAGCGAGAAGAGCCATGCGCTCTTCCTGCCACCTTTCTCCGCCGCTCGGATACAGTGGGAGGTATTCGGCCACTTACTTCCTCAGAGGAGGACTGTGTCGCCTCAGTGCATCTCTCAACCAATTGCAAATTGTCATCCTTTTTGCTTTTGGTTAATTTCAATTTCCTAATGCTTCTGCCATTTGAAATAATATAAACAAGCATTTATCAATAAGAAATTAATTGATAACATATAAGGAACAAGAACACAATTAGAGATAAAGAAAATTTAAAATATTGGCTCAAACCTCGCCCCTTTCGGGCAGAAACTCGCCAACAATCCAGCCGACCGCTGGAAAAATACCGCCGTCGCCCGGCGGTATTTCTCGCGGTAATACCGCCTCTTTCCGGCTATATTCTGGGGTAAAATACCGCCGTTGAATGACGGTATTCCTGAGTGGAATATCGCCGGCGGTATTTCCCTCAGAAATACCTCCGTTCACCGGCGGTATTCCTTCAGGAAATACCGCCGGCGACCGGCAGTATTTCATCCCCATCCGGCGACACCCGTCCGGATCGGGGAAAAAATTAACAATTTCAGGTAAAATACTAACAAATCCGGACATATTATAACTAAATTAATCAAAACAACAAATAAAACAATACCGAAACAAATATTAATTTTAGGCACTCACCTTTTGTCAATCCGATTCGTCTCGACTTTTATCCGATTTAGCCAATTTTGTGATCCCTTCTTCTCCACACAGCTCCGCAGCCTCACCTTTGCCTCTGATTCCTTTTCCTTTATTATGAAGAAAGCACCTTACTTTTGCTTTTTCCTTTTTTTTTTTTTTTTTTGGTGTCAGGGGCATGTTAGTCTTTTCACAGGGTAATGTTACTGCAAATAGTAAAACGGTTACTGCAAATAACAATTCCGATAATAAAAATTAACTCAAAATAAGACTCTGAAATCAAAACTCTCAATTCTCAAACACATTAGGCAATATTCGCAGTAACCGTTTTACTATTCGCAGTAAATTTCCCCTGTGAAAAGTCTAAATTGCCCTTTAGGTTTTTAAAAAAAGAAAAGAAATCCTTTTCACTCTAATTATGACCGATAGTAACGAGGACAATTCATATTACACGGTAAGTAAACAATCTATACATTTTTGGTTTTACTATTCGCAGTAACATTCCCCTGTGAAAATTCTGAATTGCCCTTTAGGTTTTTAAAAAAATAAAAGAAATCCTTTTTACTCTAATTATGACCGATAGTAACGAGGACAATTCATATTACACGGTAAGTAAACAATCTATACATTTTTGGTTTTACTATTCGCAGTAACATTCCCCCGTGAAAATTCTAAATTGCCCTTTAGGTTTTTAAAAAAATAAAAGAAATCCTTTTTACTCTAATTATGACCGATAGTAACGAGGACAATTCATATTACACGGTAAGTAAACAATCTATACATTTTTGAGAAGAAAATACCACCGGGCGCCGGTGGTATTTTCTTCTCAAAAATGTATAGATTGTTTACTTACCGTGTAATATGAATTGTCCTCGTTACTATCGGTCATAATTAGAGTGAAAAGGATTTCTTTTATTTTTTTAAAAATCTAAAGGGCAATTCAGACTTTTCACAGGAGAATGTTACTGCGTTTAGTAAAATGGTTACTGCGTTTAGTATGCCTCAATTAAAAAAGACAACCCTCCCTTATTTCCACTACCATCGCCATCTTCTTTCACCTGCCCTTCCCGGCTTGAAATCAATGCTCCATTGTTCTGCAATGAAATTTGCACAATTCATATTACATTCCTCTACTTCTAAATGTTAAGTTTGTTGATACTACTTGCATTTACATGAAACAGATAACATAGGTACCACATAAATCTAAAGACATATTTTTGACATCCAATTATGGACTTCCCTTACGCTACTGTAATTTTTGTTAGCCTTCTTTTATAAGCTGTTGTCATCCTACAATAATTGGCTCAAGTCCCTTCGAAGAATTGAGGCTGAGTGATTTATCATGTAATTGGCTCCTTTAATAACATTGCGTGAAAGTGGTTTTAACTAAGGAATATTTCTGAACTCTTACCCAATTTCAAGAGAGAATTTGAGATCAAACTTGCAAACTCTAGAAGACAGTAGAAATGTGTTATGCATTGCATTCTTGAATTTTGTTGCTAACAAGCCTCAAATTTCTGTCTGTGAGTGAGCCATTAGTTTTGATGTTGAATCCTTGAATTTTACCTCAAGCAGGTAGGAGTTGATCCAAATGGTCAGTGTGCTAACAACACCTCTCTTTTATGCTGCTTCTGAACCTGATGTACAGATGGTTAGATGCTTGCTAAAAGCTAGTGCATAAGAGCTTTTTGAGTTACCTTTATCCTCGAAGTTCAGCACCTCATTGGCTTGGTCTAGTCGTTTGTGTTTCCATTCCTTTTTGATTTGGATATTTTATCCATGTGAATTAGCCGACATTCATTTACATTAAACATCAAAATATTTTTTTTCTCCCATATTAGGAACCATAAAAGAGGATTCCAGCAAAGAAAGTAGCGGAGCATCCATATTTCGATGATTTTGACAAGTCTGACCTATGAAACAACTATGACTTCAGCTAACCCCGTGATTAGTACTTTTAAATGGTTTCATGATATACTACATTAAGACTCCCAGTGGTCTTAGTTGCTTAATTTCATCGAGTATGTTGGGAATTGATTATGAGGTTTCATAATTCCTCCAACTCTTAATGCTAAAGATGGTATAGTTTAGATTCCGTCCCAGATCTTCAACCCCTCGTCTCTAGCCTTGCCTTGGCTTTGCCCATGTAGGCTGTATCTACAATCCATTTCGGTCTTCTATCTGTTACACATTGCATTTTCCCCTCTTTCTAATTATTACTATGGTAGCTGCTACCTATTAGGAGAAAACTTTGCTCTAGCTTCAGCTGAAGTGTTTTCAAATCCACCTGGTAAAGTAGAGTATACCTAAGAAGATCAATTTTCCACAATCTAATGTTTACGATGTATTGTAATCAGAGTGCATTTATTTTTAGGACTATGAATAAGTTTATGGTTTCTTTCCTTTTCTCCCCCTATCTATTTGGCTATTATCAATTAAGAAATATCCCTTTCAAGTGTAATTGTAAGAGTGCTCTCGCTATGCAGAGGCAATGAAATACCTAGTTCTTTTCTATCTCACCATTATCTAGGTTACCTCTTTTGTTGTTTGATGAATGCTTCTGACCAGTATAATCATTAATCTTTTAAGTTGAAAGTGGTTATTTTTGCCTTAAACTCCTCTTCTGGTAACTTTAATACTCTTTAGACTAGTTAATTTGCTTTACTTATACTTGCTGGTTTTTCCCTTCAACTCTCAGTTGTGATATAATCTGTGTAATAGCTGCTGAGATTTTTTATTTAATCCTAAATGCATTTACTGACATTTTGCTCGTATTTGTTTTAGAGATAAGATATTAACTTTTGCTCATATCTTTATGAATGTGGCTTGCAGAACTTGGACAATGGTGGTAGTTGGGGTGTTGCTGTTGAAATGCTATTGGTTCGTTGCTTAATGCTTTCATTATGACAGATAAAAAAGATTTACTTCAGTTGAGAGCATGTGCCAAGGAAGCAAACTACAATCACCTGATGATAATTATATTCGACTTTTCACGACCAGGGTATGGAACTATTAGCTTGATATATTTATTTTGCTTTCCCTCCTAAGTATAATGTTCTTCTAACTAAAATGCATTCTTGTCCAAGTTGAATATCCCAAGTCACATGCTTCCACAAACTAATCATCTAGCTAACTTTTGTGGTACATTCTGAAATCCCTTTACTGTAATCAATGCATTAAGTAATGTGGTGATTTTTTGACAACATTTTCCTTTCCATGTGCTTTTTTCCACTAGCTAATTGTATTTATTCTGTTTTTGGTCCTTTTCACTTTGACTTGGTGGCTCCATGAAAATTGCTTACTTCTTTCTGTCTACAAGATTATCTGTCTGTCTAAAAGCTTAGCTGGTCTTAATTCTGAAAAGAGTGATGGTTTTGGGTCATTAGTTTTGTTTCTGGGCGCATATTCTTTTGTTGTGTTGGAGTGTTAGTCGCATTGATGTGTTCTTATTTTGTGAGTAACTCAAAGAGAAATATGCAATTGCTAAAAATCTTGCAGGGTCCAAGAAAATCAAAAAGTGAACTTCTACTATCTAAAGAAGAGCATAAAGTAGTGTCTGCAAAATTATCAAAACCTGAAAATAGTAGTGTCTCATTTGCAAAGAAAGTTACTGCATCTGGGGATCTTGTTGATATTGACAAGTCAACTAAGCAGAAGAGCTCTGTTGGAAAGAAATATAGTGATAATGTGGGTCTTGGACTAGATGGACACTTGGTCAAGGTTTCTTTAAGCAACCGAAGATTTACAGATACCAGTGTTTCATGGACTTCACTACCACCATCAATCTCAAAACTTGGGAAGGTATGATATTTGAACATTCACCACACTTCATTGGATTTCCATGCTCATTGATTGGATCCTTAAAGCCTTCCTCCTGCAAATTGTCTTAATCTGAAAGTTGTACAATGTGGAATTTGTACCTTCTTGTTGTAGTGATAAACCAATAGATATCAAATTAATCATGTTCGTAGAACCAAATTTGAGCTGGGGACTTGAGGATCTTCAGTCCTCTGCTATTCATTTGAGCTATCCTGAACCTGTCCCAGTGTACCCTTCTCATTTTACTCAATAATGGGGTCGTATCAATAAAAGAAGGGAATTCTGGAATTTTATTTTGGTACTTAAGTTCCTGCAGCTAAGGAAGTGTTTCATTCAGCTGGTCGTTTGCAATTTTTTTAACTTCCTATCTGTGCTAATTAATTTTTGCTCTCGTAATCATTGCTTAAATAACTTTTGTTCTATTAATACATTTATACTGGACACTAGATTTACACTGAATAGCAATGCTAGCAATGCAAATTTCACTTTTCCATTATTAAAAACAAGTGAACAATTTGTTTGTGGAGAAATGGTAGGGATCTTGATTATCATCAACTTTCGTATGATCCTTGATATTTAGGTGGCCTGCTAAACTTTTGCATATATTAATCATGTAGCACAAGCACATGATCTAACCAAATAGATGTTAGAAACTCTTTAAAGGGCATGAAAAATGCAGACAACTGTAGTTTTAAGAATAAGAAAACTGAAAGCTATGATAGAAGTGTAGGAAGATTGAAAGTTTATGTAAGATTGACTCCTAGAACCTTTACAGCTAAGGGATAGATGAGGCTGCCAGTCGTGGTGCATCCTTGCCCATCTTACTCCACCATGGGAGAGGTACTTCCGTTCTTTATGATGAAATATGAAGGTCTTATTTTCTCTTTTAGTAAATTGGAGTTGATTAAATTAAATAGAATTGGTTATCTCTGGTTGGTTTATCAATTGTAAAGCTGATTAGTTGAAAGGGAAGTCTCTTTAGCAGGACTAATCTATTTCCCCTCAAGTGTTTTCACTGTACAATTTTCGGGGAGTAACTATTACTTTGACTACGTTTTAGGTTGAGATTTAAGTCATATGTTCTTTCATGTGGCAATAATATAGTGTGACTTCATGCAGGTGGTGACGTCGGTGAGAAGTCTTCACAGCAGTTGGTTGCAAATGGATTTCAAGATGTGACATTCAAAGCCTACAATGGGTACGTTGTTTTCTTCTTGAATAAAAAATGTAAAGTGTTTTGCATTCCTTGTAAAACTGACTCTCACTATCTTGTTCCACCAGGCTTGGCCATTATACAATCCCAGAGGACTCCTTTCGAGATTGGATGCCGTTCGAGATATGTGAGGGAAATATGTTATTTCCAATTTCATTAATGAATGGCTAGATGACGCTAGATTCTCATCTTTTCTGTGAGCTTGATTTTAATTAATATCCAAAAGAATGGCTAGCTAGTATCCTGTGATTATCTTAAGAATGTTTGTATTTAATATTAATACATGATTAAAACCCTTTTTGATATACAGATATGTCTTTTTTGCATTGTAATTGAAATTATTTTTATTTGAATATAGCTGGCTTTGCAATTTTTTTGTGAATAAAGCTACCCCTGAAATTTTTTGTGGCTATCCATCACATTATTTTCGAATATAGCAGCCATGCTAGTTATTGAAAAGCCACCAGTTCGAGCCCTCAGCAACTTTCATATGTTGTTCCTAATTAAGATGAGAAAATGTTGGACCTATTAGCTCTAAGTTCGAGAACTTCATTTCACTTTTTTCAGTCACTAATTACATCATGTCCAAACCATGTCTATATCTAAGTTTTAGAACTTCATTCCATTTTATGTAGGAAATGTTGCATTAAGAACCATCAAAGAGGATTTCAGCAAAAGTAAGTAGTGGAGCATTCATAATTTTGACGATCTTGACAAGTCTGACATTTGAAACAACTCTGACTTCACCTAACCCCATGGATTAGTGCTTTTAAATGGTTTCATGATATACTACATTAAAACTCCCAGTGGTATTAGTTTCTTAATTTTAGAGCATGTTTGGAATTGTTTATGAGCTTTCATAATTCCTCAAACTCTTAATGTTAAAGCTAGTACAATTTATGTACTATACGAGCATCAATTATGTACCATATACAGTATGTAAGAATGTGAAAATTTCAGATTTTTCAAACTTTATAGGGAATGTGAAAGTTTCAGATTTTTCAAACCTTGTAGAAGATTTAGAAGATGAATGTGGGGAATTTTTTTTTTTTTTTTTCTAGATAAAACTGCACTCTATTAGATTGAAAATTTTAGTACATCATGCACTATGCAGTCCACCTTTCAATCAGTCTCTTTCTGCTGATATAATATTTCTTAGGTCTTGCTTTCAACATTATAGAAACTTTAGAAGATGAATGTGTGGTCTTTTTTCTTTTCTTTTCATTTTTTGGATAAAATTACACTTTATTAGACTGAAAAACTTAGTTCATCATGGACAAAAGAGAAGTGGCATGCCGGTGTGCACAGTCCACCTCTGCTCTTGGAACATTAAAAATCATAAAACACTAAAAGCAACCCCAGAGAGCAGGATAGTATCATTATCTAGAGCCGACAACAACCAAGTATTAAACAATTTTGCAAAATATGCAAAAGTATTAAAAGTATTTTACTGCCCATAACAATAAATAAAAAGACGTTATGTCATTTTTAATAATTTTCATTTTTTCTAGGCCCTTAATCAAAATTTTCTCTAATGTGTTAAGTGTTTTAAAAAAAAAAAAAGGCTCAAAATTTGTAACAATTAATTTGAATAACGAAAATTATCAGAAATTTGTAACATACTTATAGTGTGAGCCAATTTTGCGTCATGAACAAATTTGTGTGGCTACTTTATGGCATCTATGATAGTGTTGCAAAGTTTTTGTCGCAAATTTAAGTCATAAAATTACAATGACACAAATTATGGTGTAAATTCGAGACATGCTAATAATATGACGCAATTGTGCCCCAAGTTTGCGGCAAAATTGTAATTGTGTTGCTTAATGTTGGCATTTAATAGAAGTGTCACAAATAAATTGTCACAATTTTGAGACAAACAAATAAGTGTTGAATCTCTGTAACAAAAAGTGCCATGCAATAATTAAAATGACTCAAATTATGCCGCTAATTTGTGACATGCTAATAAGATGACGCAGTTGTGCCCCAATTTTGCGGCACAATTATAATTGTGTTGTCTAATTGCGACATTTTATTCAAGTGTATCAAATAAATTGTCACAATTTAGAGAAAAGAAAGGTGTCGAATCTCTGTCACAAAAAGTGCGATGCAATAATTAATTGACGCAAAGATGTCGCAAATATAAGACGCAAATGCGTAAGTGTGGTATATTCGCGACACCTACATATAATGTCACATGTAAATTTGTCGCAATAGGTCACTTTTCTTGTAGTGAAATCTTCAACTATGTGTTTTTATTAACGGGAGAAATAAAATTGCCAGTCCCTGTGGAGACGATCTTGCTTATTACTATACTAGGTTTTAGTAGGTTATAAATATTTTTGGTTGCCCCTACCATGCACACATTGTGTATATATGTTATTTTAATGATCGATATGCATTCATTTTGGGTGTGTTGTTTTACTGATCGATATGTCACTTAGTGTGTGTTATTTTAATGATCGATATGCGTGCACTTTTTACAATATTTTAGTGCGTGAAATAAATTATTGTAAAATGTTTACTTTCATTTAATCTTAGAAGATATTTATTTGATACTATTTTTAAACACAAGGGTAAATAGTCTTCATAAAAGCTCTAAACACGATTTCAAATTATTGCTTTATCAATAAATATTTCTTCTTTCTTGTACTATTTTACTTTTCCTTGCTGAATATCATTTCTAGCAACTATCTCATAGTAACTTAGAAGGATGCCCTTGTCATTCCAATGATCATTGATGTCTTGTTAAATCAGCTATTTCCAATTCTCCCAACATTTCTTTGTGTGAATTTGTTAACTTTTGATGGAAGTTGGAACCAAAGGTCATAACTTGTTATTGTTGGCTTTAGAGAATATCTTGTGGTGCTATACCATGTGATTGGCATCTAAAGAAATGCATAAATTTGTTGATTTTTAACCATGTGCGTGATCTTTTCTATGTTATACACGAGGAGTGCAAAGATTTACGTGAAAGAATCAAAGCTGCGTAGATACACGATTTCAAATTAATTGGTTTGCTGGCTACTTTTGTAAGACATTTACATTTTTGTTGGGATACTTTCTATGTTTTTGTAAGACTTAATTTGTCCATTTTCCCCCCTAAAACCGTACAGAATAAATTTTAATTAATTGCACATATAATGGCTTCATATCATGTATCGGTATATTAATTATGACTATTTATTCCATTGTGCAAAATAATACAAAGTAAATATTTCTTAAAACTACATAGAATAAATAATTGCTCCAAACAATTTATTGCACACATTCAAATAATGCATGCCCACATTGATCTCATCTCAATAAAATAACATGCAAAAATTTATTCCATTGTGCAAAATAGTAAGTAAATATTTTTTAAAACTACATAGAATATATAATTGCTCCAAAAAATTTATTGCACACATTGAAATAATGCATGCACACATTGATCTCATCTCAATAAAATAACATGCACAATGCGTGCATGGTGGGGGCATCACAGGCCTTCCTGAAAATGCCAAAAAAAGAATTAAAAAAAAAAAAAAAAAAAAAGAGAAATGGATCACCATTCTTGCTGCGACAAACAGAAGGTGAAAAGAGGGCTGTGGTCTACTGCGAAAGATGAAAAGCTTATCGATCAACTACATTACTTCCCAAGGCCCTGGCTGTTCGAGCACTGTTCCTAGGCGCGCTGGTACTTTTCATTAATTTATTTATTTGATGAGTGAATGAAAATGATGATGATTTTGTGATGCAGGGCTTCAGAGGTGTGGCAACAGTAACAGGCTGAGGTGGATAAATTACCTTAGGCCTGGCTTGAATAAAGGGAGCTTTTCAATACAGGAAGCTTCTATCATCACTGAACTTCACAGGGTTCTTTGGAAAAGTTACATTATTTCCAAATTTATAACTTGTTGATTTTTTTGAATAAATAAGCTCAAATTCATGCAAAAAGACATTTCTTTTTGTGTTTTTTTTCTTTTCAATATGTGCCGGCAGAAAGCAAAGGGATTGGGGACATCGCGCGCATAATGTGGGCATAATGAGTGCGATCAGTGCCCTCTCCACCAGCTGATTTTGAGTTCAATGCCAAATAAAATAACATGCACAATGCGTGCATGGCTATTTTCGCAAGGATCCCTTCATGACCCTAGCCGAGGTCTGGGAATTTGCTGGTATCGTGAGAATGATGTTCCCGCAATTAATGTCACGGTGGATCATGATAGAAATATTATACTGAATAATATTATGAATTGTGTATTGAATTGTATGACATAGATGGCCTATATATATGTTACAGATCTATAATAGGTAATAGATTTAAATTAGAAAATAAACACTAATTAAGGTAACCTAAATAAGGTAATTATTCTAACAGCCTCCTTCAAACTCAATGTGGTAAGACCACTTGAGTTTGGATACAAAAAATAAAAGTGACCCGCCATATACGATTATATCCGATGGTTGATGGTTGACTTGTCTAGTGTGTTCGGGGAAGAGTTTAGTGATTGAGCCATGAGGAAAGATCTTAATCGTAGAACCGCATGGAAATACACGCAGAAAGGCTATCTTCATCAGAGTCGGAAGAACGAAGTCGTTGACCCGTACAGGAAAACCCTAAAAGACGGTTGTGTCAAGAAGAATATTTGTTGACCCGCATGGGAAATCTCTAAAAGACCGGTTGTGCCAAGCAGAAGACCTTCATGGTTGACCCTCATGTGAAGAACCAAACAGACCAAGATTTCTTCCTTGGCGAAACAGAATTCTGAAAATCAAAATTATAAGGCAACCAAACAGTCCCTAAATAATTCTGAAATCATAATTTATAAACCAAACACCAAACAGCCCGTAACAGAAGTGGCAAAGTGATTGGGCTTGTGGATGATGAGGTGGGCGTGTGGACGAATCAATGTCAGACACGTGGCAATGACTAGGTCAAAATCAAGGCTGACGAGGCAGCTGACTGGAGTACACATAGTGCTGACGTGGCAGGCTAGTAACTTCCCTCTGCTTATCTTACTGGAAGTACTCAGCGGCGGCAGTGAGGGAAGAGACTGAAAACTTAGCGGCTGCAAAATCATAACAGCAGCAGCGGAGCAGATCTGGAGGAGGAGATGGCGAACGGCGACTGGAACCTCCACGGCAAGAGCAGCAGCGGCGGAGGAGAAACTACAGCGGCAGTGGGTCTTCTTCTTTGTATGAACTTCTGATTTGGAGCCGCTAGGATAGATCTGGACCACAAAAATTACACAGCAACGGCGGCACGGTGGGTTTGACAGCAATAACACAAACGAAGAGAAGGTAGCACCTTCAGATCTGGAAGGCAACGAAAGAGCTGAGCAGCAGCGGAGAAGAAGAAGAGATGACCAGGGAGCAGAAAGGCCCAAAAACAGCAGTTAAGGACTAATGTTCTCTCCCTGAAGAAGAGAAAGCAGCGGCGTTGTTCTTCGAGAAGACGAAGCGTCGATAAGAAAAACCCGGTAGACTGGGCTTGTGTATCGGCTCCGGTCAACTGAACAATGCAAGGAGGTTAACTGGAAATTGACCTATGAAGCAAAGATTTTTTTTTTTTTCTTTTCTTCTTCGGTCTTACTAATTCGACCGAAATTGGCTCTGATACCATGATAGAAATATTATATTGAATAATATTATGAATTGTGTATTGAATTGTATGACATAGATGGCCTATATAAAGTTACAGATCTATAATAGGTAATAAATTTAAACTAGGAAATAAACACTAATTAAGGTAACTTAAATAAGGTAATTATTCTAACAGATCAAATGAGAGCCCGAGAGGCTAAAAGGAAAAGAAAGGAGCCGTATACGGCAGTTGCAAGGTTGGGAAAGATTTTCGCAAGGATCCCTTCATGACCCTAGCGGAGGTCTGGGAATTTGCTGGTATCGTGAGATGATGTTCCCGCAATTAATGTCACGGTGGATCATGATAGAAATATTATACTGAATAATTATGAATTGTGTATTGAATTGTATGACATAGATGGCCTATATATATGTTACAGATCTATAATAGGTAATAGATTTAAATTAGAAAATAACACTAATTAAGGTAACCTAAATAAGGTAATTATTCTAACAGCCTCCTTCAAACTCAATGTGGTAAGACCACTTGAGTTTGGATACAAAAAAATAAAAGTGACCCGCCATATACGATTATATCCGATGGTTGATGGTTGACTTGTCTAGTGTGGTTCGGGAAGAGTTTAGTGATTGAGCCATGAGGAAAGATCTTAATCGTAGAACCGCATGGAAATACACGCAGAAAGGCTATCTTCATCAGAGTCGGAAGAACGAAGTCGTTGACCCGTACAGGAAAACCCTAAAAGACGGTTGTGTCAAGAAGAATATTTGTTGACCCGCATGGGAAATCTCTAAAAGACCGGTTGTGCCAAGCAGAAGACCTTCATGGTTGACCCTCATGTGAAGAACCAAACAGACCAAGATTTCTTCCTTGGCGAAACAGAATTCTGAAAATCAAAATTATAAGGCAACCAAACAGTCCCTAAATAATTCTGAAATCATAATTTATAAACCAACACCAAACAGCCGTAACAGAAGTGGCAAAGTGATTGGGCTTGTGGATGATGAGGTGGGGGGCGTGTGGACGAATCAATGTCAGACACGTGGCAATGACTAGGTCAAAATCAAGGCTGACGAGGCAGCTGACTGGAGTACACATAGTGCTACACATAGTGCTGACGTGGCAGGCTAGTAACTTCCCTCTGCTTATCTTATGGAAGTACTCAGCGGCGGCAGTGAGGGAAGAGACTGAAAACTTAGCGGCTGCAAAATCATAACAGCAGCAGCGGAGCAGATCTGGAGGAGGAGATGGCGAACGGCGACTGGAACCTCCACGGCAAGAGCAGCAGCGGCGGAGGAGAAACTACAGCGGCAGTGGGTCTTCTTCTTTGTATGAACTTCTGATTTGGAGCCGCTAGGATAGATCTGGACCACAAAAATTACACAGCAACGGCGGCACGGTGGGGTTTGACAGCAATAACAAACGAAGAGAAGGTAGCACCTTCAGATCTGGAAGGCAACGAAAGAGCTGAGCAGCAGCGGAGAAGAAGAAGAGATGACCAGGGAGCAGAAAGGCCCAAAAAACAGCAGTTAAGGACTAATGTTCTTCTCCCTGAAGAAGAGAATAGCAGCGGCGTTGTTCTTCGAGAAGACGAAGCGTCGATAAGAAGAAACCCGGTAGACTGGGCTTGTGTATCGGCTCCGGTCAACTGAAAACAGATGCAAGAGAGGTTAACTGGAAATTGACCTATGAAGCAAAAGATTTTTTTTTTTTTTTTTTCTTCTTCGGTCTTACTAATTCGACCGAAATTGGCTCTGATACCATGATAGAAATATTATATTGAATAATATTATGAATTGTGTATTGAATTGTATGACATAGATGGCCTATATATAAGTTACAGATCTATAATAGGTAATAAATTTAAACTAGGAAATAAACACTAATTAAGGTAACTTAAATAAGGTAATTATTCTAACAGATCAAATGAGAGCCCGAGAGGCTAAAAGGAAAAGAAAGGAGCCGTATACGGCAGTGCAAGGTTGGGAAAGACATAATTCCGGAAGTTTGAGCCATAGTGGAGGATCACCGCATACTTCTAAACTTTTCGAAGAGAGGAATCGTGACGAGATTCCGGGAACTTGTCCCAGGAATGAGCTCCGACGATCAATTCAGTTTGTGATCTTTAAATGTACATGTATAGCTTTTAGTGAGAGAGAGATAACCTATCGCATATAGGTTGGAGCCCACTATTTATAGAGAATTGTTGGTGTCCAATCTTGGTGGTTGGGAGGTAGCTAGCTTTTAGGAATCTGTCTGTCTTAGATTGGGGACAAAGTCTTCGTCCCTATTGGCTGGAGTCCTTTTGGTTACCCATGAGGGGCACATTATATGGAAGAGGAGGAGCAGAGGGTCCCATAATTAATATACTTTTTAGAACATACGATATTTCAACCCTTATAGTTGATATCTTTTCACTACAGACAATACTTTTTTTGGTGAGAAACAGGTATTGTATCATGAACTAAACTTCATCAATTAAACACTTTTATAAGCGATACACAATACATCATAGGCTCTACATGATTTTTTTTTTTTTTTAAAGAAACATGCAATACATCACCAGTTAAACTCGGTACATCAGATGTTATAAGCGGCCTAGTGGCCTCACACTACTACAAAAAGTAGATTCAATGGCAGTACTTTAACGGCGAAAAAGACCAAAACCGCCATTAAAAAGAAAATACGGACTTTCTACGGCAGTTTATATAGAACCGCCGTAGAAAGTCATTATCTACGGCGGTTACAAAAAAACCGCCATAGTAAGTGATACTTTGTATGGCGGTTTCTCAATAATCGCCATAGAAAGCTACTTTCTATGGCGGTTTCTTAATAATTGCCATAGAAAGATCTTTTCCATGGCGGTTCTCAATAACCGCCATGGAAAATTGCTTTCTATGGCGGGGTTTTTTCTAACCGCCATTGAATATACGCATAGGGTTTAGGGTTTATAACCGCCAGTAAAATTAAATTTCTTTTTTTTGGAGTTGTTTAAAACTCCAATAATGATGATGTTTGTAATATTCAAATTTAAACATATTATCTGCATCATCTGAATTTTGTATACAGGGCTAAGGACATTACGCACTTCCACCTCTTTATATTTTTCCGACTCTTAATTCTAATAAAAAAAAGGTATATAGAGATGCAAAGGAAGTTCTAACTAGCCTATATATGAGAGATACAGAAACAATAGACAATTAATTAAAACTTTACGTCGATACGACATTGAGTTATACTTGTAACCAATTGTGAAGAGTATTAAGTGCCGCTATGAATTTTTATTTTCACATAATTGAATTTCTTGATTTACTTTATTTAAATATAGATAAGTAGATAGAAATTCAGAACTAAATATCTTATTAGTAATTCAATGAAAATTGATATTTTTGAAGTTTTCTTATAATTATTATGTAACAATACGTCAAAAATTTTTGAGGGCCTAAAATAATGGATTGATAAACTAAAAATTTGAAATTTATTTATTGTTTATCATAACATAAAGGCTGGAGTTTGTATATAATTAATAAATATGATGAATTTTACTATAAAAATTTATAAATATTAAATTGCACATTTATTATTAAATTTTAAAAAAATTTAGGGTTAATTTACAAAAAATAAAAACTAGAAATTAATAGGAATAGAGGCGCGCGGGGGAATCTCAATTGTTTGCGACACTTTCTAAGGCGGTTTAAGGTAAACCGCAGTAGAAACACACTTTCTACGGCGGTTTTAATTCAAACCGCCGTAGAAAGTGTGTTTCAAAAATCTTATTAGCAATTCAATGAAAATTGCTATTTTTTAAGTGTTCTTATAATTATTATGTACAATACTTCAAAAATTTTTAAGGGCCTAAAATAATGGATTGGTTAACTAAAAATTTGAAATTTATTTATTGTTTATTATAACATAAAGGCTGGAGTTTGTATATAATTAATAAATATAATGTATTTTACTATAAAAATTGATCAATACTAAATTGCATATTTAATATTAAATTTTTAAAAAAATTGGGGTTAATTTACAAAAAAGAAAAAATAAAAATTAATAGGAATAGAGGCGTGCGTTTGAATTCTCTCAATTTTTCCGGACACTTTCTAAGGCGGTTTAAGGTAAACCGCCCTAGAAACACACTTTCTACAGCGGTTGCGTGAAAAATATGACCAAGGGATAACAAAAGCGCATAAAGTTTTTCCTCTTCTCCAAACCCTATTTTTGTTTTAGTTGAATTTTCTTCTTACCGCCACCTCCGGTTGGAGCCATCTCTCCTACACCATCGCTCCCTCAATCCTCTATCTCCTTTGTGGAGGAGAGGAGACTACCAAGTTGCCGCCTCAATACTCGTGCTTTTTGTTCCATAGCCGCAGTAGTTGTCTCCTTCTGACGTCCACATCCCTAATTTTAGCGCTTAATTTGTGTTATTCCTTCTTTTTTTGGATTATAAATATGATATTATTCCTGTTGTAAGAGATTTCTTTGATGTTTTGTTTTAGGGATTTCTATTGCGGCCTCTGCTTGCGATTTCAAAGTACTGCAGCGGCCACTCTCCATCTCCCTCTACCTCAGGCAGCACAAAATAAAAAATCCATAGAAAACATGTCGGAGAGACTATCGAAGCACATTCTTTGCTTCCCTCTCCAACCGGTTGCTACCACTGCCGCCCAAAGCCTCCTTCACCTCCTCTCGCACAAAGCATCATTTTTTTTTTTGGGTGCGTAAATAAATTTGCTTTTTTGCTATGCTATGAACAATTTGCGAGAGTTTTATTGAATATAAGCTGTGGAGTAGGCTTAATTATTTCTTTTTTAAATATTAATTTTTCTGAAGTGAAGTATTTTATTTTTGCAGGGGTTGTTCATCCTTGTCTACTTGTATTATGTTGAATCAATAGGACATTAGTTGTTTTATGGTGCTAAATTTTCTACTTGTATTCTAGGTTATTTTTTTGGTGCTGAACTGAAGGAATTTCAATGATATGAAATTTTTAATTTTTAAAAATTGATTTTTTAAGTCTTTTAAATATAAGGGCTTAAAAATATGAATTTTTTTTTTTAATAAAAGTTTTGCTTTTCTACGGCGGTTAAGAAAAAACTACCACAGAAAGTGCATAACTTTCTATGGCGGTTAGCCCAAACCGCCGTAGAAAGTGTATGGACTTTCTACGGTGGTTTTGTCTAACCTGCCATAGAAAGTCTATGAATTTTCTGCGGCGGTTCCTAAGCACCATAGAAAGTCCGTAAATTTTCTACGGCTGCTAGATAGATGACGGTTCTAAAACTCGAAAAACTGCCATAGAAAGGTGTAAAAAACTGCCATTAAATCGCCTTTTTGTAGTAGTGTCACCACTAGTCGCGTACAGTCAAACAATTAGGGGTGGTCAAAAACCCGCGTGGGTCGGGTCAATTCCCTCTCAATTTTTATTTTTTTTTCCATAACTGCTGGTCCGATCGCAGGTCAGGTTTTTTTCCGGGTCGGTTCAGGGTCGAACCCACGGGTTCGATTCGGTTCCCTCTCAAATTTTTTTTTTCCATAGTTGCGGGTCCGATTCCGGCTCGGACCCGTGGGTCCGGTTGGGTTCTTCATCCAATTTTGGGTTTTCTAAACTTAAAACATGTAAAATTATAATGCTGATTGACATAAGTTAGGATTCGAACACACAACCTAAGGTTGGCAAACCAATCTTAAGAAAAGCTGATTAACCACTCCAGCAACTCTTTGTTTTGTTATTTTTTCTTCTTATTATTATATTATACAACATTAAACTATAAATTATTTAATATCTTGTTCAATTATATTAATGATTTAAATTACATCACACATGTATTTCACAATCTAAACAAAATTAATTTTTATACAAAAAAAATAAATAATATTTTATTCCATAAATTTATGTATTATTTCAAATTTAAATGCTATGCTTATTAATTTGAAATTGATATCTTAAATAAGTAAAATTATACTCTATTATTTTTTTATTACAATATTTTTTTTAAATAGTAATATAAATGTACAAACAGTAAAGAGAAAAATAACACAAAATATAAATTTAATCATTAATTTATATAGTATTATAATGTATATTGTTTTTAAATTTTTTTTAATAATATATGTAGTATAAAGAATTGATATATGAAATTAATATATAAATAAACATATAATATAATAAAGACAATAAGATAATATAACAAAACAAAAAGTAAAAGGAGTGGCTAATCAGCTTACCTTAAAGATAATTGTTGAACTTAGGTCACGTGTTCAAATATCATCTTAAGCAAAAATAATATAATTTTGAAACTTTTTCATTGGGGGCCAAAAAAAAAACCCCGGCCCAGAACCCGACCTTGCCCAGCCCGACAGAGTCTATACCCGACCCGAAACCGACAGGTCGGGTCGGCCGGGTATCACATTTGCTCACCCCTACAAACAATGGATAAATCAAGCACCTATAAAATGTTATATTGGAAAGGGGTGGGCTTCACTAAACTCAACGAGCTACAGAGATCTCGAGTTTTTCAGTAGGGAAAAGTATCCACAGTAGTTGATCTCAAAACTCATTGAATCATAGTTACAGCGGAAACAGGTAATAGGTAGTAACATATAATTAAAAGCATATAAATTACTCATATTATGTCAACCAATGTATTGCTACGTAGGAACATACATACACTAGCACATAGGCAATTTAACTCTCACATATAAAATTAAACCAACATGCACATGCACGTAGGCATATTGGAATAGACAGGCTGTCGTATGCTAACTTTCTTCATTAAAATCAAACATACAAACATATAGACAATGGCAGTGGATATTGCATATTCTTCCGAACTTAAGACTAACAGATTATCGGGGTCCGGGCAGATAAATGAGGAGTGTTGTGGCTGATTGCAATCACCCAGGCCCGTGGCGGTAACATAGTGGCGGATGTGCCAGTATGTTCAACGGCTCAGGTCATTGGATTCTAATTATTTTCTTAATCTCTCAATGGGATTGCCTAGGCACCTAACGGTTTTGTCTGAATAGACGGTCATTCAATCATTGCATGCAAGCAGTATATCATTCGATTCTCATGATAAAGCATCTAGTAAAATTCTATAATAATCTTACAGCTAGCAAACAAGTATTTCACAATCATAGGGTACATGCTAATTAACACAAGAAAAGGTTGCACATTAATTGCGAACATTTAGTATAGATCTACAGTACAAGGTATGCATGCATGGATGCTGATTTGGTTTCACAAATATTGTTTTAAATGGGTACTCGTTCATGCGTGAAAGGTCGTGCGATTTTGCACCCTCTGCCGCAGGTGTCCCAAACTTCTGTAGCAAGAAAACCATTTTTTGAAGGTCCTGGAGGAGGTGCGCGACTGGTCATGCGAATTTGCACCCTGTGTCGCATCTTCATCCTTCTTTAAGAGCAAGTTTGAAGATTGCCGCAAAATTCTCGGCAGCGTGCGAGGGCCATTCGATTCACACCTGGTGTCGTACAAAGCCCAGAAATCGAGAAAAAGATTGCGGGCTAGCAACTTCGGTTCAATTTTTCAATCGTGTATACTTGGGAATTGTATCGTGTAAAGCATCTACCATATTCTCTTGCATCAATACTATAACTCTACAGTTTTATTTTACCCCAAAATGCTATAACGTAGGTCTAGGGCAGATCAAATATGGCATCAACATGCTGTAAAATTATTTACGTTTTCGCTAGTACAAATCTGAAGTCAAAGTTTGGGCATAATAATCCGAGGAAATCATTCTTAAACATACTCATACTATTTCTAAAGCTTTTACAACATGCATTTCATAAATTGATATGTGTTTAAGAATGATTTCATGCATTTCACGGATGTAAAAGTAAAAGTTCAATATTCATGTAATTTGGAAGACAGTGGATTTCATGTATTGATGTATGTTATGAAAGAATCAAATACGATTACTCCTACCTTTCATAACTAGGAGCCACTACTGGATCACTACGAACCCGTTCTTCCTTTAGCTTTGAAATTTTGAGTTTTCGTGAAGAAGAAAAGTAAGACGGCAAGGGTTTGATTTGTGTGGAAACTTAGGTATTTATAGAGCTAGCTTAGGTCAAATCTCGTGGGTTAAGTTTTAGGTAAGCGAACAAAACAATAGTATGGCAAGAATTGGTTGAGAATCAATTAAAATCTGGTATTGATACTTTCCAAAAATTTAAACATGTAGGTTTCGGGAGGATGTGCTACAGGACATACTGAAAGACCTGCGAAATTGTACTATTTCGCACGCGGTGCCGCACCAGCCTGGTCCTTTTCAAAGATGTAAAATTTCTATTAGGGGCGTTCGAAAAAATATAATTCTTATTAAGGGCGTAATTTTTTAATATTTATTTTTATGGGCATTATATTATCTCTAATAAATACCCAATTAAAGAAAGACTTTCGTATCCTTCAATTAAACTCTTTCCCGAAGAAGGAGTTCTCACCTCATTTGTTCTTGTCGTTCTTATCTTCTTTCTTTCTTTTTTCCCTCTCATTTTTAGCAGATAAAGTGGATTTTTAATTTTAAACCCAGTAAAACACATCTTCTTGTTTTTTCCTGTAGATTTTGTTTTTCTTCTCCAGTCCCTAACTTTGTAAAGAAAGAAAACAGAGCAGAATTTGGTATGAGTTCTTGAAGATTTCGTCAGGCTTCTATTTTCTATAAAAGCTATCTACAGAATAGAACCATGATCATCAAACCCATCGCTTCAATTCTTATTTTAGAAAATAAAGTTTTTCGAGTTTCCTCCCTATCAAGGGATGTAGCAGCTGTAAAACAGCAGCAATTGATCACAGAGAGATCAATTGCAGCCAAAACAAGAACGATCAAAAAACTCAGAAAGGAAAAAGAATGAAGAACACTGAAATGAAGTTGAGAGAATTGGGGAAACTTTTCTGTATTGCTTTTGGAAAAAACGAAAATCTGTCTACAATAAATCCAATTTACAATATATATAGGGAGCTAATCCTACACCATCTATACAATCATGTTCCTACTGTGCACTTTAGCTAATTTTCAATAATGTGCACCTAACCGCACTAACCTCCACTAATCTCCAAAATTACATCATTTACATGTGATTATTTACAGCTATCAAATGGTGATTGGTCAACTTGCAAGATGGACAGCTCATAAGATGGCCAGCTCATCTTTTGAGCTCTGATCAACTGCACCTCAAGTGCAAGGATCTCTTCTGTGGATTTCAGAGACAAGTGGACTTCGGATGTGATCAGTTGAATCACCAAATTGCTCCAATGTGTTGCTAGCTGTTGCTGGATTTGTATGTGAAGATCTCTGCATCCCCCCCTCAAGTTGGACTTGGTGAAAATCAACCAAGCCTAACTTGGAAAGAAGATGATGAAAAGGAGCAGCAGAGAGAGGCTTTGTGAAAAGATCAGCAATTTGATCATTTGAGGAAACATGCTGAGGAATGAGAAAACCATCTTTGAACTTATTTCGAACAACATGGCAGTCTATATCCAAATGTTTGGTACGTTCATGGAAGACAGGGTTGGCTGTGATGTGAATGGCAGCCTTACTATCACACCAAAGAGGAATAGGGAGAGAAACAGCCACATGCAAGTCATGAAGAATGTAGGAAATCCATTGCAATTCACAAGTAGTCACTGCAAGGGCCCTGTACTCAGCTTCAGCAGTGGAACGAGATACAGTTGACTGTTTCTTGGCTTTCCAAGAAATAAGAGCATCACCTAGAAATACACAGTATCCAGTAATAGACTGCCTTGTGATCTTGCAGGCTCCCCAATCTGCATCACAGAAGCCTTGAAGATGCAGAGAGGAAGCAGCAGGGTAAAAAAGACCTTGAGAAGGGGTACCTTTGAGATACTTAAGAATATGAATAGCAGCAAGCCAATGGGATTTTCTGGGAGCTTGCATATACTGGCTAAGTTGCTGAACAGCATGTGTAATATCAGGTCTGGTGAAATGCAGATACAACAGCCTGCCTATGAGTCGTCTATATTGATGAGGATCTGAGCAAAGAGGGGATGAAGTATCTGCAAAATCAATGCCTGGAACTGCAGGAGTAGTAGTAGGCTTGGCCTCAAGAACACCTGCATCTTCAAGAATATCCAAAATGTACTTTCTCTGATTGAGATAAAGACCATCAGGACTGCGAGGTGTTCTTTATCTCAATCAGTTTGGATCAGGTTTCTTGTTCATATAGGTTCCTTTGTAAGAATTATCCAGCTTCTCAACTGTATTTCGAACCAAACATGCAGTGTTATCACCAGAGTTAGCAAAGACTACTGGAAACTGCTTCTTAGGTTCAACCTTTTGTACAATTGAATAGGCTTTATTTGCTGTTGGCAAAGGCTCCATAATCAGGATTTGGCTCCTTGTCATATCATAACAATCATCTAGTCCCATAAGGAACTGCATTAGCATTGTCTCAGACTCTCTCTCAAACATCTCTTTGGAGGCACCACAATTACATATAGGAAGAGGCCTAATCTGAATCAATTCATCCCAAAATTTCTTCAACTTGTTATAGTATTGAGCTAGGGTGAGAGTGCCTTGCTTAGTGGAGTTCATCTCCTTTCTTATATCATAAACCATTGTGCCATGACCATCGCCATACCTCTCAGCAATTTCTAGCCACAGATCCTTAGCTGTGGGGGCGTAGATGAAAGCATCTGCTATTTCCTTGGACATAGAGCTCAAAATCCAAGAGATAACCATACAGTCTGCTTTCTTCCATTTTGTGAAGTCAGTTGAAGTTTCAGGAGGTGATCTACCTCCAGGAGCTATGAAACTCAACTTCTCTTTTGCTCCCAAGGCAATCAGCATTGATCTTCGCCAGGAGAGGTAGTTTCCTTCAGTCAGCACACTTGAAACCAAAGAAACATTTGTGTTTTCATTTCCTTTCACCATCATTGAGTCTTCCAATTGAAAGATCTCACCTCCACTGCTTTCTTCGCTGTTTCTGTTGTCCATTCCAAATCTTTCAGTCACCAGGAATAGTGAAATAGCACAAACGAGTTCTCTGATACCATGTAAAACAGCAGCAATTGATCACAGAGAGATCAATTGCAGCCAAAACAAGAACGATCAAAAAACTCAGAAAGGAAAAAGAATGAAGAACACTGAAATGAAGTTGAGAGAATTGGGGAAACTTTTCTGTATTGCTTTTGGAAAAAACGAAAATCTGTCTACAATAAATCCAATTTACAATATATATAGGGAGCTAATCCTACACCATCTATACAATCATGTTCCTACTATGCACTTTAGCTAATTTTCAATAATGTGCACCTAACCGCACTAACCTCCACTAATCTCCAAAATTACATCATTTACATGTGATTATTTACAGCTATCAAATGGTGATTGGTCAACTTGCAAGATGGACAGCTCATAAGATGGCCAGCTCATCTTTTGAGCTCTGATCAACTGCACCTCAAGTGCAAGGATCTCTTCTGTGGATTTCAGAGACAAGTGGACTTCGGATGTGATCAGTTGAATCACCAAATTGCTCCAATGTGTTGCTTAGCTGTTGCTGGATTTGTATGTGAAGATCTCTGCAGCAGCCAAGCTAATAGCTGCATATAAGGCACAAGTAAGACTCTGATTTCTGCAGAAATGGGCGTGGTCTCAGTCCCAGATTCTGCAAAAATGAAACAGGGACAACTCACCTAAACAAAGCTTCCAAGTTCCAACGTCCAAAAGAACCCATGTCTTCTAGAAATTTTTTCTTTCCTTACCTCAACAATTATGCACAAAAGGTTTTTTTGTTAGTTTACTCAGAATCAATACAGTACTAAAAAGAAGTAAAATGTTTCCTCGGCATTTTTTTTTTATTTCAGTAAGTTTAAGTGCAGCCCGGCCATATCGAAGAATATATTAGCTACATTACATCAAAACTTTCCCACTCATATTTATCCCAAACTAACATAAACAATTCAACCCTTTTTTTATTATCTCCAACAAGTTATTTCCATACTCAATCCATCAAATACTGGTTTCCTGTTAATCAAACGAAGGGGAATAAAACTATCAGTTGGAGTCATTGACACATAAGTTCGGGATGAACGGCTATCTTCTCCTGCCTACAGGTGAATTTCTACTGCCCTTTTGTTCCTTTCCAAATCTGGTACGAGAGATTTGAATTTTGAAGGACGTTGTGATGTTTTTTCTTAGTTGAAAAAGATTAAGGGAGATAAGAAAAAAAGAGAGATGAAGAGGTTCTGGGTTTCTGTGAGAAAAGATGAAGAGATTTCTAGAAGGATAAATAAGTCTTTTTCTAATTATAAATTTATTAAACATATATGAATGCCCATAATAATAAATAGTAAAAAGTTACGCCCTTTATAATAATTATGTTTTTTCGACCGCCTTTAATAGAAATTTTCCCTTCAAAGATCGTGGTCTCTTAAGCGTGGTCTTTTATGCTCCTTTCTTAAGTGTTCGTCTAGGTGGTCAATTACATTATCCTTTTCATAACCTTATCCTAACAAGTGACCAGGCCCGATCCTTAAAATTCAAAGGCCTAGGGCAAATTTTCCAATTTTTTTTAATAAGGTAAATAATATCAATAAATTCTGATGAATTTTTAAACTTGTTTATAAGAAAATTAGTCTTTTATGTATTACTTTAAATATTTTCATAATTTTTTTGGCTTGAGAAAATTTTGAGAAAAAAGAGAACAAAACATACAAATTAAGAGGAAAAAAAAATGAAAGGCTAAACAAATTTCTGAAAAAAGAATGGATGAAAATTAGAAAAGAATTAATGTTATAATAGTAAAAGTAAACTAGAAAGTATAGAGGAAAAAGAAAAATTTTAAAGTGAAAAAAAAAAAAAGAAAGTTAATATTACTAAGTAGGAAGCCATTGTAGGAGGAGGGTTGGAGTACTGCAATGGAGTAGGAAAGGAATGAGAGGAAAGCACAAACCCGTATGTAAAAAACAAAAGAAAAACTTAATTTGATGACGAAAAAAAATAACGAAAAAGCTTGGGGGCCCTTGCAAATTTGGATGAATTATTATTTGGGTGAATTCACCTTTTGGTCACTATACTTTGCAAAGGTTTAGATTTTGGTCATCATACTTCAAACTTCTATACGTAGTCACCGTACTTTTATTTTTACTTTTTTTAATCACTTCATTAAATACGGCAACGGATCACTTTTTCTTAGGGCCTTTTCGTCCTCACAAATTCTTTACTCACATATCCCTCTTTCCTTTTGTTTTTTTTTTTTATTTCCTCACTCCCTCCTTTAATTTCTTTTTAGTCAACCCCACCCCCTTTTCTGACTGGGGATCCTATAGTCCCGGACTAGAGGGTATCCCAAGGATTGTAAGTACAATCCAGAGGTGGGGCCCACATTTCACCCACAGCTTACTCCTAAATTGTGCTATTAATCCAAGGGACACTCTCTAGTCCCGGACCAGAGGATCCAATCCCCATTTTCCCTCCCTCTACCAACTCATTCCCTCTCTCTCCAATTTCCATTGCCCTCACCATCCCCTTCTCCCTGCATCTGATAAAAAACACCCACCTTCACCTTCGTCCTCGTCTGTATCTCCCCCTCCCTTGCAATTCCTCCCTTCATCTCCCCCTCCCTTATAATTCCTCCTTCTTCTTAATCTGCATCTGATAGGTAAGGGTGACTTTTGATTTCTCGACAGACTGCGTCGAAACCATGAGTACTCATCCATGGCCGCTCGGATTTAGTTCTCTCCTTCTCCAGGCTGAGCAAGGACTCGATAAAAAAGCTGGTGCTACATTGTTGACATCAAACCATAATTTTAAGGAGGCCGATTATTGCTCTGAGCCCCTCTTTCCCTCTCTATCATTGTTCTCGCTTCTCACAAGGAAGTCACCTACACTCCGCCAACGTTTCCTCCGCCACTACTTCAGATCTATTTTGTCCGCCGCTATTTTTTTTCTTTTTTTTCTGTCTTTCTTATTAGGGTGTTTGAGTGCATCGCAAATTAAGAAGAAGAAGAATTGTGGCCCCAAATCCTTCACCCAACTAAAAGTAATAGAACATATCTAGATTCAACGTAATTAAGTCTTGCGAAAAAAAAAAAATTTGTAATTAAGTCGGCCATATAATAAGATGATTATGTGTAGATTCAATTTTTCTTTTTCATTCTTGGGGTGATGATAATCTTAATCAGCAAAAAAAAAAATTAGATGGTGGCTGGATGGGTGGTGAAGATAGTGGTTGTCTTTTTCAGTTATTAGGTTTCAGTGACAAGAGAAGTATAAATGTTATTATTTATAATATTGGGGTGTTAATCCTAAAAAACTAATAATGCAGGGGGCAAAATGTGATTATGCCAAAAAAATCAATGAACAATATTTGTTCTAAAAAGGACGTTGTTTCAAAAGAGGATGAAAATGCCCTTTAAAAAGTTGTCCGTTAGTGACTTAACGATCGTATTTAACGCAGAGACTAAAAAAAATATGCTAAAATGAAAGTATAGTGACTACGTATAGTATTTTTTAAAGTATAGTGACCAAAAGTTGAACTTCTGCAAAGTATGGTGACCAAAAAATGAATTCACCTTTATTATTTAGCAACAAATTGGACCTATGAATACTTAAAAAAAAAAAAAAAAAGAGTATGTGTTGTTTTTAGAAATAAAATTTTAGTTTTTGCCATAGTATATGCGATTTTTCAAAATTTAGAAATAATTATTGGACCTATGAATATTTTTTTAAAAAAATTGGGCCTATGTACATTAATCGCCATAGTATGTGCTATCAGAAATAAGAATTTAGTTTTCGGTGGCAGATATTATAATCCTCTTGCATGCTTTGAAAAGGTAAGGAATTGGAAGAAAACAAAAATTTTGATTTGAAAAGAAAAAAAAATGGCAGCGCAGGGCCTCAAAATTATTTTTTTTTATGTATTATCACCAAATTGGGCCTTCATAATTTTTCCTTTTTTCCTTCAAAAACGGGCCTAGAAGATTATGTTTTAGCCCCCCAAAATAAAACCCATATATATACATATATTATAATAAATTATATATATTGGGTCCCTAAAGTAGATGGGTCCTGGTCCGCTGCCCAAGCCCGCCCTGCTTCAGGGTCGGCCCTGCAAGTGACTATCACATTCATTCCGCGTAAATCATCATAAACACAAAATTCATTCAAGGCATAGAAAATCCAAAACACAAAAATAGGCCGAATGTCAAATTATCATTTTGGCCTTCAAATTAAAGGAAATTGTTTTTCGAAAATTTTGGGGTACTCTCACAATTATCATCAAATCTCACCTACATATAGAGGAGATTTAAATGATGCCAAAGGGCTGGAGCATGCTGATAATATTGAAATGTTTGACACTACATGATGCGAACGCCCCTAGCGCATGGACAAGTCCAGCTCAAGGAGATCCAGAAGATGGTGCAGAGAGTGTAGCTGAGATTCGAGTGCTGCATCGAGTCCCGCCAATGCTCAACGATCCAAATCCATATCAGAGAGATCCATTCATAGATATAGTTGGGTCAATGACTCGAAAGAGGACTGCAAAGCTCAAAGCAGACCTTGCAAACTTTGTTCAAAGGTGTGCTACAGAAGCCCAGCTCATATCTAACTCCAATGAACTCAATGAGAAAGAAAGACAGCTTACAAGAGTTACCCTACTCTCCAGCAAGGTGGAACTGGAAACTACAAGTCTTTTTAGTGAAGAAATGGAGATTTCATAAAGTTTAAAGAATTTTAGAAGTGAAATGTTTTTGAGCTTCTGAAACGATTCTGGAAGCTTCCAGAAGCTTCTTACATCTATGCCATCATGCTACATCAATTGGGGCCGAATTCCCTTAAGTCCATCTACTTCAAATTCGGTCAAGCCCAACAAGCTCACAAGAAAGCCCATATGAGAATTAGGGTTTTACTTAGGGTTCTAGGGTTTAAGAGAAATTAAGGTATTATGCATGTTACCTAATTCTCTTCATAGTTTCCTCTTTTTAGTTCTCTTTTATTTTTTGGAGTTTCCTTTTCTTTTTCAAAGGTGAATTCCGAATTCCCTTTTCTCCTTTTTCTTTTTTTTTCGGTTTTTCCTTTCCTTTTTAAGGAGAGAAATCCAAGTTCTTACTTTTCTTTTCTTCCTTTGACTTTTCAGCAATTCCAAATCCTTTTGGCAGCCAACTTTCTTTCTAATTTTTTAAGAAAACCACATTTTGGTTTCCAAATCTTTTTGGCAGCCGAATTCTTTTGGTTTCCATTCTTAGGTATTTTCCTTATTTTCTTTTCCTTGTATTTTTGCACACTTCTCCCTATATATGGGGGTGCTGCAGTTCATTATTTTTCAGTGATTAATTGAATGAAAGTTTATACTTTATTATTCACTCTTCTTTATTTTGGCTTAAGTAATTTGCATGCTTGTTAATTGCTAAAGTACAGGAACTATAGGCTAATTAGATAATTGCTTTATCTAATTGCATGCTTTGTTTCGCCTCTAGAATTCATCACTTAGTTCAAATTGCGTGTTTAATTTAACTTGTTAAATTAGTAGTCTGCCGAATCCAAGGGTAAGGATTCTTGAGTTTTGAGAGCTACTTCTTGCATATAGACTTTCCTTGGAAATTTTTCGCATTAAGTTCTTGTTTTCACAAGTTGAAATCAAGGGTTCACATCAATTGGTATCAGAGCCTCGGCTGTTTGCTCGACAGGAGAAGGTTGGCGTAACCC
The DNA here is from genome assembly GCA_016801395.1 of Leptodermis oblonga. Lineage (NCBI taxonomy): Eukaryota > Viridiplantae > Streptophyta > Magnoliopsida > Gentianales > Rubiaceae > Leptodermis > Leptodermis oblonga. Next base: position 13,561,155 of record CM028755.1, on the reverse strand, counting down.
GATCAACTCATAAGGTGTTTTCTTTTCCTTAACTCTTCGTTAAATTCTTAATTTTGTGGAAAAGATTACTCCTTTTTGAGAAATTTTTTTTCTTACATTGAATTAATTTCGGTTTTTTTGCTGCTGTTTCTGATCTTGAAAACCGAAATTAAAAAGCACAAAAAAGGGTACCTGAACAAAAAAAAAAAAAAAAAAGCAAAGTTTGAGAAAGCCTCATTCTGTTTTTGCTGTTTTGTTTGGGTTGATTGGGTTGTTTTGCAATTTTTATCCCTCTTTTGTAATTGTGGGGAGTTTTGCGGTTGATGTTAAGCAGCTCACTTTGTGCAATTGTGATTGGTATGCCTATGCTTGAGACATTAGTTTTGAATTCTTGAAAATATATTGGATTCTTGAAATTGTGTCGTGGTGCTGCCAAAATTTTCTAAAATTGCTTAAAGGGATAATTTTTCACATGCTTATGTCTTTGTGGCAAAAATTGAGTAAGAATTGTTTCTCCAAGGTTTAAAGTGTACTTGTAAAGTTGATAGTGTTCGATTACCGACACTACTTCCCACAGCACTGCACTCCAAAACCTAAGAGGAATATTTTCTTCATTGGAAATCTTCTTCTCTTTCCTGTGTACTTGCAAAATTGATAGTGTTCGATTACCGACACTACTCCTCACAACACTACACTCAAAAATCTGAGGAACTTTTCTGCCCCTTGGCTCTGGTTGTGTGCAGGACTCTTGTTTTCAAAAAAAAAAAAACTTGGATAATTAGTGGGAATTGGTTTCTTGATTACCTATTGGGAGGGTCATTAGATCTTGGGTAGTTTAATTACTTCCTAATTTTTTTCAAATCTGCTAATTGTTCTTGTTTTTCAATTGAATTGCCCTGCTTCTTTAGCCTTGTTAACCTTTTTGTGCTACCTTGTATGTTTACTCTGAAAATATAGCTTGAATCTTGTCTTCGTGCACTGTCATTATCTCTGAACTTTGAGGGCTTCTCCCCGAAAGTTCCTTACCGGTGTACTTCTTATTTGAGCTATACTACAAAATTTCTTTTTGGAAAAAGGTGTTGAACCAAGTGTCTATTTCGAAATTTTTTTGCTACTTTCCTATATAGTTGTTGTGCTTGTGTGATTAACTGTTGCTTGTTACCTTTGCCAAAGTAATCTGTGAAAACTTTCTACAGGACTGAGGTAAAAGGCTGAGTGTTACAGCATACAAGGGCCGCCAACCCTAAAGAGCGATACACTGGTTTGTGTGTAGTTCGTTAGGAGGGGCACTAGGGGGGTAAGGTTACTTTTACTCACTTTTACTTGTTCTTAGCAGGATCTTTTCTGGTTACTATGTCAGGGGGTAGTTCTAACATCAGTAATGAACAACTCCTGGCTGCTATTGCGAACTTGACCAATCAGTTCAACACTCAGCTCGCTGACCTAAGTGGTGAGGTCGCAGAACTCAGGGCCACCCATGCTCATCAACCCCCGGAGATAGAGGAGGACAGTGCAACTCCTCAAGGCGGTTCCAGCAAGTCCTTTGACGGTCTAAGTCAGTTGAAGACATCCGTGCCTTCTTTCGCTGGAGGTACGGACCCCAAAGTATACTTAGACTGGGAGATCAAGATGGAGCGGATCTTTGAGCTTCACTCGGTTCCCCGAACATAGGAAGGCTCCTCTCGCCATCGTGAACTTCACCGACTATGCTCTTGTTTGGTGGAATCAACAGATGGACATGAGACGGAACACCAGGCCCATGCCTGCTCGTGCACTCCCTATTAATTGGTTTGATCTCACAACAGAGATGCGCAAGACTTTTGTACCTGCTTATTATTTTCGTGCATTGTATAAGAAATTACATACTCTTGTGCAAAGGGCTTTAACTGTTGATGAATATTTTAGAAAGTTGGAGGTGGCCAAAATTAGGGCTAATGTAATAGAAGATGAGGCTGCTAGTATAGCTCGTTTCTTAGTGGGCTTAATCGTGAGATAGCTTTAGCAGTTGGATTACATAATGCTGATTCTTTAACTAATATGTTCCATAAATCCAGGGTGATGGAGGAGAACCTGCAGACTGTTCCCCCTGTTCGAACACCTGCCAGCAATCAATGAAAGAAGACTCTGGCATCGCCATCCTTTCCGGCAAAGAAGCCATTCTACTCAGAGAAGAAAGCTATTCAGCCTGCTCAATCAACTCCTGTTTCTTCAGCTAAGTCACCTTTTACTCCTAAGCCGTCTATCAGTAATATAACTTGCCATAAATGTTCTGGTCGTGGCCACTACATGCGAGATTGCCCTAATGTCCACAAATTTATGTTGGGACAAGATGGTGAGTATGTTTCCGAAGAAGAAGCAGAGGATAATAATGTTGTCAATCCCTTTTCTGAATTGCCTGATGACAGTAAGTCTGATACTGAAGCAGATGTTCATCGGTCAAAATACAACACGCACCTGGCGATTGTTACTTGTACTTTGACTATTGCTGTTATCCAAGATATTGATCAAAGGACCACTATCTTCCATACCCGTGCTAAAGTTAATGGAGGTATTTGTGTTCTGATAGTTGATGGCAGAAGTTGCATCAATGTGGCCAGTGAATACATGGTCGACAAGCTGAAACTTCCCACAATCAACCATTCTCATCCGTACCGGCTTCAATGGCTCGACAACTCGGATGGCTACAGAGTGACTAAGCAGGTTCGGATCACTTTTTCTATTAGTAAGTTCAAATGATAGGTGACATGCGACATTCTCCCCATGGAGGCATGTCATATTCTGCTAGGACGACCTTGGCTCTTCGACATGAAGGTGACGCATGATGGAGTTTCCAACACCTACTTGATCTATCAATAGGGGAAGATCCATACATTTCTACCACTTTTGCCCCAGGAAGTTCGTGCTGAATCTGTTCGTATGAAGGACAAGCTCGCCCAGTGGGGTTCAGAAAAGCTGCAAGCTAAGGGAAAGGGTAGTAAGGCGAACTCTGATAAGCCTTCAAAAGAAGTTAAGACTAGTTTATTTGCTAGTGTAGGAGAAGTTGATCAAGTTTTAGCTCGGAATGGTTGTGTACTTATTCTTGTTCCTAAAGATCATTGTACTAACCCTGACGACATCCCTAGGGATCTCCCTATGGAAGTCCAATTTCTCTTGCAGGAATATGCAGATTTTTTCCCGAAGAGTTGCCGGCTAGGTTGCCCCCTCTTCGCGGCATTGAAAATCAAATTGATTTATACCTGGCTCATCTATTCCTAATCGTACAGCCTACAAAGCAAATCCTGAGGAAATAAAGGAATTGCAGAATCAGGTTGAGAAGTTGCTCGCCAATGGGCAGGTAAGAGAATCTCTAAGTCCTTGTGCAGTACCTGTTATACTTGTTCCTAAGAAAGATGGAACTTGGAGAATGTGTATGGACTGTAGATCTGTTAATAAGATTACCATTAAGTATCGGCATCCTATTCCTAGACTTGATGACATGCTTGAAGATTTGTATGGTTCTACATTTTACACTAAGATAGATCTCACACAGGGCTATCATCATATTAGAATGAAAGAAGGAGATGAATGGAAAACTACTTTTAAAACCAAGTTTGGGTTATATGAGTGGTTAGTGATGCCTTTTGGGTTAACAAATGCACCTAGTATTTTTATGCGTTTAATGAATCATGTGCTTAGAAAGTTCATAGGGAAATTTGTTGTTGTCTATTTTGATGATATCTTGATCTATAGTAGAAACAGGACTGAGCATGTTGAGCATATTAAATTGGCGTTGATTGAATTACGTGAACATAAATTGTATGCCAATGCGAATAAATGTACCTTCTATGTGGAAGAGGTTGTTTTTCTCGGTTTTGTTGTTTCTAAAGATGGTGTTACTGTTGATGACACCAAGGTAAAGGCTATTTGAGAATGGCCTACACCAAGTTCGGCCTCACAGGTAAGATCTTTCCATGGTTTGGCTGGATTTTATAGAAGGTTCGTGAAGGATTTTTCTACTAAGGCCGCACACTTGAACGAGTTGTGCAAGAAAAATGTACCGTTCTTGTGGGGACAAGCCCAAGAAAATGCCTTTACTGTTCTTAAGCATGATCTCACTCATGCACCTGTTTTAGCATTGCCTGATTTTGATAAAGTTTTTGAACTTATGTGTAATGCTTCGGGTATAGGTATAGGTGCTGCAAGACGGTAAACCTATTGCCTATTTTAGTGAGAAGTTGAAGGGAGCTGCCTTGAATTATCCTACTTATGACAAGGAGCTCTATACTGTAGTAAAGGCACTTGAGACTTGGCAACACTACTTGATGGCCAAGGAGTTCGTTGTTCATTCTGACCACGAGTCCCTTAAACACTTAAAGGGACAAGGTAAGTTAAACAGGCGTCATGCCAATTAGGTTGCTTTCATTGAAACTTTTCCTTACATTATCAAATATAAGAAGGGAAAAGAGAATATGGTGGTTGATGCATTGTCTCGAAGGTATGAAGCTCTTACTTTACTTGAACATTCTTCATTAGGGTTTTCATATCTCAAAGATTTGTATGCTTCTGATCCTGATTTTCAACTTTATATGAAGCATGTGAACATGGTGCATTTCAGAAATAATTGAGACATGATGGGTTCTAGTTTAAAGAAAATAAGTTATGCATTTCACGTAGTTCATCTAGGGAACTGCTGGTTCGTGAAGCACATAATGGGGGCCTAATGGGTCATTTTGGTGTAACTAAGACACTTGACATGTTAAAGGAACACTTTTATTGGCCTAAGATGCGAAAAGATGTAGAACAAATTTACTCACGTTGCATTAATTGTTTGAAGGCTAAGTCTACATCTAAACCTCATAGTCTTTACACGCCTTTGCCTATTCCAACTGTACCTTGGACTGACATATCTATGGATTTTATTCTAGGTTTGCCGAGGACTCAGAGAGGTAATGACTCCCTTTTCATTGTGGTGGACAGGATTTCTAAGATGGCTCATTTTATTCCTTGCAGGAAAACAGATGATGCTCGACATGTTGCCGATTTATTCTTTCATGGGATAGTTCTACTTCATGAAGTTCCACGCACAATTATATCTGATAGGGATGTTAAGTTCTTGAGTTATTTTTGGAAAACTTTGTGGTCTAGATTAGGAACTAAATTGTTATTTTCTACTTCTAGTCATACAAAAACGGATGGTCAAACTGAGGTGACCAACCGAACAGTAGGGAATTTATTGCGAGCACTGATAAAGTCTAATCTTAAATGTTGGGAACAGGTCTTACCGATTGCTGAGTTTACTTCCAATTGATCGAAACACTCATCAACAGGTTTCTCGCCCTTCGAAGCTGCCTACGGCTTCAATCCGTTGACGGTCATGGATTTACTGCCACTGCCCCTGAAGGAACAAACCAGTCTGGATGGCGAACAGAAAGCAGAAATTGTCAAGAGACTTCATGAGAAAGTTTGACTTCATCTTGAGAAGAAAAATGCTAAGTATGCCGTAAATGCAAATCGTCGGCGTAAGGCTGTGAACTTGGCACCAGGAGATTGGGTTTGGGTTCGGGTTCACATGCGAAAAGAAAGGTCTCCCGCAGCTCGACGGACGAAACTTCATCCACGAGGAGATGAACCCTTTCAAATTGTGTCTAAGATGGGGGATAATGCTTACAAGCTTGACTTACCAGGTGAGTATGGCGTTAGTATTTCATTTAATGTTGCTGACTTGTCTCCGTTTGATTATGATCTGGATGTAGATTCGAGGTCGAATCTTTTCAACCGGGAGGGGATGATGTGAACGCCCCTAGCGCATGGACAAATCCAGCTCAAGGAGATCCAGAAGATGGTGCAGAGAGTGTAGCTAAGGTTCGAGTGCTGCATCGAGGCCCGCCAATACTCCACGATCTAAGTCCATATCAGACAGATCCGTTCGTAGATATAGTTGGGCCAATGACTCGAAAGAGGACTGCAGAGCTCAAAGCATACCTTGCAAACTTTGTTCAAAGGTGTGCTACAGAAACCCAGCTCATATCTAGCTCCAATGAACTCAATGAGAAAGAAAGACAGCTTACAAGAGTTACCCTACTCTCCAGCAAGGTGGAACTGGAAACTATAAGTCTTTCCAGTGAAGAAATTGAGATTTCATAAAGTTTGAAGAATTTTAGAAGTGAAATATTTTTGAGCTTCTGAAATGATTCTGGAAGCTTCCAGAAGCTTCCTACATCTACATCATCATGCTACATCAATAGGGGCCGAATTCCCTTAAGTCCATCTACTTCAAATTCGGTCAAACCCAACAAACTCACAAGGAAGCCCATATGAGAATTAGGGTTTTACTTAGGGTTCTAGGGTTTAAGAGAAATTAAGGTATTATGCATGTTACCTAATTCTCTTCATAGTTTCTTCTTTTTAGTTCTCCTTTATTTTTTGGAGTTTCCTTTTCTTTTTCAAAGGTGAATTCCGAATTCCGAATTCCCTTTTCTCCTTTTTCTTTTTTTTTCGGTTTTTCCTTTCCTTTTTAAGGAGAGAAATCCAAGTTCTTACTTTTCTTTTCTTCCTTTGACTTTTCGGCAATTCCAAATCTTTTTGGCAGCCAACTTTCTTTCAAATTTTTTAAAGAAAACCACTTTTTGGTTTCCAAATCTTTTTGGCAGCCGAATTCTTTTGGTTTCCATTCTTAGGTATTTTCCTTATTTTCTTTTCCTTGTATTTTTGCACACTTCTCCCTATATATGGGGGTGCTGCAGTTCATTATTTTTCAGTGATTAATTGAATGAAAGTTTATACTTTATTATTCACTATTCTTTATTTTGGCTTAAGTAATTTGCATTCTTGTTAATTGCTAAAGTATAGGAACTATAGGCTAATTAGATAATTGCTCTATCTAATTGCATGCTTTGTTTCACCTCTAGAATTCATCACTTGGTTTGAATTGCGTGTTTAATTTAACTGTTAAATTAGTAGTCTGCCGAATCCAAGGGTAAGGATTCTTGAGTTTTGAGAGCTATGTCTTGCATACAAACTTTCCTTGGCAATTTTTCGCATTGAGTTCTTGTTTTCACAAGTTGGAATCAAGGATTCACATCACTACAACTGTCGGCGGCGGGCAAAGGGGGAGACCTCGTTTGCCTTAAATGATGGTATTATTTATTTGTAATTTTGTACCTCATACATGAAAATATTATATAAATTATACACGAAGTTTATTTATTGTAAATATGTGTCTTGTTCATAGCTATCGTCCATAGTTCATAGTGAAATGATCAACGTTTCATTATTAAGTTTAACTTTAAATAAATTGAAGAGAAAGGGAAAATAAAATCTTTGAAAGTGAAATTTGAATAAAATTGATGAAAACAACAAAAGATAGATTTTATAGCATTCAAGGATATTTAATTTTTTTGCCAATATAAAATTTTAGGGAAAATTTCTATTAAGGGCGCCACAAGAATCAAAATTATTAAATGGGGCGTAACTTTTTAATATTTATTAATAGGGGCGCTAAAATACATCCAAGGTATTTCTAATTAGTAATTGACTCTTTTATCCTTATTAATTAAATCAATGTCAATCCTACCATGTATGCCTCTATTATTCCTTTCTTCCCCACCAAATAGGCTTTAAACCCTAATTATTCCTTAAATTTCAATCGCAATGGTCGTAGGTAAATCCCTTCAAATCTCTACAATTTTTTTAGCAATGCATTCATTGTGCCCCGCTTTATGTTATTCATCTGCTGCAACAGCAAGGAATAAAATTTTTCATCGCAAGTTCTCAATTCAGATTTTCCAATTCACTTGGATCATGTTTGATTGAAAATTCCAGAATCTATGGATTTTTTTCAAATGTAAGTGCCTAGCGTTTTCTCTAAAAATTCCAGAACCTAAGACTAATGCGTCTTCCAACTAACCAAATTACGGAACATTGGTCTCCTATTACCAACATGATTTCATGCAAACCTTGTAGATTTGCAGCGTTTTCAGGATTAATATTGTAGAACGGCAAAGGCTGAAATTCTCCCACTACTGAGGAAGTGGCACGGCAGAATCTCCAATTCTCTTTTTTAGGCCACCAGCGCCGTCGCCCATGGTAAGATGATGATCAGTAACCCCCGAAGAAGAAACAAAAGTTTGGTCCGAGTTGTCTTTGCGTTTAGGGAAAAACTCTTGTATGATTTCCTCAAATAGTCCAGAAGAATCCGATGGGAAGAACTCCTCTTGATTTTCATTATTAACATCGCTGATCATATTAATTTGTAGTTGAAGTTTGAACACCGTACCAGACCAGCCTGTTTCTGCTCTTGACGTTGATTAATATGGAGGTAGTATTAACATTGACTTAGTCTTTTGTTAATTAGAAATACTCTGGACGTATTTTAATGCCCCTACTAATAAATATTAAAAAGTTACGCCCCTTTTAATAATTTTAATTCTTACAACGCCCTTAATAGAAATTTTCCCAAAATTTTAAACCTTCCCTGCATTCAATAAAAATGGACATGCTTTTAGTCCTTACGAAAACTAATCCTTCTGCCAAACAATCAAGCTCCTCCATCTGCTGTTGATCATTGGTTGGTATATGGATGGGTCCAAATGAAAATCCTATTCCCCAAATTTGAAGCTAGAACCGATAAGCTTCTCTTCTGTAATCTGATCCAACTTCTCAATCATCTCCGGAGTCAGATAATTCTTCCAATCCCCAACGATTCCCTTCCTGAAGAATGCATCATTTCCGATCTCAGTTTGGCCTGGCGCAACCACTTTTCCGCCCTTGTTCGCATCCAGACTGCTTAAACTCTCAAAACTGCACAACTTCACAATCTTTTCCGGCAGACCCGCCATCTCTTCTCGTCGGGAGAACGGTTTTCCCATGAACTCTGCCATGCTCTTCACGAAGAATGGGGTGTTCTTCTTCAGCTCTTCGTATTTCAAGAACATAACTTTCTCCGGCATTTCTTTGCTCGCTTTATAGTATCCCAGCGCATGATCCCAGTACGGCCCCCATGGGATCTTCCCTTCACAAAATTTTTCGAATCGATCCTCAAGCCTTATAACGTTTGCTTGTTCTCTGTTCTTGCCCATCAAGTGTTTGATGAAATGCCACTGTGATACAAAAGTATCTTTGGGTTCTCTGCAAATGTATATAATCTTGCAAGGATTGCTGAGTATGGAATTCGGGAGTGATGTGAATGGGGCATGGGTTGACAGGAGAGGAAGCTGTGGGTCTCTCTTTGGCGGGTTCTTCACGAGATCGATCTCGAGATAGGGAACAAGAGAATGGGATATGTTAGAAAGCAAAGGGCTGGAGAATTCGTCGAAAATCGATCTTGTAACGATGGCATAACACAGTGATTTCAGCCAAGTGAAGCCAGCTTTTGGGGCACTGCACAGTATGATATCGGTTGGAGTAGCTCTGAACTCTTGCTGAAGCGAAAGAGTTCCTTCTAAGAACATTAAAGGGTGCCAGAAGCCTTTGTATAAGTACAAATCTTTTGCCGGATTTCCGCTTTCTTCCCTGGGAAGTGTGGATATGAGTTCTTGATACTTGCTGTTGTTGGGAGTTTCGTAGCTGGCCATGGTGTTTTTGAGCTAAGGTTGCAGAGCAATTGTCGAGATATATATGATCGATACAAAGGATTAATCACCAACAAAATTAAGGCAACAAATTAATATATATGGTCAATAATGGTCGACTGTGAATACAAGAAGAGCATCAATGATGATTGATAAAGGTTGAATTTTGTACTTTTTGGAGGCAGAATCTTTGGCGGCAAAACAAAGAGGATGCCTGGCCGTTTGGAACTATATATGTCAAGGGACAAAGGACTTAGAAAAATGGCGAAAAAGCCTAAGGTCATCTATATCCTCTGAGAATCTACGGGACTATGGCGTATTTGATTGGCTAGGATTCTGACTTGGAAAATGGGGTTAGTCTTTTGTATAAAACGGATTCATGCAATATGGTTACTACTCATCAAACTAATTGATAGTGGTCTAAATACTATGTTAAAGTCATACAAAATAAGAGCATTACAATGACTACGTAAGTTCTTTCAAAATAGTTGAAAGAGGTAATTAGAATTCAAATAATTACTAATTAATGGTCATAAAGTTCACATTTAGTACGTAAATATTTAATTAACATGAAATACACGTGAGATATCAAAAGTAAAACATGGGGATTCGTATTCAATTTCTATACATATATATATATATATATATGAGTTTCTTCAAACAAACCATTCAGCCTTAGAATTTGTCATTGTATTAATTAGTTATGCGATTGTCTATTCAATTGCATATGCCAAATTCAATAGTTTTTTATATCTATATTATCGAAGAAAAAATGCAACTTGCATATATGATTGAGATCAACATCGCAATTTATTTAGTAGATATTAATTAAAAACCAGTAAGATCCATACGATCAACATCACAATTTGTTTAGTACATTAACGTACAAAGCGCCTTTAAATTATATTGTTTTAGCTGGTTCTTCATAGCAAGGTTCTGTAGGTTCCAACAAAGAAACTATACGTGAGCCAATAATTAACTGTAACCCAAGGAGAGTATTGTACTCTTGCGCCACATTCACCTAAACATTGAAATACTGGCCAGTAAGATTCTTGATCAGAAGTACTTGCCCATTCGAATCAAACTTGTACCCATAATGATTAAGGATCCGAGGTTGTTGCTGAACCATGACGTTTACCGCCACCCAAAAAGTTCCGAAAACCAGGGCTCTTTTTATATTGAGCGGAAAACCGGTAAGATTCAGCAGAGGTACGGTTGTTCCCGCGTTGGGGAAGACGAGCCTATACTTGAAAACTTGCTGCGTGGAGCGGGAAGAGTGCACCACGACGTGCCGTCTGCGCTAACTGCAGGCCCGACCGGGCCCGGAAGACCCTGTAACAACACTCTCACTGGCCTCGTATTGATATTGTATTCCAACAACCTTCCACTTGTACTTCCCGAAGGAAAGAGTTTCCCTGGCTGAGAACGAACACGAACATTCACGAACAAGGTCGAGTTCGGCTCGATAAAAACGTTCACGAACATGATTTTTAGGCTCGATAATAAACGAACACAAACACGAATAATGTGTTGAAAGCTCGTTAATGTTCGTGAACATGCTTGATTAAAATATTAACTATATAATATAAATAAAATAAGTATATACAATATTAAAATTTTAAATAATACAAAGAATTGAATCTTTATATATATTTATATGTACATAGATATCAATATATGAGTTTAAATTAAATTTTGATTTTTATGTAAATTGATATAGTATATTAAATTAACTAAAAATTATAATTTTCTGTTAGTTAATAAGAGATAGAACGCACATGAATGTTCATGAAAAAGCTCGGCTCGGCTCGATTAATAAATAAACGAACACGAACAAGATATTAGGCTCGCTAAATAAATGAACAATAAATGAACACGTCAAAGCTCGGCTCGTTATCACCCCTTTCCCTTGTAAAAGATCCCTAACAATTAAAGACGGTCACTCATTGAGTTTGTTTGATATGTAAAACTTCATGTTTAAATTTGAATGTTGAATAAATTGAAACTAAAATACTAAATTGATTAATTGAGTAGTTGAAATCTCAATGTATAATATTGAAATCTTAATTTCGAGCATGTAAATCAAGATCTTTATCATTCAATGGCGTTTGATAAATAAACTGATCTAAATGTGGAAATACAAATACATATATATATATATATATAATTTTACATTGAAACATTATATTTCTTCCGTTCCATTAATTAGAAGAGTCTATTTTGAAGAACATTTTTTGCTCTATGAAAAAACGAGTTCACTTTCAAATTTTTGGCTCATCATACATTTACTAATATAATTACGTGTTGTTTATAATTAGTCTATACTTAAATAGTAAGGATATGAATGAAACAATTGATGTCAAATTAATTATTTTAAATGTTGTACCTTAATATTCATAAAAAATTATATATTGTTGAAAATTGACTCTTTTAATGAAATAACGGGAGTATATGGTGAATGAAAGAACATATAAAAGAGATGAACGAATGGTGTTTATATAAATAGGTAAAATATATAGGTTATTGATGTGACGCAAAAATTACAATGAGGGAACGATGCTTCTTCGCGGCCCTTATGAACTCTTGAAGACAGTAATAGCCCAATCCAAATGAAGCTTTGAGGAACACAATGGCCCAACTTGAGATGAGCAATTTGAGGGATGAACTAAGTAGGGTTGCTGAGCTTTGACAAAGAGGATGAAGCTTGATGATTTTGCACTGCTCCGTTCAACAATTGATGATCAATTCAGAAAAGGAGCGGGGCTTTCCCCCCTGTATAGGCTCCGACGATCAAGTCAGTAATATGAAAGAGATAAACAATATAGAACAAGAGTGTTCAGGGAAATTGTAAATGAGAGATTAGCTTAAGAAATGCTAGTGAGAATTGCCAGAAATTGCTTATTGGAACTTACTTGAATGAGGCTTGTGCCTGAGTATTTATAAGCTTATTCTTGATGGTTCCGTTGGGTCATGAAGACATACGCTCCCACTTACTCTTTTTGCAATGATGGTTTTTGCCGTTCCCGGAAAACTGGCTTTAACTTGGGCCCCATTGTCATTATTGCTCTGCATGTACTAAAATAAAGGCCCTACCATGATATCTTACAATAGTATCTTTATTTCAGATCGGTTTCACCGATCTAACCTTTGCATGAGTTACCGATCTAAATGAGTTTTACCATTTGACCGATCTTAACTTTATTAAGCTTTTACCGACCTGGCCTTCTTGAGTAGAATTACACTTTTCCAACTTTTTCGAGCTGAGTTTTACCGATCTAAGGTTCTTAAGTTAATATATAAACTTTTCTGACCTAAGCTTTTACGAGCTTATTAAGCATTTAAGACCGAGCTTAAGCTTTCATATCTGATCTATAATTATGACAGACTTGGTTTGTATGATTTTTCCGATCTGAACATGGATCTGGGCTTCTTTGTCTTTTACTGTTTCTTTGTTTTAATTAATTGGGTTAGGCCCAATGGGGATTTCAATTTTATGCACATCAACAAGCCCCCCCAGTATTAGGTTTTACCGATCTAAAACTTAATACTCCTTGGATTTCCCGAGCTAAGGCTTAGCGTAAAGGATATGAATTTCTAAATATTAACCCGAGCTAATTTTCCGAGCTAAACAACATCCATATTTTATTTGTGACTTAGGCATTTATCCATTGTTTATCTGACCTATAATTCATAGCTTATGACTGATAAAAAAGGGAAAATATGATGACCGACCTATAAAATACTGTATCATCCAATGTATAAGTAATAATTGTAGTACCGATCTAAAGAATTTGAACAGTTTTTGGACAAATAAAAGCAATCATAAAGGCCTACCTTTTGCGTTACCCTAGATCGGGATTTCGAAGAGGCAGATTAATCTGCCCATGCCTTTACGTCTATCGATACACCTTCCAAGGTCATTGATGTTCCCGAAGTGCCATTAATGAACACAGTTTTTGGTCTGCCCATGCTTCTTCGATTTCCCCAAGGCTCCATTATAAAAATGGTGAGAACAACAATCAATTGCCACCATTTGCTAAACTGCTTTCCTGAAAGAACAAAAAAGAAGTAAATTCTTTACTTTCCTGCCGCCAGTCGGAGTCTTCAAATTTTGCCGGAATCCAAAAGTATTATTTCTCCGCTCCGTCGATCTCATTTATATTGTAGCTTTGTTGTCACCCTCGTCCCGTCGGCTTCTTTTTGTCCCTGTTCGTCTGTCTGCAATGGCTTCAGAAAAGAGTTTCGGTACCGGAGCGTCGCATCAAGTTCCAGCTGCAGGTGAGTGCGTTCTTTCCCTGCTTGATTCTTTTAAGTTTTTGCAAATTATACATAAAATTTTACCTGTTATTTATGCATGATTTTGGTACTGCTTTATGTAGATTCGGTCGTCACCCATGAGTTTAAACCTCAAGATATAGCTTCGGAAATAACTAAATCAGAGCTAGAGAAAATTAGGTCAGACAATCATATAAGCCCAACTATCCAGATCCGCTTACCGACTTCCGTAGAAAGGATAAATAGCACTTCTGATGAGAATTGGGTCGGTGTTTATGAATATCACTTGAAGTTTGGGCTAAGGTTCCCTGTTCCCGATTTTTTAAATGAGATGATGGATTTTTTTCATATCGGGCTGAGCCAGCTAGTACCTAATGCTTTTAGGTTTTTGATAGGATTTGTGTGCGTATGCGTTGGGGCTGGGATCCGACCCTCGATAGATTTGTTTTTTCAATTTTACACTGCCCGCTCGTATCCTTATGGCCAAGGGTGGGTAACTTTTCAAAAACGTAGGAATAGCCCTATCCTTCTGACTGACTCCCCGGATACTAATAAAAATTGGAGGGCTAGATATGTTATGGTAAAGGCCAATGAAGCAAACTTACCTTGTCGTTGGTCTCAAGTGATACTCCCGGCTGATCAAACCCGAGATATATCTAACCCTATAGTGCAGTCAGATTATAAAATTTTAAGAAATTATACCTGTACGGTTAAATACTCGGCTAGGTCCCCTTCAGAGGGTCTTCTGGTTTGGGCCGGGCTGAGCCAAGCCCCTGGTGTGAAAGGAGAATGTAAATACCTGTCCCTTAAACTTTTTATTTATGATATCCTCTTCCTTCATAGCTCGGTAATTTTGATTTTTGCATGTTGCTTGTTTTCAGGTAGTCTCGGCGGGTTCGGAAGGAAGAAAAAAACCAACAAACCGGCTGCAGCTTCAGATCTTCAAAAAGATCGGCTGAGATCGATCTTACAGATGAGGTAGAGGTTACCGATCCACCCAGCTCGGCATTGATGACCCGGGTCGCGAAAAAGAACAGGCCGTCCCCTGAAGAAATCCAGGCAGCTAAGGCTGCCAAAGCTCCACAAATTCTGTCGGGCCCCCCTACTGGAGCCGAGCTGCCTAGTTCTGATGATTTGTTGGGTCCCGCAGACCCAGTGACCAAAGAGAGGGTCATCGTGCTAAGAGATCAAAAGGCGAGACCGATCTCCCTAGCTCGGCCTATTCACCAGGTCGATTTGTCGGAGCCACCACCAGAGGATCTTATGCCATTTCAGGAATTGGCGGCCGAGTCTTCTCAATCTTTCGAGGAGATTATCCGAGCTAACGAGAAGCTCCGGGACCATTTGAATGAAGTGGTGGAACAGGAGGCCCTTATAGCCTCGCATATAAAAAAGGTGAAATTCCAAACACACCTAAAAAATTTTCTGAAGTAAAGGATTACCCGGGACATTATTTTCACAATATCCTTGTCTCGTATTTTTGCAGGTCTTGTTTAATTATGCGGCTACAAACAGAAGAACGACAGCTTTGGATATCCTAGCCCAAAGCTATGAGCTGGAGAGATCGAAGAATCCGACCAAGGTCGTGGATGATCTGCAGCTACAGTTGGGAATCGAAAAAAGCAAAAATTCGAAACTGGCAGCTGAAAAAACCGGGCTAATGAAACAATACCAGGATCAGCTTTCGAAATCGAGCCAGCTGGAGACCAAGATTGTGGGCCTGGAAGCCGATGTGGACATTCTGAAGAAAAGTGAGGCAGCCCTGCTTAAAGAAAGATCCAGCTGGGCGAAAGAAAAAACTGACCTGGAGAAAGTTGTAGAAGAGGCTACAAAGACTGCAAAAGAGGCCAAAAAAGTTGCAGAAGAGGCTACAAATAAGGCTGCAGCGATGGTCAGCTCGGAAGAGGTTGAAGCATCTCGCCAGGCCGAACTGAAGACTTTTAAAGAAGGGACCCTGCTGGAGCTGATGAATCGGCGCTTTTTCGAGCTAATACAGTGCGGTTATACTCTGTGCTGGGACGAGCTAAAGAACTCCAGGTCGGCAGAAGGTGCTCCAGAAGACTCCATAGCCCAGAATTCTTTGCTTCCGGACGGACGAGATCCTTACGACCTAGTAGAAGAAATCAAGCAAGAATGCCGAGACATCGGTGTTCCAATTCCAGAAAAGGTCGAAGAGGATCCTGTGGTCGACCCCCAGGATATAGCAGATGAAGCCTCTCCCAAGCTCCTCCTTCCTGAGGTCGGCCTTCCCTTAGATCGGGCTTGCCCTTCCTTCCAACTGTGTGAGGAATGTAGGTAGCATGCCTAGATGCAGTTGCAGTGATGTAATTGGCTTTACACTTTGTAGAATTTTTTCTGATTCTGGTCCCTTTCGAAGAACTTTTGTACTTTTCAGATCGTCCTTGTAACCGAGCTTGATTATCGAATAAAAATGATTTTTTCTGTTTCCTTCAAATTTTTACTTCTTTAACTCGAACTGCTTTACTGATAATATTTCCTCAAGTGTGCTGCATTCCAAGTTCGTGGAATCAATCGTCCTTGCAAGTCTTCCAAAATATAACTTCCGGTAGGTCGAGCTTCGATTACCCGATAAGGCCCTTCCCAATTAGAAAATAGCTTGCCTTGTTCTTGTGGTTTGCTGATAGATCGGTTTCGTAAGACTAAATCTCCTGGTACAAAGGCTCGATGTTTGACCCGAGCATCATAGTGTTGCCGAACTAAATTTTTGTAATTTAGTTGGTGCACATAAGCTGAGTCCCGAACTTCTTCTATCAGATCCAAGCTGAGCTCCAAGTTTTTTTGGTTTTGATCCCTTTCGAAGTGCATAACTCGCGGGGCTCTACTTTGTATTTCTGGGGGGATGACGGCATTGACCCCGAAGGCCAACTCGAAGGGGGTCTTCCCTGTGGCCGATTTGGGCGTAGTCCGGTGACACCAGAGCACATGGGGCAGCTGTTCTACCCAATTTTTACCTTTATCTTCTAGTCTGGATTTCAGCCCGTGCAACAAAGTTCGGTTTGTGAGTTCTACTTGTCCATTTGCTGGAGGATATGCTACCGATGCAAAACGTTGGGTGATACCAAGTTTTGAACACAAGGCTGTGAATTCCTTAGATTCGAACTGAGTTCCATTGTCCAAAATAACCGATCTGGGTATACCGAAACGACAGATAACTTGCCTCCAAAGAAACCGAGCTATAGTTCGCCCCGTGATATTTGTCAATGCCTCGGCTTCCACCCACTTTGTGAAATAATCTATGGACACAACAAGGTAATGGCATGAACCGACCTTAGGAAACGGACCCATAAGATCTATCCCCCATTCTGCAAAAGGCCAAGGGGCAATTATCCCAGTAAAGCTGGAGGCCGGCAACTTGTGAATTGTTGCATTGTGTTGGCAACTGGAACACCGTTGAACATACTCCACTGCTTCTTGGAATAACCGAGGCCAATAAAACCCAGCCCCAATTATTTTTTTGGCCAAATTCCGAGCCCCAATGTGAGACCCGCAATCCCCTTCATGTACTTCCTTCAGCATGGCTTCAGCTTCTCCCGATCCCAAGCATTTTAGTAAAGGCATCAAGAAACCCTTTTTATACAGGTCCTCCCCGATTATCTGATAGTGTTCAGCCTTCCTTTGTATTCGTTGTGCTTCCTTCCGGGATTCTGGTAAAGTGCCATCTTGTAGGTATTGCCATATAGGAAATCTCCAATCCTGTCTTTCTCTTATAAACAAGATTATTGGTTCGGTTGTACTCCTGGTATGTACTTTTTCTACTAGGACGGTTTTAGTCAGGTGAGAAAAAACCGAAGAAGCCAATTTGGACAAAGCATCGGCATTTGTATTTTTGCTTCGTGGGACCCGCTCTATAGCCCATTTTTGAAAAAATTTTAATTGCTATTGCGCCAATGTTAAATACTCCTCCATTTGTCGATCCTTAGCCTTATACTCCCCCAAAATTTGTTTAACCACGAGCTGATAGTCTGAACAAATTTTTAGATTTTCGACTCCAAATTTCCGAGCTAATTTCAGGCCTGCTATCATGGCTTCGTACTCTGCTTCATTATTTGTGGCTGTGAAGCAGAATCGTAGAGCATACGTATGAATTTCTCCTCCTGGGCTGGTGAGGACAATCCCCGCACCCGATCCGGACTGGCTTGAGGCACCATCCACGTAGAGAGTCCATGCATTATCACCTTCTGTTATTGTTAAAAGTAGATCGGTTTTTTCTGACAGACTTGATATGCTCTCCTGTTGATCTGGCACTCCTTCAGCTATGAAATCGGCCAACACCTGTCCTTTGACTGCCGTGCGCGGGGCGAATGTGATGTCATACTCCCCTAATTCAATGGCCCATTTAGTGAGTCGACCTAAGACTCCTGCTTTTTGTAAAATGGCTTTTAGGGGTGCGTCGGTATAAACGGTGACTCCATGCGAGTTGAAGTAAGGCCGAAGACGTCGGGTGGAGTGAACTAAGGCCAGAACTAGCTTTTCTAGGCTAGAATAATTTTTTTCTGCTGCCTGCAAAACTTTACTAACAAAATAGATGGGTCTCTGAACCCGGTTATCTTCTCGGAGTAATACTGAGCTAATGACAGATTCGGTAGTAGCTATATACATGTACAATTGTTCTCCATGAATAGGCATAGTCAAAGATGGTAAAGAAGCTAAATAAGTTTTTAATTGTTCAAAAGCAGTTTGACATTCCGGGGTCCACAAAAATTTATCAGTTTTCTTTAAGATGTTAAAAAATGGTAATGCTCGTTCTGCTGACCGGGCTAAAAACCTATTCAAAGCTGCTAATCTACCCGTTAATTGTTGTACTTCCCGAATTGTCCTAGGTGGGTGCATTTTCAATACAGCTTCTACTTTCTTAGGATTAACCGAGATACCCCCCTCAGAAACCATGTATCCTAAGAACTTTCCTGAAGTGGCCCCAAAAACACATTTTTTTGGATTTAACCTTAATTTATATTGGGCTAGTGTTTCAAGGGTTTCACGTAAATCAGATAAATAAGCAGATTCGTTTTTACTTTTTACAAGTAAATCATCAATATAGGCTTCCATATTTCGACCTAACTGTTTTTTGAAAATTTTATTCACCAAACGTTGAAAAGTAGCTCCAGCATTCTTTAAACCGAAAGGCATGGTTATGAAGCAATATGTACCTTTGTCTGTGATGAAAGATGTTTTTTCTTCATCTTCCTTGGCCATGAAGATTTGATGATATCCCTTATATGCGTCTAAGAAGTTAAGGAAGCGAAATCCAGCTATAGCGTCAACCAACACGTCGATCAAAGGCAATGGGAACCAGTCTTTGGGGCATGCTTTATTTAAGTCGGTGAAATCTATGCACATGCGCCATGAACCATCCGGTTTGGAAACTAACACTGGGTTAGCCAACCATTCTGGATAATCCACTTCTCGGATGATACGTACTTCCAACAGGGCGTTTACTTCGATTTCCACGTATCTACTACGTTCTCCCCCAAGGTTACGCTTTCGTTGTCGGATCGGCCTATGATTGGGATCAATGGATAACCTGTGTTCAATGATATTTCGAGAAATGCCAGGCATATCCTCCGGTCCCCAAGCAAAAACTTCCGCAAATTCACGCAAAAGGTTAAGCAAATCATATTGTAATTGAGGGGGTAAATCAGTCCCAATTTTTATTACCTTGTTTGGATCGGCCGCAAGGGGAATAATTCTTACCTCGGCCCCTGCTTCAATGGACAGGTCCGAGCCACCTGTCAGGTCGGTAATGTTAACGGAGGTCGGCCTGACTGTAGAGGTAATTTTTGATTTCAGGTCTACGGGGGTCGGTTCCTTCAAGGAAGCCATGTAACACTGCTTTGCCTGCAAGACATCACAACGAATAGAAGCTACCCCACTTATGGTGGGGAACTTTAAAAGCATGTGTACAGTAGAAGCTATGGCCTGGAACTGATTTAATCCAGGCCGTCCCAGGTATACATTGTATGGAGATGGCTCATCGATGACCACGAAGTCTATGGTTTCCGTACGTTTTAGCTGTCCAGCCAGTAACGTGACGGGAATACTCAAATGTCCCACAGGTATAACATGGTGATTGCCGAAGCCAATCAATGGTGTCCGAACTGGACTTAACTGTGCCTTGTGTAATTGACAACCAGCCAGTGCCTTGGTTGTAATTATATTGCTAGAACTACCCGTGTCTAACAATGTCCTACGTACTTGGTAATTTGAAATGTAGCAATCGATCACTAGTGGATCGTCACAATTGAAAGGCAGAAATGTATCTGTGTCATCGAAAGTAATTCCTGGTGTCATGTTCCTTTGTCGGTATACCTGTTTTCTTTGGCGGTTAGAGTCGCCTTGGGTGGGTCCTCCTGCTATGGTGTTTACAATCCCTGCTATATTCAGATCGGTGCTACCCCCAGCATTCGGGGCTCGGGAGTCAGATTGGGGACATTCACGGGCAAAATGACCGGTCTCCCCACATCGGTAGCATCCGTTAGGTCGTTCACGGGTTGCTGAAGCCACCGGTTTAGGTAGAGGTGCCACTTGTGTATATTGTGGTAGTTTCCCAGCTTGAATTAATTTAGCTATTTCTGCAGCTAAATCACGACAGTCATTAGTATTGTGACCAATATTTTTATGGTAATTACAATACCTGCCCGTATTGAGCCGATCTGTGGGACCCGTCATGGGTCGAGCTGGGGGCAGCAGCCCTTGATTCTGAATGGCAGCATATATGTCAGCTCGGGGGACTGAGAATGGCTCGACTACCTGCACAGCGTTTACACTTACCCCGGTCTTTGGGATAGGGTTAGTAGTATTTGCAAAATTTAATTTCTTACTTCCTCCTGATGAAAGAATTGGGGAAGAAGCTTTCCTCTTACCATATGAATCGGAAAAACTTCTCTCTCTTTCCTGTTTTATAGCTGTAGCATCTTCAACAACAGCAAAATTAACAGCAGTAACCATCATTTCAAAATAAGAATGTGGGGGTCGGATGGCCAACTCGGTAGCTAAAGGTCCTGACCGAAGCCCATTAATGAATGATCCCATTATTATCCTATCATCTTTTTCGTGACATTGCCTAGATTCTACATTGAACCGATCTATGTAAGCCTGTAATCCCTCTCCCATTTTTTGTGTTATGTTCATTAAATGTGAAATTGGTTTAGACAATATCTTATTACCCATAAAATTGGCTAAAAATAGGTCACCAAATTGATCTAATGAATGAATAGAATTTCGGGGCAAAGTACAATACCAATTTATGGCCTGACCTTTAAGAGTCAAATGGAATGTCATGCATCGATTAGCGTCGGACAGGTTAGCAGCATCCATGACACTCATACATTGCATCCAGTGAGCCGTGGGGTCTGTGGTACCGTCATATTTGTCAACCTTACCTAGGCCTCTATATCCCGGGGGAAATGGTGCCATTTGAATATCCAATCCAAAAGGATGAGACACGCGAGACGTGGGGACGGTTCGTCCGAGCTGAGCATATCCGGATCCAGGGAGTATGGTTTGGCCGATCTGGGGATATCCAGGCTGACCTAAGGGGTGTCCTCCCATGCCGGGGTAATAGTTACCTAAGCCGGGCCCAGGGTAGTAATTTGGGTTAAGTAAGGGAGGGTTTTCTGGTTGAATGACTCGGTTATTGCCTAAACCATAATGTTGAAATAGTGCAGAGTTGGATGTAGTTGGGTATCCAGGGTAATAACCGGGTTGACACATGTGACTGATTTGTAGGCCATTGCCAGGCTGATTCAATTGACCCATTTGTTGTCGTAAAGTGGGAAATGGTAGGCCTGACACAAAAGGACCATTATTGAACTGAGCATTAGGACCCATAAAGGGGCCCGTAAAAGTAGGATTAGCCTGAGTATGGGCTACAGTGGTATAAACAGGAGGCGCCACAGAAAAGTTGGGAGGAACAGCAATGTGACCGATTTCTGAAGAAAAATTAACTCCCCCAGGTTGTGGAGGACATATAGTAGTAGATTGTGGGGGAATACTAGACATTAAAGCAGCAGAGGGGTTGGACACAGGATTGATTACAGCCCTGGGTGGGGGAACGGTTGGGGACCACTGTAAACCATAGGGGTGTTCTATGTTAACTGCATCTGTGGTGGTGGTTGTAATGGGAGGTTCTGTATTAAGAGTAGAGATGATAGGAGCAACATGGTTTATTAAGTGAAATAATTCTGGAAATAAACGGAAGAACCTATCTTTTTCTGCCTGTTCCTGTTCAGAGGTGAGAGTTTCAACAAGGGTGGTAGTAGTTGGTGGATCAATTGGAGGATTGGAACTGGTGATTGCAACGGTAGGAAGAACCAGGGCGGTGGTAGCGATGAGTCCATTGGTGGTGTCGTCAGAAGAAGAAGCACCTTTTCCTGAGCGAGTTTGCGTCATGGTTTCAACAAATTTATTTAAATGAGGAAAATTTGATGAAATAATTTGATCAAACGATCCCCACAGACGGCGCCAGTTGATGTGACGCAAAAATTACAATGAGGGAACGATGCTTCTTCGCGGCCCTTATGAACTCTTGAAGACAGTAATAGCCCAATCCAAATGAAGCTTTGAGGAACACAATGGCCCAACTTGAGATGAGCAATTTGAGGGATGAACTAAGTAGGGTTGCTGAGCTTTGACAAAGAGGATGAAGCTTGATGATTTTGCACTGCTCCGTTCAACAATTGATGATCAATTCAGAAAAGGAGCGGGGCTTTCCCCCCTGTATAGGCTCCGACGATCAAGTCAGTAATATGAAAGAGATAAACAATATAGAACAAGAGTGTTCAGGGAAATTGTAAATGAGAGATTAGCTTAAGAAATGCTAGTGAGAATTGCCAGAAATTGCTTATTGGAACTTACTTGAATGAGGCTTGTGCCTGAGTATTTATAAGCTTATTCTTGATGGTTCCGTTGGGTCATGAAGACATACGCTCCCACTTACTCTTTTTGCAATGATGGTTTTTGCCATTCCCGGAAAACTGGCTTTAACTTGGGCCCCATTGTCATTATTGCTCTGCATGTACTAAAATAAAGGCCCTACCATGATATCTTACAATAATATCTTTATTTCAGATCGGTTTCACCGATCTAACCTTTGCATGAGTTATCGATCTAAATGAGTTTTACCATTTGACCGATCTTAACTTTATTAAGCTTTTACCGACCTGGCCTTCTTGAGTAGAATTACACTTTTCCAACTTTTCCGAGCTGAGTTTTACCGATCTAAGGTTCTTAAGTTAATATATAAACTTTTCCGACCTAAACTTTTACGAGCTTATTAAGCATTTAAGACCTTAAGCTTTCATATCTGATCTATAATTATGACAGACTTGGTTTGTATGATTTTTCCGATCTGAACATGGATCTGGGCTTCTTTGTCTTTTACTGTTTCTTTGTTTTAATTAATTGGGCTAGGCCCAATGGGGATTTCAATTTTATGCACATCAGTTATCAAATAGTGTTTTAATACAAAAATAGAATTATAAAAAATTTAACTTATAAAATTTTATTTGACCAGGCTTTGAAATAAAAAATAAAAGTTTTAAAATACATGGTATATGAGAAAAACTATAGTCCCTTCAGTAAATGGTTCAGCCATTGAATTTGGCATATGCAATGCATACTTAATTTATATAAAGTCAAATTCAATGGTTTATGGGTTATTTTGAAGAGACCATAGTCTCCCCCATATAATTTGTAAAATCAAATACATATTTAATAAATTGTTAATTAGAACGTGAAGGATAAGCATTAAGTACAATCAGCGTAATCTTGTTGTTTAAATTTATGCATAGAAATAAATAATCTTGTTAATAGTTTGAATTTTTGTTATCAAACAAACTAAACTCATTACTTCTTAATAAACTTATTTTAAGATATAAATTAACCATGTTATTAGACATGCCCTAATTATTTCAATTAATCAATTCCAATAAGCTTAAGATTGAACAAAAAACAATTATATATAGCAAAAACATTAGAGTGGAGACATGCGTCTGTGAATGTAAATGTTAAGCTTGCATCTGTGAAGTAAAGAACGTTCCCGAGTTGATCGAAATCGATGCCATTAAGGAAGGTGAATGGTAAGCCATTTACACTTGTAGCAAGTAGAACAAATGTTTAAATAAACTCTTAATGTTTAACTCAAGGTCCATATAAGTTCTTAATGTTATTTTTGGAACAAAAAAACCCCGACGTTACCAAAAATGGCCAAATTAGCCCCTTCTCTGTTAACTTTCTACTACACCACTTTTTTGCTGACTTGGCTCAGCCAAATCACTTTTTTTTTTTTTTTTCTGACTTGATTCTGCCAGTCACCCAATCAGATGAAAAAGAAAGGAAAAAGTTAATACAAAAGTTTTTTCCTTACATTATTTCAGGAGAATTTCCCCCCTAAATCGCTGAAACAAATCTCCCTGAAAAAAGAAAAGAAAACAAACAGGTAAACAGAGCAATCCGAAGCGGCAAAACGCTTCACAAACGGTTCGAGAATATTCGAACTTTGAAACTCAAAAGTTAGAAACCTCAAGAAGGATTCAAAGACTTCAACTTTATAAACGATGGCTTTTTCTTGGACGTGTTCAGTCTGCACTTTCATCAACCCTTCATCGTCATCTTCGTCACAGAAGCCTTCTTACCAAATCTGCCTTTCATCCAATATCGTTGCCTGATTGTCGACGTCGCTGGCACCCACGAAACCCAAATGGTTGTGTAAAGCTTGCACCTTTTTGAACCCATATGATAATACCAAATGCTATGCTTGTGGGACCCGAGCCTCTGCTTCTTTGCTCTCTACTATTGAGGTTGATGACGATGAGGTTGACGGGATGAGTTCTGTTGTTGACAATGTATTTTTGCCGTTGAGAGGTTGTAGTAGTGGTAAGAATACTAAGAGGAAAGTTTTGGAGAACCCTTCTGTGGATGCTGAGGGTTTTGATGATTCCGGGGGTGGTTTCAGGGGATTGAAGGCTTCGAACAAGAATGTTAAATTAAAGGGAAACTTCAATGTAAAAGTTTCATCTCCCATGGAATGTGCAACTGATAAAAATCATTCCAATACTAACTACAATACTTTGAAGATCATGAGTTATAATGTTTGGATTAATGAGGATTTGTAGATGCGTATGAGGATGAAAAGCTTTGGGTGATCTTATTCAGCTGCATTACCTTGGCTGAATAATATGCTTTCAGGAGGTTACTCCATTCATTTATGATGTCTTCCAGCAATCGGGCTGGTGGAAGCTGTACCGTTGCTCTCTCTCAAATGAAGGAGCATTTACAAGGGGATACTTTTGTATGCAGTTATCCAGACTCCCTGTGAAATCCTACAACTGCAATTTGCTAATTCCATTATGGGAAGAGAACTCTGTATTGCTGAAGTGAATGTTCAAGAAGATACATCATTGGGGAATGCTACTTCGGGCAAAGAAGAGAATGAAAACATAAGAGAAAGAAAATGGTATGAACTGGCAGGAGAGGTTGCCTCGAAGACATTCCGGACGGTTGGGTTGAGTGGCAGAACCAAGTCAGCAAAAAAGGTGATGTGGCAGAAAGTTATGGAAAAGGGGCTAATTTGGTCCTTTTTTGTAACATCGGGGGCTTTTTTGTTCCGAAAGTAACGTTAGGGGCTTATATGGATCTTGGGTGAAACATTAGAGGTTTATTTGAACCTTTGCTCGTAGCAAGTAAAGTAGTTAGTCCGACTTGTGGTCCAACCCTATATAGGCCACAATAAGCACCCTCAACGTAAATATTTCCTCGAAGGTGAACCCCAAAGCCCTTCCACATGTTCGACCTAAATTAATGTCTGTTACGCCATCACATAGTTCTTTAGTCCTAAGAGCCACATAATTCATTTCGTAGTTGGATCAAATAACCCAAAAACAAGAAATAATTATGACATTAATCAATCAGAAGAACAACTTTTACCTGTTCAGGGAAAGATAGGCGAAATCCGCAAAATCAGTGCCATTATATTTTAGAGTTCTACCATCACTAACACTCACATAAGGACCTTGATTAAATCGATCCAGAGCAACTGAATCAGGACCAAAAGGTCTAGGAAGAAGATTCAATTGGGAATATCTCGTGTATCGATCCAAAGGTTGGAGAGCAAATAAGTGAGGAAGAAAAAATAGGATACCAAGAATGGATAGCATTGTCATTTGTCAATATTGTATATATACTCCGTACTAGTTAAAAACAATTGGTGGAACATCATACTATATTCTGCAATATTTATAGTCACAAAATCTTAAATCTTACATTCGTACTAATAATGTTCCTGGAACTGCTGTAATATAATAATAGTAGTAGTTTTCTTTTTATATTTTTAGCTTTGCTCTCCATTAATTGATGTCACTATCGTTAATTGATGTCACTGCAATGTTTTCAAAATCGGACCGGCCATCGACTCGGAAGAGCTATGGGTTTAGGAGTTAATGGGTCGGACCGGTTAGATCGGGGGTTGAACCGGTGATGTCATCACGATGTCATAAATATATTTATTATAATTTTAAATACAATTATACATATTATTTTATAACTTAAAAGAGAGAACTCATAGAAATTTCAAAAGAATAAGATTATTCTCTAACTTTTTTTATTATTTAAAAATTATTTCAATTAAAAAAAATAAATAAACATATAAGAATAAAAAACAAAAAAATAAAATAAAAATAATGTATAAATACTAACATTTTACCTAAACCCTACTTGACCCATCTCTTTTTTTTTTTCCCCTTTTTCCCCGCCGCCCAAATCCTCTCATGCTTTTCTTCTTCTTGCTTTGTTCTGCTTCTGCTTCTTCTTCTCTTCTTCTTATTTCTTCTTCTTCCTTCGTTTGTGCTTTTCTTCTTATTTCTTATTTTTCTTCTTTTTCTCTCTTTTCAAGTTTAATGTATTTGGGATAAAAGTGACAAATCTTTTATATATGTATTTTTCTTTTATCACATTTCATGAACTATTTTCACAAGATATCTATATGAGATTCATCTTCTGCTCAAGAGATTTGGAAGAGAGAAAAAAAAATGCTGGAAAAATAGGAAAAAGGAAAAACCCAAGTTTGTAGGTTCAACCGATTTTTGGATTTAATCCAATTTTGACCGAATTTTTAAATATCCGGTTAAGACATGTAATCGGACCGACTACATTACCGGTTTGCGGTTGAACCGGTTCAACCGGCCGGTCCGATTCGATTTTCAAAACACTGTGTCACTGTCGAGGCCATCCCTAGCTATCTAGAATATCACCGGAATCGTTTACTTTGTGAGGTATATATTGTTGACTTCTAGCACTTGTTACATTGAACTTGGCTCTAGGCTAGAGCACTAGGCAGCATACATTGCAAAAATATCGCTCCAACTTTCAAGTTGGGCTGAGATTTAATTGGAGTATATATGCCAAAGTGGTAAGGGCATCTCCAATGGTAGGTAGATGCTGACTGCCGTAGGTAGATGCTGACATGGCAGTCAGCATCTACCCACCATTTTTGGGTAAATACCA
This sequence comes from Leptodermis oblonga, assembly GCA_016801395.1. Classification (NCBI taxonomy): domain Eukaryota; kingdom Viridiplantae; phylum Streptophyta; class Magnoliopsida; order Gentianales; family Rubiaceae; genus Leptodermis; species Leptodermis oblonga. The sequence continues at coordinate 13,533,835 of CM028755.1, read as the reverse complement.
TTGGGGAATTGGGGTAGAGGGTGAGGTGGCTCTACCCAGGTAGAGAACTCTCTACCCAGGTAGAGAACTCTCTAACTGGGTAGAAGGGGAGAAAAAAGAGAGGGGTGGGACTTTTTTGTTATTTGTTTATTTGTAAAGCATGCATAGCCGTTGCATTCTTTTTTTTTTTTATTCGTTCAATGCATTTACATTTCCTTTTTCATTTGTGGCTGTTTTTTTTTTACTTCTTCTCTTGTGGTTGTGGGTTAAATTTTAATTATAGTTAATTGTTTTTAGGAATATTTTTATTTAAATTATGTATGTATTAATTTTAATTAATATATAATTTAAAAATAAAATATGTTTACTAAAATAATTTATTTATTAAAATATTATTAATATATAATTTAAAAATAAAATATGTTTATTAAAATATTAGTAATGATGTTTAATTATAGAGAATTAAAAATGATATAATAAATGAGTAAATATAAATAAGATGTATATAATAATTGATAGTGGAAGATGATGTGGCAATAAAATATCTACTTTTTGGGTAGAATTGTTGGAGAGAAATATGGTTAAATGTATTAGGTGAAGTGGCAGATGATGTGGCAACAAAATACCTACTTTTTGGGTAGAGCCAATGGAGATGCCTAAGCATGAGAATAGGGTATTGACGGAACATGGATTCGCGTGGCCCAACCAAATAAAAAGGAGGATAGCCCAATCAATCACGTGGAGCGACCCGGGAACCAAACGGAATCTCGAGGAAAAAGCCCTAGGCCCTGTATGGAATCATATCTCAAAACATGTTTTGAGATAAAATTTGTGAGCCCAGAGCCCAAATATTGTTTGGCATGATCTTTTGTTTTTGCCAATCCAAAAAATATTTTGAGAGCTTGTTTGGGCTAAATTTTGAAATATATTTCAAAACATGGCCCAAAAAACACATTTTACAGTTTGAGTGATCAGCGTCTTCATGGTCTTGGAAGAACCTCTCCTCTATCGCCATCTTTCCTAGCCGCCCATCTTTCACCGCCGCTCGTCTTCCACAACCTTCACCAGCCCTCAACCATCTTTATGTCTCCATTTTCCTCTCCATCACCGATATTGCATATTCTGGCATCGATAATATTCTCCAGCCATGTTTATATCGAAGTAATTTTCTTTCAGATCTTTAGGTCGCCTGCGGTTTTTTGAAGGCCAGGGGGGTGGTTGGTCAATCCTTCGGCTTTCTGGTAAAGTAAGCTTCAAATCTATTGCCACATTTGAGTGGATTTTGTGGTTTGCCCTAAATTAATTTAATAGGGTTCGGTGGTGGTGGAGGATTGACTATGCGGTGGTGGTTGCTGTTGGAGAACGGTGTTGGTTGTTGTTGTTGGAGAATGGTAGTGGTGGTGGTGGTTGTTGTTGGAGAATGGTAGTGGTGGTGGTGGTTGTGGGGAGAAGGTGGTGGTACTGGTGTGGGTTTAGATTGTTTATAAGACTTTTAAAATGGGGAGGGTGGTGGTATGCATTGTTTCGGAAATGGGCTGCGATAGTGTTGGAGAATGGTTGTAGGCTGTGGTGGATGGATGTCGGCGGTGGATGGACGGCTATGGTGGCAGACTGGTAGCTAATTGGCCCTGATGGAGATGAATGAAATTTTTTTTTTTAAAAAGTAAATAATTATTAAAATGAAAAGTATTGATTATTGTAATTAAAATTGAAGGTAATAATTATTGAAAAGAGATAATTAAAGATGGTAATTGTAATTAATTGGCAGAAAAAAAATGGAAATAAAAAGAATAATGAAAGTAATAATGATTAAATTATGATTATAAATTTAATAATTTGTATAAAGTATAAAAAGGGAATATATCAATTAAATTTAAAGTTTCAGGAGTATAGAGAAAAGAAAGAAAAAAATGTCAATCAAAAATCAAAAAGTTTAAAATGAAAAAGAATTTCTTTTTTAGAAAAACAGAAAAAGAAATTTTAAGAACATTATAATTGCATAAAATAAAAAGGAACAAAAATTAAAAAGAACACTACACAACATTTCAAATTATATCTTAAAACACATTTCAAAATTTATTTCAAAATGTTATACCATACAACATTTCAAATCCGAAGGGCGAACTGTTATACCATACACATCTTAAAACATGCTTCCATACAGGTCCCTAGCCTCCTAGAAATCCAACTCCTCGGCCTAGGACAGCAAAGCAGCGTGACCTACATGAGAGCCCAGCTAGATGATTTACCTCTCATACAACCGGATATGGAAGGAACCATGAGGATGAAGGTAGAATCGTCTCCAGAATATCCCACCTCAACTGTATACCCCCTCGACTATAAATATATAGCTATGAGCTATTCCAAAGGTACACAATACATTGCAACCCTAATCACTATCTACTCTGAATCGCTATACTGACTTAAGCATCAAAACTTCTTAGGTGGAACTAGTCCCCGCCATTTGCAAGTTCTTCATCGCGAGCTTCAGCAACCAGCGAGCTACGTTGGCAATCCTTGGGTCACCAAACCGAGGCTCATCAATTGGTGCCATCTGTGAGGACCTTTTTGCTAAAAGACTCCTTTGTTTCTTAAGGGTTTCCGCGAATCAAACACTACCAAGAGTGATAGCAACAATAACTCAAAATCTATGCAGGAGTTCCGCACAGACGTGCTTGCTGACTACGACCAGGCCACATCGCAAAAAAATTCCAGTCTTTTATGAAGCACACCGAGGAGGTGCAAGAAAGGGTGCCCAGAAAAGAGAAAGCTAAGGGGAAGAAGGTGGTCGAGGACGACAAAGAATCGCTATCAAATACTGACAATCTGCACCGCAAGCGTGCGAGAAGGCCTCACGGCTAAGGAGATTCAGCAATCTTAGTACGTAGAACTGAAGAAAGATTTGATGAAAGTGATGGGGAGGCCAGTCGAGTTCGATGGAACCATGTGCCCCTTTGAACTGAAGATTTGTACCGCTCCCTTGCCCCGCGGCTTTAGGGATCGACATGTACGTTGGAACGAACCTGTGGACCACATACAACACGCAGAAGGAGTTATGAACATGCTCAGGATGTTTGAAGACAAAGTGTATGGCCCTCTCTAGCACGTTTCGAGGGATTGCTTTCATATGTACACTAGCCTTCCACCCGACTCGATTGCCTCATATGGGGAATTCATGTAGAATTCATAAATAAATTTTGGGGAGCCCGAAATTCAGCAACCGTTAGCTATATGTCTTCCATCATGACGGAACTAAGTGTGCTAGGCACGGGAGCCACCTCTAGAATCATGTTCTAGGAGATACCGTGCCAATAGTTGTACTGGGTCTTGCGATGACGTAAGGGCTTTAAGGGGATGAGATTGTAACATCCACTATTTCACATCAAAAAATTAAAGAGTGGGTGACCTGAATATAAGCCTAAGACTTGGGGGCTACTAGTAACTTGGCTTAAGCATTTTGAGTTAGCGAAGACGAAAGCCAAAAGTTATTGGGCCAGCCTGCAGGCCTGGGGGCATTACAATGGTATCAAAGCGGCCTTGGTCCGGGAGCTAAGTGTGCTACGTGCACGAGCCACCTCTCAAAACTGTACGAAATATGATTGTATATAATCCTAAGGCTTGTAAGCCACTAATAACTTGGTTAAACATCTTGGGTCAGCGAGGATGAAAGCCCAAAGGCCAGCCTGCAGATCTGGGGCGTTACATGATATCTCTAATCACGTATATCGCCTGTATTCTTGATTAAACTCATTTTTTTATGCTCTGATAGCTGATACACCTCTTGAAATTAATGTCAAATATTTCCCTTCAGATGGAATCCCTTTACCAAATCTTACTCTATATCGGACTACTGTTGTAAGCTTAATGTATCTCACTATCACCAGGCCTGATATTGCTTATGTTGTACACGTAGTTAGTCAGTTTATTGGTGGTCCTACATCAATCCATTGGGTAGTTGTTGATGAGGTCATCCTTGTGAACTTCCTCGAACAACAATTTGATTGGACTTCACCAACTCTTGTTCCATCACTAGCGAGCCGACCCCTCGAGCAACCAAGCTCCACAACTCGGCCCAACTATAGGCAGTCCATGCTTAGGCTGCGGATTGCAGGAACACCTCCCACATCGCAGGCCAAACCAAGTATCAAGCACAATCGCAGGCCCAATCTACGATTGAGCACAACCCACTAAATCCGAGGAGGAAAGGGAATTAATTGCAAGTTACCTTTTTCCTTTTCCAATTGTAATTTCAATTAATTGAAGTTACCTAAACTATTTACAATTTGGATTAATTGGTAGTTTTCAATTTCATTACTAGTTCTTGTTTCTTTTACAACTTGAATTTGGATTGACTTAAAATTTACCAAATTCATGCTTCCCTTTTAATTTTTCAAGGAGAATTCGGGTAAAAAACTATTTTTATAACCGAATTCCCCTTAACCGAAACCATGCTCCTTTTGGTTCGGTTTTGTAAAAGAAAACCAACTCTAGTTGGTTTTCATTTTCTTAGTAGTTTCCTTTTTTATTTCTACTTGTGTTTCCCCTAGTCTTTTCGGCAGCCTATTCCTATAAATAGGGCCAACCGATACATTATTCGGGAATGGCGAGGACAGTGTTGAGGCGACGGAGGAGGTATATCGCATACTCAGTTCACGATAAAAGGTGAGATGAAGAGGAGTATTTATTTATTTATTTATTTTGAAATTTGGTTTGAAACCCTCTCAACCGATCAAAGGTTTGGGTTGGTTTTGGGTTTGAAGCCCAACCAAACCCAAAACCAGGACCCAATACCAAGTTAAAGAACAGGCCCTTAATCGGAACCGTAAGCTCGGTTTTGGTTTCACAAATTGTGGATTTGTACCGGCCCATTTGAGGCTGATTCTGGTCTTGGTTACTGAATTATCTACTATGGTTCCAATTCCAATTTAGGAAACGCCATACCATTTGGAATTGTGGTCATGTCTAAAGCTGCTACTTCATTAAAGTAATGCATGAAATTTGTGTCTATTCTTCTTTCTTACTATACTTGAGGCCATTGAGAAGATCAGTGATTGTTAGGAATAAATACCCCTCAGGATCTTTGAACCACTTGTCGGAAGAAATATTCCAACAAGATACTGCAGCAGAATTGGAAACAGAAAAGAAAAACACAACAGATTTAACTTGGTTCGATCTCAACGAATGTACATCCACATCCACAAACTACTCACTACTTTTTCACATATGGGAATCAAACAATAGAAGAGTTTACAATGTACTCTAAACATACAATGTCTCTCACCGTCTATTCTATTATCACTCCCCATTTTCCATCTCGTCGTCGAAGGCAAGCAGGAACACACATCTCTTATAGCCTCAGAACAACCTCAAACAACTTCAGCTTTATCTTCATCGGAAGCATAGGCATGAACATCAATCATCTCCTATGACTTCAGGATGACTTATCAACGTCAACGTCGAAGACATAAGACAGGAACATCTATCATCTCTTATGAACTCGCGACAACACCCCATCTTTCACTTGCCCGAAGGCCTTCTCTCTACCAGCACCCGTCTGGGTGGATGCTCTCTGTTTAGCATGCCCTAATCTATTATATAGCTCACATATTTATAATAGAAAGAAGCAAATCCTAGTAGGCCCAGATTAATTAGCCTAATAATAATTGTATTAGGAATTTGAGGAGATTAACCCAATAGTGATACATCATGAAATTAAAATTTGTAATCATAATTTTCATAAAGATTAATTGTACGCCTCTGCAAGGAATTTAAAAAGTTTTACATCCCATTCAATAATTTCAAATTCTACTATGGCCTCATCGAAAATTCTCCCTAGCATCTCTCTTAAAAAAAGGAGAAAGAAAAACCATTGACTAATATCTCAAAGGCATTTTTAAGCACCACAATATGCTTTGACTCGTTCCTCTGTGGGTAAAGTTGGATTTCTTGCACGGAACTTTAAGAGGCCCAAGTGATCAAAGGAATTAAAATGAAACGAGCCATCACAAGCTAGCTCTTCTGGCACTTGAACTATTCCCTTATGGAAGGAAAACAACCCGACTGACATTCTTGCTTTCTCTCCCATCATAACCGTGTGAAAACAGGACCGTATTTTTCCATTGCTCCATGCCTACATAAAAAAAAAACAACAACATTGCTACTATGGTATGGATAATAATTTCATCTTATATAACGGTTTTATTGTGTGCAAAGACCAAAATACACTTAAATCCCAGTCATTAATAATAAGGAATTGAATAACAGTATTGACATTTTTCCTAAACCTCGGAGGATATTTTCATATTGACAGAATTTTTAGGGTAATTTATATATATTTTTTCCCAAAGGAAAAATTGTCATATTAAACTTTAAAAAATAACAAAATTATTTCAAAAAAAAAAAACTTACAACGACAAAAAAAAATTTAAAAGGAGTTGTAGTAAAAGAAAATTAATTGCTCACCAGTAAGCCATCTCCTGCAAAAATGACAAAGGAAGATGGTGGAAGATTAATAGGAATCCAGGAACCATCTTTTGAATATTGCACCTCCAGCCCTCCAACTTCATTTTGTTTAAGAATACTGATGAAACTTGAGTCACTATGAGGCGGAATCCCTACATTTGTTTCTTTGGCTTGGGGTACCCTATAGGAGTTCACTCTCAAGATATAAGAGGTTGAATCAATGTGAGAATCGCAATGTTTCTCGACACCATAACTCTCAAATATCATTCTCGTCACCGTATTTCCCAACTTTGATATTTCGGTTGTGTAGCGATGTATTTTTTCACTAATGATGCTACGGAAAAAAAAAAAAAAAGAAACTTAATAATTAGATAAGAAAAAAAAAATGAAAATAGATATATTTGTTAAGTAATCCTCCATGAACTACTGAAATTTTTGCATAATGAGTACAAAACCTAACTATAATACTATTAAATTTATTGGTTCAAAGTAAAATACTATTAAAATTGACTGCTGTAAATATATATATATAAAAGGCCCAATCAATGTTATATATATATATATAAAAGGCCCAATCAATGTAATAATGTGATTCACAAGATTTCAAGAATCCAACATATATAAGTAGTTTTTTCAGGCCAAAAGAAATATATACTAAATCTAAATGAAAAATGGTTAAAAGAAAAAAAAATTAATAACTAAATCATGTGATATATATTATTATACCTTAAAATTTTAAATAAGTTGTACTTTTCTTTTTTTTTTATTTTTTATTATGATTTCCCTTTACACTAGTAGATATTTTCTATACCGAAATATTCTTGTTTCCTCTCACGTCTAAGAGGGCTAAAAATGTGATTCCCCCATATATGTGAGAGGATACATGTGTATTATTGGGACAAAAGTTTAAAAAATGGTAAATTCTATTTTGATATTAAGGGCCTGTTCTTTTTTGGTGTTTTGAAAACGATTTTGAAAACAAGTTTTGGAAAATAGTTTTATAATGTAAAAAGTGTATTGAAAATGTAAAAAGTAGATGCTGAATAGTAAAAAGTTGTATTGAAAATGATGAAATATGATTAAAATATATTAAATTTACTGTTGAAACCAAAACCATTTTCAAAACAAAACAAAAAGAACAAGCCCTAAATCTTCTATTCAGCTTTTAAATTTTCAATAAATTAAATGTCAATCCTAATTAAGGAACCGTGAAATACTAAGATTAAAAATGAGATTTTGGTTCCTATAAAAAATCGTCATTTATTTTACTATAATTTTAGGAGTCCTATAATTCGATACAAGGTTAGGAACCTAAAATATAATTTGGAAAAAAAAGTATTGACCAGACTAAATTGACAGAAAGAATCAATCAAGGAAATCAATTGATTGATGATTGTTCCCAGATTCCTCATATGCAAATTAATAATTTTCTTAAATATAATTAAATTAATTAATTACCAGGCATGATTGTTCCCAAGGGGCCAAATGAGATTTGCAAAGCTTTGAACTGCTTCAAGATTAGTTGAATCTCCAATAGCCATGGCTTCACTCAAAAACTTAGGCGTTTCCTCAAAATAACCAACACCAGGGATCACTGATTTGTTGAGCAATTTTTTCTCTTTTGGGAGAACAAAAAACTCCTTCAGGGAAGAAAACACAGAACTCGTCAACTCCGGTCTGACTTCATCGTAAACTGCAACAATGAAAGCGCTGAAGCCCTCCATTGCATCCCTCACGCTTTTGCATGTCGACTTCCAGCTTTCTGTGCCGGGCTTTAGGTTTTCCTTGGTGAAAATTATGATAGGGCTCTGTTTCATTTCTTGCTGCTGTTTCATTAGGCAAAGGATCGATTTTTTTATTTTATTTATGTGTTATCGGTTTTTCAAGTACCTTATTTATAGAGAAAAAAACATTAATTCTCATTATCCACAAAATCCACGTATCAAACCCCAATCAAATTTTGCGATGTCATAATATTTGAGATGTTTCTCAATAAGCATATTACACGTGGTCACGTATTTTCCAACTAAGTTTTCCAAATTTTGCCTCAATTTTTTGTTTAGACGTAAATGTAGCGCGTATATTAATGGTGCTGGAAATTTTGGCTCAATTTTATTGGCTATCAATAATCTAACGGTTAATAAATTTCAATTAATGTTAATTAATTTGGTCATTTTTAGTCAAACCCAATTAATTGGATAGTAAGACTAGTGGTTTTAACAGCTTTGGATAAGCATTTAAACTGATAACTTCGAGCGTGAATTACATCTACCTCTTTAATTTCGAGCGTAATTATAAAATCAACCCTGCTATTTTGAATCATTGCATTTACACTTTCTCCTGATTTTTTTTTTCTTATTTGGTAACAGCCAATTAAGTGGTTTGGGGGTGGTTTGGGGACCTTTATTAAATTTTAAAAAGGCAAAATGCTAGAAACTTCCAAGGGGAACGTAATGAGCCTTACCCTGGAGATAGAAAAATGCATAAATGCAAATGCAACCTATATATATGAATGATTGGGAAAAGCAAAATCAAACGAAAAATAACACACTAAACTCCCAAATAGGGGAAACCCCTAACATCTAGTGTGACCTAGGGATGGCCACGGTTCTGGCACCGTCGGTTACGGTTCTAAAACCGCCGGTTACAGTTCATGAATCAGTGGAACCGGAACCGCAACCGCAACCGCAACCGCAACCTTGGGGGGGGGGGGGGACGGTTCCGTGCTAGTTTCAGAACCGTCAGTTCCGGTTCCAATTTCGTTTCTGTCATGGTTTCGATTCCAGTCTGTCACAGTTCCCGTCCCGATTCCAATATTTTTCGTTTATTTAACAATATTTTTCGTTTATTTAACAATTTTAACTTATAAATGTTATTTTATTTTAACTCAATTAATAACTCAATTATTTATAAATAATTAAAATTACAAAAATAAAATAAAATATGTAGCGACGATTCATACATTTAAACAATTAAATGATTTATATAATAAAAGATACAAAAATAAATTGTGAAAAAAAATATATAAAGATGAATAATACCTCAATATTTTATTTTTAAAAAAATCAAGAGAGTGATGCCTTGTTATAAATCGTGAGAAATCAGAGTTTTAACTTTGAAGCATTGAAACTTTTACAAAATAAATACATCTTGAATATTCAATATAATTCGTCTTCATCATTTGCAGAAGTTGCGGTTGGATCTAGTTTAGTTTAATAATTAATTAATTTTAATTTAATTAAATGCTTATTTATATTATATTAATAATATATATGAAGTATACTATTAGTTTATAGTTATTATAACATATATTTAAAAATAGTTTATACATATTATATGTTAAACATACAATATAATTATAATTATAAGCAAAAAGTACAAAAAATCAAATAGTTGAAGTGGTTAATCAACTTTGCTTAAAGCTTTTCAATTCTAGCAAAAGGTTGTATGTTCGAATTTGTGCAAGAAAAATGGAAAAATTATTATTTTTATGGTGTTCACATTAGAACCGGAGGGTTGGAATCGGCAGTTCCGACCCTCCGATTCCCGGGTCTCAGACAAGAGGAACCGGAACCTTAACCGCCAGAGGCGGGTCCGGTTCAAGTTCTGGAACCGGGGGCCACGGTTCCGGTTCCAAAATCGGCGGTCCGGTTTGAACCGTAACCGTGGCCATCTCTACTGTGACCAGCTACATAAGTCTCCTGGGGAGAGTATGGTGAACAAAGAAATCCGTAAAACCAGTCAAACATGACAAGTGGGAATTGTTCTTATAACAATGCCTCAAATTCGAGATTCCATCCAATGTGGCAGCTGAACGCCACGGACCTGAACCCTTCTGTACTGCCATTAACAACACCATGGAATCCATCCCAACATTCAAATGTTGAAAAACCAGTTGTCACAAATGCTTAGACCAAGCAGGAGGTCACGTGCTTCTGCTTGAAAACTTGTAAGCATGCCAAGGAATGCTCTAAATCAAAAACCGCTTTGCCATCTGAATCTCTCAACACTGCTTCAGCTCGCGAGGGTCCCGGATTACCTCTGGAAGAGCCATCCACGTTCAATTTAAACCGTCCAACAGGTGGTCGGGTCCAATAGACAACCCGCTCTTCCTTCCTCTTCCAAAAATCCCATCGTGGCAACACCTCGCCCTCCAAAAAAAGGCACAGAAAGCTAGTATGCTGGGGGTCTTATCGGCAATAAATTGAATACAGGCTTAGAGACCACAATCAAAAGGTGACCCGATCCAACCTGATTCCCCTCTTGAACTGCCTTCCAGTGAGCCCTCCATATCTTCCCGAACAGACTATCACCGGCACAATAGCAGTCACCACCTTGAAGCCTAGTCATTTCCAAATCCTCTTTGAGCCAATAACAATCTAACAAGTCCGATATATCCGTAATAGCCTGAGGGGCCACATGCATGTGGTTCCCAGAGTATGCCCAAATCCCACGGGCCAATGGAGACTCATAAAACACATGCAACAGAACAACAGCAAGGGCACTTTGATGCTAGGTGAAATCATAAACACCGCAATGCATTATCCATTGGTAGAAGACCATTCAGAAGGCGCCACATAAAAACAAAGTGCTTAAGGGGCAAACGCTGCAACCAGGAATCCGACCTCACCATAGGCCTCTTCTTTCGTGTCACTTCATAAGCCGATTTTACCGTGAAACAACATGTTATCTCGGGATTCCATACCATCTTGTAAGGGCGACTATCAAACCGAAATTCCAATCCCCCTTAATGTAATCACACACCTCATCGGGAAAAAGATCCTGCATATAACTTCTCAACAAATCATGAGTGTCCCAAAACTGGCGTACAGTCAACAGAGGGTCCTCGATCTCCACTGGTTTGACGAACTCCGATAAAAAATCCACCCCTGTCCAATTTATAAACCAGAATAAAGAGGAGCCGTCTCACACCAGAATACCCGTGTGCTCCGCCATAATGCTCTCCACATCCTCTATTCACTTCCATGCTTGAGATGTCCTTGCTAATTTTGGCAAAGCTTGAATATATGATGCATACAGAACATCTGTGTTATGAAACTTCCACCAAAGCTTACATGAGAAAGAAGTAACGACATCTGCCACACTGTGGACCCCCAAAACCATTCTCCTCCACCGGGAGGGTGACACGGCTCCAAGACCTCCAATGTCATTTCTTCTTCCCTTCTCGAGTACCTAGAAAAAGTATGGAAAAAATGGCCTCAATCTTTTCCACAATTCCTTTTGGGGGTTGAGAGCTGCCTAGAAAGGGATAAGCATAGTAGATAATACATGCTAGATCAATAATAAGCGTCCTCCTTGCAAGAGGAACCTCCCTTGCCACCCAGCCAGACGAGTGTGTATCTTGTCCAAAAAAGTTGGAAGAGAGGCATAGTGCATCTCCCTAGGTTGAGATGTGCGATGATAAAGCCGTAGCCCTAAATAAGTGCCGAAATCTACCTAAACCAAAGTTTTTGCTTCAAAGGAATCTGAAAAACTCTGTGCACCATGCTCACCAATGTTAAAGAATCTGATTCAATGGTAATCTGATTTAAACTCAACCTCTGACAATCTTGCAAACTTAGAATCAAGGCCGGGCATTCAGCTTGGAAGCTTGTTTAAAATCAATAAAAACCACCCATGCCAAAATCACCGTTCTCATTGAATCCCGAACTACATATCCTACGCCAGTGTACCCGGGGCAACTCAGAGTAGAACCATCGACATTCATCTTATGTATCCCAGTTAGACCCAGGCAACCGCTAGAACCCGTTTCTATATGGGAGTCTTGCAAAAAGGACCTACTTTTCGTATCCATATATAGCTCTACCGTCCTAAATGAAGCCGAGAGGGGTAACGCATGAAAAAATGTCCAAAAAGTTTTTTGCCTCTCATAAAAGCTGCATAGGCAATGTTGAGACTGATTCATCCTTTGAGTTTTATCGTCGGATTCTTAGCTCTTTCACATAATTCTCGGGTTCAACTCTTCTTACCATTATAGCCTTAAGTTTCTCTCAATGCCCCATTCACCAATTTAGCCTTAGGTTTTTTGGAGACACTTCTATATTTTCTTGAACTAGAGAGGCCTTTCACTCTAAAATGATAACTGAAGAATGATAGAAAATATGAAGGATGACAAATGTCAATGAGCTTTTGACATAAACCTAAGGTCGCTACGGTACCTCGCAAAGAAGCAAATAACAAAAGCTCGAGGTAATAAAGAAGTGGCCGGATGAAGAAGAAGATGATGAAATCAAAAGAGGAAGCCAAATAGGAGAATTAAACTCTAGATACATGAAGACAAAGAAAAAGATGAAGCTCTAGATAGACAAAGAGGAAGAGTTGAAAGGGAACCAAAGATGGAGACCAAGAGAAAGATGAATAAATTAATTATATCATTCAGATTGTAATAGGAATATTGCATTTTTTGTTATTGTATATGTTGATATATGTAAAATGATAAAGTTAAATATACATTATTGCATTTTATAAGTGAAGTTATTATTATTTTTTCTACTTTAGCACTAGTTTTAGCAATAACCAATATTGAAGATCCGGTATTTTTAACACCAGGTCCAAGATAATCAATGTTGAAGAGTTGAGATCATTAGCACCGCATATCTCTCGCATTGGAACAAAAAACCCCAAACCTTGCACTAAATAGCTCAAATAACTTGTGTTAAAAAGTCGTTTTTCTTGTGGTGGTTTACTTCACATCCTATGTCGACTAAGTCTACTCTGTTGTGACAATTTCAATGCACCAATTTGCAACCCCATCATGATTTTGGTGCAACTTGAGTACTTAATCATACGTTGCCATAATTCATGGCAGATCTTCACCACCTAATCAACCTTAAGGAGATAGCATAAAGAAATAGTGGGGAAGATGAATATCATTATTATCTAGCTTGGGCCTATCTGAAGAGTGATTTTGTTTCTCATACGACTCTTACACTTGATGGATCTCATTTGAAAAAAAATCATGTGTCTCCATGATGAAATCTTGTATTTGAATGCACTGATCAATTTTGACATAGGGTGGTTTTTTGATGGGTTGGAGGCTCTTCCAAAATGTTTGAGTAACTTAAAAGGTCTTCAATCCTTGAAAATGTTTGATTTCAAAAACCTCAAACAGTTACCCTCGGCAGAAGCCTTTCAACGCCTTACCAATTTACAATTTCTAGAGATCTTTGGTTGCCCTGTTCTAGAAAGGAAATACAAGAGAGCAAATGGATCAAAATGGATCAAGATTGCTCACATTCTACACTTGTACTTGTACTTACCATGAAAGCTTTGACTACTGCTAACACTTTGGAGTTGTATCTTTGTACTAATGCCCACGTACGTTAGTCTCTTCATTAGCAATTGTATTGGTCAACTGAGCATTTAAGGGTTGCTACTTGCCACTTTTTTAGTTGTCCTTTTCATGAATTTATAAAGAGAGATGCTTTTATCAAAAATTAAAAAAATAAATACATAAATAAAAGATAGATGCATGTAGTAGATGGAAGTGGTTCAAAGCGGATGAAGATGACATATTCCTAACTTGTTACATGATAATGATGAACTTTATATTTGAATTTGCGAGTTACTAAACTGGCTGTATTTTACGCATATTTTCTCCTGAAAAAAAAATAAAAACAAATCTATACGGCCATGACATCAAAACTGACGAAGGCTCTCTTATACCTCTAATTTTTTCATGTCCATGTACATAGTCCAATATACTTTGTAGTTTTATGATGAAGAATATTTGCATGAAACAAGTTCAAATTCAATTCAAGTCATCAACACACAACTTCAAATGGTAAAAACCATGCAGGTTCACCTCGCTTGCTAGTAATCTTGTATATTACTTGTCTAATATAATACTTTCATTCTAGTTCAATTGCAGAACATATAGTGGTCTAGTGGGACAATTTTACGAAAACAACTAATTTTTGCCCACAAATATTTTCAAAATATAAGGGCAAAGCTAAAGATAAACTAAATTAGTATTTAACTGTGAAGTCTTTAAATATCTCTCCTCGCAAGGAATTAGGGCCCTTGCTCTGCCACTATTCTGATTTATTCACTGTACGTAGCTGAATTTTTAATCCATGGTTTGACGCAAAAATTTCTCTTATTATTAATTTTTTTTTTTTTGGAAAAACTAATTAAGTGTCTAGTGGGCATGACTATCCTTTTATTAAAGGAAAATGTTATTTAAAACAACAATTTAACTATTCATAGGAACATTTTTTTGTGAAATTACTTTAATACCCTTCACTAAGTTTTTTTAATTTCTTTTTCCTTTTTCTTTTCTATCTTCTTTGAAGGAACGAACGAACAATTATCTCTTCTTTGAAGGAACGACTGAACCGTCGGCAACGGAAGGAACGAGCGATCGGCTGCAGAAGAAGGAACGAGAGAACGGCGGCAGCAGAAGGAATGAGCGGACGGCGGCAGCAAATCGATTCCGATAGAACAAAGGTTAGTTTTTCTGATTAGTTCGGTTTGAATTCATATTAGTATCTTAAATTTTAGAAATTTGAAAATTGGTTGATGTTTTGTTGGATTTCTTTGTGAATTTGGCCGGAATTATAATGGGTTCAATGTGGTCGGCGGTTGTTTGGTTGGATTGTTTGGCCGAAATTTTTAGTTTTTGGTTGGATTGCGGCTGGGTTTGGGGAAAACGGCCGAAGTTACCGTTTTTCCTAGAATCCCGCCCTGGCAGAGCGGGATTTTCTGAAAATCCCGATTGAGCTGAGAGGGATTTCCTGGAAAATTCCTCCGATTACCGGTGGTATTTTTTTTGGAAATCCTGCTAAGTTCAAGCGGGATTTTAAGAAAATCTTGGAGTGCAGTGACTGGATTTTCTGAAAATCATGCTTGAGCTTAGCAGGATTACCTTGAAAATGTTGCTGGTAATCGGCGGGATTTTTTGGGAAATCCCGTTAAGCTGAACTCTTTAGGTTGCTGATGAAATAAAATATATAAAAGGTTCTATGGCAGATCAAACAAGGCAACTAGATGATCTACGCTCTCAAATGGATGGACTGTCGGCATCATATTCTTATCAGAAGAGAGCTATTGAAGATGAACTACATGCCAATCTAAACTCCATTCTTGCTTCAGATGATAGAAGAAGAGTTTCTTTCCAGCTTGCATATGAGGAGGAGCAGCAAAGCATTGCTGTAAGCCAATAAACTTAATATTAGTTTTCGGCTTTTATATTTTTGCTCATTTTTATGATTTTGATCTGACTTAGTTGTTCAAATATTTTCTTTAATAGGAGAAATGGATACATACATTCCGGTTTCTAATTGATGAAAGGGGTCCATGGTCTGCTAGTCCATTTTCTAAGATAACCATAACCCACTGGAAACTTGACAAAACAGAGGATGCATGGCGTCGAAGGCAGAAGTTGAGACGTAACTATCACTTTGATGGAAGACTGTGTCAATCCCCTAACACTCTACCAGGCAGTGAAGCTCTTTCTACTATTAGCAATAGCAAAAATAGTGCACATATTCCTGAGCAAATGAAGCATTTCTTACTGAAAGGGATTCACAAGATTACAGATGAAGGGCATCAGGAAATAACTGAAACTGATGCTGAATCAAGCCAGCAGAATTTGATCTCTGAAGATTTGTTGGACATTCAGTACCCTGAGGCAGTAAAAGAAAGTGGTGAGCAGAAGGACATTGTGCAAGACAGAAGGGATTATAGCTCTCCAGAATAAGAAAATAGTGAGGTATGACAAATAACATTTTGTGTGCTATTAACAGCGAATTCACATTTCTCACCTTTGGATTAATCTTCAGGTCCTTGTGTCTGTTCTTGTGTTCTTGTAACACCAAAGAGAAAATTTGCTGGACGATTTGCTGTTATGAAGAACTTTCTTCATTTTTTTGGAAAGTTTTTAGTGGAAGGTACAGGTGGGTCATCTGTTTTTAAGATTTTTGACTCTTTGGGTAATATAGATCATAGAAAGCTTGATCAGTTAGGGGAAGATGAAAAAAAGAAGCTCTACAAAGTTCCCCTCAGTTTGGATTTGATTTCTGAAAGAGGAAGCGTCATAGATTTTATTCAACGATATATTAAGGGTCATTAGTTCAATTTAAAATATTTCTTTACTTGGAGGAGATATATATATGTATAAACTCCCAACTTGAGTGTTTTTCCAGACTTATGTAGCTTACCAAGTCTTAAATGATTGAAAGTATTATGTTGTGAGAATCTAACAATTAGGGTTGAGTGGCTTGAGTCAGCTCAAAAGTTGGGCATTCATGATGATGAGAGGCATTCATATGTTGATTCAGATATTCAGTGTTACTTCCCATCCCTATGTTGACTAAATCTACTATGTTGTGGCAATTTCACTACACCAATTTGCATCCCCATCATTAGTTTGGTGCAACTTGAGTCATTAATCATACGTTGTCACCCTAACTCATGGCCTAAAGACCTTTACCACTTAATCAACCTTAAGGAGTTTGAGTTAGGAGCATAAAGGAATAGGAAGGAAACTGAATTTGATTGTTATCGAGCTTGGCCCTATCCAAAGAATGATTTTGTTTCTCTTACGACTCTTACACTTGATGGATCTCATTTGAAAAAAGGCATATGTCTCCCTGATCAAATCAAGTATTTGACTACATTGGTCAATTTAGACATATGGTGGCTTGAGTGGTTAAGTAACTTGAAACGTCTTCAATCCTTGAAAATGTTGATTGCAAAAACCTTAAACAATTATCCTCGGCAGAAGTATTTCAGTGCCTTACCAATTTACAATTTCTGGAGATTTTTGGTTGCCCTCTTCTAGAAAATAAATACAATAGAGGAAGTGCATCATAGTGGATCAAGATTGCGCACATTCCACACTTGTACTTGCCATGAAAGCTATGACTACTGTTGACACTTTGGAGTTGCTTGGATCTCTGTACTAATCCCTACGTCGTCAATCTCTTCACTTGCAATTTTAATAATCAGTTAATGATTTCTTTTGTTCTTATTGATCAACTAGACTGGAACTAACATTTAAGGGTTGTTAATTACCAATTTACAGCTGTCCTTTTCAATTTATAAAGAGAGATGCTTGCAATAGATGGAAGTAGTTCAAACCGAATGAAGATCCCATAATTTCCTGACTTGCTACATGAAAATGCTGATTTTTATAGTTGAATTTGTGAGTGACTAGACTGGCTATATTTGACGCCTATTTTTTCCTTGGGAACCAAATTAATTAATCTATATGGCCATGGCATCAAACTGATGAAGGCTCTCTTATCCCTCTGATCTTTGCATGTCTATGTAGGTAGTTCAGTTTGTTATTTTATGATGAAGAGTATTTGCATGAAAGAATTCAACTGTAATCCAAGTCATCAACACACAACTTTTAGTGGATAAAGCCATGTATGCAGGTTAAATTTTATTGCTTGTAGTCTTGTATGTTACCAATATAATATAATACCTTCATTCTAGTTCAGTGGCAGAGCCACATAGTCTTATTGGGCAATAGTTTTACCACATTTTTTGAAAGTACCCTATATGGTGTAAATTTTTTTTTAAGATAACTAACTTTTTCCCACCAAAATTTTGAAAAAATAGGGGCAAATCTAAAGATAAATTAAATTAGTATTTAATTGTGAAATTTTTTAAATATCTCGGCTCACTAGGCATTAAGGGATGTGGCTCTACCACGTAGCTGAATTTTCTATCCATAGTTTGACGTAAAAGTTTCTCTTAACTTCGTCATTTTAGAAGGGATATCATATGTATTACGTTTTAATATGTTGACAATCTGAAAAGATTTTCCTTATATTTGTGTTGTTTCCTCTAACATTTATACCCAACCTATCACACTCTTACTAGAGCTCTACTTCTAGGTTTATGGTAACTCTTACAAGTTACAATTAGTGTTTGAGTTACCATAAATCTATTCTCTGCTAACTATAATTACTAATTACATTTACGACACATGTTAACATTACCCCCGACTCTTGGAATTGGTGCTGGATTAGGATTACTTGCAGGGTCAGATCCAAGGGGGGTGCAGTGGTCCCCGGACCCCTCCAATTCCTCCTCCACCTGCTATGTATATATTTAACTATTTTCTCTGATTTAATGTATTTAACTGTTAAAACAATTTTTATCCATATTTTGGACCCCTCAAAAATTTTTAAAATATATTTTGTGACTGTGCCACTTACTATGTTCACAAAGGTTAGTAGGATGCTTTCTCTATGAGGAATTGTCAATCCTTTTTCTATCAATCCCTAAGTTTGCATCATTATTCAATGTTGGTGGGTTTCTACTACATCTGCATGCATGTTGCTTTAGTAAATTCTTTTTGCTTACCTAAAGTAGTACTCCGTAGGGGGGAGACCGTACTCGAGCTTTGGATCAATGTCCCCAGAAGGAAGGAGTATGCACTCGAAATTTCATAAGAAAAGGATTCGGATATTGAAAATTTCTTTTTTCTTATAAGAGCAAGTGTAAGTTTATAGGCAGTAGCTTAATGCTATTAAGTTGTTTTTTGTATAGTATTCTAATGATTTTGCTGAAACCTTTCTTTAATGTATTTGCTTATGGAGATTGAACAACGACGCTGGTATTAATCTTTAGATTTGTTTGTTGTCACTGTTTATTGGTCTTAGGATATCAATCATCACTACCCCAAAAATCCCCAAAGGAGGAGGGTTTTAAGCCCCATTGGAGACGGGTTTCGTGACCCAGCACCCGCCTCCAATGCGGGCGCGCCGCCAATACCCTCACCTGCCTCCTTTCGGTGTATTGGAGGCGGGTGCAGGGAAACCCGCCTCCAATACTCCAAGTATCGGAGCTGCATTTTTTATTTATCCCTTACTACAATTAAATCTAATTTCTCTTGCTTCAAATTTATGGCTACAATAGGGATCGAACCTGCGCCTACAGAAACACTTGACTCTTGCACACTAAATTTACCTCCATGCTACATATACTCATGAATTTAAAGTCAAAATTGAAAGTATATATTTATATATTTCCTTTTAAAACTTGTGGGTTTTACTACCTACTAATTTTCTCTTTAAGTATCTATCGAGTTTGTTTTCTATAAAAGTTGTGATTTCCTTTTAAACTATTTATTTCTCGCCCTTTCTCGAACCTCGACAAAATTTCAAATTATTTTTTAATTCATTTTTCATTTCCGAAAACCCACCTCCAATATTGAATAGCACAGCTAGAGTATTGGAGGCGGGTTTTCTGAAACCCGCCTCCAATAGTCTACATTATTGGAGGCGGGTTTTCCCAAAATCCGGCCTCCAATACCCTCGCCAGAAATTCTCCCTAGTATTGAAAAACCCGCCTCCCAGCATCCAATGGCCCTTTATGTGATAGTGCATGCTCACATATTCAACATTCATTTCTTCAAACACTATAATGCAAACCAAAATAAACAGCTATTTCTTGTTGTTACTCAATAGTAGTGGAATAGAGGCTTGGTGGCGTTATTATCAAGATTCTCCTCTTGTAATAGATTGTGGCGTTTAAGTGTTGAAATCCAACTTCTTGAAAGTTGATTGAATTCAAACAAAAGAAATACTCTCCTCGTTTCATTAGAAGAGACCACTTTGACAAAGTTACAACTTATATGAATGTCACGTACAACACTTAAAATAATTAACTTGACACCATTTATTCAATTTCCATCCTTTGTAAGACCCCGTAGTTTTTTGCCCTAGCTTAACCTTTCTGAATTATATTTTATCATACATTTATCTGTTAAAATCAAATATGTAATATTATAAAGTTATGTGAATTTTCTTAAGTATTTTGGTTATGAAATATTATGATTTAGATCTTAATGTTTTGGATTTTAATTTAGAAATTATGATATTTAATTTAGATTTAAGATGTTAATTTAAGTGTAGGGTTTTGTTTAAGGATATATGAAAGTAGATATATTAGTTTAATTTTGGGAATTATGGAATGAAAATAAGAAAATTAGAAAATAAATAGAAAATAGGAAAAAAAAAAAGGGGGGGGGGGGGGGGGGTAGGAGCCGTTTTACCCAGCATTAGAGCGGGTAAAACCGATTTGACCGCCTAAAACAGCGGTTTTACCCAGATAAGACTGGGTAAACTGATCCAACAGTAGGAGAAAAAATCTGACCACCTAAAATAGCAGTTTTACCCAGTCCTAGAGCGGGTAAAACCGACATTAGGAAGCTGACAAAAATAATCAGACCGGTTTTATCCAGGATTTGAGCGAGTAAAATCGATCGGGCTAGTGGACAAAAAATAATAAGACCGGTTTTACCCAGCATTTGAGCCGGTAAAACCGATCGAATGCTGGAGTTTAAAAAAGAAAATATGTTGTCTAAATTTTCAAAGGAGAGCTACGACCTAGGGGTTTAGCCTCCTAGATTTTGGGTTGTTAGGCAGTCTGGGAGTATAAATAGGCCTCCTTTGGTTCGTATAAACTCAGAACAACACTATAATTAAGAATCAAAAGAGGGAGAGAAAGGGAGAGAAAGAGAAAATAAAGAAGGAAGAGGAGAAGGAGAAGAAAGCTAAGGAAAGGAGACTTTGGAGGCTTGGATTTGGATCCTAAACCGTGGAAACCAATCTTAGCAACTTCGACAACACGTTGGTAAGGAATTCAAGCTTCCATAATGTTAAGGCCTGTTCTTTATATTGTTTGAAACTTGGTCTGGGAAAATAATTTTATAATGTAAAAAGTGTATTGAAAATATAAAAAAGTATGGGTAAATAGTAAAAAGTTGTATTGGAAATGATAAAAATTGATTATAAAATTATTTTTTCAAAATTAAATTTCAAACATTGTTTCAAACCAAACTTAAAGAACAGGGCCTTAATTTTCGGAGTTAGGACTCATAAAAGTTGAAATTTTGAAGTTTTGTAGTTTTCTTAAGTTTTGATTTAAATCCTTAGATTTGAATGTTATTTATGCGTTATGGAGTGTTAGGAATGTTATATGGATGTTGTAGGAATGATTTTGAGCAAAAGAAAACAAAGAAAAACGAGTTTTGGAGCACTTTTGTTTGAAACCCGAAGCCAAAATTTGAAGAAAAACTATTTCTGGAAACGATCGGGTAAACCGACTTTCTTGGCTCAAGAAAGTTGGGTAAAACCGGCCTTGGATCAGATAAAACCGCTTTTGTGTTTATAGATAAGTTTTTCTCAAGAAAAATCGGTTAAAACTGATCTTAGAGCGGGAAACCCGGCTTTGTGAATTGCTGAAAAATCTTGAGCAGGTAAAACAGCACTTTGAAGCTGCAAAGCTTTGAAGTACGGGTAAAACCACTCTTCGAAGCTGAAGAAGAATTTTGAGCGGGTAAAACCGATATTCTCCTAAAAACATGAATTTTGAAGATTCAAATTAAAATTTTTACAACTTCTTTTATAACTTTAAATACTTTAATTAATAATTACTTAAGGTTCATTAAATAAACCTAGAATCTAAGGATTTATCTAGATTTACGGATAAAGTCTAAACTATGATGTTTATGTAATGTAGATTTGCTTACAAAGTATTAGCGATACGAGGTGAGTGTTCTCACTAAAGGGGTTAAATATTTTAAATAGTAATGAAACTAGTTAGCATGCCTTACTGTTATTATTGTTTATATACATGTTAAAGTTATGTTTAGTGAAATGCATGTAATGTGTATAATTGTGATATTTAAGTGTGAAAAATGAAATGTTTATATATGTGCCATGAATACGTAAATGTTCTCAAATGTTGAATTATCTGTATAAATGAAATATTTATTAAAGTTTTATCGTATGAATAAATTGTCATTACAGTGTTAATGCTCAGTGTTAAATGTTAAATGTTTAGTGTTAAGTGTTCAATGTTAATTGTGCATGAATGTCAAGATCTTTTAGTTTATCACTTATTTTCGTAAAAAAAAAGCACACATTTATAGAGGTGCATTCTTGCGGGGGCATGCTTGGAATGAAAGCAAGCAAATTCATGCAGATGTACGACCTGTTTTTACATATATAAAGTACGTTGAGATAGTATATAATTATAATAAGGCTACAAGGCCTTCTAATTAATTATTAATATCTTTGTAGTATTTATTTTTGGTATCAATATAAATAATCTAATCTAATATTCCTTTCCTAAACAAAGTCTTTCTGAGCGCCACAATATGCTTTGACTCTTTCCTCTGTAGATAGAATTGGATTTTTGGAACGAAACTTTAAGAGACCTAAGTGATCAAAAGAATTAAACTGTAATGAGCCATCGCCAGCTAGCTCTTCTCGCACTTGAATTATTCCCTTATGAAATGAAAATATACCAACTGACATCCTTGCTTTCTCTCCTATAATAACCCTGTGAAAACAAGGCCTTATTCTGCCGTTGCTCCATGCCTGCATAAAATTAAGAAAAACAACATTGCTATAGTAATTGGGGATAACGATTTATTTTTATAAAAGGACAAAAATAACCACAAAGTTCTGTTTATTAATAACAAGGAAATGAACGGGCGGGTATTGGTATTTTTACCAAATCTTGGGGTATTTGTTGACCTGGTCCACAGGTCAGGTCAACTGGGGCCATCGCACAGGACTCAATAATTATAGTGTCCAAATTAGTATAATATAATAGTATTTTTTACTTATAAAATTTTATATTAAAGTCCACACTTTTGTCGTAAATGGTTAAGCCAAAAGTGGGTTTTTGTTTTGTTCTTTCACTCAAACCCCACATTTTAGGACAGGTGTTACTTTTGTTTTAAAAAGGTTAATGTTTTAAGAGTGAAATTTTTTTTTTTCTAGCTTAAGATCCAAATTTATTTTGTTTGGATTAATGCAAGAGTATTTTTTTAAATTTGTAGTTTAAAGGCCACATTATTTAAAAAAATTTAAAATTTACCAAATTGTCCCATTTTTACGTTTATTTTTGGGGCTCTTTGTATTATTTTGCCAACCTTCTAAGGTTTAGGACCGCACTGAGTATTTGTACTTTGATCAAATCTCATTGGAGTTTTAAATTTTGCCCAAAGGAAAAGTTTGAAAGGAATACCAGTAAAAGAAAATTAACTCACAAGTAAGGCATCGCCTGCCATAATGGCAAAGGAAGATGGTGGGAGATTAATAGGAATCCAGTTACCATCTTTTGAATATTGCACCTCCAGCCCTCCAACTTCATCTTCCTTAATAATGCTGATGAAACTTGCGTCAGCATGAGGTGTAATCCCTAAATTTGTCTCTTTGGCTTGGGGTACCCTGTAAAAGTTGCCTCTGAAGAGATGAAAGGTTGAATCTGTATGAGCATCACAATGCTTCCCAACACCATAGCTCTCAAATATCATTTTTGTCACCATTTGTTCCAACTTTGATACTTCCATCGCGTAACAATGTATTCTTTCACTAATTGTCGTCCATAAAGGAAAAATGAAAATCAATTATTGGATAAGAAAAAAAATATAAAAGAACCGAATTCCATAATGAATTACTTGCTACACTATTTGAATGTAAGTTTTTTTGTCGATTTATTTGAGGGAATAGAGTAATTTTGTGATAAATTAATTGAAATTTTGAAGCGGCATAGATTGGCAAACAAATATAATAATTACGAATCACGTGACAGCATAACAACAACAAAAAGAAAGAAAGAAAAAAAAATGAACAGATATTGGAATTGATGTCAATTCTTTGAAATTTTCAGCACTAGATCTATGCTTCCTTTTTCTTTTATATTTTCTTTATAACCTTGAAAGGGACGTAAATGAAAATGAAAGAATGAGTACTAGAATTGGTAAAAAAGCTTAAAATGTTGTTAAGATTAGGTCGGCTTAATTATATGGTATATCACAAAAGTTGATTCTGATTGTTCTTTTAGAATATTAAAAACAATACAAATTATTACAAAATGTAAATTCTTGTTTGATTCAATTAAACCCTTGTTTTTTCCGTTAACAGTATGAAGACAAATCTACTTCACTTTTTTGTTTTTTCTTTTATGAAAATGAAAGAGTAGATTTGCAAGAATAAATCTAAACCATTAAGGACAGGATAAATAAAGACTAATTAGTGACACAAACTAGGAAGCTATCAAGGAAATCAATTGCTTCATGAACGAACCAGATTCATATGCAAATTAATGTGGTGTGCAAGTACGTACAAGTTCTCACTGATAGTGGGTTGTTTCAAATCTCCGTCCTTGATATAGTGTAAAGTTATTGTGCAAGTGCATTGGTGGTATAAGCGTATACTGAGTATGTGTCTAAAAGTGGGTGAAAAAAAAAATTGTAAACAAATCATTGGTGCCTGAACGAATTCCAACACCTTTCAAAAAAATTAATTTTTGTTACTAATTAATTAAGTATATAATTAATTTATTAGTGAATTACCAGAAATGATGGTTCCCAAGGGGCCACATGAGATTTGCAAAGCTTTGAACTGCTTCATGATTTGTTGAATCTTCAATTCCCATGGTTTCATTGAGGCTCCCAGGCGTTTCCCCAAAATAACCAAAGCGAGGGTCCCTCTCAGATTTGTTGAGCAATTTTGTCTCCTTTGGGAGAACAAAAAACTCCTTCAGGGAAGAAAAGACTGAAGCCATGAACTCCGGGCTAATAAGTTCGTCGTAAACTGCTATGAAAACGCCGAAGCCCTCCATTGCTTCCCTCACGCTTTTGCATGTCGATTTCCAGCTTTCTGTGCCGGGCTTTAGCGTTTCCTTGGTGAAAGTGATGATAGGGATAACACCTCTCTGTTCCATTAAGCAAGGCTTGGGATGTTTTGATGTGTTTGAGAATTTGCAAGTTCTCTAACTATAGGTAGGACGTAGGAGTACCTTATTTATAGCCTGTGCTTTTTTATTATTTTTAAAACATGTTTTTGAAAAATAATTTTATAATATAAAAAGTGTATTAAAAATATATAGTTGAACAGTAAAAAGTTGTACTGAAAATAATAAAAAATATTATAATGACAAAACTTTGTCATCCACAAATCCTACCCCATCAAAATTTGTTTTTGCATTATCAAAATCATTTTAGATGGTTTCTCTCTATAAGCACATTCCACGCCGTCCGATTAAGTTTTACCTATTTTTCTCTCTTTCTTACGTCCGATTAAGCTTCCTCAAACTTTTCACCCCGGCAGCCAGCTGGTTTCTCCGTCTAATGTTGGAGTTCCAAATAAATTGGGTTTTAATTTTCATTAAGAGGCACAACACAACGCGCATATCGTTTACTGTTCATCAGTATCACGTATATTAATTCTTCTGATATTCTCTGACGATAGAGGAGCTAAACAATTCAATGAATGTAGTCAAACTGCATCAAATATAAATTTCGAAGCGAGGGATTGTTGGTTGTCAAAATATGATAACTTAGCCGAATACATAATCTGGTGGAATATTACCAGCGGCGAACGCAGAATAAAATGTCAGAGGGGGCAACCTTAATGGCAATTTGTTTTTTTCCCGCATGTCATTAAATAAAATACATATTACTAAAGTATCAAAATAACCATAATAATATATGTTCAAAAAAAACCTTAATAAGAAAAGTAAAAGCAAAGAAATACTAGTAAACAACTATTTTTTAGTGCCTGAACCACCAATATCGGAAAAAATCACTTGGATAAAGTTCAGCAAGTAGAATTAACTTACCAATGTCAAATCGAGAAAATGAATTCTTTGGATCAAGACACCCAATGCAAATAAGCAACTCCGTATATGATTCTTTAAAACGATTATTCATCTCTGCAACCATTCTATCAAGAACCTAACATTGCAAAGTAATAAAAGAATAAATAAATAAATACTATTGGAATTAAAAATATTGAAATAATATATTTAGAAGTTATACTTCTAAGAAAATTTCAATACGATAATGATGGAAATGAGTAACCATTTGCCCACTCCGCCTACTACGACCACGAGTAATCATGCATTCATCCATCTGTGGTATTGGAATCATATGATTACCACAGAATATGTTGGTTCACTACTACAGAAATGACTTTTAATGGCGGTTTTTTAGGGCTTTTAACGGCGGTTTTCGGCATTTTTGAACCGCCATCTATCTGGCAGCCGTAGAAAGTTTACGGACTTTCTACGGCGGTTGTGAACCGCAAAACCGCCGTAGAAAGTTCGAACTTTCTACGGCGGTTCGCTTAGGAACCGCCGTAGAAAGTTGGCTTTCTACGGCGGTTTTTTTCACCACCGTAGAATGTCTACTTTCTGCGGCGGTTATCTTCAAAACCGCCGTAGAACTTTCTACGGCGGTTTTGAAGATAACCGCCGTAGAAAGTACCAAATTTGTAAAAAACAAAAAATTAATATTTCATTTTTTTCTCTGCATTCAAAAAATATATATCAAAAACAGCAAGAACAGTCTTAGAAAGGTTTTGATATATATATATATATATTTCAACTTTATTCAAAATATATATATCAAAAACTTCCATGCTAATAAACCGAACAACCGCCAAACTTCACAAAATTTTTGCGTGCATCCATCAAATTCTAATTAATTTAATCATTCACAGCAAGAACAATACAATAATCACCGATATAACACTAATCAAATCCAAATTTAATCATTCATCATCTCACCAAATCCGAATTTAACACTAATAATAAATCCTAGGCCAATCACAATAATCAAGTAATAATAAAATTTGTAAAGCTTAAATAAAGTTGAAACTATTCGATATTACATTTTTTATGATTTGAAGCCCACAACAAGAACCGATTGTGGTGAAATTATGATGGGAGATTAACTCCAAGTGGTGGGTGATGGCCGATTAAGAAACCATCTCCGGAGTTGGGTGACGGCGGATCTTGTTATCAACGCCGCCGGAAGAACGGCTTCGGGGGAAGACAAGAGAAAAAAACCGACGGAGAGAGGATGGGCGTCGGCAACGAGAGAACTCTTCGGTTTGTTGGAGATGGAAACAGGGGGAAGCCGCGGCTAGCTGGAGATGGAAACAAAGGGAAACCCTTAAAATTCAAACAAAATCAAGTTTCTATGGCAGTTTTAATAAAAACCGCCGTGAAATTGACTTTCTACGGCGGTTTTAATACGGCGGTTTTAATTAAAACCGCCATAGAAAGTAACTTTCTATGGCGGTTATGAAGAAACCGCCATAGAAAGTAACTTTGTATGTTTCATTCAAGAGTTCATCTCATCCAACCTCTCTGAATTTCTGTAGTCGAACTTTCATTGTCTTGATTAAGTTGACCGCAAGAACTATGTTTTGATCCTTTCGTTGTAAGGCAAGTGACAACTCATTAGTGATTCCCAACAAAAATTTCATCAAATGCATCACAAATACAAATGAGTAACTATTTCAGTCGGGAGGCAAAAAGGAGAGGGAGTGAGTGATTGTGATTGAATTGGGTTGGGTTAATTGATTTTGGGCTTTTAATTTGGGGAGGGATTTAATTGCAATTCATAGTTTTTCAAAAAGGCCCTGAAGTTTTTTTTTTTTTGTTTTTGGCCCTTAGTAAAACGAAGGGCAAAACGACGTCGTTTTACCACTACTACAAAAAGGGGATTCAATGGCGGTTTTTTTGCCCTTTCTATGGCGGTTTTTTCGCTATTTGGACCGCCATCTATCTGGCAGCCGTAGAAAGTTCGCGGACATTCTATTGCGCTTAAGACCCACCGTAGAAAGTTCATGGACTTTCTATGCCTAGTAAGAGAAAACCGCCGCACCGCCATAGAAAGTAGACTTTCTACGGCGGTTTTCTCTTTAACCGCCATAGAAAGTAAAATTTTTGTTAAAATTTTTTTTTTAAATTTTAATGTTTTTAAGGCGGCCCTTATTTAAAAGGGCTTAAAAAATCAAATTTTAAAAATTAAAATTTTCTTATCAAATTTACGTTAGCCTGCATTCAAAATATACTAGTTGCGGTTGTTGCACTCCAACACAGAAAATATATAAATGTGAAATTTATACTATACATAAAAAGTAAGAAATGAAGCATAAAAATAAATAATTGATACAAATAGAACAAATTCAAGACTATTCCAAATTCAACAAATTTTTAGAAAACAAGAGTGCTTCCTTGTGTGCACGGAGAAGTTAAACAAACCGAATTCAAATAAATTTCTAGTAGGGGGTGTACTTTTCAACCATAACGCTCACGATAACCACCACCACTGCCACCCAACATTAGATAAAACCAGTAGAAAAGAAAGAGAAAACAAGTAGAAACTATAGAGGAAAATAAAAAACAAGGAAAATGGGTAAAAAAATCACAGCCTCAAAATTAGTCTTGACCTAAGAATTAAAAATGAAAACAAAAGAATCACCTTCAGGCGCTGGAACAAAGGAGGGAAGGTTTCACGAGCTGGAATAAATTTGGGGTAGATTTCGGTGCCTTTCTTATAAAGTTTTGTAATATCTAACCTCAAAGTGATAAATTGAAACACCAAATATTTGGTTCTAAGCTTAAAGGTTTAAAAATGGAGTTTGTAGGATGGAGAAGACGAAGTCTCGGTGTGAGGGTGCTCGCATTTAGAGAATAGTTTGTGTTTTAGGGCTAAGAATCTGGCCTTCTATGGCGGTTATGAAAAACCCGCCTTAGAAAGCTACTTTCTATGGCGGTTATGTAGAAACCGCCGTAGAAAGTGTGGACTTTCTATGGCGGTTTTATTAAACCCGCCTTAAAAAGGCTTTTCTACGGCGGGTACTAGAAAACCGCCATAGAAAGTCCCCCTTTTCTATGGCGGTTACTACATAATTGCCGTAGAAAGTAATTTTCTACGGCGGTTACTAAATAACCGTCATATAAAGTAGTTTTCTATGGCATATCTCAATAAACCGCCATAGAAAATCTGTGTTTTATTTTTAATGGTAATTTTCGTCTAAACCGCCGTTAAAGGACCGCCGTTGAATCCCCTTTTTGTAGTAGTGTACTAAGGGCAAAAAAATTAATAAAAAGCCCTTAAGGGCCAAAAAAAAAAATTGCAGAAGAAGACTTCTTCGCGAGATTAGGTTTCAGCTGCGCTGCCGACGGTGGGACGGAGCTGAAGGGTAGTAATACTACTACCCTACGCTCCCGGAGCAAGGAGGGGTGTCGGCACCACCCTGCCCCTCCCTGTCTCCGCTGCTGAATATTACAATTATAAACCCAAACATCATAAAATATTAAATTGGGATCAAAACCACAAGCATCCTAAAAAGCCAAACAAAAAACTCATCAAAGTTATCTCCACAAACCAGGTGGCTAAGCCAGTAGAGCAGCAAATAGGGGGTTAGGGAGAGGTTTGGGGTCTTGGGAAGAAAGAGATGGAAAATATAGGTGAGGATATTTAAGTCTATTTAATTGTTTTTTTTTTTTTTCATTTTTACTACTCCTTTCGTCCCAATCAAAGAGTTCACTTTCAAAAAAAATATCTTGTCTCATTTAAAAGTCCACTTTGAATTTATTTACATTACATACCCTTACTAATATAACAATGGGTAGTTCACAATTAACCCTTACTTCTAAATTAAGGATATAAGTGAAAAATATGGTGGTAAATTACTTATTTTAGGTGTTGTATCTCACAACCCATAATAAGTTGTACACATTTCAAAGTGGACTTTTTGAGTGGGACGGAGGAAGTATATAATTTACTGCAAGGTAGTATAAATTAGGTCAAACTTACACTCTCTTTTTATTAATATTGAAAATACTACCGCCCTTGTATTTTCAAAATTGACACATTCTCATGGTTTTGTACTAAAGTGTCCACCTAGCAGAAATAAAAGAATTTAATGGAGAGGTGCAGTACACGCACGAAAAACACAACTGCCGGTCTATTTGAGTGCTGTTTACAATTTTTGTTACTGAAATGCCCCTATTTCATTTCACACTATCCTTTTAGTATTAGATCTCTTTATTTACCCTAAATTTTCACTTTAGTGCTGCCGCCGCCCATTACTCTTCAGCAAAAGCAGACCGAAGTTTCCGTCCAGCATTTGCCTTTCATATCTCTAACCTCAATTCCGTCACGTCAAAACTCCATTTTGGATTTTGTCTTCAGCAACCAACTTGCAGTTCAGTTAGAGATTCAAGTCCAAAACCAGGGCATGAAGATGATCATAAAGAAGATGCAAACCCACGCAACTTAACCTATAAGATGTTCGTAAATGTGTGCACATTTTTCTAGCCTATATTGCTTTTGTTTATTTGAATATGCTGGGTGAATTTTTGGGCCAATTGTTATTTTTATAACTTATTTTTATAGAAATACTCATATTATAAACATCAAACTGGTAATCTATTAGAGTTGTTGAGAAATAATGGTAAAATAAATAAATAAAATAAAACAAAAAAAAATTGGTAAAGAAAACTTGAAAGAAATGACTAAAATTGTAAAACTCTTGCGAATTGAGCAAAAATTGAAAAGGAAAGAAAGAAAGAATAATGGTAAGAATAAAAGGGAAATTAAGATTTTTTAATATGTGTGTGTGTATATATGTGTGTGTATGTGTGTGAGAGAGAAAATGCTAAGATTCGTTATTATTATTTTTTGGGAATATGTGGGGAAAATGAATATCATTTTTTAAAATACTAAAATAAAAATTTTGGCCTAAGGAAAGAGAGACATAATGAGTCTAAGACCCCATTCTACAATAAATCGAAAAAATCCTTTGTGAAATCTATACAAATTTGACTAGTCTTAAAGTAGGAAACACATTCCCAGCTAATAATCCTCTTAACTTTGCCAGTAATCTGCGAACCTTCATATGTGGTCTCATGTCTCTGGACTTGGTCGTCGTGCTGTATTCGTCAATCTGTAGATGTGTCTGGTGCTACAAGAATAAGACCATTCATCCATGATATCCCAAATGTATGTGTGAGGAGAGTAGTTAATTTTCATGGGACATTGAACACCTGCCTATCCATCTCAACAAGGACTTGTGGTGAATCTGACTTTATCTCCAATTTTGATAACATTTTTCAATGACATTCCCTTAACCCAAGTAATAAAACTTGACACTCGATCCGCAAAAAAAAATTTTATCTGATAGCCTGAGAAAACCGAGCCTGCCACCACTAGCGCACCTCCTATGTCACAAACTACATAATGCCGCAATATACCCTGGATTTTCAATGGCAGAACTCTCCACATAGGGTTGTTCGTGAAAACTAGAAAACCTAAAACCGAATTGGAATTGGCGGCTCCAGTTTTGGTTAACCGATTTGGTTTCTTGTTGTGTGGCATTCCCCCAACTAGTTTAACCAGTAACCCTTAATTAATTAGTATTAGTAATTTTTTTTTACTAATAATATTTCTTATTTCCTTTTAGTTATTTTCTTTTTGAATTATGCATGATTAATTCTTAAGTATTAATTTATTTCATTTTTTTCTTCGAAATAAGAAGTTTTGTTAATGGTTTTGGAAATCGTCCAGTAACAATTGAGAAACAAAGTCAGGAGCATTGTTCCAAATGCACTTAACAAAAGGGCATGTAGCTCCAAACCTAGCTAGAATATGCGCTATCATATTATTCGCTCTTCCCAACAGATCCCACGCAGCCAACATCCATGAGTCCCTAAGTCCATGTATTAATTTATTCCTTATTAGCTATTTCATTTTGAATTATACATGATTGATTCTCAATCATTAATTTATTTTTTATTAGTTATTTTCTTTTTGGATTATGCATGAGTGATTTTAAATCATTAATTTATTCCTTATTAATTTGTTATATACACAAAAACTTCTATGCGGTCGGTTCATCAATGAGACGTGAAGTATGTATGCGATAGTGAGTCATCGACGCGTACATATATAAAGAAACACGGATTGTGTATGATTATAATAGTTAACTGTTACCTCCTTGGGGGCGACTTGCATTTCCTGTAAATATACGAGATGCTTCTTGAATTTTAACTGACCAACTTCAGTACTGTAAACCAGATACTTCACATCAGTTTAAAATGCTCGTGCTTGCGGATCACACTTCTTTTAAATATAATAGATACTTTAAGCGGTTGACGGGGACACTTTTTTATTCGCACAATGTTACTTCTTGTTATTTTAATTCCATCGATGGTGAACTCACACTTCGTGTAAATCTACGATATGCTTCGTGAATCATAGCCGGTGCTAATGATATTGAATCATCAAAACCAGTTATTTGGGATCCGGTATTAAAGGTCCCGCATCTTCAACACTGGTGATTATAAAACTGGTGTTAAATTGGGAAATTTTGAAAATAAGTAAATAAATTTCCAAGCATATACATTAATTTAAAAAATAACGATAATATATTACAAACAAGAATAAACCCTACAAAAACTTAATTTAAAAGCTTTTGAACTAAGTAAAAATCTTTAATAAAATGCAATAATATATTCAACTTAATAACAATTAATTATTACATATATCATAAAATTTAAATTCTATTACAATGTTAATTTATTCATCGTCCTTTTCGTCTTTTGTTTCATAGTCATTGATGTGAACCCTTGATTCCAACTTGTGAAAACAAGAATTCAATGCAGAAAATTGTCAAGGAAAGTCTGTATGCAAGACGCAGCTCTCAAAACTCTAGAATCTTTATCCTTGGATTCGGCAGACTACTAATTTAACAAGGTAAATTAAACACGGAATTCGAATCAAGTGGAGAATAATAGAGGCAAAACAAAGCATGCAATTAGATAGAGCAATTATCTAATTAGCATATAGTTCCTGTACTTTAACAACTAACAATCATGCAAATTACTTAAACCAAAATATAGATGAGTGAATTAATAAAGTATAAACTTATCAATCAATTATGAGTAATAATGAAGTCATGCACCTCTATTTATAGGTATAGAGAGCACGAAATTTACAAGGAAAAATAAGGAAAGAAAACACAAAATTGAAACTTAATCAAGAGATTAAGTAACTCACAAAAATCAGCAAGAAAAATGAGCTAAAAAAGTAAAAGAAAAGAAGGGGAAATTTCGTCTTCCATAAGGAAAGCTTATGGACGAAATTATCAAGTAAAAACAAAGGGAAATTTTGAAAATAAAGAGGAAAAAATGAAAAGAGAAAACTTAACCAAGAGATTAAGTAATCTTGACAAGAATTGGAAACAAGGAAAAAAGAAGCATATCCTTATTTTTGGAAATAACAAAGATGGAAACTATGAAGAGAATTAGGTAACATGCACAATACCTTAATTTCTCTTAAACCCTAAAACACTTAAGTAAAACCCTAATTCGCATATGGGCTTCCTTGTGGGCTTGTTGGGCTTAACCGAATTTGAAGTAGATGGACTTGAGGGAATTCGGCCCAGTTGATGTAGCATGATGATGTAGATGTATGAAGCTTCCGGAATCATTTTGGAAACTAAAAATATTTCACTTCCAAAATTCTTCAAATTTTTATGAAATCTCCATTTTTTCACTGGAAAGACTAGTAGTTGCCATTTTCACCATTTTCTTAGCTTGTAAATACCATTTCCACCATTTCCACAACTTGGAAATACCATTTCCACCATTTCCTCGACTGGAAGGATTAGTATTCACCATTTCCACTTTGATGGAGAGTAGGGTAACTCTTGTAATTTTCATTTTCTTCTCATTAAGTTCATTGGAGTTTTTGTTTGACCTGGTGAATTCTAACTCCTATTTTGTGTTGTTTTAGCCTTGGATTTCCTCATCAGTCATATCTTCATATTCGTAATTTCCTGTACCAAAGTTAACTCCACTTTCCACTTTTTGATTAATAGATTGATGTTCTTTTTTTTACTTTGGCTCCATGCATACTCCTCATGATTACGCAAGTGTGAATATTCTTCTGTCTTTGGTTCCATACTCCACACTCATCATCTTCATTTTCGTCTTTTACTTCACACTAAAGCTCTGTTCTCTTAGTCACCATGCTTAGGGAATTTTTTGGGTAAGGAAAAAATTTATTTTGAAGAGAATTTCTTTTGGGTATTTGTGTAGGAAAGAGAAAAAAAGTGTAATGATTATGTTTTTTTTGCATTTATGTGAGTGGAAATTTAGAGGAAATTTTAAATTTTGAATTGTGAATTTAGTAAAAATGATGTTATTTCTTTGTGTAATATTTTTGAAAAAAAAGTGATACTTTTCCCAAGTATGTGACTAAGAGAACAGAGCCTTAGTTAAGATCCTCATAATAATGTGAAGGAATTCACTGAAAAACTATTATGATGATCTCTTCTATGATAATGTGGAGCGTACATAATCAAGAATTGCATGCTCCACCTCATCATAGAAGAGATCATCATAATAAATTTTTAGTGAATTCCTTCACATGATTTAGTATATTCACTAGTGCTAGAGAGTACAACTTTTATTGATGTCTGGAGAATTGTAATTGATAGGGGTGGGCGTCGAATTGGTTTCCTCGAATTGTGGTTTCCTCGAATTGGTTTCCTCGAATTTTAAATTTTTTTGTCAAATTCGAAAACCAAACCTAATTCGATTTGAAACTGAAGAAACCAATTCGAATTTGTAATTCGAATTCGGTTCGAATTCGGTTTTAAATCATGGAAACCAAATTCACAAAATTAATTCCATAATCAAAATTTTACAATCTAGTCCTCACCACCAGTCCTAGCCAATGGAGCAATTTTAGTAGCAATTGTCTTCTCAACTCCTAAAGAAGACATATTCCTCTGCAAGTAGTCTAAGTTTCTCACTGTTTTCAGAAACAGCGAAGCAGAAGATGCAAATCGGCCCATCTGAATGAAATCAATATCTCTTGTTATCCACAAACAATAAAATACACCAGCAAAAATAAATAGCGATAACAGGGGTCAGATTGAAAGAAAGGCCAAGACCAACCCAAAGGTTCACCAGCAACAAGAAAACAATCTAATGAACATTCTGGTTTGCTAAACAACATAAACTAAAACTACAAGCATTAAGAGAAAACTAAGACTACAAGGATTAAGAGTACCAAATGGGTAGGCTGGTGCACAGATAGTCTCAGTTTATATTTTGACATGAACAAAACAGAAAGAGGACAAGTCCAGAATAATTCAAAAGGAAGGATTTTAAAGAAGAGCCTGCAAACTCGCTAAGAAAAAGTCGATCAGCAACGAAAGAAGAGGAAGGGAAACCGGAAGGGGAGTTCAATGTCTAAAGAGAAACCAAAAACTACAAAACAGAAAATACTCCTTTTAACTATCACCAATCGAGAAGAAGACAGCAATCAAGAAAAAGCAATGAAGAAAAAGAGAATAAACTCACCGAAGAAGAAGACAGCAATCGAGAAACCCACAACAACAGATGAACAGAACAACTCTATGGTGTTCACTTCACTGACTTCAGTCTTCAGATTCACGATGCGGCCGCGGCGACAGAGGAGAGGCAATGTTAACCTTTTGATAACAAAGAAATAGCAACTAGGGCAATGGGCAAAAAGTTAAAAACCCCTAAAAATAAAAATAATAAGTAAAAAATAAAAAAATAAAAAAATATATATATATTGCAAATCGGTTTTCGGTTCGGTTTTTGGTCTGAATGCCCAATTCGAAAACCGATTCGAAAACCAAATTCAGAATTCAAATTCGGTTTCAAACCAAACCTAATTCGAATTCAGAATTCGAATTAGGTTTCTTCGAATTCGGTAAATTCGAATTAGGTTCGAATTTCGAATTGGACCAAACCATGCCCACCCCTAGTAATTGATGGATTTCAAAGAAACAATGTCACGTAACAACAGTACTGTGATGATTAACCATATATAAAATAGTTATTTCTTTTTTTATTAAAAAAAATCTAAAACAAGGAAAACACAGTTTAGCTCGAATTGGACTGCAGGGGTCTAGATTCGATCTAAACAATTAAATAAAAAAAAACAAAACAAATGTTTTCATGATTCCAAAATTTAACAAACATAAAAATGTCAACACATAAAAACAAGCTTTAAATCGAATTGGACTGCAGGGATACCGATTCGATCTAAACAGATATACAAAAACTTGCTAATGCTATCGGATCCCAAAAAATATAAAAATAAATCACAAATAAAATAAGTATATGATTTAGATTGAATTGGACTGAAGAAGTGTTGATTCGAACTATAAAAGTTTTTTCACAAAAATAGTAATACTTTTAGGTATTAAAAAATAAAAATAAAAATAAATCACAGCCAAATAAAAATGGGTTACTTATGCAAAACCCCAATGTGATTAGCGAAAGTACAAAATGACCCCCCTATGGTTTAAAAAGCTACACAAAACCCCACTGTGGTTTCAAAATTGCTGTAAAGTTGACGGATTCCGTTACATTTAACGGTCAAACCAAAAAGTCAACAATTTTTCTTAACTTTTGTCATAAAATGACAAATTTACCCTTACTAACAAAATAAAGCTTTTTAATTTCCATTTTTAATTTAGATTCTAATTTACCCTTAAAAACTAATTTACTTTCTATAATTTCTTAATTTCCTTTTTTTTCACTTTTGTATCTTATAATCTCTTTAAAATTTTTATAAATTCAATTTTTCTGTTTTTAAAAAATTAGAATCTTAATTTATTTGATATTATTATTGCATTCTATAATTTTTTTATTTCCATTTTTTCTTTCAGTATTTTAAAATTTTCTTCCACCACCACCAGTGCCTAATCATCACCACCAACCTTCAAATTGAGGGTTGTGTTCTTCAAAGTTCAAACAAAGCCGCCACCAGCACCACCATGAAAAAAAAAACCTCATATCACAAAAGATGCAATATGAACAAAGCACCATGAAAAATTGGAAAATTTGGATATTTCAATACAGAGAAAATCATCCATGTAGGATATAAAAATAATATATATCCAAAATAATATTAAAGAGATTAACACACAGCGGAATAAAACTTTTTTGTAATAACGAACAATAAACAAACCCGCACGCACACAATCTGTGCGGCACACCTAAGCCAAAGCTTGGTCGAGAAACAACCCGAAGGCTATTCAGTTTCTCCTGTATCTCTCTATCTCTGTATCTCTTTGTGATTACAATGATCACCCAATGCCTCTATTTATAGGCTAAACTATCTCTGAATCCTACCATTAATCTGATTCAGAACTATTTTTTAAAACAATTAGGTTACTCAAAACAAACACTAAACCAAATAGGAAACAGACAAATAACAAATCCTACTACAATTATAATTACTTAATTAATACATTTTTGGTTTAATTATTATTTTCCAACATAGCCTCCCTTAAACCAAACTTGGATCAAAGCAGGTCCATCGCCATCACGAGCTTGAATTTCCATCGTCATTTCTTTCGCCGTGTAGACAACATGCGAAACCACCTTGTAGTAGGTTTTCAGCTCTACTTTTAAACTCTTCATAGAGACACCTTTGTATGTTCCATGGATCTTCTGTGAAAACTCATCCTTATCAAAGAACTTAGTCATGTCCACCCATTGTTCATCTAAACAAGTCTTTTCGTCAACCTTGTAATCATTCTTGCAAATTTCAATAACAACCTCGCAAATTCAAGGTATTTCCTTCAAATTTGATTTGAAATCAAACTTGTATTTTGAGCACATCTTGTCAAAATTTTCAACTTGATCAAAGAATTCACTAATATCTACCCATTCATCTTCAGAACAGAGCTTTCTGTCGACATTACTAATCTCATTAATGCCATCAAACCTAACAATGTCCTTGCAAACCCAATACTCCACTGTCACATTTTTAACCTGATCGGGCACTCTGCCAAATAAGGAATCGACTTCATTGCAATTGATCTGCTCCAATTCAACAGAGCTTTCAACAATCCCATGATCATCAATTAATTTCAATATTTCGCTCTTGTTCAGTGAGACAAACGACATCTTCTTCTTTGACCAAAGCAACACCTTCAGTGCTTGCATCCAGATTCTTGACACAATCTAGTTCATTGATTCTTTCACTTTTTTCATTCACAATTCTTGAAGCAATTTCTTCGAATACACTCTTGTAACTCTTTGATTACTAATTGCTTGCTATTAATCCTTATTTCATCAAAGAACAATATACTTAACAATTTTTCATGACATAACTTTGAAATATCTCTTGTCTCAATTACTAATGCCACAAAGTAATCAAACTTCCTAGGCAATATATTGAGAACATGATTCACAAAAGTTTCTTCGTCGAGAAAATACTTGTTTGATCTCATCTCATCTTGGATTTTCTCCAATCTATTAATATAATCTTCAATTGTCTCACATTTTCTCATCTTGCTATTTCTAAATGTCTTTTTCAATTTTAAGACATTATTTTTCTGAGCTTTATCCATTCCTCTATAACTTTTTACCAAAATATCCCATGCTTGTTTCGCAGTTTTCGCATGACAAATTTTTTCAGAGATTGAACTATTAATAGATTGACGAATGAGAGATAATGTCAAACGTATGTTCTCCTTTGTTTCATCGTCTGCATCATTTGTCACCTCCTTCTGAATGAATTGTCGCAAACCAAATACTCCGAGATGATTATCCATCAGCGTTATCCAAATAGGGTAATTTTGTCTCCCAACTAACTTTGAAATATTGCTAAAATAAGTACTCCAATCCATAATTAAGACTACAAAAATCTTTTTTTTTTTTTAACTAAATAAATCAAACACCCACAAAAAACCAATTTGACGTACCCGATGTAAGACTCAAAATAAATCAAACCCACAGAACAAGCAAACGAAAGCCACGATCTTCGAACCAAGCCGAAACGCAAGAATGCCGATCAATCAATTAATTTGATCAAAGACTAAGTCAAATAGCTGCTCTGCACCGAGATCAAACCACACATGCAATTCAAGTTTGCACTGGAACCGAGGAAACCAAACTTGCACACAACCAAAGCAAAACAAAGCTTTTGCGCTTCTCTGTGTTTTTTTTTCTTTCGACACGGAACGCAAGAGACGGCTGTCTATTAAATAATTTTTTTTTGGCTCTGATACCACTTGTAGGATATAAAAATAATGTATATTCAAAATAATATTAAAAAGATTAACGCACAGCGGAATAAAACTTCTTTGTAATAACGAACAATAAACAAACTCGCACGCACATAATCTGTGCGGCGCACCTAAGCCAAACCTTGGTCGAGAAACAACTCGAAAGCTATTCAGTTTCTCTTGTATCTCTCTATCTCTGTATCTCTTTGTGATTACAATGATCACCCAACACTTCTATTTATAGCTAAACTATCTCTGAATCCTACCATTGATTACCTAAACCAATCACTAAACTAAATAAGAAACAGACAAATAACAAATCCTACTACAATTATAACTACTTAGAGCATGTTCTCTATCTTTGGTTTCAAACTAAGTTTGAAAACAAGTTTTGAAAAATAATTTTATAATATAAAAAGTGTATTAAAAATGTAAAAAGTAAATGTTGAATAGTAAAAAATTATATTAAAAATGATGGAATATGATTAAAATATATTAAATTTACTATTGAAACCAAAACCGTTTTCAAAACAAAATAAAAAAAACATGCCCTTAATTAATACAAGTTTGGTTTAATTATTATTTTCCAACAATCCAACAAACAAACTCATAACAGTAAGCCATCCCAAAAAAGAAAAAAAAAAAAAAAAAAAAGGAGTTGGGTTCAAAAAGAAGAAGCCATATAGCAATCCGAAATCAAAACTCATACAATACTCTCAAATCTATTCAAATCTATTGTAGACCAAACTGAAATAACAAAGTAAAAAGTATTTCAAGGGAGGGAGAGGGTTGTTCATCACATGGACTGATCTAGTTCTCTTAATTAGCTATTGCAACTCTTCCAAAATGGGGTGGACGTCTACCATTCCTCTTGCTTCCACCATAAGGAGACATCCTTTACAGTCCTAGCCCTGCATTTAGTTAGCACCCTTTTCCTTCAAAAAAAAAAGCCCACAGAATCAAATGCCACCATTGTTGCAACTCCAAAACAGAAAAATGGCCTAAAAAACTTAACCCACAAAACTGGAAGCTTATTTTCTTTCTCTATTCATTATCAGCACCGCTGCCGATCGGTTTCGTCACCACTAATGCCGACCACCACCATCTTTTTCGCACCTCGCAGATCTAAGGAACGCCGACCATCGCGAGCGCTTCAGATCTCGAAACCATTGCGAGCATTTCAGTTTAACGCCGACCATCTCGAGTGATTCAGATCAGTCCCGATGGATTCATTTTAACGCCGATTCAGATCGGTCATGATTTTTGGGATGGAGGCGACGAGAGAGAGAGGTGAGGAAGAGATCGAAGGGAGAGGTGAGCATGGAGGCGTCAGCGGTGGCGTAGAGAGAGGGAGGTGAGGAAGAGAGAGAGAGAAAGAGTCTACGGTTGTGAAGTGTGAGGAAGAGATAGAGAAAGATTAGAAAATATTAAGAAGTTACAAAAAAAAAAAAGTAAAAAATACAAAATAATAAAATGACAAACTTACCCTTCTGACAGTTAGTCATAACAGAAATTCCTAACGTTACAGCAATTTTGAAACCACAGAGGGGGTTTTACGTAACTTTTTAAATCATGTGGGGGTCATTTTGTACTTTCTCAAATCACAGGGAATTTTACGTAATTAACCTAATAAAAAATAGTGTATAGATCAAACTGGACGGTTGGAGTGCCAATTTGATCGGTTAAAGTTTTTAAAAAAATAGTACTGCTTCCGGAGTAAAAATAAAAAATAAACAAAAAAGTAAACTACAACCAAGATAAATAACAGACTTTAGATGGAATCACACTGCAGGGGTGCCAATTCGATCTAAACAGTTAAATAAAAAAATAGTATATTGATACAAAGCCAAAAATATCATTAAAAATAATAATAATAAAAAAAACACTATGCCAGACTCAGATTTTACCGAAACACCATATCACATAAACACTAAATTTTCGAAACAAGAAATAAAAGAAATTAAAAATTTTATACCTACAATACCAGTCAATCTTGCATACTTTCTCCTTCAGAACCAAAAATATGGCGCCTTCTACTCCATGGAAACTTGTAAAATATAACAATGAAAACATAGTAAAAACCAAAGAATCACCATTGTTTAGAAAATAAAAATAAATTTAAACTACTGAAAAAATAAAGCATTTTACCTTTATAAGACTCATGAATGTGGGTTTCTCCACACCAGACTCGATTCGAACGACAATGGTGATGACCGACATATTTTGGGTGTGAGAGGAGACGATAAAATGCATCTTCAAAATGTGAAAAATAAGGGTATCATACAGGAAAATGAGATGTAGCGCTAAAGATATAGTCATAGATTTGATTGTTAGAATTATTGCGTGCGTTTCTCGATACACTTAACACCTATTAAACAGAATTTCGGTGTTGAAGAGTACCATTAACATCGGAGTTTGAGAAACCCGTTGTAAACATGTCTTTAAAACTTGTTTTTAAGGCACAGTGTCAATGATCCGTATTTTTTGTTTCCCTTAAACCGTGTTTTAAAGTAACTAGTGTTGAATATCCATTTTGTGGTAGTATTTAAAGACTCCCAGTGGAGATTCCAAAATTAAAGTGGTGGCAGATGCATAATTCACCAGCTAATCCAAGGTTAATAGTATAAAAATCCACAACTCTAGGGTTAAACTAGTCACTACGGAGTAAAAGTAAGCAATGTCCCTCACTTGTGTTGCTGTTTTGAGTACTGTAAAATCAGTAAAAGAGCGGGAATAAATGTATGAACTGCTCGAAACTTGAAAAATCACTGGAGTTATCCCATGATTTATGAAACCTTTGGATCTAAAGAAAAACACTGCCATTATTACTTATCATCAATGTTATGCCAAAAGATCATGCGCTGCTTTCACATTATATTGCATTTATTTCTGCAAATGAAACCGATAAATTTATGATAAACTGATGAGTCTACAAATAATTTAGACAATTGGAAAAGTGTATGGTAATCTGATTGGCAGTAAGGGTGAAAGAGTGTGTGTGTGTGCGCTTCTAACCATTTAACGTGTTGGATACAAGATTTTGAATTTTTAGACTAGGTTTCTTTGGGCCTCATGGCATATAACATTTGTGCATTTAAGGTTTGCTTCATATCTAAAACATAACCAGAATAAGCAAAACACTCGTTTTATACAAAGCGAAAAAATATTAGAAAACAAGGATAAAGTTATCATTTTCACTTGTACAGAATAGATCTATACAGGTATGGCTTATTATTATTATTTCACTGTAACAATGAGGGGGGTTCATGAATTATAATCCATAAATGTCATATTTCCAGAAACCTGCTCCCCCAACCCCTCCCTACAGATCTTGAGGGGTAAAACAATCAACTGCAAACATCCTATGAAGGGCGCATCAATCTGCTCCATCTGTATCCTAAAAATTACATATGAGAAAGATATCTGTACAAGGTTAAAAACATGTCAAGGATCAAATGTTGGGACTTCATCAATAGGAGCAGAAAACGCCTGATACGCCGTCCTATCGAAAATACTTCTGTATGGATCTTCCTCCCTTTTCTTGATCAAGTAGGCTATACTGTTTTCAACTTCAGATTTTATCTGAAGATACAACTCTCTTGCTTTTTCCCTGTCTTTCAACATCTCCTGCTTACCTTCAGTCTGAATAGGCTTTCCAAACAAATAGTAGAAGCGACCGGGAACTTTAGGCAGGAGGCCTGGTAGGTACAATTGTTGATTTGCAACCTCTCCAGTAACATGAGCCCTGTAATTAAGACATCCAACTTCAATGCGACCAACTGAAATAGGGAGCTTTGAAAAGAATGACTAATATTCCCTCTGTCCCACTAAAACAGTATTAAAAACAGAATCTTTCTAATGAAACAGGTGGAGAAATGCAAAATTAAGTATCCATTACCTTGCTCTAAACTCGGAGAGTTGGTTGTTTCTTTGAATGTAGTCATTGAGCACAGGGATCTTAATCAGGTCGTCGTAGTCAAGAACTAACTGCAAACATGGAAGAAATTTAATTAACTGATAAACAGTTAGTGAAATTTGCTTGATCCACTACTGCTAATTGTCATCCCATATTTCCCAACTAAAGAGCTAAAGAAAATCCCAAAAGAGCTTTGAGGATTGAAAGCTAGAACATTTACAGTGAAGAAGATGCACCTCTAAATGAAGTTTTCCCTAAAGAAGAATAGTATATCAATCTGTTCTATGTATCCAAAGATGCATGAAGCAGATATGCCATATATGCACCAATAAGTTCATAATGATGCCTCCTTAGATTTTACAAAAACAAAAGGTAGGACCAGATTTCACTTTTGTATGACTAGATGTGCGGAATGATTAAATATTTTTTGTTATGAAGATTTTTACGGCTTTATGTACCGATGTATTATACGCTCCAAACCTAATCCAACTGCATATGAAAGTATCAAGCAACAAGAAAGCATAAAATCTATTTCAAAACAGGGAGAAAACATACTTCTGCAACATCATCTTCTCCAATGAC
Organism: Leptodermis oblonga; assembly: GCA_016801395.1. Taxonomy (NCBI): domain Eukaryota; kingdom Viridiplantae; phylum Streptophyta; class Magnoliopsida; order Gentianales; family Rubiaceae; genus Leptodermis; species Leptodermis oblonga. Next base: position 13,490,035 of record CM028755.1, on the reverse strand, counting down.
TCCAAAAGGTACAATAGTGGCACCAAACTTGGCTGCCATTCTTACAAATTCCGGTTGGTCAGGCCAAAACAACTTGTAAGTTTCACCCTGCGCAAAGAGAGAATCCAACAGTGATCATCATCAATGCTAGGAAAACAATATTATGAATTATGATAAGAAAGGAGAAAATGTTGTGATAATAATGCCTCACAAGTCAGAAATCCTGAATTCGAGAGGATTGTAAAAAAAATTGAATTCTGAATATTAATCACTACCGAATTTATGTACCTTACGATGAAGAGCCTCACGAGCACCACCAGGATAGAGCAGCACATGAGATTTTGTTTTAAACAATTTGAAAAGATTGCTGGCACTGACAGGCACCGCTCCATAGACTTTCACTGTATCAACAAAGGAAACCTCCTTAGAGTCACTTTCAGTGATAGTTGCAAACAATGATGGATGTGCGATACCACGGACTAGAATATTCTTTGTCCTCAAGAATTCTTCAACTAGTGAAACAAGCTCCAACCCCATTAGCATGTGGTAACCGACTAATATGACTGGACCTTCATTAGGAACTCCTGATAAACCCCTCACTATCTTCCCATCCTCCAAGGTGGAAAACATTGCTGAACCAGTAACATGTCGGAAGAATCTGCAATAGGTGTCAAGACATTCAGTATTGGCTTCTAGAAATCAGTATAAAGCAGGCACGGGAACAGACAAATCTCTATCAGATACACTTCAAAAATTGAGTATAATACATGGATAATCCATAACAAGACACTAAAAAGGAAGAATACACTAAGCTATAAACTCAAAATAGATGCTACATACAGAAAAAACAATAGAGAACTACCACAAGCAATATGTAAAGGCGAATTTTATCTATTCAAGATTTATCAATGCTTATGTTTTGTCGATTTACCTATTACTGTCAAATGATTGCTTGAACTCTGACTTGCTAGGAGGTATAAAATCCATAACATAGTCATGTCTTCTTGACTGACGGTATTTGCAAGTTCCTTTTATGATAGTCAGCAGATTAACACCATCTTCCTGCACAGAGAACCCTTTCAAGTGAATTTTACAAAGCTTTTACCACAAAACTGCCACAATACATCAAAGATTTGCTTGCAACAATTGATTATGATACATTCATAGTTAAGAGATTATGGTACAGACATTTTTTATGGTAGAGACTTATAAATGCAGATGAGCATACATTTGCTCAACTTGGAGAAATCATATAATGTGTTTTGTTTAGAAAAACATGAAAATTTTAGTCCATCGCCTACCGAAAATACCTTTTTCTATGATAATGAGCAACCTAAAAAGATGAATATGAAAGATTTGCTTCAGTAAATGGCCCCTTCAGTTTAGATTCACATAGAGCAAATATCTTAAAAGGCAAAAAATATAAATTCTCACTCACCAATAAAATTGTATGCCCGTTGTCCTTGAAGTACCTCACTTTACAGTTCTTCAAAGAACCTTCAAGCCTGTTTGCCTCATCTCTGCTTGGGAGCATGTTATCCTTGCCACTGGGATAAAAATGCTAGGTCAGAATCAACTGAGTCCACAAAAAGGAATTTATGCTTTCTGATCATAGTTTTCAGGTAAAAATAAATGCAAAGGTGACAAATATAGATAACAATGCATAGTTGTGCCATTGAATCATTATATTCTTTCCAGAGTTTCCTCATACAATGGCTGACTGACTTTGCCCGACATACTATGGAAGAGGAAAGAGAAGCATAATTCTTAATATTTGAAACAAACAATGAATGTGACTACTGTTATCATTGTGCAGCCATTTTGAAGACAGAAAATAACCTTGCAAGCACAAGTACTTCAGCTGTTACAGCATGGAGACGAGAATTAGCATAAGAAGCAGCGGATTTCAGAAGCTTCAGCTTCCAGAGAAGAGCGTCCTTGGGTATAATGTCCGACAACCCCTGAAAAGCAATGTAGACAAAGACAGCTGAAATCAAATGAGTGCTACTTAGTACTGCGAATCTGTGTGCAAATTTGAGCCCTTGGCCTAAGCAAAGTTAAGCACAACTTTTTAGTGGTTTTAAAATACAGAAGACGAGCAAAAGGTGAGCACAACTTTCAAGTGGTTTGTACATTTAGTAGAGTCTGAAGTTCTTTTTAGTTAGGCTTGAAGATTGAGTTTTCACCCACGAAACTGGTCTAAATGTACGATCTTGTGAAGTCTACTGGAACAAGTAGGTGGGAAAAGAAAGTGGTTTATTCTGGTTGGCACAAGTGCATGAGTTTGCAAGAATGTAGACTACTAGGACAAGTGCATTGCTTGGCACAGGCAGTAATTGGATCTTTTGAATATCATGGATGATTGAACTTTCTGTTGCATTGATTGGTTATGTATGCAAACTAGTTTCCAAGATAACCAATTGAAAATTTTCAAAAGGGTTGAGAGAATCAGGTTTGAGTCCAGAACTTCAAGGCAACAGATTTGAACTAGAACTCTGACGAGTGTCAACACAACAGTATGAAATCATCTAATCCAGTAATTTACTTGATTTGATATGCAAGGTTTATCAAAGAAAAGTTCCGAACGGTAGAAGTTAATATTAAAGAAAGACAAATCAATGATTATGCAACTCACCGATAGGCGTGGCAGTAAGTCAGTCAGGTTTTTAGACAACTTTTCAAGAGCTAATGTAGGTGGAAGTGCAGCATTGACAGTAACCATAGCCATCTTCAATGGTTCACCTGAACATGGTGCACCATTTCTTTTAGAAAACAGAAAAACCGCGAGAAAATTTCCAAACGAGATGGGATCAAAAGAAAAGGGACAGAACAACCAATAAAACAACATTATAAGACCCCATAATCAACATTTTCAAGGGACCTAGAAACTTACAGGAAAGAGCTGACAAATATCCAATAAATAAAAATTAAGCATGTTTCTCCCGAAAGGAAGCAATTTGTCATTCAATTATTTCTCAGTTACTACTGTAAATGCACAGCAGTTGATAACCAATTTGAGGGATAACATTGTGATTGCCAGTCTAATTTTTATATAGAATTTTGAGTTAAATGTTGGGATTCTAGCCATCTGCCTTTGTATATGTAAACATGAAAAAACCAAATTTTTAAAAACCAGCTAGATACAATAAGTAATGCAGAAATCAATTCTGCTTTAGCTGAAATCATCCAGTGAAATTAAAATGCAATTAGCACAGGCACTCAAATATGGTCACTATGATAATATGACTATAACCAGGGCTAATGCAGCCACTTATAGCATTTTGTATGTTGGCAGCTAAGTCAACAGAATTCATTTTGTATAGCAAAACATAAACCCAGCTACCTAAGCTGAAAGCAACAAAATTGACTAGTAACATTGTCACAAACACGTACGCGTATAGACATAGGTTTTTAAACAGAGAAACCACATCAAGATATGGTATTGATGACAGAAATATGAGAGGATCTCAATGCAATTTATGCACTATTGCTCACCTCAGTTATGAGGACCATATCAAGGAAATGATTATTGAATACATGATATCAACTATTTGGAAAAGACACCAACTTTGATGTTGAATTAGCTTACCCATAACAAAGCTTAACATATAAGGGACTGTAAAATGAAGCTCATTAGGCAGATTTTCCAACAAAGGCAACAGAGGCAGCAGTTGAGACCTGTCAAATGAAGTTGCTGATATAAATGGAAAGAGTTAGTAGTATATAGGGACAGCAGACAATAAGGAAATAAACTAGAATGATGGAACTGTCACACAAGTTTACCTGGATTAGCTAATGCCAGTACAAGGTCAATGGTTGGATTACGCGCAGCAACCGCAAGTGCTAAACATCCACCAAGTGAGTCCCCCACAATATATATCGGTTTATTTGGAGACGATGCATGTTGAGCCCGCACAGTTTCCTCAACCATCTTTACCAACCCTATGAACAGTCAAGTATATCAGTTCATTTCACCAGCTTCATTGTGGATTTCCATTAAAATATGCAGCATACAGGGAATTATAGATAAATAGGTTGAAACTATAACTGACCGAAAGGATACTGAGTGACAGTCATAAATATGAAGAACAACAAAAAGCGCCCTTTTCCTTAAAGAACCAAATTTTCTTCACACAAAAAAAAAAAAAAAAAAAAAAAAAAAAACAAATAAAATGGTTGAAATTAAGAAGTGACGAAATGAAGACCTTCAAATGGTGTTCGATCCTTCACAGGGATGTGCAGGCACCATACCTCAAATACCCTGCCCAAAGAATTATCACATTAGTAATTCATTCAAAATAAGAATAAGAAAATCATTGGCGGTGAATTAGAAATACAAGATTTAATAACTCTTGGAATTCTGATAAGGTTGGTCAGTGTCCTATATGGACCATATGTATTCTAAATGCACAGTACATAAAACAAAAGCAAAAATCTCTCCACATTTCATTCCCAGCATTAGAAGATCAAAGATACAACAGAACAAGTCCCTTGCCAGCTCTCAGAACTAATTTATGGTTTCTAATTCAGTAGCAAATCCCACATTCTCTTACAAACCTCCAGACTAATATGGACTCGAACAGAAAATGAAAAGATAGCTTTTTTGGAGATTCTTGTGTTCAATTCACTTACTGTGTAAAATAACTACACATATTTGGAGCTATAAAATCCCCCATGGCAAAAATGAACATGTCTACTTATCTATACTCTGGGTCACCAATTTGGACAAGAAAATATGATATTGGTACATATATTCATCCCTTAAAGCACAGTGACCTATGAACAAGAGTTCTCTTTCTTATTTAAAGAAAAATATAAGTATTTAACCATAGTGAAGAAGGATAAGTTGATGGAATCCTACAACTATCATTGAAATGCTCAAGCTCCCTTGTTAGAAAGCGTTCTGCTTCACTACAACTAAACTAAAAATCAAGAATCACATACAACCAAGGCTTACTTTCCAAGAGCTTTGTGATGCAATATGAGCCCCAATCCGAGGCCATCCATTCCTGCACATGATTAAATCAGCAATTTTTACAAGTTTATTGCCAGTGGAACAGTTCCACATACAAAGAATTAAAACTAGCATTGGGTTTGTATTTCTGCATCACCCAAAAAACCTTGCGGGATAATTTTTGTAAGAAAATGAACTAATCCCATGCTCCTGTTTAGCAAATAAGAACTTGCAAAATTGAAAAGTTACATAATAATCATACCAGGCAAAAAGAGAAGAACAGGGGAATCTTTCAGAGAAGGGCCACATGATATGGGGGAAAACCAACGTGGAGGACCACCATCAGGCCTAATTATTTCTTTCGACAAGTCGAGATAATCCTTCACACTTTGAGTTCCATATCCATCATCCCATAAAGGCTGCAACTTTTGTGGCATAGCTTTTTCCTCTTCCTCCTTCTTCATCTTCTTTGCGGTACTTAAACCATTCAAATGACCATTTCCCACATAAGTAGAGGGCATGGTTCTTCTATCCTTCTCCTTCACAGAAGAAGCCCCATTAACAGTAACGGAATCAGGAGCAACCACTGAAGATTCTTGAGCCGCTGAACACTTAATTTGAGCTCTGGGTTGAGGCTTAAATTCAGTTGAAGTACTAAAAAAAGATGATGCAAGCAAATTACTCAAAACTGAAGCCATGGTCCCTCCAAACCAATGGCTTCAAAACGTGAAGCTCACAAGAACTTGAGATTCAGAGCAAGCAGAGGAGCTCGAGACTGCGTGTAAATGTAAAATCAAGCTAGAATTGGGAGAGAAACATACGTATAAAACTTCAAATGTCATATCTTCAAAGGTGTAATTAATAATGGTTCTTAAAGAAACAGCACCGCACGAAAAGATTTCTTATTTCCTATTTCTCTCTGTAAAAGAATAAAAAGTTTTAGACCCCTTCTTTTTCATCTATTTTGCTGCTCTGTCTTTTTCTTTTTTTAATTTTTTTTTTTTTGTCAACAACCAAAATGAGAAATTGTGGCCATCATAATTTTGCTGAGAGCGAATGATTCGAATAGTATTACGTAAATGAATTCCCAATCAAGGCCGTAGCAAGTACGTGTTCAACATGCAAACCGAAAGGTGAAATATAGGACAAATATTGTTAGAATTTTGTGGGGGATGAGAAAAAAAGTATCATTCTGGGATTTCTTGTGTTTAATTTCGGAGAACTGAAGATTTGGCCATTAATGAGATGAGGAATCTCAGTTGTACAATGAATTCTTTGGCTGCTGCATTATTGGGTAATAATTTCTTTTGATTCTTTCCCTTTCACGTTAAAGGTAAGCAACTTCTGAGTCATAATAGGCATGAATATGATGTGTTTTTTTTATACTTATAAGTCCTGCCATGAGATTTGGTGATCACATTCTTAATTATAATCCGTACTTTGATTTCTCACAATTACTAATGCTTCATGAACTGGCCAATTTTTTTGCCGGATTGTTAAACTTCAGTTCAGACAATTGCACAGCGAAGATCAATTTGATCAACTCATTCGAGAGCCTTGATTGAAGGAGAAATCAAACTTTTCAAATGATAGAAAACTTTGGAGCAGGAGAGGGAAATTTTAATTATCGTAACCTAGTCTTCTCTCAAACCTGTGAAAGTCCGACAGTACCGATATTTTAGCCGTTAAAATTGATATACTTGTTTTCTTCAATATATGCAATACGTTTTTTAGAATTAATACTTGTTTTTATTTTTTGTGAAGCTGGCAATATTTTTCTTCTTTCTTACCGGCGATAATTTTTTAAATAAATGGTACATCAAAGGTTATACACGATATTTTAGCAGCTAAACTCATAATTGTGATGTATACGTAGTTAAATTCGATATATCATAGACTAAACTCAATGAGTGATACATCAGAAACTAAAATCATTACCAGGGCCGGTCCTAAACATTTAGAGACCCAGGGCGAAATGCTATAAGAGACCCCCAAATAAAATTATAATGTAATTTTATACAGTGATCATGATCAAGAGCCGGAAAAATAGAAGGAAAAAAATTCATTCTTGCATGAGTTCCATTCAAACTGCTTAATTTAAAAAATTTACGAGCAAAAATGACTACTATATTATGGTGATTTAATATCGCATTTGGGCTCCTAAATAAAATTACAGGGTAGAATTCAATAAATTTCATTACAAAAAAAATAAAATTAATTAATTTTTATAATATGGAGTTTGACCTGAAAAAATACAAAAGCATTTATGCATCGACCTTGGTATGTCTAAAAGTGAGTAAGTCATTGGATTTGGCCCAATAGTAAAGAAATGCCCATTAAGGGATAGCAGAATAACAAATACTGGGTCCGTAACTTTACCGAGTCCCATGGTAAAGTTGATAGGTATCATGCTAAGCGTTAATCATGGGAGCCAGACATTGTGGTCATTAGCCAGTATCAGCAAGGTTACCGGAGTCAGTCATTAGCCGGTACATACGAGATCCGAAAGTCATAACAATTGAATCAACGTGCAGAGTGAATGAGGTCTTAATTACCAAGTCTGGTCAAAAGGAGACATAAATACTCTTAAATACTGGTCCTGGTCATATGGTGGAGTAAAGACAAAAGGAGTGTCAATTACAAGAGCATTTAAGCCGGTGTTCGTTACACCGGTATTAAATTTTGACAGTCATTACATTTGTCTTAAACCCAGCTATGGTTACAAAGCAATTACACATATGACATCAGTTACAAAGACAGTCCAACGGACAAATCTCAATGCGGGTCTATACAAAGTTGTTAGTCCTTTCTTATGTACAGGGGAGATAGCCTCGCATTTTCAGGGTCATTACCTGATCCAGGGAAGCATTTTCTAGGATTGGGAGATTCAATGTTCCTAAGGGCAAATCGTGTTTCATCAAACCTTATCCAAACAATTATGAGCAAGTATTAATATAACCATGGGCTCTAAAATAAAATTATGATGTAATAATTAAGTAATTTATTTAAGAAAATAAACTTTTATAATGTGGGTCGGGTTGAAAAAAATAAAAATAAAGACCAATCATTGCATAAGACTAGTTCAAATAAAAATAAATTGGACCTTAATTTAATTTTTTATAAGCAAAAAATACTATTACATAACATTGTATCAATATAAAATCAAGCCCCCAAAAAATTTTGAGCTCTGGACAGTCGCCTAGCCTGGCCGGGCTTTAGGGTTGGCCCTGATCACTACAAGTGTTCTCATAACAATACAAACGATACTTTTGAAATTAAACTCGATATGTGAGTTGCTTAATCTATTAGAAAAAATGCCCTTGATTTTTTATAACACTTGTTGTGAAAAAAAATCCCAATAAGAACACCACAACGGAAACGACAATAGAGAATAAAAGCACACTAATTTAACATCGTTTAATCAGCGAGAATACATGTTATTCCGATTAAATATAGAGAATTACAATAATAGAAAGTTTTGCATTGTATTCTCTTTCAGCATACAAAACTTCACTGCTCTTAATTAATTCTATTTTAGGCTCTCTCTCTGTGTTTGGAATTGGGTGTCTAGGTTTAATACAGACAACATCCATATATAATAAATTTATGTAAATTTTATTAGTCTCAATTTTCATAATGGGATCTGAATTGGAATACCTGCCTCAATACTAACTGTAGTGGGATTTTGAAGAGTTGCCACAACAAATATTCCATCGACTCAAAGTCTCAAATACAACAACATAATCAAAAAATGAGACTTGTTTTCTCTTTGACTTTAAATCCTTTATTTGAATGTCAAACTCATAACAAGACTCATTATTCAAATCACCAACATAAAATATGTGATGATCACTCGTTGCAAGAAACTCTGCAGAGCCCACGGGTGAATTTCACCCACGAAAATATAATCTTTTTAGCGAAATTATGTTATCACCTCATGTACATATTTCATATTTGATAATCTCTTCACAACATCATTATGAGCCTTGAGATGTGCAGTACTAACACCCGCAATTTTTATCTTCTTATGATTCTCCACAATGATATGTCCAAAATCTCTTTCAACGTGCAAAGTATAAAAAATATATATCTCTACAAATTTAAGCAGACGTTACATAGTCCATAACCTAACTTGAGTTGCTTATCTCAATGTATTTCATCACAAACAAATCATCATCATACACAACATTTGTGTTTTTAGAGTTACATGTCAATCTTCAGTTTGCCTTTCCTCTTCATCTCATTCAGACATCTCAAATTTCTTTCATGACATGACGTATATTTTGGATGTGACCCTTCTCCCTACATTAATTACACTCCATATTACTACAGGGTCTGTTCTTTTGACCTGTTCTAAGAACTGGTTTGCCCTTTTTTGGGTCTCAAACTGAAAATCATGACCAAACCCCTGTTTCTTACCAAGTTCTAAAACCCGAAATTCAACCCAATTTCACCTCAAATAATTGAAGACCCACTACCGCCGCCCTCCTCCGCAACCGCCACCATCCTCCTCTTCTTCCAGTCGCGAACTTTTCCCGCCTCCTCCGCCGGCAACCTCCACTGGTTCTTCTTCTTGTCGGCTGAGGTCATTTTATTCTTCTTCTTCCCGCAGCCGGCTCCGCCACTCTTCTTCTTATTCCCGTCGCGAACTTCTTCTTCCTCTTCCTCTTCCTCTTCTTCTTCTTCTTCTTCCTCCTCTTCTTCTTCTTCCTCCTCTGCACTCAATCTCTCTTTATTTGTAATTGGAATTTCAAAATTGAATCTTTAGTTCACATCCCATTTTTGGGATGGGGAAATATGGAATTCTCTCACAATTTTTTTGGCTTAGAACAGAAAAAAATGAAGAAGAAGAAGAAGAATTGGATTTTGGGGGGTTTAGGATTAGGCCGGCGGTGGTGGCGGTGAGACGGCGGCGTCGGCAGTGGTGAGGCAGCGGAGGGGCGGACCGGGTGGTGGTGGAATATATCTTATGGTTTTGGGTTGAGAACACTGTTTCTTTGTTTTGGGTACAAACCCATTTGGTCTCAACCTCAAACTCAAACCCGTTCTCAGAACATCGTAAAGAACAGGCCCATGGTCTCTTTATCGAGATTTTCCACACAAGCCACCTCTCGCTCATCAACAACCTATCCTCTATTAGAACCTTCTTCAACATCTAATGTTTCCTCTTCACCAAGCACAATTTTCTTTTTCATTATCTTCTCATTCAGGCACTATTTTCTTTTTCATTATCTTCTCATTCTTTCTCAGTTATCTGACCACAATATCTTGTGATAAGGATAAAATCAAAAGATAAACCAAGAGATTTTACAGGTTATATATATATATATTAAATTTTATCTGTAAATATGTTCAACTTAATTTGTTCTGTTTCCACAATACGGGTAATTAGTTGTCAAGCTCTGTATTATAAATTCAGTCTTTTACAATAATTTTAGTTAGAATACAATTTCTCAAAACTATCTCTTCTCTTAGAACTTTTTCATAGTGTCAAAGCAGGTTGCTCTTTTTTTCACTCTGGTTTTCCTTCCCACTCAGCTCCAACCTGAGTCCTCTTTTCTCTGTTTTTGTTTCCTTCCCTCTCTCATACATGGCTAATGACAACACCCAACTCTCTAACACCCATGAACCCGCAAAACCCCTTATACTCTTATCACCATTCATAACTCCATTAGATTCACACTTACAAATTATCTCTCATTGAAAATCCAGATCGAAGCAATCTTGATTAGGTATGACCTTCAAAAATTCATTGACGGAACTCACCTTGCTCCACCCTCAACTCTCACTACCAACAATGTTATCACTCCTAATCCTGCATACCACACTTCGCTTCGACAAGATAAACTGTCGGTACTCTCTCCTCCACTATTGTACCTCTCATCATCCAATCCAAAACCACCTATGAGGCATGGAAAACACCCGCAAACATCTATTCTCGACCATCACGAGCCCATATTAAACAAATCAAGTATCACCTCAAAAATCTCACCAAAGGCTCTCTATCCATTACCGACTACATGCAATCGCTCAAAATTCGAGCTAATGAACTTGCGGCTCCTGGCAAAGCACTTGATGTTCAAGATTTAATTGAAAAATTCATGAACGGCCTTGATAAAAAAATTACCAGCCCATCATTGACGCAACCAACGGTCGTGACACCCTCGTATCTTTTTATGAACTCCATGAACAAATGCTTTGTCCTTTCACCGAAACACGGGATCTATCGTGGTGTGCAATAAAAAAGAGGTATACGAAAAAAAAATTTGAAACCCATTGTCAAACGACAAGAATAACGACAAAATAAAAAGTATAAAAGAAAAAGAAGTGTTAGCAAAAATATCCCTTGTTCCGTTCGAGAGACTACGCTTTGGAGCTGATGAGTTGATTGTTTCTGGTGAGTGAATAGCCGATGAATGAAATTTTATCAGAATCCCTTGTTTGAGAATAAGTTGTTCATGTAAGTCCTTCTTCACCGCTTGTCATTAGCTTTTATATTGCAACTAGCTTGTCACAATGTTATGGAATAGGAAATTCAACTGAGAACTAAGAGCTTTCAGTATATAAGAAATTCTGAAAATAGATATATAGGCAACCTAAGAGGGGAAGGGGTGAATTAGATTGTTTTTAAAATTATTTTACTTAAGTGAAAATCATTTTGTGCTTTGTGTGTGATTTTGAAGTGTGAAGTAAAATCAAAGCAAGTACATAACACAAACAGTTTATAGTGTTTCAACTTTCCTTTCTCAAGGAAAGTCTACTCCACTTCCAAGTGATATACTTGGTTTCCCTAACTCCCAATGGATTTCTTAAAGGTGAAATCCAAACCCCAAATAAGATTTATCAATGTTTCACCTTCTAACTTTCTCAAGTCTTAAAGTTTACTCCTATGAAATCTCTTGGCTTAAGCACTATTTAACCTCTTAGATGGCCTTATGACTTTTCCCCTAACTCCCTTTTACAAGATAGAAATAATGTTGTTACAATGGCTAAGACTTAGCTCTAGTAATATTTCTAGTCTAGCAATGAAATGGCAATTAAATGCTTGAGAGCTTTGAATGCTAATTAAGAGCTAGCTTGACAATGAGAATATTCAGATGGAGAGAGGGGCACAAATGGTCTCTCTTAGGTTGTGTTTATATAAGCATTCAAGTCCCCTTAATGGTTGGTGATGCAACTTTAATTTGAACTCATTAGACGATGTGCAACTCGCACTAGGTATCGCAGGTGTCTCATCAGTTTCAATGCGCTTGCTTGCTGGCCATGCAAAAGCATGTGCGGCTCGCACAAGGTTTTGTATGAGACACAACCTTCATGTGTTCCTTGGTTAAAGGCATACGCTCCTCCTGACTTGCATTTAATTTCTCCGTTCGTGGTTTGAGGATGTACTGTGCAACTAGTACAAGTTGCCGTACGAGGCTTGGTCTTCACATGCTTCTCAGTCAAAGATAGAGACTCCTTCTGATTTTCATTAAATGCTTCATCTTTTAGGCGTATGATTGGTCATACGACTAATAGAAGCAGCCGCGTATTTGGCAGTCGTTATCTAGCGAAAATTCTTGTAAGTATTGTGGAGGACCTTTCTTTTGTGCGACGAGTGGTACGGTTGGTGAAACTTCTTCTAAGTGTTGGGCACACTTACTTCGTGCGACAAGGGTGCGATTTCACACTTGCCTTCACATGATCTCCAGTGAACTTCTTTTCTGCAATTTTATTTAGGCAAATCATTAAATTCATTTTCACATATTTGTTATATCATCACTCAAAATCAAGCTTGAGACCATATGTGTCTAACAAATTCACATACAGTGTTGATCATGTTTATGAACTCAACTTCTACATAATATTTACGAACCGTTGCTTGCTTTTTAGTTTTTCATAAGACCAAAGAATTGCAAAGAAATATACGCTAACTAGTAAAAGATGTACTTGTCATTTTGCATACTGCCAAGCTAGAGTCATAAAAGACCCTTAACCTAGAATGTGAAGGATAAAACAGACCCTTTAGTGGACATCCCTGCTAAGAATTGAAAATGTGGATGGCGATCATCTGATGATTCTGCCTTTGAGCATTAATATGTATATGACAAGTTCCTAGATTTTTTTACCTTAATATTAACTTTTGGGGCATAAAATTACCAAAACAAACAAAAAAAAATTGAAATTCCCAAACTATAGAAAACGAAGTTGGGGGATTCGTTTTCATTTGAAAACGAATCTTCCCAACTTCGTTTTCTTCAAAACTAACCAAAAAAAAAAAAAAAATTTCTTGAAGAAAACGAATGCATGGAATTCGTTTTCTGCATTCGTTTCCTTTTGAAAACGAATTCCATACATTCGTTTTCCTTCTTTTTTGTTTTTTAGTAATTGTATTAATAAACGAATTCCATAATTAATTTTTTTCTTTTTTTGTTTTTTATTAATTTCATTAAGAAACGAATTCCACTAAAATGATTTTTAAAATAAATAAAAATAATTATATTTAAACGAATTTTAAAAAAATTAAATAATTATTTTCATTGAAAACGGTTCACCAACATGTTTCTAAGTTTTTATTCATTTTTAAAAAATAAATATTATTTAATGAAAAACAAATTTTAGGGTTTTCGAAACGAACCCCCGTAAATCGTTTTTGAGTTGTTATAAAAAATAAAAAAAGGCAAAACATAATTATATAACTAAAATTTTAATTTGTAATTCAATAAAATTTTAGAAGAAGTAATTTACGGCATTTTTTGAAATACATAAAATCTCCGTATAAATGAATTTGGGGAATTTATTTATCTTTAAAAATTTAGTCACACATTTATGTTTTAAAAATAATTAATTCCATTAAAAACAGAACTCATAAATTCGTTTCTCTCAAAGAGAAATAACATTAGACCGATATTAATGTTTCCATTTTTAATTATTTTTAGTTTAAATGAGCTTGCATAGGGAGTACTAGTGGGATTAGGCAAGCGCGATAATATAGAAAATGGAGAGAATAAAGAAGACAAAGGTAATTGACCACCATTTCAAAAAATGACGTAAATTACTTCCTCTAAAATTTTATTAAATTAGAATTTAAAATTTCAGTTATATAATTATATTTTGCTTTTTTTCATAACAACTCAAAAACGAATTATGGGGGTTCTTTTGAATTAATGAAATTAATAAAAAAACAAAAAAGAAAAAAATTAATTTGAAATTAATAAAAAAAAAAAGAAGGAAGGAATTCATTCCATGAATTCGTTTTCTTTTTTTATTTATTTTTTATTTTTTTTTTGTTATTCTTGAAGGCGAATCTCCCAACTTCGTTTCTTATATTTTGGGAATGAAAAAAAAAATGGTCTATTTTGGTAATTTTTGGCTCCAATATAAATATTGGGGGAAAAAACCCCAAGTTCCTATGTTAAATGAGTTAAGTGAAACCAAGGTACAAGAGTCAATCGACGAGTTTTCAACACCTCTCAGGTGCTGAGTATAAAGAGGAATCGTCATTATTCACAAGGAAACCAGGACCTATTGGTATAGCCACTAGTTTTGCATCACTCAATCCTCCACTCAAAATGTCCGGAGGATAATTTTTTTTATTCAACTAGATGTCATCCTGTGATATGGCTGATTCAACTCCAAGAACGTATTTGGCATTTTCAAGGTCCTTGATGTTGAAAATTAATTCAACATACATATGTTATGTGTTTATTTTTTATTAAAAACATCAATAGTCTCCATATAACGGAACTACAAGCTTTAGGCTTAGTAGATTTTTTCTTGCGGAGAATTTCTTCTTTTTTTTTTTTTTTTTTGGAAGGAATTGTTTTTGGGAAGAAAAAAAATTATGATGATTTTTTTTTATAAAAAATAATGTGAGTATATTTTTAGTGAAAAAGTTGAATTTTAATATTTGAATTTATAAATGAAAGAAATGAGAGTGTATGGTTATAGATATGTTTTAACGAAAAAGTAAAATTGTCCTAAATAAAAAATGTAAACAAGTAGATCCCAAAATATCATAAAAGAAACTCATTTGCATCAGGTTTCTGAGAGACTAAAACTAAGACTACTGCTAATACCCTATTTTAGGGGCGTGTTATATGCATACACCCTTTTACTAAATGCAGACAAAATTATAATTTTTTTAAAATAAAATTACCAAAATACCCTTTAAGCCAAACAAAATGCATCAATTATATTCTGTAGTTGTGAATTTTATTATTATTTTTTTTTTTGGCTATTGTTGTCCTCTAGCCTCCATAAGGGGACTCCACCCCTTATGCAGTAGCGGCGGCCAACGGCGTGTTAAATAGCCCAGCTACCACTATCTTGTCTGTTGGCACCTTAGGGGCGAAATCCCAAGATGCCGGCGGGGCTTAACGGAGCAGGGCGCCGCACCCCTGGGGAGTTTCTCACCCAGGTTGCAGGTCCTTGGGGGCTGAAAAACCCTAGGAAGCCGCACCTTGGGGGAGTTTCTCCCTCCCAGGGTGTGGTTCCTTGGGACCTTCAAGTCGTTTTTTTTTTTCTAATTTTATTCTCATTTTTACATATATAAAGGAAACTACAAACAATAATGACTTCATTTTGTTTTGCTTAAAGTGAATTTTGGTTTATTTTTTTAGTATTATTATTTTGTCTACATTTAGTAAAGGCTATCTGCATTTAACACCCCATATTTTATGAATGAATGATTCGTGTATATATATATTTTTAAGGGCTAATAATAATTGCTCATTTTGTTTCACTAGAAATATTATGTGTTATCGTTATTTACTAGTCATAAAATATAATTTCAAAATAAACTCCTCTAATAATTAAAATGAACGGAGTAATATTTTTAAAAATCCATTACGTTGAATATATCTAAAATATAATGTCTTTATACCAAATTATCGTTTAACCATACTTAAAAAGGTTTAACAGTAATGGTGTAAAAATGGTTAAGCCAAAAAAGACAAAAAACGAAGGTTGGAGAGAATTGCTATAAAAAAAAAAATGGCTGCATGCGTGTTGCGTGATGGTCCATTTAATGTTGAAAGGATGGGAATTTGGGGGTTTCAAATTTCCACTTTGACATTTTTAGCACCACACGCAGCTATTTCCATCAACTAACTTTGAAACATTCATTAGTCAGTGATAAATTGGAAAGCATTTCAGGTTTCATTAATTTACATAAATAGCTACTTTTAATATTATCTCATTCCAATAAAAACAACCACGTTTTTACTTTTTTAACCTCTGTTGCCCTGAATAATTAATATATATATATATAATATTTATACGTGAGCTTTAATCAAATATAAAATTATAAATGAAAAAACTAGAAAATATATTCATAAACTATTTTCTCTCCGTTCCATTAGAAGAGTTCATCTTGACAAATGAACGAAACTGTATTTGGTTAATTGCTGGGAATGAGAATGATAATGGGTTTGATTGCAATGTGAAATAGGAACGACACTCATCAAGTGGATGGGTTTTCTCAAGTCTAATTATTTGAGTATGATTTCAAAAAACTCCTTCCCAACCCCACGAACCAAACAACAAGATTTTCTATGATTCCATTACTTCATTGTTAAACCCGCCAACTAAATGCCCCCTAATTGGAAATCATTTGTTCTATTTATATCTTACTTTTTAAATAAAGGCTAATTGTAGACCACACATGATTATATTAGTAAGGGTGGAAGGAGTGAAAAAATTAAAAGTGGACTCTTCTAATAAAATAAAAAAATATTTCTCAAAATGAACTCTTCTAATGGAACGTACAAAGTATATTTTTTAATCTGACTTTTTAAAATGGAGAAATCAAAATTTTATACATATACAAAATTATATATACATCTATATATATATATATATATATATATATATATATATAGGGCTGTTCACCTGATCCGCGGTTCGGGTAGGATCGAGCTGATCAAATTCGATCCAATCCAAAATTTCGGATCGAATCGGCAAGTTTAAGTCGGGTCTCGGATTTCGGGTCAGATGGGATAGAATCAGTTTCTGATCCGATTTGATCTGAAAGTTGTTTTTTTTTAATTTTTTAAACGCTTAAACGTTTAAGCGTTGAAAAGAAAATTCCCTAACTTCTCAACTCTCACCGTTTCTCACATCACCGGCCCGTCACTGACCCTCCTTCATCTCTTATATCGCTGCGTGGCTATGCCGACCCCGCCGTTTCCGTCGCCCGGCTCAAACCCAGTTCAACTCCGTTCCTGGGTTCATTGCCTTTTCCTTCTTCTTGTAAAACCATACCCGTTCTCAGCTCGGATTGATTTTGGATTTCTCCTCCAATTTTTAACTGGGTTTAATTTGTTGGGTTGTTTGCATTTTTTACCTATTTCTGCGAATTTGTTCTTTCAATTTTGGGTTTGTTTATGTCTGGGTTTATTTGAGGAACTGGAAGGGTTTTCTGATTTTTATTTTTTGTCTTCAATGTGCTCAATTTTAGTACGCTTGGGAATTTTGCAGATAAGTTGGTGGCCCTCCATAATTCAAAAAGGGCAAAAGACGGAAAAAAAAAGGAAGGAATTTCGGATCGGGTCCGAACCGATTCGAAGTTTCGGATCACCAATCGGATCGG
This sequence comes from Leptodermis oblonga, assembly GCA_016801395.1. NCBI lineage: Eukaryota > Viridiplantae > Streptophyta > Magnoliopsida > Gentianales > Rubiaceae > Leptodermis > Leptodermis oblonga. The sequence continues at coordinate 13,472,531 of CM028755.1, read as the reverse complement.
ATACTGCCATTTGGACAGCCAATATATATACTTGGTTCACATTCATACAAATTAATTAAGATTGTGTGTTGCAATAATTTAGGGGTTTGAATATATGAGGCGGTGGTGAGTTTATATCTTGTACGACCTTTAGGCCATATGTTTGATAAAGAGATTCAAACTATGATTTGAATTTTATTTTGATTTTATAATATTAAAATTATATTGGAATGTAAAAAGGTGTGTTAAAAATGTAAAAATATTTATAAAAATATTAAAAAACTTATTAAAAATAATAAAAAATCATTACAAAATCAAAATGAGGTTTGAGTCACTTTACCATGGCCTTAATTTATTTTCTTTTCTTGTATAAGTTTGCTACTACAAATTTATTTTGTCATTTTCTGATTTGTCTTTTTCGACTGGAAACAACTTTGAACAGAAAACAGCAGAATTTGCGGAGCCAATACTTCATATTTTTGTAACACAAATTCTTCCATGGATACCACAAGCTTAATATGATGTGTGAGTACGTTCCTTCATTTTCTCCATTGTTCTAACTCTTTGATATTTTTTTTATTTTTTTTTCATTTTTTAATAACTAAAGTTAATTGGGAACTTTCCTGGAAGGGGCAGTGGTGTTTATAAAATTATAAAATGGGGTGTAATTTTTCTATAATATGTAAGAAGCGAAGTAAATTATTAATCAAAAACTAAATAATAAAAGTAAAGTTATAAAGAAAATAATAACCTTAAATTATTAAGGAAAATAATATTTTAATAAATCCAAAATTTGAAGAGTCCACAATCACGAATCTTCAAACCTTTAATTAGGTTATACGTTTTTAATTATAATCAAACACGATTTACAAATTTCATCAGTTCTCTCCAATTCAAAAAACACGTACTCTCATTCAAAAAGCTCTTAACGGCGTAGAGAAGCAGAAGACCAAACCCAAATTTTTTCTAGAAGTTCCAATAAACGATAAGAAGACATCATAGCAGCTTTTAGAAAATTTTATGGGTTCGGCCATAAGAAAACGGCAGTGAGGTCGCAGCTTGATCAAGAACAAGGGCATTCTCAACCTGAAATTCTAATTTGTTATAAGGCCTTCTAGCCAATCCGGCCTGTTCGTTCTTTAAGTTTTTGTTTTGGTCTTAACAGTAAATTTAATATATTATAATCAGTTTTCATCATTTTCAATACAGCTTTTTACTATTTACCTATACTTTTTTACATTTCTAATACACTTTTTATATTATAAAACTATTTTTTCTAAACCAAAACTCAACCCAACAAAAAAAACAGGCAAGCCCTAGTCAATCGCTATGGCCCTTGTTTAGGAAACTTTTTTTGCTTGTGGCTGATCCCGCGCAGTGTGAGCCCAATAAGTTTGGTGGTCATGGTGGTTGTAAAAGTCTTAGGGTTCGAGTGTTGAGGTTACCGTCTTTGTTAAGACTGATTTTGATTAAGCTATCATGAAATAATTTTTTTTCGTTTGTATGATGAACCTATTGAAAGAATTATATATTAGAGATTTTTTTTTCTAGTTGGTTAATAAGTTGATTTTATTGAAACTAGCTATGATATTATTCTAAATTCGGTGATATATATAAGAAGGAAAAAAAAAAAAAAAAAAAAAAGAACTACGGTTACTGCCACACTCATATCAATGGACTGGATATATGAAATCTACTGGAAATCATGGAATCTGTGTGTTCATTGTGTATTTGACAGGATATATCTTTCCCCTTTTATGTAAGGGTACTATTATCTATATACGTATACTTTTATTATATAATTTGGTTAAAAATTTACTGCCCCTTCTTAAAAATTATAGGAAAATTGCAACCCACTTTATAATTTTAAAAGCCTCACTGCCCCTATTAAAAACAGTCTTACAATTTTTTTTTCGCTATAATAGAAAAGTTCATTTTCAAATTTTCTTACTCTTTTTACCCTTATTAATATAATAATATATAGTACATAATTAATTTACACTCAAAATGCAAAAACACCCGTGGAATAAATGGTGGCAAATTTACTATTTCAAGTATTGTACCTTAAAATTTATAATAAATTGTACATTTTTTAAATTGAACTTTACAATGGAAGAGAAGGAGTACAACTTTTGGTGCGATTTTATTTGATTACTTAGGCTCTGTTCTTTTTGTGACACAATTTGGATTTTTTTTTTTTTTTGTGGGAAAGAATATTCTTTTGGGATTTGTGTCGGAAAGAGAAGAAAAGTGTAATAATTATGTTATTTTTTAATTTATGTGAGTAGAGATTTAGAGGAAATTTTAAATTTTGAATTTAGAATTTTGTAAAAATGATGTTGTTTCTTTATGGAGGAAAAGGTGACAATTTCCCAAAAATGGAATGGTAAATAACAAAGCCTTAATGTCTTGGAAGATTTTGATAACGAGTTACTAGGGAGATTTTGTTCTTATTTTTGTTTATGTGAAGGTTTAAAATAAGAGATTTATGAGCTCAAACTAACACGCGAAGTTTGAAGAATTGTAGGCGTGTTCTTTATGATATTTTAAAAACGGTTTTGAAAATATATTTTTTAAAAATAATTTTATAATGTAAAAAGTGTATTAAAAATATAAAAATATATAGCTGAATAGTAAAAAGTTGTATTAAAACTGATAAAAAAACATAATTATAATGTATTAAATTTATTGTTGAAACCAAAAATAAAACCAAAACCAAAACCAAAATTAAAAAAGCAACCCATATCGTTAGGAGTACAATTCTATGATTGTTAGAAACTTGAAGCTTCTTTCGGTTAAAAATTCAAGTTTTTTCAAAAATTAGGGCCTCATTTGGTATCAAAACTGGATTCAAACCTTGGTTTAGATTGTGATTTTAATTATTAAAATTACATTAGGAATGTAAAAATGTGTGTTGGAAATGTAAAAATGTTTATTGTGATTGATGAAAAATTGTATAAAATGCAAAATGACCAAACCCGAACATGGCCTTCATTGTTATGACAATGTACAAACTTTATTTTCTTTGAAAAACATTTTTACATAAAACGAATTTAAATAGGTGACAAATCTCAAAACCCACGCTCACATTCGCTCAGATAAGTAATACGGTGATACTCTTGAAGTTTAATCATGCTACGTACTCTTGTGATACTTGTGATATTTATTACAATGTTATTCATGAACTGATGACTCACAAGTAACAACGTTAACACTCTACAAATTTCCTACAACATTATTCTTTGAACTAAAACTTATACCAGCAAATAACTTAAGTTCGATCAAATGTTACTCTTTGAATAAAAACTAATACCTGTAACCGTAAGTAATAATCCTGATACTTTTCAAAATTTATACAATATTACTATTGAACCAAAATTGATATTTATAATACAATTATTTTTTAAGTTTGATAGTATTACTTTTAAAACAGAATCTGATACTCGAAAATACATGCAGTTATTGAAGAAAAGAAATACACACATCTCGAAATCATCTCATATATGGGCCTGCTTTACATGGAACTTTCCAAATTCTTTTTTCTTGTTTTTTACTTGCTTATTAGTATTGATATTTTCGAAACACAATTTCATATGTTATCATAGAGCTGTTAACAAGTTTACAAGCACTTTCTAGATCTAAGTTCTGGGAGGTTCTTCAGTTCATTTTTAGGAAATTAGAAGCAATGTAATTCCATTAGATTATTAGGAATTTGAGAACAACCGATTGAATAGATTAATATGGAGGCTATCCCAGTTTTATCTTTCATGGAAAGGTCACGTGATATGCCATGATTTTCTTTTACTCTGTTCTTTTGTGGCTTTGGTAGAGGAAATTTTATTAGAGGGAAGTTTTTTGTTAGAAATTTTTTGGAGGGAAGTTTTTTTTGGGAAATTGTGTAGGTGAGAGATAAAAAAGTGTAATGATTGTGTTATTTTTTGAATTTATGTGAGTAGGTATTTAGAGGAAATTTTAAAATTTTAATTTTAAATTGTTAAAAAAGTGAAGTTGTTTCTTTGTGTAAAGTTTTGGAAAAAAAAAAGTGATGATTCTCTACCAAAGCCACAAGAGAACAGAGAGTTCTAATTCTAACCAGAGACAAAAAAATTCAACATTAAAAATATTCGTTTTAAATATTAATATTAAGGACCAAAAATATCATTGGGCGAATTATATTTACCTTACCGAGTTTGGATGAAATCACAAATACCCCTCAAGTTTTTGATAATTACAAACACCCTCTAATTTGTTCAAAATTATCCAAGATAACAAATGAGTTCAATTTTTTTTAATTTTTTTTTAGCATCAATTAAGGGTACCTGTAATTTTACCAAAATTTGAGGAAGTAAATTAAATTGTTAAAAACCCGAGGAGTATTTAAAGTTTCACCAAAATTTTAAAAAGACATTAAAAGGACATTAATGTCGAATGAAACGGACACCACTAGAAATTCTTAGAATACCAATAGAAACTACTAGTATATATCAGTATAAGATTTGACCATAAAAGATATTCCACAATTTATATATAACCATTCCATCCTTTCCCAACAAAATTAAAACTATCTCCAACGTTAAAAAATCATGTTTCTCAAAATTATAACATATTTTTCACTTTTAGGCTTTATTCTCTTGATGACCCAACTTGAAAATTTTTGATTTTAGGAAAGGAATTTTTTTGGAGGGAATTTTCTTTTGAAAAATTGTGTAGAAGAAAGATGTAAAAATTTAATGATTGTGTTTTTTTTTAAATTTATATTAGTGAAGATTTGAGGGAAATTTTAAATTGAGTAAAAATTGAAGTTGTTTCCTTAGGTTAAACCTTAAAAGAAAAAACGATGATTTTCATGAAATGGGAATTAAAAAAACATAGAGCCTTACCCTTTCTTTTTTAGTATATTTAATCATAAAGCAAACATTATTGTGCTAGTAAAAGTATCCAATATAAAAATATAGAAACAAGACTTTTCTTATTAAGACCCAAAAAGAAAGATCGTATAAAATCATGACTTTTTTAATGAGACGGTAAAGTACCATCCAATTCCAACTATAAAAAGCAACAAATACATAGTCAAATGTGCAAATACATTTCTGTAAAAGTTAATGGTAACACTTACTCTCGGAAGAGAGTCCCCTAGACCATTTATATCATTTTTTCAAAAGTTAAAATAAAAAAAATAAAAATAAAAGCACTGTAATTATCAATGCTTCCTTCATGATTAACGAATAAAATAAAAGCTAAACTAAATCTAGACAGAAAAAGAGGTGCGATGCCACAATGCCACAATATATTGTGAGCAAATAACCTTCTTTTTTTCTTTTTATGTGAGTTCATTTTTCCACTCACATTTTATGGCTGCATCATATGCTTCCGACTTCCACTTCTAAGAGAAGCATATAGACTTAGAGAGACAAAAACACTGCCCAAATATAGAAGAAGTTCTATAAAACCCAAATACTCCGCAACCAGCACTCCTTACTGCACCACCACCCTCTCAAAGTAAAAAAGAAGTTATAAATATACAAGAAAGAAGATCATGCCAATGAGAACGACATCCCACCTTACAGATCAACTCTGCAATATATATTCACCTGCCCTGTACAACGCGATAATTCAGTATTAGGTCTTCAGATTTCTTCCATATGTAAGTCCGGACAGTCGCCAAGCTCATTTCCGGCGATAAGACCTGGAAAAGGGAGTTGAACCATTAAGCAAAAAGGAAGTTGTCACCCGACTCTTAGCAGCTTCTGCATTCAGTAAAAGCATTACAAAGAGTAATAGACTGTTGTATCTGTTGGAACATGTTTGAAGCGGACCTCGACAACTCCTATTGTATTCTCCACTAAGTAGGCCATTCTACTAAATGAATTTAATGGCTTCCAAGATTTACGTTTCAGTACTCTAAATTCACAGGATCATTTTGCATCTCCAGGCACTTTGATGAATGGGTACATCACATGAAGAAACGGAACCAAAAAACAAAAATAATTGTGATCCCCATCCCTCTTGTCACAATAGATATTATTATCTACGAATTTGAGGTCTGATGATGAACTAAGCATGCAGTTCAGAATTAAAACTCAAATATTCTAGACTGGATGAAATTAAGTAATTAATAATTGTTGTAAACACAATTATTTAATTAACAACAATTTTTCCAGCTTAGCGAGTGTGATTTGATATTTCCCACTACAATTTTGTGCCTATTCAGGTGCTTTTTGAGGACCCAATATCTCAGAGTTAAAAAATGAATATTTTATTTCTAGAGATTTTTATAGAACAGTACTACGACATTCAGTCACAGAAACCAAGAAAAAGGAAGAAACAAACAGAGAAGTCAACTAGCATGGCATGCAACTACACTTAACATGTAGGATATATAATTATCCTTTTTGGGACATCTTTCCAGAAAATTAGGTGACGGAAGTCTTCATCCCATTCAAATCCAAAGGTTTCAGATTATTTTACCTGATTATTGCACAGGATCTCAATAGAAGGCTTAAGCTTTTGCCAAGGTTTCACCCCTACTCGGAAAGAACCATCTACTCCAGAAGCCGAATGTCCCAGTTGTCCTCCTGGCAACCCTGGAAACATGGCATCAGAATTCATACTATCCAGAGGCTTATCGAGAACCATCTTCTCCACAACATAATTGACAACCTACAAAAAAATATGAGTCACCTAGAAAGTCAATATACACCCAGAATACATCTTGTACATTACAGGAAACAAACTCTGCAAATAATTATTTCTCCCTCTGTATACAAGAAACTCAAGGAAACCACCATACTATCTCCCAAACAAATTGAGAGCACCAGTCTAAATCAATTTATTTGTCATCATCCAACACAAGGGCAGGAGTTTCACTGCCTCGAGGTTTGGACCATAGAGTAACTTCTTGATGCTCATGACTGTCAAATCCTTGAAGGTATATCCTACTGAGCTAGCAAGATGAGAGAAATCCAAAGACAAACTACTGGTAGTCAGACTAGCAACTTTAAAGTTGCTAGGAAAGAAGGGATGATGCAGCTATTGTAGTTCTTTCAGGTGGGATATGTTAGGCTACTATGAAAATGCCAAATATATGCATTTACCAGGCAAACAGAATATGGTATAAAGGTCATTGCAGTTTTGCATAATTAAAAAAAAAAAAAAAAAAAAACAAGGGGGGTGGAGATAGACTTCTCCTTGGCCAAATCTCCTCAGTATTCTTATGAGAAGTAACAGAGCAGGAAAGGTAGTACAACTACCAAATGTAGCAGTTTTTCAACAATCATCGTACATTTCGGCCTCTGTTTCTCTTCTTTGAAGTTAGATTGTATGGCTAGTTATATGGAAAAACTTTCAATACATGTCATACTCCCACATGGAAGTAACCTATAGTTTTCCTAAAAATAAACTATCATGGTCGATTATCATACAGAACAGGAAAAGGAGATTTCCTTAAACAATAATAACAACAATAATAGTGATAGCTAACAACAAACACCCCAACTATTTTGATGATGTTCTTACTTTATGTATCCTCAATATGCGGGGTGCACTAAGCTTTCCTTGTGTTAAGGATGGGGCAGTTGAACCTTCACATGGGTGCAAGTAAAAACTGCATCTGCATGAATTAATGGAAAGTCATAAGAAAGGAATCTGTATAATAGCATTGGTCCATAGGCACGAATGAGACGAAAAACATGAAAGTGTTGTCAGTCAGTTAACTTCCAAGTAATAAAGAAAATCAAGAAATAAAAACTGATTAAATTGGGAGGAAAACTGAAATCTTGAAGATAAAATTAGTAAGAAAATATGCTCAGGAAGAAACTAGGATGAAAATGAATCAGCAACCAATAACTGCATGGAGCTCAGACTTGAGAGGGGGGTACTGGATATAATCATACAGTAGAATAATGGATAAAGAGGGTGGGATTCAACTCCAATACGCAAATTTGAAGTATGAATGTTTAAAATGAATTAAAAAAAAGGAGCTGAATAAAGACATTACTTGGTATTTTCCCTGGGTGGAAGGCGATTATTCAACAGACAGTCTAAAACCCACCACGGAAAGTCCTTCTCATCCTCAGTTCCATCTAAGTCAGTGATCTTCTTTCTCCATGGGCCACCTTGAGAGCCCTCAGTAATAACAGAAGGAGGTGCAGCTATTGAAAATTCAAATGGTGGATACACCATTGAATCATTTTCAGGATTCCCTTCTACCTCAACTCTTGATAGAGATATATTCCGAGAAGAAATATCTCCTCTCCCAGATTGACCTTCCAAATTGCCTGAAGCCTGAGAACCAAGTCTTTGCTTTCGTTTGGTTAACCAATGAGCCAAGAGTCCTTTAAGAGTTTCTCGGGCTAAATTAACCTATAGAATTATATAGAAGAAGCAGATGTCACAGTAAAACGATCAATAAATTATCCAATAACATGACATTAGTTTTGTCAAGGAGAAAATTCATGTAGTTAGCGTACAGCGATAGGAAGAACTTAAACCCGCTTTGGACCCTCTGTTACACTTTCCATGAGTCATCTCATTCCCTAATATTCATTTTCATCATAATAAATTTTGACTAAGGGTTCATTTTTTTTGTTGGTTATAAATTTAAAATTTTTGGTAAAATAAAATGAAAAAATAGTAAAATATCATAGTCATATTAAAATCTAGGATTAATGCAAAAAACAAAAAGTTCAGCATTAAATTTTTTTTTTTTTTTTTTTTGACGAAATGAAAGTAGATACTAATTACTAATAGTTCTTCTGTATTACAAAAAGTTATACTCTAATATTTATGCAAATTTATAAAAGTACATAACTGGGAATGACACACAAAAGTGTATCAAAGGATCCAAAGAAGTACATTGCAGTAGTGTTGTGCACTGTCACAAACGACTAATTACCATATGACAACCAAGTAAATCGAAAAGTTTTACCTTTCTCATTTTCTTTTACCACCAGAAATTAGGTTTTATCTTCATATTTCATGAACATAAAAAAGATGCCACAAGGCATAGAGTTACATGACTAACTAGCAAAACTTTTCTCAGTAGATTTAGCTATTTAGGCCAATGAAGTTTCCAGAGTACTTCGTAAAAATCTTATTGTTTTCCCAAGAGATATACACTAATTTAAAAAATAATAATAATCAAAGCATTTCAAACTTCAGAATACAGGAGGAGATGATCAAGTAATCATGCAAGAGAGAACATAGAAAACTGAAACAACACTAATCTAATACCTTATCATCTTCAGGTTTCCCGTTGATGTTCAAGTCAGCAGAATACATCTCAGCAGAAAAGCACTGTGGTGTATCCAAATGTATGGCCAAGTTCCCAAGCCTAGTATCTACAGTAAACCAAGCAGGAATGCTGACCTGAAGCAACAACAAAAGTCAAATTAAACTCCACCAGAAATAGTATAGATGGTGTGAGAAAGTGGTACTAACCATCTCGAATAGTTCTTCTTTCTTTTTCTCAAATGGAACCTTCAATTAACAAAAAGCATCTAAGAGGGGTTACAAGAAAACAAAACAAAAAACAGAGAAGAAGAGAAAAGGGAATCTGTAATCAGAACATGTTCTTTGTCAGTTCCCAATACTAAATTATCCAACATACATTCAGGATCTAACCCGGCAGGCTGATACCTGCTAGGTAAGCCAAAAGTCATTTCGAGCATTCATAAGAAACACATATCAGTAACTGCACAAGCTAGGAATGCCATTACTGACCTGTCCATAATTTTCAATTACAACCCCTCTCGTGATCTCCCATAATTTCACTGTACCAGCAGTATCCTAGAACATAGACATCTCAAAATTGATCAACATACTTGAATTGACTACATAAAAAAGACATTCATTAAAGGGTAAAATGGGTAGACAAAGAAACGGTAACCAGTATAACAGAGCATATAAGTATCATAATACCTTCGTTAAAACATGTCTACGATTATTCAGAATCTCATGTTGGACTATTCCTGCAGTCCCAGGGATACTCAAGGATGGTTCTCTATATACAGGTACCTGAACAAAAGATTATAGCAGCAACTTATCATATTTCAGAACCCTAATTCCAGAGATGGACTGAAAACAAAGCTGCCAAACATTCATCCAGAAGGAAAGATCAAATGATTCATAGACAACAATGACAACAGACAGGTTTGAATAAAATGGAGATGAGGACTCACAGGCGTCGATCCCTCTAATGAGACTCTTGCTCTTGAAAATGACAAGTTCCCAGCCAAAAAAGAACCCCCTCTTTCGAAAACTTTCAGAGGGTTTTGTGCTTCAGCTGGCCATCTATGTACAGAAGAATCTGTGGTTGCAGCCCAAATCCCATCATCATGCAATGCCAACTGCAGAATAGGATGTTCCTTCGTACAAAGCAAAACGCTCTCTCTTGTTGCCAAGTCAGTTAAGTATAACTGTTACATTAAAACCTTAGCTTCAGAAAGATATTAATTAAGGATAAATATCCAGTGGTAAGGAATGAAACAAGAGGGAATGAAACTCTGAGGCAGCTGTGGAATGTACTCACTGAAAGGTCTCTTCCACCACTATAAACATGACTAAAATTTGGAGTGCTAGCAAGTGCCCAAACAGAATCAGTGTGAACAGCATAAGAGTGAATGCACCGTTGTTGACCAAGATCCCAAAGCCTAGAATATCATGAGAGAACCATTTAAGTGATGAATATAAAACAGACTCAAATGATTAATATAAAAAGGAACTGGGTGTCATTAGATAAGCTAGTAGGAAAACCCTGTGGAAAACCAGAGCAGGAACAGAGAGATAAAGTGCTCTCAAAGTGAGAATAAATAATGTCAATGCAAAAATTGACCATTTAACCTCGGCATAATATCCAGATCTAAAACAAAGATGAGATAAACATTAAAACCAGTTTTTAGCAATTTTAGATTTTATTATAATACTAAAGCATATTTCAGGTTGAAGACCAAAGCAGCTGAAAGATTGTTACCAATATCCAAAAGCTTAAATTAAAAAACAAAAAAGAGCTGCAAAAGAATAACCAAGACCATAACAAACCTCATATTGATGTTTGATTAAATTCAGACAAGAATAATGCTAAATAAATAATAGAGCAAATGGATAATATAGTCACTTGACTTTTTTCTAGGGGGCAAAAAGAGGTCACTCAACTTTTATAAGTGTCTATACCAGGTCATTCCTTCCAGATTAATCTGTTAAATCATGCTACAATGTTAAGTGGAGGGGAAAAAAGGCAAAATAAAAAATAAAAAAAAAGGAACGACAATACAATGGGCAGTTGTTCTGTGTTCAATATCAGAAAACTTCAATCCTTTTCTTTGGCATCGTTGGAGCTAATTAACAATTATGGAAAGGGATTCAAAAATGCCAGCATCAAGGAAGAAAATTTCATAAACATCAACAGTAACAACAAATGAAGAGAACAACAGCACAGGCAGCCGAATAAGCCAAAAATCAGCCTACAATAAATCATTAAAGTAGCTGGAAAGTGGTACATATTCAGTTCACGCAAAAGTAGGTGGATTTTCCACATCTATCCACCCACATAGTTCCTGATCACACACTGCCTATGGATTGCACCTGATAGAGAATCATTTTCCATGTAACTGAAGCCCTTTCGCAGAGGCTGGACATTGAGGATGATGATTGAGTGGTTGAACCAGCAATCATCCTATGCAAAAGGCTTGAATAGGCTGTGTTTTTTTCCAAAATCTTAAATTTTCCACTCCATTTAACACCATTAGTATGATTTCACAGATTTTGGACAAAATGAACTAATTTAGACACTTATACACAACCATATCCTATGGATAAAAGATTCACTAATTCTGATCAGTTCTAAAATATGTACACAGGAACAAAACAAAAAAGAACAGATTGAGCAGCTGTATTCCTGTAATGCTATATTCCCAATGTTATTCCATAAAAAAATAAACATAAACAGTTCAAGTGGTTGGGCATATTTTGCATATTCAAAAATTTCAGCTAAACCTGAATCATTAACTTTAAAGTCAAAATTTCCGGCTTGGAGATAGGGTTTTCTTTGTAATTTACCTGATCATGGAATCAGAGGATCCAGATAAACAAAACCTGCAAGTGAATGTAGAAACTGTTACTTGAAGTGATCTGTAGTTCAGCAATCATTTTACAATGATAGGCAAGGAATAAATACTTATGCTATTGAACTTCCACATTCACCATGTTACTGCCTCAAACATATTGCATCCCTGAAATTCACCTCTTTTGAAATGTACAACAGCTCAAAGAGCTACAAATTATAATAAGTTCTAGTCATAGCTAAACAAATTGAACATGCAAGTCAAGCAGTGTAGATAGATTTCTCGACTAACCCAGGAAAGAAAAAAAATTGTTATAAGCAAGTTTACTGCTTTAGAAAGAATAGAATCTCAGAAAACAGCATGCCAAATCAAATTTGTCAGCCCCAGTCACAATTAGAGTTATACACGGAGAATACAACCATCATCCAATAAATTTAAAATGGTAAGATTTTTGCAACTTTCTTGACAAAGCAACAGTTAGTTAACTTCACCCTAATTTCCTGACAACCACACCTAGCTCATTGTCCGCCATAAGCACGAAAGTTTACAGTCAAATTTGTAGTTTGAATCGCAAGAAAAAAAAAAAAAATCAAACACAAACCTGCCAGAAGAATCCAACAGCAATGCCCTGATATTATCTGTATGTCCTCGGAGTTTCATCATTTTCGAACCACTCCTTGGGTCCCAGACACGCACAACCTACAAGCAATTGGTACATAGACAGAAGTAATCTCACACCATTGACTAGGCAATTAGAACATGACACATAGACATCGGTTGCAAATAACAAATATATTTATGAAATGCAGCCCTAGCATGATTTGGAGAACCAAACTAATACAGGGGCTAAGAAACTAACAAATCCGAAAGATGAAAAACTAACCTATCTACCAGAATATACCTTCTCAGTTCCACCGGATACAAGAAGGTTTCCATTTTCGTTCATGGCCAATGCATAGACTGACTCCTTATGGCCTTTTGCAGCAGTGGGAATATAACCTTGTGATTGAGTTGTGTGCAAGGAAATGTTGTTGCTTGAGTTAACAGGTCGAAGACTAGTAACCGGTAAGGAACCTGCAGGCCCATGGACTCCATTTGCACATTCATCTTCAGTTGCATCGCTCGCCTTTGACTGTGGTGCCAGCGCAGTTTCAAGGTCCCATAAGAACACTTCTCCACCAAGGCCACCAGAGGCAACAATATTGCACTGCATTGTTAGCGAAAATCATTGAACTTTCATGGGTCTATTAATTACAAATCAAAATGTACAGCAAGATAGATTACATTTTTTTCAGCAGCAGCAAGGCATGTGACATAGTCAGAGTGCTGACGAAGAGTCATCATACAAGCTCCATCATGCAAGCCATTCCAAACCTGATCAAGATAGAATGAGAACAATGTAAAATCATGACATTACTTATCAATCTGAATACAGGATCTAAACAAGGCAGCAGATAAAAGTTGCAGCATTAGAACCTTGACTGTTGTGTCTGAGGAGCACGACACTAGTGTTCTCCCACCGACAACGACAGCATCATTGACCTGCACAAACCATATGCATTTCAACCTCATAGAACAAAGCAGAAAGAGAAAATTATTGCTTGAACAAGCAACTTAACCGGTTTTCCAAATCTAGATGTAACAGGTTAGTGTCTCCCTCTCCTACCAAGCATTCCAAAAACAAGTAAATACAAGAAACTCATAACCGGGGAACCAATTCATTTCCACCATGATACAGAAACCAATGTAAAGGATGTGATATCAGTATTCTAATAATTAAAATATAAATGAATAAAAGACCTAGAACAATAAGCAATACCCAATCAACATGTGACTCATATGTAGTGGAGCAGGTGGCACCATCTTCAGCCAATTCCCATTTTTTTAATGTTCCATCACGGCTACCGGTGAAGAGGCAATCAGCCCCATCTGCTACAGTTGACTTTGAAAGAGCCAAACAGTTTACTCCAGCACAATGCTGTGAAGAGGAAATATGATCGAGATGGAAGAAAATATAGCACATATCAGTGACCATCCAAAACTCAATGTTCTACTTTCTCAGAAGAAAAAAATAAAATAAAAATCAAGAGCAACAACTATCAACTTCTTAATTTTAAGATTCCATTCCAAATAATGGGTCATGAACTGAATGATAGCTTTCACAATTAGCTCAAAACCCGTTAGGATGAGAAGAGAAACCTTTAACAAAAAGTTAAAACGAAAAAAGTTTGAAATTATTCTGAGAAAAACCTCAATGTTCCACTTTCTCAGAAGAAAAAAAAAAAAAAAAAAAAATCAAGAGCAATAACTATCAACTCCTTAACTTTAGATTCCATTCCAAATAGTGGGTCATGAACTGAATGATAGCTTTCATAATTAGCTCAAAACCCGCTAGTAAGAGAAGAGAAACCTTTTACAAAAAATTAAAAAGAAAAAAGTTTGAAAATTTCTGGCACACCCACATTTTAGAACTTCGGAAAAAGATTAGATTTGAAACTGGAAAATTACAATTACATCATCAGCTTTTGAATACGAATGCATAATTACTCAAGCATGAATACCTTTGTGTCATCTGCATCATTCAAGACATAAGTCAACCTCTTCTCTTTGCGGGGCCGAACTGAACTTGATGTGTTCCCTGCACTCCCTACACGGTGCATGTCAAAACTCCTGAAGGAAATACAGATAAATGAAAAGATCAATGGCCATTGATTTTACTGCAGTATTTCTGTATCAGAAAATAACAACTGATCAGTAACAACTAAGCCTTTGTCCCACTATAGATTACATACATACCAAAACAGTTGGCTTTCAGAAACTTGTACAACTCAATAAACTTGTACAACTATGCAAAACAGGCCTAATATCAGAAGTATAATACACTGATAACTAACACATGTAGATAAACTAACCAAGAAGGTGTTCTAGGAAACAATAAAAGCCACAAGTTTAAAGATTAGTAGACAAGCTCAAATCTAACAAACTGCAGGTACATAATAAAGATTAGTATCTCCCTAAGTGAAATAGAATAATATTGTCAGGAAAAAAAGGATAATTGAAACCAGGAAGCATATTGTTCAAGCAGCTTGCACAGGCTAGCTCTAACCACATTTGCTTCAATGAGAATAAAGATATGTAGCTGTTGTAGCTTTAGGCCAGAAAAATCAATTTGGTGATAAAGAAAGAAATTTAAGAGACTTGTCAGTTTCTGTATCACCATCAAAAGTTCTAATCTGTACCTTTCAGAAAGTGAAGGATAAGTTGAATTGTCTTATGGAAAAGCTAAACTAGATAAAAGTGAAAGGGAAAAGAGGCCAGAAAGAATATAAAGGGAGAGAGGAATGAAGAGATTATTTCAACTAAAGTGCAGATTAATAAGCTCAAGAGAAAAAGTTGAGACTTTCTTTTTCTTTGTCTTTCTTCGCAAAACACCCACTGAAAAGAGAAAATACTTTAGAAATATGATTGAAGAGGGACAACTTCATGCTAAGTGAGAAGCTCACATATTTTACGCTTTAAGGCAAGCTTTCAAAAACTTACTAAAATTGTATGACCACAAAATGTTCAGGCGATATCCCTTTCACGGAGGAAACATCCAAACATGTACATTTCAACTGCCATAAGGACTATTGGATTGCACAAATATTGGGATGTGAATAAAGCAAATGAAAATACCAAAACTCAACCTTTTATGCAATCCACATTACACAAGTTAGGAACTGAGAGTATTCTGGAAGTGAAAGGAGGATAGCTACATTCAGAGAAGCCCACTTTTATCAAGGATTAGTTGTAACTGCAAAATTATGAGAACCCTATCCTTTGAGTAGCAACTTATTCATAGAATGAAGTAGCATGCTATGGTGAATTTGTGCCACCTTATTTTTATCTAATTTTAGACACTGTATTTAATTAATTCCATGTGCTACTACATTTTTTACATCACTATCCATCCCAAAAAGGTTTTACAATTGGAATAACAATGGCATTGCCTCTACTACTACTGTAGAAAGCTTATTGAAAATGGTAATACTAGTTTGCAAACGTATCAGCCATCATGTTCCAGATGTCAAACTATATGTTGTCATTAAACACTTCTATAATGGTGTTTTGCGGCTCAATATTGATCAGTAAAATCATTTTTCTCAGTCAAATGGATTGCCAATTCTTTGAGAAAGAATAACCACGTCTTGTTCCATATGTTCTTGAAATATTTTAAAACTGCCGTGTAAATATCTCACCACCCATGCAATCATTAGAAGTAAATGTTTTTCTCCCATGAGTCACAAGTGCTGCTTTTATTCCACAGGGTGGCACCTTATGGTACTACAAGGCAAGCTGTACAATTAAATATTATGTACATTTTCAAATGTAAACAAATCCATTCAAATTTTAGAAGTATGTTTCCACAGGGCCATAATAATTCATCAATAAAATTATTATTCTAAAATTTCAAAATCCTGATCCAATCAAGTCCATCCCCTGATTCTACAATCCAAAACTCCCAAACCAATCCCAATTCTAGATAAAATTTTACCTTTTGTAGTATGAATGATATATTTATTTTACGCAAACTTTATTGGTAAATTTAAACATATCATTATTCAAATCATTGAATAAGTTTAACCATAGATTATGTATGCTTCTAATCATGAATAAATGGATGGGCTAAATTACCATGGAATTAGTGATAGCGCCTAATTGGACATTATTTTATTAAAATCCTATAAGTAATGCAAATTTACATTCAAAACAATTAGTATTTAACTACATACAGAAACGACAAACTATACCTATATAAATCACATACAATCTATTAGTGATGTAAAATTCACTTAAAAATGATCGAAATCGTATTCTTCCACTACATGGAAAATAAACAATTTTCTGCATAGAAATCTTTATAGTAATCCTGAACAGACAGCATTCTTAGCATACATTAAACCTTTGAATATCCATGATTGTAGGCAAATGCATTTTATCACAAATTGAATAAACTCAAATTCAGTCAGAGCAGGTTATAAATAATTAGAAGCATGATAATGAGTAAATGAATTAAGTATTAAATTACACCACTAATCTTTAGTCAGTGAAACTACAAATATATAGAAGATAGTTGGCAGTTGGCACACGAACAATATGAAAATGAGCTAGCTGCAAACACTGCTTTAGTATCTTAGTAGGGGATGAATAGTCCATATTTGAATTCTGTTGATGAACCACATACACTCAAACACACTTAGGTGAAATCAGATTTGAAGTGGGTTAAACATTTTTACTCACCTCCCCTCTCCTTGCCCCCCCCCCCCCCCCCCCTCCCCCAAAAGAAAACAAGTAATAATAAATAAAAATAAAAACTACTGGAACCAAAGAGCAAAGATGCCACATTCCATATCTTAGAAATTACATTTGAACAAAAATATTGCTTCATTTTCCTCTTTCGGAATAAAAGAAAAACTACTCAATAGTGCTGCTAAGCATCGCAATTTGTCAATCGCTCACTGCTTTGCGATTTGTAATACGAGCATTCCCAACATCTATTCATTTATAAAACCCACTATAACCACTAAAATGCAGGTGAAATGGTGTTTACAGTTTATTTCACAAGAACAGTGACAATGGTTCAACTTATGTGTAAGCTCTATATCAATACTTCCAGATAAAAGCTTTCTAAATCAGAGGCACAACAATGTTCGAAGGCCTTCAATATCAAGCTTAAGCAGAAGAAAGCAAGGTGCGAGCTCAAACAAACTGAACAACTTCAATACAATTAACCCTACACGAAGAAATGGAAAATGACGGATTTCCATATGTAATCATAACCTAAACCAAACTAATTCTACTGATTTTAATTTTTTCCCAATCGCCGGCATCGAAAATTTACTTCAAAAGTCAAAACTTCACTGCACGATATAATCGGTAAAATGGAAAGCAAAAATTTTCTAATTGAGGAACTAATTCAATAAACACAATCATCAAAAACGGTCTGATTCTCCAGAGCCATACCAATTTAATTCCTATCAATCCGAAGCTATTAAAGGAAAAAATCTCCGAGTTACACAATCGACGTATATACACAAATACAAAAAATGTATTTAAAAAAAAGAAAGAGAAGAAATTGCAGAGATACCTGAGACAGCCAAGAGGTTTGATTGGCACGGGGGATGGAGAAGCGGTGTTTACAGGCGGCGGAGAATGGTGGCTGCAGGCTGCGAAAAGTGGTGGTTCCGATGAGTAGCGGTGGTTTTCGGAGGACTGGGAGGTCTGACTATCTTTTAACTCGAAGGAGAGTGAGAGTCATTGAAAGGCGTAGGGTTCTGGGACCCACGGACGGTGAAAATGTTTAAGACCCAAACTAATATTTTCAAATATATTATTTCCAAAAGGAAGAAGAAAAAAAAACTGAAACAAATAGAATAGGAATATGAAAACGGTCATTTTCGTTTCCCTTATTAACACGAAAAATATCACTAAAAAAAAAACTTTCTAGAGTAATGAGCAAGATTTCTGTAAATATATATATATATATATATTAAAAATTGGGTGAATCACGTTTTTTAAGAAATTAAAATAAAACATGTTTTCAAAACTCCAAAATAACGAAGGAGTATTTTCTCCCTAACAAAATAAGCAAGTGCTTCCACGAAACAGCTTCATGGGTGCGACATTCACTATATCGCGTGCTCATGCAAGTTCCTTCTTTCCTTCTTTTTTTTCTTTTTGAAGGGTTTTATTATTATAACTAAAATTTACTTTATTTTATGATAATTAAACTTATATTTTTAAAGTGATAAGTTCTAGAAAGTAATAATTATATTTGTGACTGTAAAAGTGATACTTTTTAACTTTAAAATTATATATTGCAAAATAATAAGTTATTGCAAAAAGTAACCCTTATAGTTTTGAACGAAAAAGTGAGAGTTATACTTTTAAAATAAAGTGTTTATTTTAAAAAGTATCACTTATAGTTTGGAATGAAAATGGACACTTTGTTAAAATTAAACTTATATTTTTGAAATGAAGAATTTATTGGAGAAAGTTACACATGTACTTTTGAATGAAAAAGTGATGCTTTTGAAAATTGAAATTGAAGAGTTTATTATAGAAATTAACACTTATACTTTTAAACATAAAAGTGATACTTTTGTGAATTAAAATAATTCCTTTTAAAATAAGTGTATTTTAGAAAGTAACACTTATACTTTTTAATGTAAAAATTATATTTTTTTATCATCAAATTTCTACTTTTCAAATGAAGAGTTTATTTTAAAAATAACATTTATAATTTTGAACGTAAAAGTAAAAGTGATACCTTTTTAGAACTACACGTCTACTACTTTGGAATGAATAATTATTACAACTTTGGAATGAATAATTATTACAAAAACAAACACTTATACTTTTGAACCTAAAAATAATACTTTAGAATTATACTTATATTTTTGGAAATAAAAAGTTTACACTTATATTTTCAAACCTAAAAGTGATAATTTTGAAATGAAAAATAATATAAAAAAAAGTTGATTAAAAAAGAAAAGGAAAACACACTACACGTGTTTGCAGCCCAAAAAATATATTAGACCTCTATTGTATGAAATATCTTTGTAATTTGTACTTTTAATGTTAAGAATGTTAAGAAATTATTATTAAAAAAAATAAAGGTGTAAACTAGTCTGACTTATGGCTTGTTTGATAAAACATAATGCTTCAATATAAATGTTTGATGTGCATAGAATTGAATCTCTGTTGGGCCAAGCCCAATAGGTTAAAACAAGGATAAAGTAGTGGAACATAAAGGCACAATTAGAGCCCAGATTCAGGTTCAGGTCGGAAAGACCTTACAAACTAGGTCTACAGCTGTGTTACGAATTTAGGTCGGTCTTAAAGGCTCAGATCGGTAAAAACTCATAAAAGTTTAGGTCGGCAAGCGTTGTAAACCAACTTGGTAATCTTAGGTCGGACTTTATAACTTAAGAGTGCCACGGCCTTTTCCTCACATTTCTATCCTATTATTTGAATCGACCGATCTAAGATAGACAAACCGACCCGCCCTGCCTCACTGACACAGTAGGTGAAAGTTGCCATAGATTAGGTATCTCTACTCGATTGCTTGCAGAGATGTTCAGATTTCCTAAGAGATGAAGATGAGACCCGGTCAAAATAATAGCGTCTACGCCACGCTAAACAGAAGGAGCAGGTGAACAATTCACTCATGAGGCTTCAACGGACACTTTCCAGCTTGAGGTATATATGCTAAGTCTTCATATTTTCTAAGGTACGCAATCTTTACCATTTTCAAGCATTCATCTCTACTGTTTTTCTTCTCCAATTGTACTAACTTGACCGTCGGAGCTTATACAGGGGGGAAAGCCCCGCTTCCTTCTTTTATCATCTGAAATTGTTGTCGGAACAGTGCGGATCACATTTTCTTCATCAACCTTACCGATCTGAACCGCCCAGACCGGTCTCCAGCCCGTTCGTTCTACTTCGCAGTGAAGCTCTATCCAAATTGGGCCTTTGCTTTTCAAGGGGCTTTATTGGGCCGCAAGAAGCATCTCCTGAAGTGTATTTTTTGCGTCACATCAACTGGCGCCGTCTGTGGGGAGCGTTTGATCAAGTTATTTCATCAAATCTTCCTCACTTTTAAAGAAATTTGTTGAAACCATGACGCAAGCTCAAGATTGTTCAGGAACAGGTGCTTCTTCTTCTAACACCGCCGCGGATATCATCATTACAACTGCTACGGTTCCTACCGTCACCATCGCATCCATCCCTCCCAATGATCCACCAACTACAGCCGTCGTTGTCGAACCTCTCACCCCCCAACAGGAACAAGCAGAAAAAGAGAAGTTTTACCGTTTATTCCCACAACTGTTTCACCTAATGAACCATATCGTTCCAGTTACCTCTACTCTCAATACGGAACCCCCCATATCCAGTACTACCACCACCGCCCTAGATGCAGCCACCGTAGAACCCCCCATTAGCTCACAGGTTGTCCCCGCTATTCCCCCACCAGGAACTCAGTTCAATCCTATGTCTGATCCTTCTGTCGTATTGATGTCCAGCCTCCCACCCCAGTCCATGACCGTTTCAGGATGCCCTCCCCACTCCGGGGGAGCTCACTTTCTTTCCGGGTCTAACTACATAGCCCTCTCTACTGCACCTCCTGTGTACACCACTTTAGCCCATACCCAGGTTGCCCCTACTTTTCCAGCTCCCTTCGGATTTCCTAACGCACAACTCAGTAATTTCCCTTTAGCGACGGGTCTGCCTTTCCCCATGATAGGACAGCAGGCAAATCAGTTAGGTCAACTTGGCCTGGGCCCGCAGAATCAAGTAGGTCAGCCCGGCCTAGTCCAACCGTTAAACCAACTTAGTCACCTCGGTCCTGAAGTCAACCAATTAGGATATCTTGGGCACCCAGCTCCGTCAAACCAAGCTATGTTTCAGCATTACGGTTTGGGCACTAGCCGAGCCCTACAGCCATCCACAGGATACTCTCCCTTACTTAACCCGAGTTATTACCCCGGGCTTGGCGCAGGGAACTTCGCTACTGGAGCACCACTACCGGCTTACCCCGGCATAGGGGGATACCCCGTAGGACAGTCAGGGTATCCCCAGGTCGGTCACACCGCCCTTCTTGGATCTGGATATGCGCAGCTCGGACGAACCGTGCCCACCTCTCGGGTGTTTCACCCATTCGGCTTAGAAATCCAAACAGCGCCTTTCCCCCAGGCTACAGGGGCTTAGGTAAGGTCGATAAGTACGACGGAACGACCGACCCCACGGCTCACTGGATGCAATGCATGAGTGTGATGGATACCGCCAACTTATCTGACGCCAACCGATGTATGACTTTCCACTTGACTCTCAAAGGTCAGGCTATTAACTGGTATTGTACACTACCTCGAAATTCTATTCATTCGTTAGATCAGTTCGGTGACCTGTTTTTAGCCAATTTTATGGGTAATAAGATTTTGTCCAAGCCCATTTCACACTTAATGAACGTAACTCAAAGAATGGGGGAAGGATTGTAGGCCTACATAGACTGATTTAACGTAGAATCTAGAAAATGCCACGAAAAAGACGATAGGATAATGATGGGATCATTTATTAATGGGTTAAGGTCGGGACCTCTAGCCACCGAACTTGCCATCCGCCCCCCCCCCCCCCCACTCATATTTTGAAATGATGGTTACCGCTGTTAATTTTGCTGTTATTGAGGATGCAGCAGCCATAAAACAGGAACGAGAAAGAAGCTGTTCCGACCTGTATGGTAAGAGAAAAGCTTCTTCCCCGGTTCCTCCCCCGGGAGGAAATAAGAAACTAAGTTTTGTGAATACTACTAACCCTATCCCAAAGACTGGGGTAAATGTTAACGCCGTGCAGGTAGCCGAGCCTTTCTCTGCTCCACGAGCTGACATATATGCAGCCATCCAACATCAAGGGTTGTTGCCCCCGGCTCGCCCCATGACTAATGATTGTCGAGATTTGGCTGCAGAAATAGCTAAGCTCATTCAAACTGGAAAGCTGCCTCAATACACACAAGTAGCCCCTTTGCCCAAACCCACCGCTTCGGCAACCCGGGAGCGACCTACCGGATGCTACCGATGTGGAGAACCTGGCCATTTCGCCCGCGAGTACCCCCAACCCGATCCCCGAGCCCCAAACGCCGGGGCTGGTGCCGACCTAACCATAGCTGGGGTCGTAAACACCATAGCTGGAGGACCGACCCAGGGTGACTCCAATCGCCAAAGGAAACAGGTATATAGATAGAGGAACAACATTCTAGGTAAGCGAAAAGCAGAAACCATGGCACCAGTCATTACTTTTGATGATAGTGATATCTTTTTACCTTACAGTTGTGATGATCCGCTAGTGATCGATTGTTATATTTCCAACTATCAAGTACGTAGGACGTTATTGGACACGGGTAGCTCTTGTAATATCATTACAGCTAAGGCATTGACGGGATGTCAATTACATAAGGCACAGTTAAGTTCAGTACGAACTCCATTGATTGGCTTTGGCAACCACCATGTTATCCCTGTAGGACAACTGAGCATCCCAGTCACGTTAATAGCCGGTCAGCTAAAACGTACAGAAACCATAGACTTTGTGGTCATTGATGAACCTTCACCATACAATGTGTATTTAGGTCGGCCTGGGTTGAATCAGTTCCAGGCCATTGCTTCTACCATGCATATGCTTTTGAAATTCCCCACCATGGGTGGGATAGCTGCTCTTCGCTGTGATGTTTTACAGGCTAAACAGTGTTACATGGCTTCCCTAAGGGAACCAACACCAGTAGATCGGAAGTCAAAAGGTGCGTCTACGGTTCTTCCGACCTCCACACCACAAGCTTCGCCACCTACCCATCCCGGACATACCGCTCATCCCACTAACATCACCGACCTGCCAGACGGCTCAGATCGGTCCATTGAAGCAGGGGCCGAGGTAAAAATCATCCCCCTGGCAGCCGATCCTAACAAGGCCGGTTCGTCAACAGAAACGTAACCTTGGAGGAGAACGCAGCAGATACATGGAGCTCGAAGTTAACGCCTTATTAGAAGTACGTATCATTCGAGAGGTGGATTATCCGGAATGGCTGGCCAACCCCGTTTTGGTTCCCAAGCCCGATGGCTCGTGGCGTATGTGCATTGATTTTACCGACCTAAACAAAGCCTGCCCTAAAGACTGGTTCCCCCTACCGTTGATCGACGTTTTGGTTGATGCCATAGCTGGATTCCGTTTCCTTAACTTCCTGGACGCTTACAAGGGCTACCACCAGATCTTCATGGCTAAAGAAGACGAGGAAAAGACATCTTTCATCACGGATAAAGGTACTTATTGCTTTATTACTATGCCTTTCGGTTTGAAGAATGCCGGAGCTACTTTTCAGCGTTTGATAAACAAAATTTTCAAAAATCAGTTAGGTCGGAACATGGAAGTATATATTAATGATTTGCTTGTTAAAAGTAGGGATGAGTCTGCTTACTTGCTTGATTTGCGTGAAACACTTGAAACCCTTGTCCAATATCAGTTGAGGTTAAATCCAAAAAAATGTGTTTTTGGAGCTATTTTGGGAAAATTCTTAGGTTATATGGTTTCTGAGGGGGGTATATCGGTTAATCCAAAGAAAGTAGAAGCTGTATTGCAAATGCACCCAACTAAATCAATTCGCGAAGTGCAACAATTAACGGGTAGACTAGCGGCCTTGAATCGTTTTTTAGCTCGGTCAGCAGAACGAGCCTTACCATTTTTCAGTATTTTAAAGAAAACAGATAAATTTATGTGGACTCCCGAATGTCAATTTGCTTTTGAACAACTAAAAACGTATTTAGCCTCTTTGCCATCTTTAACCATGCCTATTCCGGGAGAACAATTGTATATGTACATAGCTACCACCGAATCTGTAGTTAGCTCGGTCCTACTTCGAGAGGATAACCGGGTTCAAAGACCCATCTATTTTGTTAGCAAAGTGTTGCAGGCAGCAGAGAAGAACTATTCTAGCCTGGAAAAGCTAGTCTTGGCTTTACTCCACTCCACACGGCGTCTCCGACCTTATTTCAACTCCCATGGAGTCACCGTCTATACCGACGCACCTCTCAAAGCCATCTTACAAAAGGCAGGAGTTTCTGGTCGTCTCACCAAGTGGGCTATCGAATTGGGAGAATATGACATCACCTTTACCCCTCGCACCGCAGTCAAAGGGCAAGTGTTGGCAGATTTCATAGCTGAAGGGATATCAGACACCCAGGAGGACATCCTTGGCCCGGTACAAAAAACCGATCTTCTTTTAACTGTGGTAAAGGGTGATGACTCGTGGACGTTTTATGTAGATGGTGCTTCTAGCCAGTCCGGATCGGGTGCAGGGATCATCCTCACCAGTCCTGTTGGAGAGATCCACACTTACGCTCTACGATTCTGCTTCACGGCCACAAATAATGAAGCAGAATACGAGGCCATGATAGCCGGTCTGAAGTTAGCTCGGAAACTTGGGGTCGGAAATCTAAAAATTTGTTCGGACTCCCAGCTCGTAGTCAAACAAATTTTGGGGGAGTATAAGGCTAAGGATCGGCAAATGGAGGCATATTTAGCACTGGCGCAGCAGCAACTAAAATATTTTTCAAAATGGACCATAGAGCGAGTTCCACGGAGCAAAAACACAAACGCAGATGCCTTGTCCAAATTGGCTTCCTCGGTTTTCTCTCATTTGACTAAGAGCATTCTAGTGGAAGAAGTACAGAATAGAAGTACAGCCGAGCCAGCAATCTTGTCAATAAGCCAGGGTCGGGATTGGAGATTTCCTCTATGGCAATACTTGAAGAATGGTACTTTACCAGATTCACGAAAAGAAGCGCAACGAATAAGAAGAAAGGCTGAACATTATCAAATAATCGGGGAAGATCTGTACAAAAAGGGTTTCTTAATGCCCTTGCTAAAATGTCTGAGTCCGGGAGAAGCTGAAGCCACGCTGAAGGAAGTACATCAAGGAGATTGCGGGTCTCACATTGGGGCTCGGAATTTGGCTAAGAAAATAATTGGGGCTGGATTTTATTGGCCTCGGTTATTCCAGGAAGCAGTAGAATTCGTTCAAAGGTGCCCCAGTTGCCAACACAACGCAACGATTCACCAGTTGCCGGCCTCCAGCTTTATAGGGATAATTGCCCCTTGGCCTTTCGCAGAATGGGGAATAGATCTCATGGGGCCGTTTCCTAAGATCGGTTCTTGCCATTATCTTGTCGTAGCCATAGACTATTTTACGAAATGGGTAGAAGCCGAGGCATTGACGAACATTACCGGGCGAACTGTAGCTCGATTTCTTTGGAGACAAGTCATCTGTCGGTTCGGTGTGCCCAACTCGGTTATTTCGGACAATGGGACCCAGTTCGAATCCAAAGAATTTACTGCCTTATGTTCAAAACTCGGTATCACCCAGCGTTTCGCATCTGTAGCTCATCCTCCAGCAAATGGGCAAGTGGAACTCACGAACCGAACCCTGTTGCACGGGTTGAAAGCCAGGTTAGAAGATAAGGGCAAGAATTGGGTAGAACAGCTGCCTCATGTGCTATGGTGCCACCGGACCACACCTAAATCGGCTACGGGGAAGACCCCTTTCGAGCTAGCCTTTGGAGTCAATGCTGTTATCCCCCCGGAAATACAAAGTGGAGCCCCTCGAGTTATGTACTTCGAAAGGGATCAGAACCAGAAAAACTTGGAGCTCAGCTTGGATTTGATAGAAGAAGTTCGAGATTCAGCCTATGTACATCAACTAAATTACAAAAATTTAGGGCCGCTTGGTTCGTAGAGGGGAATAGGAATGGGAATGGGAATGATAATAGTGGGGAATGATAGTAGAGGGAATGATAGTAGAGGGAATGATAGATGGTGTTTGGTTCACAAATAAACTTTTTAGGATTAAAATTTATTTTTATTTTTTTTACATTTAAATTTTGATATATTATAAACTATTTGTGTTAAAATATATTATAATGATGAATTTTAGCACTTAAAATTTTTAAAAAATAAAAAATACACACAAAAGGAGGAAATCAAACCCATACCCCCCAATATGGTAGGATATGGAGGATTCCCTCAAAGGAGGGAATCAAACCCATACCCCAATCTAACCAAACAACAACTTTTATTTCCATACCCATTCCATTCCCATTCCATAGTCCCAAAACCCCAAACCAAGCAGCCCCTTAGTTCGGCAACATTATGATGTTCGAGTCAAACATCGAGCCTTTGTACCGGGAGACTTAGTTCTACGAAACCGAGCTATCAGCAAACCATAAGAACAAGGCAAGTTATTATCAAATTGGGAGGGGCCTTATCGGGTAATCGAAGCCCGACCTACTGGAAGTTATATTTTGGAAGATTTGCAAGGACGTATGGTTCCCCGGGCTTGGAATGTAGCACACTTAAGAAAATATTATCAGTAAAGCAGTCAGAGTTAAAGATGGAGAAAGCAGATTTCGAGGCAACAAAAGTATTCTTTAATCGGTTACAAAAAAAAAAAAGGGCTGAATAATACAAAAATTCTTCAAAAGGGACCAGAATCAGAAAAAAAATTCTACAAACTATAAGCTAAATTAAGGAAGGACAAGCCCGATCTAAGAAAAAGCCGATCTCAGGAAGGAGGAGCTTGAGAAGAGGCTTCATCTGCTATCTCCTGGGGGTCGACCACAGGATCCTCTTCGACCTTTTCTGGAATTGGAACACCGATGTCTCGGCATTCTTGCTTGATTTCCTCTACTAAGTCGAAAGGATCGCGTCCCTCCGGAAGCAAAGAAGACTGGGCTATGGAGTCTTCTGGAGCGTCTTCTGCCGACCTGGAGCTTTTTAGCTCGTCCCAGCACAAAGTATACCCGCACTGGATTAGCTCGAAAAAACGTCGGTTCATCAACTCCAGTAGGGTCCCCTCCTTAAAAGTTTTCAGCTCGGCCTGGCGAGCTGCTTCAACCTCTTCCGAGCTAACCATCTCTGCAGCCTTCTTTGTAGCCTCTTCTGCAGCTTTCCTAGCCTCTTCTGCAGCTTTATTGGCCTCTTCTGCAGCTTTCCTAGCCTCTTCTGCAACTTTATTGGCCTCTTCTGCAGCTTTCTCCAGGTCAGCTTTTTCCTTCGCCCAGTTGGATTTTTCTTTAAGCAGGGCGGCCTCACTTTTCTTCAGGATGTCCACGTCGGCTTCCAAGCCCAGGATCTTGGTCCCCAGCTGGCTCGACTTCGAAAACTGATCCTGGTATTGCTTCATTAGCCCGGTTTTTTCAACTTCAAGTTCTGAATACTTGCTTTTTTCGAGCCCCAGCTGAAACTCCAAATCCTCAACGGCCTCGGAAGGTTTCTTCGACCTTTCTAGCTCGTAACTTTAGGTCAAGCTGTCCAAAGCCATTTCCCTTTTCGACGTAGCAGCATAATTATAAGCCACCTGCAAAAATTCCGATCCAAGAGTGTCAGACGAGGTAATCATTATTCTTAGACAAATCAATTAAAGTTTCGATGCTTACCCTTTTTATGTGCGAAGCAAGAATGGCCTCCTGCTGCATCATCAGCTCCATATTCTTCCGGAGCTGGTTGCCCACCTGTACCACCTCCTCAAAGGATCTCTCAGTTTCAGCCTCCAACTCCTGGTAAGGCCTTACGTCCTCAGGCAGAGGTTCTGGTAAGAACACTTGAAGTATGGGCCGAGCCAGGGAGATCGGTCTATCCCTCTTATCTTTCAGCAACAGGACCCTTTCTTTTGTTGACGGATCCACGGGTCCCCAAAGATCATCAGGCTTCGGCAATTCGGAATCATGTGTGGGGCCCGACACCGTTTGTGGAGCTTTGGCAGCCTTGGCTGCCTGGATTTCTTCCGGGGTCGACCTGCTCTTTTTTGCGACCCGGGTCACCAATGCCAAGCTGGGAGGATCGGCAACCTCGACCTCTTCCGTAAGATCGATCTCAGTCGATCTTTTGGAAGATCCTGAAGCTGCAGCAGGTTTGTTGGTTTTTTTCTTCCTTCCGAACCCACCAAGATAACCTGGAAACAAGCAATATGCAAAGTGTTGTTATATCACCAGGCTACAAAGGAGGAGACAACAAATAAAAAGTCAAGAGGCAGGTATTTACTCTCTCTTTCTACATCGGGGGATTGGCTCAGCCCAGCCGAAACAAGAAGATCCTCTGAAGGAAATTTAGCCGAATACTTAACCGAGCTAGTATAGTTTTTTAGCGCCTTATAGTCCGATTGAACTCTGGGGTCGGACTTGTCTCGGGTTTGTTCGACTGGTAAAATAAATTGTGACCAACGAGAGGGTAGGTTTGCTTCCTCAGCCTTCACCATAAAAAATCTGGCCCTCCATTGTTTATTGGTATCGGGGGAGTCGATAATAATTATAGGGCTATTCCTACGTTTCTGGAAGGTCACCCACCATTTACCATAAGGGTACTTACGGACCGTATAGAATTGAAAAAACAGATCTACCGTAGGTCGAACCCCAGCCCCAAAACACACATATATGAACCCTATCAGAAACCTAAGAGCATTTGGTACTAGTTGGCTCAGCCCAATGTGAAGAAAATCACACATCTCGTTCAACAAATCTACGGCCGGAAACCTCAACCCAAAATTAATATGACACTCATAAACCCCAACCCAACCCTCAGAAACAGTATTTATCCTCTCCTCAGGCTCGGGTAAACGAATCGGGACAGAATGATCTATGTAATGGGTTGACCTAAGTTTTGTTAAATCTACCCTAGTCATTTTTGATATTATTTCTTCGGGTTTAAACTCATGAGTGGCGGCCGAATCTACAGAATCAATACAAATATCACTATAATTGTAGATAGTCAATCCTACAGAAGTGCTCAAACATGCCATCAGCAGAAAAGAAAGGAAGAGGAACACTAACCTGCAGCCGGAACCTGACGCGATGCTCCGGTACCTGAGCTTCTCTCGGAGGCCATTGCAGACAGATGAACGGGGATAAAGGCGCGGCAACAGAAAGATGACGACGACGGGACAACTACCCGAGCAAAAATTTCAAGGACTGGAACACGACGATAAAATTCCGGCAAATCTCGAAAACTCCGGCGAAAGGAAGAAGAAAGAGGGTAAGAAAAAAAATTTTTTTTCTCTCTTTTCAGGAAAGCAAATAATGGAGGGGGTCAAATATTTGCTCTCATGATTTTTATGGAGTCTCGAGGAGATCGAAGAGACGTGGGCAGACCAGAAGTTATAGTCATTAATGATACCTCGAGAACATAAACAGCCTTGGAAGTTGTATCGGTTGCTATAATAAACGTGAAGGCGTGTCCAGACAAGTCCTCCTCTTCGAAATCCCGACCTAGGGTAACGCAAAGGTACATCTTTATGGTTGCATTAAATTGTCCAAATAGTCCGTTCGAATTCTTCAGATCGGTATTGCCCTTATTACAAATGCATCAGATAAACTATAGGTCGGAGGAACACTTGATAAATGTCCTAGTCACACTTTCGGCCTGATAGAATACAATATCATGCTTAGCTCGGAAAACCCATAATAAATGCTTTATGTCGAACTTCAGCTCGGAAAAACGCAAATAGTATTAAGTTTTAGATCGGTAAAAACCTAATACTGGGGGGACATGTTGATGTGCATAGAATTGAATCTCTGTTGGGCCAAGCCCAATAGGTTAAAACAAGGATAAAGTAGTGGAACATAAAGGCACAATTAGAGCCCAGATTCAGGTTCAGGTCGGAAAGACCTTACAAACTAGGTCTACAGCTGTGTTACGAATTTAGGTCGGTCTTAAAGGCTCAGATCGGTAAAAACTCATAAAAGTTTAGGTCGGCAAGCGTTGTAAACCAACTTGGTAATCTTAGGTCGGACTTTATAACTTAAGAGTGCCACGGCCTTTTCCTCACATTTCTATCCTATTATTTGAATCGACAGATCTAAGATAGACAAACCGACCCGCCCTGCCTCACTGACACAGTAGGTGAAAGTTGCCATAGATTAGGTATCTCTACTCGATTGCTTGCAGAGATGTTCAAATTTCCTAAGAGATGAAGATGAGACCCGATCAAAATAATAGCGTCTACGCCACGCTAAACAGAAGGAGCAGGTGAACAATTCACTCATGAGGCTTCAACGGACACTTTCCAGCTTGAGGTATATATGCTAAGTCTTCATATTTTCTAAGGTACGCAATCTTTACCATTTTCAAGCATTCATCTCTACTGTTTTTCTTCTCCAATTGTACTAACTTGACCGTCGGAGCTTATACAGGGGGGAAAGCCCCGCTTCCTTCTTTTATCATCTGAAATTGTTGTCGGAACAGTGCGGATCACATTTTCTTCATCAACCTTACCGATCTGAACCGCCCAGACCGGTCTCCAGCCCGTTCGTTCTACTTCGCAGTGAAGCTCTATCCAAATTGGGCCTTTGCTTTTCAAGGGGCTTTATTGGGCCGCAAGAAGCATCTCCTGAAGTGTATTTTTTGCGTCACATCAATGTTTAATGTTGCAACTATGATGATGAATTGATTAAATAGTTTATACATGAATGAAGGAAATTCAAGTTTTAGCAATATCTGAAACAAAATTTTTTATTTGTTTTTGTTTGATAAATATGCTCAACTAAATGCTGAAATATTAAAAATATATACTTTTCCCTTTGATGAATTTTTTATAACACATAAAAATACAAATTTTACAATGAAATGTCAAATACTAATAATAAAATTATAAATATATTAACGAATGATGATAATTATAAAAATAGGTAAATGTATAACTTATTAAATAATTTTTCAATGCCAAAATGTAATAATAAAATAACGAAATTGTTAATTGGAGGACACATTTTACTAAACACAGGACATATTTTAAAAATTCTACATCTGAAATTACTTTTTTGCCCTTTTAAAAAATTAATTTTTTTAGGGCCATTATACTTCTTTATGTGGTAAAATTATCAATTTACCGCATAAAGAAAGGAACAGAACAAGCCGGTTCCTCTCCGTTCCAATCGCCCGAGGTCCTCTTCGTTCTAGTCACGCCGGCGAACGAATCATTGGAGCAATTGCGGATTCTATTCCATCTCCACGTCGGACGGTCTCCATCGGCTCCATCGCCGATTCCATTCCATTCCAACCGCGCATCTCCATCTCCATCCTCGATTTGAAGCGATAACAGGGTTAGGTTGTTTGATTTTTGAAATTAAACTGAAATTGCAATGTTGTTGGTGTGATCATTTGTATGGGTAATTTGTTTAGGATGTTTTTTGGTTGTTTTATGCGTTTTGCTTCTGTTTTTTGCAAAAGTGAAGGTCAATATTGCATTCGTTCACCGGAAAAAAGGTTTTCCGGCGAACGAATGGTAAAATCGCTTGAAATCTTGAAACAAGCGATTTTTCCGAAACAAGCGATTTTTCCGGGAACAATCGCCACAGGACGGTGATTGTTCTCGGTAAAATCGCCTATCCAAGGTGATTGATCCTCATAAAATCACCTAGGCCAGGCGATTCTACGAAGGAAA
This sequence comes from Leptodermis oblonga, assembly GCA_016801395.1. Taxonomy (NCBI): domain Eukaryota; kingdom Viridiplantae; phylum Streptophyta; class Magnoliopsida; order Gentianales; family Rubiaceae; genus Leptodermis; species Leptodermis oblonga. The sequence goes on along the minus strand of CM028755.1, from coordinate 13,440,485 downwards.
ATCGCCTGGCCGAGGCTTTTCCGATTGTACAGAAAATTAGAATGACTCCAGACTTCAACACCCCTCCATCTTGGATGAGGTTAATCCCAAGTTGGAATGTATTGCATTGTCTGAATTCAATATTAAGTTAGTTTGATTTAGTTTTTTTGGTCTTAATGCAGGGTTCGTACAAGTTCTGGAATGTTCTTGAGAAGGGAACGAGATAAAGTGATAAGAGACATCGAGAGAAGGATTGCAGACTATACCTTCATTCCTGCGGGTATGAATATCAAATAGTCATTGATATGGATATATTATGCTAATTATTTACTTAGAATATCAGTTTAAATATTTGTAGACTCAACTTTTGTGTCTGAATTATATTAGTTTGTGGAAGAGGTTGTGCTCCTACATTATTTAGTGTGTGTTTGAGGAAATTTAAAGTTATTCAGAACACATAATTATGAAAAGCTTGATGATCTCTCTCCTTCATTGCATGATTCTGTGCTACATATTGCTAGCCTTAAGTTTTTGAACATCTTTGCTTGCTTGTACTGGTCTGGTTTCAATAGATGATGGGGAAAGTAAATAAAGAGAGGCTGGGTGAGTTCCTCACGGAGCTGCAGAAGATCAGGTGAACTCCAGCACAAATCACTGCACGCTTTTGGAATAGAAAACGATGGAAGTCTTAGGTCTCCAGAGTTTCTTCAACAAGAACCAGAAATTCTTAGGAAAGAGAAAGCAATTTTGTCTCCTGTAGGTCCTAATATTTGTGCAGAGTCCATAAGCAAAGCATTTTTGAAGCAAAGCATTTTTGCTATCAAGTTTTATATTTGTTAATGAGCAATGTTCCCTTTCTTGGTTGAATGTTTGTCTTCATCAAGCTGTACTTACGTTGCTTTGAACCTGTAGACTCTGAGTATTTGTTGATTGGGTTGGTGGTAGATATTTTTTTGGGAAGTAGTTCCTTTAATTTCCTCATATGTTATTTTTCCCGTACAAGGCGATTTAACCTCATAGAATCGCCTCCCAGAGGCGATTTTACAGAGCCCCTTATGGGCGATTAAATGGGATTTGTTTGCCACAAGACACCAACGTTTTCCCATAAAATCGCCTGTAGGAGGCGACTTTTTTCAGTAAAATCGCCTGTAGAAGGCGATTTTATTGAACAAAATCGCCATCTTTAGGCGAATTTATTAAATAAAATCGCCTTGAGGGGGCAAATTTTTTGGATAAAATCGCCTCCTCCAGGCGATTTTATCCATTAGAATCGCCTATTGAGGGCGATTCCAAGCCCAGTAACAAAAAAATACAAAAAGGAGCCACCTTTTCACCCTAAAAATATGTAATTTGTTACGTACTGTGAAATATGGATCGTCATGGGAGTGGAATGGAGAAATGAGGGTGGAGTTTTCATGTAAAAAGAGTTATTAAGGATGGAAGTGTGGGTAAAATAGTAGGTAAAATTTTTTATGAGGGGTAGAAACTTACAAGGGTATTTCTGTCTTTTCACCATTTAAAATTTTAAAAAGTGTCATGTGTTTAGTAAAACGCTTCCTGCAAGTAACATGCCCCTAAAATAAACAAATTTAATTTAATTTGAAAAAAATATGATTAAAACATTTAAAATATGTAGTATGCTAATAAAGAAAATAAATGATAATTTATTCAACATTTCTTTATAGTTAAATAAGTATAAATAAACTAAATAGATAGTTTCAGAAATCAAATATGAGCTATTCCAAGAAAATTGTTAGGTGAATCATTAGGTTATAAATAATAAGCATGCTTTTATTATTTAATTTTAAAAAAATAGGAGTATTTAATCGATTAAGATGTTTGAATTTTTGTTATTTGATCAAATAATTTTAAATATTAACCTATGTTATCAAACATACCTTTGTTATGTGTCAAGTATTTTTATTTTATTTTTAGAAAATTACAAAATTTCATTAACGGTGTTGGAAATCATCCAACAACGATTGAAAGAAAACCAATAAACATTCAATACAACTAACTACAAAAGAATTGATCTGATAATTATCAGATGTGAACCATAACAGTGTACTTAATTTGTAAATCTATACCTTTGATAAATGTAAACATAGTAGAAATATAAAACTCGCAGTTGTGCTGAACAAATCTCATACCAACGGTAACGATATACCACTAATTACTGAAAATTGTCATTGAAATTGACATCCTAAATGTTGATTATGACATGTTGTGGGTTTTGAGTCTTGACATAATAAAATCACTGGCGTGGTTTCTTCCTAATAATGTATGCTAGGTTTTTCGGAAGTAAAACAAACAAGCCCAGCCTATACATGACGGTAGATTTCACTCAATAAGATTGCATGCCTTTGCTAAAAAGCCATTTTTGCAGGAAATCACTGTTAAGGGGTTTAGTATCTCAGGTTTCACATGTGTTTAAGAAAGCCAATTCTTTGGCTGACCACCTTGTGCAGGCGTAGTCACACATTACTGAAAGCAAAGGATTTAGCCCAACTAGACAAATTTTCATATCTATATTTGCGTGAAGTAAAGTTGATTTTATAGGCTACAACCAAGCATCAATTTCACACTATCTTATTGTGCATGTTTTGTTATGATTTCACATGGAGGTCATGCTCATTATACCCCGTCTTTTTTTTTGTAAACTTAATAAAGCCTGTCGTTAGGCTACCAAAATGCACAAATTAGTGTTTAAACCTGCAAGAATTATACTACATATAGCATAGCAAAACAGGGTCGATCCGCAGGGAACAGTTGATCAAAATTCTCATTCCTACTAATGTTGAAAACAATTTGATTTGAAATCACCTTTGTGTCTCAGAGAGACTTTTGAAATAGCCCTTGTATGAATTAAATACTAAAATCTCAAGAACAGATTAAATTATCAGATTAAAGAATATTACAACATTATCTAAATAAGATCAATCTATGCATGCAATCATTAACGCCACAAATAAATCAAAGAGCAATATATCGGTTGGTTATAGGTTACCGTGGGCTCCCAATGACATAACCAAATCCCCCCTTAGTGTGTCGGCAATTGCCGTGGGCTTCCTACGATACGACTACCTCTCTAACTAACCAAACTAACAGGTCGTGAGCTCCCTACGACACCTATTAATTTAATTAGCAGCATTAATTACCAGGAGGACCCAACACTAACACTTCTACCGAGTTAACTTTAGAAGGTGTTACCTATTTATCTTGTACTACCCGACGGTAGGTTTGTCACTTGTTGACTTAACAGGATTAAACAAAAGCTGATCAGACTTTAATTAAATCTAGCATTTAGACTTATGTGCATAAGATAAATAGAAATACAAGAACTTCAACCAATTTTAATCCTATGTTTCATACATGCATAGATCTACTTCATCACATAATGCCGGAATAAGAGGTTTAGTTACTCATAGTCATGGCAAATACACATATATTTAATGTAAAACCCATAGGACGAAGCAACAAAGAAGAAGAAAAAGAAATGGAATACTTATTAATAATTGTAGGTCTGAACCAACCCTCCGTTTGGGCAAATAGAGGCCTGAACAGGAGCAATCCAGCACACAAAATGAATGGCAAAACTACTGCATAAATTCTCTTTGAACCCAGAACGAAAACCAAAGGAAAACTTATATAAAAACTTCTTGAAAATCAATGGAGAACTAAATAAAACTAGGAAGAAAAGTGTATCAAAGCTTTAATGGGAAACTAAAGTGAACAAAGAAGAACTAAAAAGAATTCTTGCTAAACTAGAACTAGCGTATGAATGAAAAAATGCCTAAAAGCTGAATGAATGTTTCCTTCAGTACTCTCCTCTATTTATAGTAGTAGAAAATGCTAAAAAGTTGGAAGAATAATTATCCTCCAGCTGCTGCACACTTATGTTCCATCTGATGAGATTAAATATTGATCTTATCACTTCTTTTACTTCAAAAATCAGAATTTCAAAAGATAAATTCTCATCCTTATCTCCTTCTAGCTCATTCCTGAACCTTCTTTTATCTCTTTCTTTTCCAGTAAAAACTTCAGAACTGAGATAATTCTCCTATTTACTGGTTCTGGACCAATCGAAACTCCTGACTCACGATTGGAACAACCGAAACTCCTCTATGGCTGCACATTTTCTGCTGCTACCTTCCTTTTGCTCAAACGGACCCTTGTTTTTTCCTCATTTTAGCTCATTCTTCTCCTTCTTGACTCAGTCTCTAAACACCTGCTCTTGGCTTCATAAAACAACAAATATACCAGTGAAAAGCACCCAAAAGACGCTAAAATAAAACAATTAAAAGACACTCATCAAATATCCTCACACTTGTATAACGCTTGCCCTCAAGCGTTAAGTGAAGAACCAAAACACAGCCTTACTTTAGTTGCTTTTGCACTGACTCAAAACTAGACACAGAAAAGGACTCAAAATAGAAAACAAGAAAAACGACTGATGACACAAGACTCACATGACTCAAAAACTGACTCAACAAGACAAATCAAAACACACATGTACTGCCCCTTTTTATGATCTTCTCACCTACTTGCCCCACAGAATTTATGATCATGTATAGCATATATAAACCCCACCAATCCACCAAGCCAACCAACTTATTGCTTCAGCACAATCATTCAGTAATTTCCTTATAAAACAGCACTCTATGAAGAGTAAAACACACATTCTCACAATTCAGAAATTATGGGCACTCTCCCTAGTCTATACAGAATGATCCACTGCATGAAAATCGACCCATCACCACAGTTTCGTATTGAGGGGACACAATTGCTAAGAACAACCCTTTATCTTTGGACACAACGGGGCTTAGGGATTTGAACTTGGTATGGCACTAACTGATCCTAAGTCACCTGCATGAAATAGAAACTCAGTGTACATACAAAAAATAGCAACTTATCCTTCTCAGTATTTGCACAAAGTTGCCTCTCATTTGGGCAAATAGAGACCCATCTCTTCACAAATTCAGGTCATTACTTCATCTTTTTCATTCACAATTCAGCCACCAGAACAAAAATTCAGCAAGCAATCACAAGACTTTTTAACATTCACAGCACACAATTAGTGCTGCACAATTCAACACTTTGGTTCTTTTCTCTTTTCCTTACTTTTACTTCAGCACAACAGCACACAAATGCAGCACACACCAAGATTCACATTTTTATACTTGCTTCTCTTATAACCATTATACACATCATCTTCAATTCAGCAAGCACAATTCCAACATTCACATTGCATGCACACTAAGGGGGCAGAAAAATAGAGGATAAAGAAATAGGCGTTGGTTCATTTACTTACTCACCAGTCAAGGCTTCAAAGTGGCTTCTATGGATTAATGCATAGGAAGGTTCAGAAAGTAAAGCCAAACTTGGTTATCCTACAAGGGTCCTCCATCATCCAGTTGTATCACACACAATAACCATCTTGACAAGTCAGACCGGCAAACAGTGGGATTCCCGTTTCTCACAAAAAAAAAATCCTTTTAGGCTTAAAAACACTCATTTTCAATGGCTAAGAATGGGAAAAAGTAGCCTGATCATGCTAAAGCAATAAAAACATACCCAAACCTCAACCAAAAAGAGTAAACATATGCCAACTCAATCATGCATCCATGGTGCTTATTTCAATGTTCCGATCATAATAAGGGCAGCACTTGACTCAAAACAGACTAAAAACACAAAATACAAAAGATCCGGACATGATTGACACATTCTCACACTTAAAGTTGTGCATGTCCTCAGCACAAAACAAGAATAAGAGTCACACCAAAACTGAAAAAACAACAGGAACAGCCTCAAATCAACTATAACGATGTATAGGCAGCCACAAACTCACAAAGACAGATCCAAAAATAATAAAAACACAGAGACTGGGAAAAGGAAGGAGATATACTTACTCCGCCCGAAATTGGGCTAAGAGAGCCCGGAGTTGATCAAACTGCAGCTGTATAGCAGTGAAACCGTTATTGAACTGTTGCTGTAAAGTAGAAAAACCTTCTGTGACCTGGAGCTGTAGAGCAGCCTGGTCTTTCTTCAAATCTTCAACTGACTGTTGCACCTGTAAAAATTCTGCAGTAGCTGCACGAGAAGGTGGTGGACGAGTCTCATCATGGAAACAAAGGGCCCCATTGAAGACCACATACAACAATTGTGTGTGCACTAGATACCCAGATGTGAGAGTCACATGGGTCAGGGAAGGGGTCATGCATGTGTGAGTATGATCAAACAATTGAGCATTACAAGCAAGCAATCCCACAAAGTGACCGAGGGACAAATGTCTAGTCCTATGGGTTCCAATGTCCCCAAAAACATAACCTACCCAAAATTCAAGGTTCAAAGGAACCTTAGCTAGCATGCACAATAGAATATACAATTCATTGGAAGACACAACATGCTGAGCAGAAGTCCTACCATTCAAATTACGAATAATCAGGTAATAACAAAACTTAAGTGCAGGACTCTCTATCAAATAGGCCTCAGATTTGGATGGGATAAACTTGCCACCTTTGGGGGCTATGCGAGCCCAGGCAGCTTGTTGAGCAAAGGATGGAAATCCAAGTTCAACAGCTTTATATGCATCAGTCTCCAAATCTTCCTCAGCACAAAACCCCAATAAGATATTGAATGCATTCACAGAAAATTCATGGGTTCTCCAAAACAGTCTAAAAGAGAGAAAATGCTTCTCTTTATTCAAACTTTGGTCCTATGCACAGTAGTAAAAAAACTCATGCAACATTTTAATAAAAATAGGGTAAATAGGTAAATCCAACATACAAGACCAGATAATATTAGAAAATAAATCCAGCACAGTATCCCATATATTTAATGACTTTAACAGTGAAATATCAGGCAAGTACAAGGGTAATGGGGAACGGGTTTGGACTTGTTTGAAAGCATCAATCTCATCCTTCGTAGTGAATGTCAAATTCCTTTTGACTTGTGCTTGCTAGGCTATCTGTGCCAGCGAAAACCGGGGAGCTCTCTCCACAGCGGCTGCTCTCCGGGCAGTAGAAGTACTCACCCGTGGTGGTGATGTAGTCAGACCAACAGTAGAAGTATTTGCCAGAGGTGGTTGAGCTGTAGCAGTAGAAGTACATGCCACTGGAGGTTCTGCTTAGACAGTAGAAAAATTACCATCGGCAGTTGGTGTTGCTAGCCGTTTACATTGTCGTTTCAGTGCTGGAACAGTAGGGCCAGGTGACTCTTCATCTTCTGAAATTATGAAGGGCTCCTCAACACTTTGAATGGGGTCTTTCCGACGCATAGATGTAGAGGCGGCGTGAGAGGCAGCTCGATTTGAACGGCGGACGGAGGGCTTCGCCGGAATTGGGATTTGGGATGGGGGCTGGTGTAGACACGGGTTATGGTGGTGGTTTCGGTTTAGTGTTAGTGGCCTTTGGGCGGGCGGATCTGGGCCGTGAAATCGAAAGGACGGCGATGGATAGTGGTGGGTTGGGCGGGATGGTGGCGAGAGGAGTTGGCTAGAGGACGGTCTCTTCATCGACCGGACGCAGCCGAGCCCTTCTCTTGCCGGCGGCCATGGAGGAATGGTGGTGAAGTGGAGTGGCGGCGGTGGCTAGATAGTTTGGGGAAGAAGATGATGGTGTAATTTAGGGTGGGATAGGTGGATAATTCGTGGGAGGTAAATTGGGTAACAAGTTAAATGGGATAGGGTAATTTGAAAATTCAAGCGGGTCGGGTGGTGGGTAATTGGGTGGGAAAATCGGGTAATTGGGTCTAGGCAAATTGGGGAAAAATTAGGTTTGGAGAATTTGGGAATTTTGGGGCTGGAAATGGGCTGGTATTTGGGTCGGGTCGGGCGGGTATTGGGTTAATTGGGCTGTTAGGTCGAGACTTAGGCTGGGTTCAAATTTAGGTCAAAATTGGCCCACTTTCTCTGAATTGCAATTGTAGTCCCTGCCACAAATTGCTGAGATGCCCCTGACCTTATGGTTGCTGCACATTTCATATTTTTTCTTTTCTTTGGAGCTTCTGGCTCTCCAATTGATCCTGCATGCAACATTTAAAATATCCAAACCATTCAAAAATTAGCACGAACATCTCCAAATAAATAAAATTAAAGAAAATCAAAATCAAAACATTAAAATGAAAAAGAAAACAAAAATTTAAAAGAAAACTGGGTTGCCTCCTAGTAGCGCCATTCTTTTAAATCTAAGGCTAGACTCAGTTGTATCTTCTTAGTGATTGGAAAAAATTGACAAGAAGAGTTCCTCCACTGTCTAGATCTGACCCGGCTCATGGTAATGCTTGAGACGCTGTCCGCTGACCTTGAATTGTTGAACGATTCCGGGGTTTTTCACCTTCACTGCTCCACTTAGGCCCACGGCTACTACCTCTAGTGGTCCTTGCCACTTGCTCTTCAACTTACCACTAAAGAGGCGCAACCTAGACTGAAAAATCAGGACCTGTTGCCCCACTTTGAACTCCTTCTTTCAGATTAGGCGATCATGCCTCCCCTTAGTACGTTCTTGATACCACTTGGCCATCTCATAGGCATCCTCCCTCAATTCTTCTAACTCTTGCAGCTGGAATTTCCTCTCTTCTCCACATGTTGCTGCATCCATGTTTAATTTCTGGACCATCCAGTTTGAATGATGCTCTAGCTCAACTGGAAGATGACAAATCTTCCCAAAAACCAACCGGTATGGTGACATCTCAATTGGGGTCTTGTAAGCGATCATGTGCGCCCACAGTGCATCATTCAGCTTTTGGCTCCAATCCTTCCTTGATTTGTTCACTGTATCCATTTTATTTCTCTGTTAGAGACCTCAAATTTTCCATTTGACTGTGGGTGGTAAGGTGTTGCAAGCCGGTGCTGTACCCCATACTTCTTCAGTAGTGCTACAATGGTTTGGCTAAAAAAATGTGTTCCTTGATCACTAATGATTGCCTTGGGCACTCCGAACCTGCAAAAAATATTAGCCTGCAAAAAATCTGCAATAACCTTTGAATCATTAGTCTGGGTAGCCCTTGCTTCCATCCATATAGACACATAGTCAACTACCAGCAATATATATAACATTCCATTCGATGCAGGGAACAGACCCATAAAGTCCATCCCCCACATATCAAAAATTTCACAAACCTTTACCAGGACTTGAGGCATCTCATCTCTAGCACTTATATCTCCTCCTCGCTGGCATTTATCACAATTCCTGCAAAACAAATATGCATCTTTGTTTAATGTTGGCCAATAAAATCCACTGTCCATTACCTTTCGTGCAGTCGGTTTTGGCCCAAAATGGCCTCCACAGGCAAGTGAGTGGCAGTGTTGGAGAATGTCTGCGTGTTCCCACTCTAGAACACACCTCTTAACGATCTTATTTGGTCCAAGTGTCCACAGGATTGGCTCGTCCCATATGTAGTACTTGCTATCTCTTATTAGCTTCTCACGTCGTCTTCGTGAATACTCCGGTGGAAATACCCCTGCGATCAAATAATTCACAATGTTAGAGTACCAAGGGTCAGGGTGTTTCTCACCTGTTAGCACGTCAAACATCAAATTGCAGGGTGGTGCTACAGTGTCGGCTGCATAGAGATGTTCCTCTGGGAATGTCTCCTTGATAAGTACTTTTTCTTCCGGAACCAGCAGCCTGCTTAGGTGGTCTGCCACATGATTCTCTGCTTCCTTTTTGTCCCTTAACTCCCAGTCAAATTCCTGGAGTAACAGTACCCATCTAATCACTCGAGGCTTTGACTCTTTCTTTGCCAACAAATGCTTCAAAGCCGCGTGATCTGTATAAACCACCACTTTGGATCCTAGCAAGTACTGCCTGTATTTGTCAAAGCCGAAAACATCGGCCAAGGGCTCCTTCTTTGTAGTGGTATAGTTGCATTGGGCTAGATTCAGAGTCTTGGAGGCATAGTTTATTGCATGGATCTCCTTTCCAATTTTCTTGCCAAGTACTGCTCCCACTGCATAATCGTTTGCATCGCACATGAGCTCAAAATGGTGCTTCCAGTTGGGTGGTTGAATCACTGGAGCTAAAACCAACCTGCCTTTTAAAAGATCAACGACCTTTTTGCAGTCGTCTGTTAGGTCAAACGGGACGTCGTCTTTCAGCAGATTAGTCAGTGGCTGGGCAATTTTTACAAAATCTTTGATAAATCTTCTATAGAAACCAGCATGCCCTAGAAAACCACGAATCTCCTTCACACTTGTTGGGTAAGGAAGCTTTGAAATCAGCTCTACCTTTGCTTTGTTCACTTCTATCCCCTCTTACCTGATTTTGTGCCCAAGTACAATTCCTTCATTCACCATGAAATGGCACTTCTCATCATTCAGGAACAAATTCTTCTCCACACACCTTGCCAAGACCTGATCCAAACTCTCCAAATATTCGTCAAACGAATCCCCATACACTGTGAAGTCATCCATGAAAATTTCGATGCACTTCTTAATCATGTCCGAAAAAATACTCATTATGCACCGCTGGAAAGTACCAGGTGCATTGCACAGACCAAAGGGCATTCGGCGATATGCATATGTGCTGAAAGGACATGTAAATGTGGTTTTCTCCTGATTATCTTTGTTCACCCAAATATGGAAATACCCACTGTAGCCATCTAAGAAACAAAAGAACATCCTTCCTACCAACCTTTCGAGCATCTCATCAATGAACGGTAAAGGAAAATGGTCCTTCCTTGTTGCCTAGTTGAACTTCCGAAAATCAATACATATGCGCCATCCAGTAAGGAGGCGCATCGGCACTAGCTCCTTTTTTTTTATTATTCACCACTTCAAACCCTCCTTTTTTCGGAACAACATGGACCGGGCTCACCCACTTACTGTTAGAAATCGAGTAGATGATACCCACGGCTAAGAGCTTAAAAATTTCCTTCAACACCATCTCCCTCATATTAGGATTCAACTTCCTTTTATGCTCTCGAGTAGGTTTGGCGTCAGGCTCCAAGAAAATGTAGTGCTAACATATGTCGGGACTGATTCCAGTGATGTCAGCCAAGGTCCACCCAAGTGCCTTTATATTCTTCCTCAAAATTCGAAGTAACATGTCCTCCTGGGTCATAGTTAACCCCTTGCTGATTATGACTGGAAGTGTCTCACCCTCCCTTAGATAGGCATACTTCAGATTGTCAGAGAGAGGTTTCAGCTCGAGCTCTGGAGCTTTAACTATAGATGGCAGTGGCCTGTCTACACTTGTCTGCTTGGGCAAATGGATATGAGGTCTAGTACTGGGTCCTTTATCAACTGCATATAGGGACATAATTGCCTCCCTGATCTCTTTATCATTCAACTCTTAGGCATCAATATCGATGAAATCTGTGTGAGCACAACCTCCAACTTGTCCTGCAAAAAATAAGTCTCAAGATGCTCTTGGACAAGGGGGTCAATTATATCAATACCATACACATTCTCAATATAACATGGATATTTCATGGCATTCTCTATGCTAAATGTGTATTTCTCACCATAATATTCTAAGTAGATAGAGCCATTATATACATCAATCAAAGCCCTAGCAGTTTTCAAGAAAGGCCGACCTAACAACACACCCGCAGATTCTTTAGCAGGATCATTATTCATCTTAACAACATAGAAATCTGCAGGATATACAAAAGAGTTCACACGTACTAACACATTCTCAAGTACCCCTTCAGGGTGCACACATGACCTATCAGCTAGTTGGATAACTACTTTTGTATCTACTAACTCAGCACCAAATAAAGTCATGTAAATAGATAACGGCATCACATTAATAGAGGCACCAAGATCACACATAGCATGCTCTATTACTCTATATCCAATAATGCAAGGTAAAGAAAACATACCTGGGTCCTTGCATTTAGGTGGAAGCTTTTTCTGAATGACGGCAGAAACGTTCTCGCCTAGCACCACCTTGCTTGCTCCCCTTGGCTTTCCCACCATGAACTCCTTTAAAAACCTCCCAATGGGAGGAAGTTTGATCGCCTTTAGGAAAGGGATGTTGACTTCCATTTTCTCGAACACCGCCAAGTAGTCCACAGGGTCTTCTTTTGGTTTCTTGGCCTTTGGTTTTAAGCTGTTTGGAAATGGGGGAGCTCTGTACGGATTCCCCCTCCTTCAGACTTGGAACTGGGGTAGGAATCTCTATTGGTTTAGCCACTGGTTCAGGTTCTACATCTGGCTGATCAACTTTTGGGACCACGGTCGACTTGGGCAAATCGACCCTTGCTGATGGTGATTTTTTCACAACAGGCTCCAGAACCTTGCCACTCCTTAAAGTGATCTCATTCACGTTCTCCTCAGGTGGAACCTGTACTTGGGAGGTAACTTGCCCTGATTTCCCCTGAGTTCTTGGATAGAGGCAGATAGTTGAGATATCATTTGTGCTATCCCATCCATTGTTGTCCTTTGCTCCTTTTGTTGCTCAAACAAGTCACCAATTGCATCCTTCATTGGTTAATTCTGATTATGAAACCCTCTCTGTTGGGGTGGTCAGTACGATGCCCCTTGGTTTCGATTGTTGTTAAAACCTTGGTTGAGGGCTTGTTGATTTGATTGCTGGCCTTGGTTCTGTTCACTGTTTTCTGGTATCTTCCAACTGAACACTGGGTTATTCTTCCATCAGGGATTGTAGGTATTCGAATAAGGATCTCTTCTCTGTTGCTGTCTATTCTAATTCCCTCCAGAATTATGTGCGTTCCAATACCCAGCTGCATTTGCTTGAGCAATAGGGTCATTTGGTGCGAGATTGCACTGATGAGTTAGATCACCCTTGTTTCCACAGATCCCACAGAGCTCATTTTCTGGTTTGCTATTCTGGTGACGTTGCCCTTCTGCTTTGCTACTGCTTGTCGTAGCCATTTTTGCCACTAGCTCTGTTAACTTCTCCATATTGGCAACCGGCTTATCTATCTTCTCATCTCGTGTATCGGTATCGTCAACTAGTCTGACTTCGACGTTCCTTTTGACTAACCGGACTGGTTCATCAAATTCTCCCCTAGAACCAATGACATCCTCGATGACTTTCCTTGCTTGAGTGACGATATTGTTCTGGAAAGCTCCACAACTGGAGGAATCTATCAGCTTCCTTTCTTCTCCCGCCATGCCATGATAAAAGTACTGGAGCAATTGGGTATCACTGAATCTGTGGTTTGGGTAACTCTCAACTAGCACGTTGAAACGGAGCCAGTAATTACTCAATGACTCATCGTACTCCTGCCGGATACTATTGATCTCCTTCATCACTGCATTTGTCCTGGTGGAAGGGAAATACTTCTTCAAAAACAACTCCTTCATTTGCCCCCATTCTGTGACGGAGTTTGCAGGTAGTAAGGAAAACCATTTGTTGGCTTGGCCGGTCAGCACATAGGGAAAAGCTACCAACTTGAACTAGTTTATGGTTGCTCATGTTGGCAATTTACCCACCTTGCAATTTATGACATACTCATCGAGGAAGTTATGTGAGTCTTCCCCCCCTGTGTCTGTGGTACTTGGGAATTCCATTGAGCTAACCGCTTTTTAAAGGGAATCCATTTGGCAAAGTTGGAGGGACTACCACGGAAGCTTGTCTTCAGTCTGATGGTTGCTTAACTCCTTCAAAGTCGGTTACCTAACAGGTGGGGCATCCTCTCTTCATTCCTCTTCCCTCTATTCACGCCTCTCTTCATGTCTGTCCCCCATTTCGAAGTTCAGATTGAGGTTAAGTTCAGAATTTGGTGAATCAACTTCAGAGTCACTGCCTGTTTGGCCAAACGGACCACTGTTAGCCTCTAAAGCAGCAGCCTCAGCTACCTTCTTTTGTTCTTGTGCTTCTTTTGCTAGCCTCCTAGCAGTCTTTTTGATTTCTGGATCGCTCAATCAGATAGGTCTTGAAGATCTGCTCATAAACTACACAAGAACATACCAAACATACATCAATAGGAAAAAAAACAAGAATTAAAAAATCAAAAACCGTTCCCCGGCAACGGCGCCAATTTGATTATGCCCGTCGTGAGGCTACCAAAATCCACAAATTAGTGTTTAAACCTACAAGAATTATACTACACATAGCATAGCAAAACAGGCTATACTACCAAAATGCACAAATTAGTGTTTAAACCTACAAGAATTAATTCTCTCTAACTAACCAAACTAACAGGCCGTGGGCTCCTTACGATACCTATTAATTTAATTAGCAGCATTAATTACCAGGAGGACCCAACACTAACACTTCTACCGGGTTAACTTTAGAAGGTGTTACCTATTTATCTTGTACTACCCGACGGTAGGTTTGTCACTTGTTGACTTTACGGGATTAAACAAAAGCTGATCATATTTTAATTAAATCTAGCATTTAGACTTATGTGCACAAGATAAATAGAAATACAAGAACTTCAACCAATTTTAATCCTATGTTTCATACATGCATAGATCTACTTCATCACAGAATGCCGGAATAAAAGGTTTAGTCACTCATAGTCATGACAAATACATATATATTTAATGTAAAAGCATAGTACGAAGCGACAAAGAAGAAGAAAAAGAAATGGAATACTTATTAATGATTGCAGGTCTGAACCAACCCTCCATTTGGGCAAATAGAGGCCTGGACAGGAGTAATTCAGCACACAAAATGAAGAGCAAAACTACTGTATAAATTCTCTTTGAACCCAGAATGAAAAACAAAGGAAAACTTATATAAAAACTTCTTGAAAATCAATGGAGAACTGAATAAAGCTAGGAAGCAAAGTGTATCAAAGCTTTAATGGAAAACTAAAGTGAACAAAGAAGAGCTAAAAAGAATTCTTGCTAAACTAGAACTAGCGTATGAATGAAAAAAATGCCTAAAAGCTGAATGAATTTTTCCTTCAGTACTCTCCTCTATTTATAATAGTAGAAAATGATAAAAAGTAGGAAGAATAATTATCCTCTAGCTGCTGCACACGTATGTTCCATATGATGAGATCAAATATTGATCTTATCACTTCTTTTACTTCAAAAATCAGAATTTCAAAAGATAAATTCTCATCCTTATCTCCTTCTAGCTCCTTCCTGAACCTTCTTTTATCTTCTTCATTTTCAGTAAAAACTTCAGAACTGAAATAACTCTCCTATTTACTGGTTCTGGAACAATCGAAACTCTTGACTCACGGTTGGAACAACCGAAACTCATCTATGGCTGCACATTTTCTGCTGCTACCTTCCTTTTGCTCAAACGGACCCTTGTTTTTTCCTTCTTTTAGCTCATTCTTCTCCTTCTTGACTAAGTATCTAAACACCTACTTTGGTTTCATAAAACAACAAATATACCCATGAAAAGACCAAAAAGATGCTAAAATAAAACAACTAAAAGACACTCATCAAAACTCCTTCTGAAATTTTTAAGTAGTTTTCTGTCAACCATTTAATGCCATTTAATAGGTTGTTTAAAAATAAAAATAATAGGAGTTAAGGTCAAACTCGATAATTATATAAATAATTGACTTGTTGCCACCAGAAAATATGAACAAATATATAGGGTGCTGGATAGATAATTTTATAACTAAATCCGGAAATAGATTAGAATAAATGTGGATATTAATTAATTAGTAAAACTGTACATAAATTTTAATATTTTGGGCTATTAAAAAAGGGGCATACTATTTGTAGTAACCATTTTACTATTTGTAGTAACATTTTCCTCTGAAAAGTCTATTTTGCCCTTAGGTATTAAAAAAAAATTCCATAAAATCTCATACTATTGATAGGAACATTGACAAAATACCGCCCATTGTGGGCGGTATTTCTGAAAATACCACCCAGCATGAGAGGCATTTTCCCAAAACCTCACCCGGGAGGGATTTTTCTCAGAATCCCGTCACCTTTATCCGAAAAAATGTGTAGGTTATTTACATACCGTGTAATATGGATCGTACTCGTGACTATAAAATCAAATGTTGTGCGGTATTTTTTTTTTAGCTAAAGGGTAAAATAGACTTTTTACAGAAAAATGTTACTGTAAATAGTAAAATGGCTACTGCAAATAACAATTCCTTTAAAAAAATTTCAATGTCACGAATAGAAAAAAGAATTATTTCTTAACCTTGATCAATAACTAAATCTTAAACACTAAAAGGTAATGTTAAACCTTTGACTATTTTTTTTTTTCTCTTGAAAACAAAAGGAAATACTTGAATTAACGGATTGGAAATATCGTCCAATAGCGATTTGAAAGGCCATGAGCCAAGTAATACAATCTAGAAATAAAGTAGATCTGAAAATCAGATATACAATCTAGAGTCAAAATAGATTTGAAAATCATATCTACAAACTACAAATCTAGCCTATGGCTAAGTACAGAGCAGCAAATTTTCAAACAACTGAGCAGATCATCTGACCGGTGGTGCAGGACTGCTACTGAGATCTGATGTAGTTCTAAATCTGACTCATGACATAAGATATACATGAGATCCCTAACGAATAACTCACAAAGCCAACCAATGTCAGCTTTATTTTCACTATCTTCTTCATCAACACTTCATCCCACAGATCTGAAGTTACAGACTTCGAAAATAAGTTAAGAACACAACTCCAAAAATGGAGCGGACAACTCTCTGAAACAAAAAGGACGAAAACACAACTCCAAAAAGGAGCAGACAAAACTCTCCACAAGAAGAGATTTGTTAAAACAGGAAATATATATAGAGAGAGAATTTTGATCTCCCCCATCCTCCATTAATGGAAGATGGGGGAGGAGAAAGGAATCAGAGGGGAGAAAGGAAGAAGAGAGAAGGCGGAGAAACGAAGGGAAGAGAGAGAAAAGAGTAGGTCAAACCTTTGACTAGTTAATAGCAAAAAAATTGTTACGATAAATCATCATACCGGCAGACATATCCACTCTTAGAAGATTTTGCATACCATGGTGAGTAATCTCACTATAAAAGTAATATTTTAGTTTGTGAGTAATTTCACAATCTATGGATTCTAAAATCCATCTTCTTTCGCTTCCAAAGAAAGAATCAAGGGAATAAATTTCCTTAGAATTGACCAAAACTTGGGTATTGTTTTCGAATGTTGGATTCAATATATGTATTTTAATAAATTTCCTTAGAATTGACCAAACTTGGGTATTGTTTTCGAATGTTGGATTCAATATATGTATTTTAATAAATTTCCTTAGAATTGACCAAAACTTGGGTATTGTTTTCGAATGTTGGATTCCATATATGTATTTTAATGTAACCTACTGAATGAATTGATTATGGTCATTTGTGTAATAAGATTCAATATATGTATTTTAATGTAACCTACTAAATGAATTGATTATGGTCATTTGTGTAATAAGCATAACTAGAGGTGGCAAAAAAACTATTAACTCAAAAATCGCACAAATCCATTGGGTTTTAACCCAATAAAACCAACCTAAAAAAATAATAGGTTGGGCGGGCTTGGGCTAAATATGTAATTGGCGGGTTTAGGGTAGCTCATTGGGTACCCTAAAACTCGCCCATCATGAGTACCAAAAATACTCATCCAAAACTACCCTTAAAAAAGTATAAACAAAAACCTAACAACTCACATATTTTAGTGGGCCCATTTTCTTTTTTTCTTCAAACTTGTTTTTTCTTTTTCTTTATTTTTTGTGTCCTACAATTACTTTGCATTTTTTCCCATTTATTCTTTTATAATATTTTTAAATTACCCACTTATAAATACTAATTCAAAATTCGTTCGGGTTCTAAGTCGAGTTTAGACTCGGGTTTCAGGCTGGGTATGGGTTCGGGCAGGGCCAGTTCACTTTTGGCCCAGTTCGGGCCCAGTTCTAGGCCGCGTCCAGTTTCGGGCCTTGGGTCGGGGCATGCACGGTGTTTAAATAAATATAAAATTTTAAATTGTGTTTGGACAAAAAAAATTACATATGATTAAATATAAAAGTATACAATGTATAATATTTCAAATTTTAGAATAGATTTAAAGAATTAAAATTCGCTTCAAAAAAAAAAAAAGGA
The DNA here is from genome assembly GCA_016801395.1 of Leptodermis oblonga. Taxonomy (NCBI): domain Eukaryota; kingdom Viridiplantae; phylum Streptophyta; class Magnoliopsida; order Gentianales; family Rubiaceae; genus Leptodermis; species Leptodermis oblonga. Next base: position 13,422,563 of record CM028755.1, on the reverse strand, counting down.
ATTAAAATGAAAATTAAAAATTTATTAACAAACCATTAAATAAGCCTTATATTTTTTTATAATGGGTATTATGGATACCCATAGCTACCCATTACCCATTTGAATTAAGACCATTAATTAATGGATAATGGGTAACCGTTACCCATTAACTTAATACCTATTTAATACCTGGCCAATACCCTCCCGACCCGCCCGTTTGACACCTCTAAGTACAACTTATCTAATAAACAACGGAAACAAATTTCTTTAGTCTCTCAAACCCTAGGAGTCGTTTCCAATTTCCTAATCTTCTTCCTGCATCCTTCCACCTTAGGGATCAGAAATGTTTTTTTTTTTTTTCCTTATAGTTTTCTATCTAATTTCATCTTTCTTGATGTGTTCTTTTCCTTTTTTTTTTTGTTGAGATTTTGTCTACTTGAATAAGTGGATTTTCTTCCCCATATAATATGAGAATTTTGTTATTTTCATAAGATGATTAGTGGTAGATCCAATAGCAGATTGATTGATGTCAGTACGAGATATGTCAAATGAATTGCTATTTCTTATTATACTATTTAGATCTTTGCGGATTGATACTTTTTTAGATTCTTATAGGTTTGATTTAGTATATTTTCAATTGTTTATATTTGACTGTTATCAATTCAAATTATTCGCAATTAATAAATCTCATATTTCATTACCAAAGAAAAAACAGTTGATATAAATGCGAATAATTTGAATTGATAACGTTCACATATAAACATTTGAAGATATACTAAATCAAATCTATACAAATCAAAACATATATTAATCCGTAAAGATCTAAATAGTGTAATAAGAAATAGCCAAAGATGATAATGTTGGGAAAACAATTGTAGACCAAATTGTTATGTGTTAAAACTTTTTTTTAAGTAATGAGAGTGGTTAATAAATCTAAGATTGCAAGTAAGCATTAAAAACAAGTAAAATTAACTAATCAATGTGTTGGGTGGGGTTTAGGAACTCAGTTCTTGGTTATCATGTTGATTCAATCAATAATCATGTTTGGTAGTTTGTTGGTGTGGATGTCAAGCTAATGTGAACCAACTCCTCTCAAGCCTAGCTAAAGTCCCGAAATCACCTATGTTTCCTTCATGTTAATTTTTGGGTCTTAGGTCATTAAGATTAATCGCATATGTCTTTCAAACCAAATTAGTCTAATCGAAGCTAAAGAGCATTCAAATGTTATCAATTGTGTCGATGCAAAGTAACAGATTTTATCCAAACTCACTATGCACCAATTATCAATCAAGGTTAGCTACTTTTCATACAAGACATAAATCATAATTAAATTTGTTAGACCTATGGTCTCATGATATGTGTCCTTTAGCTGCTGAATTTTAGAGTCTATTTGTGGCAAATCTCATGGGTATATACTAGTTTTTGTGAGATAAGTGCAGGATTTGGAGAAAGAATGCGTAGAGCGGAGAAAGTGCAAAAATGGGTGAAAAACATGCTTATTTGCCCAATTGATACAAAAATGATGGAAGGAGGCAATCAACGTAATTTTGCAATCAAGTTGTGCAATTGGGCCAAGGATTAAATGATTTATGTTGGTAGACAATCCAACCCAAATGCAATGAGCAGTCCAGGCCAAAGAAGAGAAGGAAAGCCCAAGCAAGAATTAGGCAAATTGCCTAATTAAATTGATTAACCGCAGGAAGCAAGTAGAGTGGAATTTGGATTCCAATTTTGTCCACAAGTGGTGCGCAGGAAAGAAAAGCTGTCATTACATTAATCCTTCTTGGATGTGGATATTGTTTTAGTAGTTTCCCACTTGGAATTTAGTTTTAGTAATTTCCTGATTGGATTAGTATCTTATTTTCTACTCTCCATTCTACACCTATTTATAGGGATGGAAGTGAGAGGAGAAAGACACGCTTTTTCTGTAGAATTTTATCTTATATTTTCGTAGCTAGTTTAGAGCAAGTAGCAGTAGTTTTCTATTTCTGCGATTTGAGGATTTTTGTCCAGGAGAGGTTCCGTTAGCCCTAACGGGCGACAACTTTCTCAGGGGGATTATTTTCAGATCATAATTCAAGTATTTGTTTCTTCTTTATTTTATTATTTTCGATTATTTACAGTATGAATTGTAAAATAATTATGTGCTTAGTTAGTTTAAATATGAGTAGCTAATTTCCTTATTTCATCATAGTGCAAAAGCAATTAATCCGGGCATGTTATGAAACCGAATTGCTCTTAAATTAAATTGCAAGTGTTCCTTTTTATTCTCTGCTCATAACTTTGATTACTGATATTTAATTGAGATTGATCACCTTAGTTGAATTAGGTAGAGCCAATTAATTCTCAGTTAAATAACATAATATTTATTGGGCAATATTAATTAGTGGTAAAGTTAAAGTTACCTTCAGGTAATAGAGAATAAGGAGTTAGTAATTCTTAGATGTTAATTCAATAGGAATAACTAAAATCGGGTTTCCCTAAATCTTAAGGCTGTTAACTTGGTTAATAGGTGTCGATGCCTTATGGCATGTTCTTTGTTAATTAGAGTAGCAATTATGTCTGTGCGGATTCACGGTAATTGTCGATAAAGTAAGGAGAGATTGGGTTATGTCTGTGCGGATTCACTGTAATCTATAACTGATTGATAACATGCTATTTAACATATTATTGAGTTGATGATTAACATGCACGTGATTATTGTGATTTACATATTGCTGGAATACTTTATTACATTGATTAAACTCTCGTTCTTGATTGAAGTTTGTTATTTAGTTTGCAATAATCTTTTACAAAGTCTCTCTGAGTAACAAAGGTGGTTAACCAAATTGTTTGGGAATAAATAGGTTTTTGTGATTTTAAGCACTCCGTTCCTTGTGAGATCGACCATGTTATCATTGTGCTACTTATAGCTATTTGTTGCAGGTTTATACAGTACTTTTACTGTATTTGATAGGGCTAACGACGGTCCTATCATCTCAATTCCTATGTTTTGTATGCTGATCAAACAAATATGAGAAAGAAAATTAATGAGCTTGCTTAAGTTAAAAGTGCAGAAGTAGAGAGATTCAAAACCAAGGATCGACAAGCTCTCGAACTCAATGCTAAGCCCAGAAATCTTCGAGCCCCAGCCTCGACAGGCTCTCGAGCTCGAACCTCGCCCAGATAACCTCGATGTCGAATATAGCAACATGCAATTGACACCCTTTGAGCTCTCGAGTTGGAATTCACTCCAAATTCCAAAAATCCATTGAAGTGTCGAAACCAATTGTTGACCAGTCTTCAAACTCGAAGCTCGCCCAGAAAGGTTCGATTCCGATCGAGTCGATAGGCAGCCGACAGCAGTCAAGCTCTCGGGTTGGAAATCCCGAAATAAAATTGAAGTCTCGAGCTCGAACATCGATAGGGTCTCGACGTCGAAGCAAGTAAAAATAGAAAATGCGCAAAAATGTATTTATTACACTACCCGCCAAACAAAGTGTCGGTTAGACAGAAGAATTCAAAATTACAGTGTCGAAACCAAAGTCTCGAGCTTGAAGGTTGGTCTCAAAGCTTCAGTTTTCAGCATCAACCTTATAGCCGTTGGAAAGAAAGAAAGGTGGTCCTGTAAATATCTCAAGGCTTCCATTTCAAGATCAAGAATGCAAAATTTAGTTAAGCTTTCATCTAGAACATCCCAACTCATTTGTGGAAAAAATCAAATCATTGCATTCTTCCAAAAGAGACTTGTCATAGTACACTAGCCATTTTCAACATTCATCTTTTTAGCCCTTACTAGTTTAGTGCAAAAGTCTTATTGTAAACTTTGTTTAAGTCCTAACTAAGTTTGGTTGAGCACATTGTAAAAGTCCTAATCTCTTGTTGAAGAGATAGGTAAGGAGAAAGGGGGAGCAAGAAGAGTTGTATAAGTTCTTAGTCTAGAGTTAGATTAGGCATTTGGTATGAATACCTAACCTAGTGATAAGTTGGACAATTCGAGAAAAGTCCTAAATTCTAAAGTTAGAATTTTGGCATTTGTAAGGTTTGAATGACACATTTAAGTAATTCATTTGAGAGAGTTAGAAAATCCCAAGTTGTAGAACTTGGGTAGTGGATCAGGATTCAAGGGGAATTCGAACCACTCTAAATCTTGTGTGTTTTGTCTTCCCATTACTTGGCCCCTAACATTTCAAAACACTTCTCACACACTACACTTTGGTTCAAAGAATTTTTTTTAAAAAATGGATTTTTCAAAATTGTTCAAAAGAGAATTTTAATTTACGAACAACCTAATTCACCCCCTCCCCCTCTTAGGTTGCTAATAGGAATTTCAAAATTGATAGAAACAACCAAATTAAGACTCACCATATGCATTTATACATCAATCATAAACATTCAACCCAAGAATCTACATTCTAACCCTATTCTGATGTGAGCACTTCAGACGAAGGACTCGCAGTTGCAGAAGAATACGCCAAGGAAAGCCGAATCGTGAAGAATTAGTCTACAAATTACTCTCTTCAGAAACTCGAAAATCCTCTAACTAATTAAGGGAGACTTAGTCTACTTTATTTTTAACTTAGCCGAGTGTTTAAGAGATTGAATTAACAGAATTATATGTGGAGCAATTAACCTATAATCTTCTAAATTCGGAACTAGGATAATTAACACGCATGAAAATTACACAAGTTCAATAATCAAATAAAAGGAGAATTCTAGAGAAATGATAAACCTCACAATAACATCTACAACTTCAAAAATTCCCGCTGAGTGAATGGTTGGCCCCATTTATTGGAGTAGGGGAAACCGAAAAATACAATAAAAGAAATAAGGACAAAGAAACAAAGTAGAAGTGAAAACCAAAGAGAGTTGAAATTCCATACAAAACCCGAACTCAAAAGGATCAAGAATTCAGGTGAATGTATTTCGGTTGTAACTACATGAGTTACCCGAACATACATTTAAAGAATTCCATACGTGAGTTCTCAGGGAGATCGCCCAGAACAGAATAAGCAATGTGGACACTGAATGTATTTCCTCATCTTTTGTTTCAGCTCATGAAGAATTGCGATCTTGTTGAGTTGCACCTTTTAGGTGAATTAATTTAGCACTTGTTATGGCAGTTCACACGGGCTTTTGCCCAAGGTTTTAATGTTTATTTGCAGTTTTAGAGATAGGCCTAAGAAGAAAAGAATGTGCAAAAAAGTGAAAGAATTGGAGTAGAAGAGTCAAGCCTGAAAAGCCCACACGATTTGTGGGCTAAATCAAGAAGGAAGCCCGCAAGAGAGGTTCGGCCGATTTGCGATAAAGCATGAGAAATCGAAGTCCCAAGCAAAATAAGGAAGTGGATGCGTGGAAGATAAAATTTGATCCAATTGGAATCTCAATTAATTATCCAATCCAATTGGATTCCAATTGTGCTTCATCCGAAATCAACTTGGATTCCGATCCAAGTGGGCCGAATCCAATTGGAAATTAATCTACTCCAATTGGATTGCAATTTAATGAAATCCGTGGGCAGCCATGCGCATGGAATATGCTGCGAAGCTTAAAAGAGAAGCAATGAAGTTTTCGGCAATTACCAATCCAAGAAGGAATTAAAGAGAGAAGTTGGGAGTTACCAAATTTGAAGAGACTCTATGAGCTTAATTAATTCTCTTTCCAAGTAGAAGAAGGTTTCCTTATTCCATTAGGAGATTGGTTAATTGCTGATTTGTATCCCTATATATATGGGATTATTCCTGCACTTTTAGATACAAGTTTTGAGACTCAAGTTGTTAGATAGAAGTTTTCTAGACAAGTTTTATAGAGAATAGTTTCTTAGTTTACAAGTAATTCTCACACAAGATACAGTATCGCATTAGTATAATTTTTCTCTGTTTTTCTCTGTTCTGTTCTGTTTTGCTCTGTTGCAATCGCGACTTGGATTTTTCCCGACAGACAGTCTACCGTTTGGCCAAACCGCCGGGTGTCAGATCGCGAATTCTTAAATTCCAGTACAGTATTCTCTTTTCTCTTTTAATGTCTTCTTTTATATTTATGTGTTTTTCGTTTTTTATAATGAATAGCTAATTTATTAGTTATGGTATTATGTAAGAAGCCATAATCCATGCATGTATGAAACCCAGGAATTAATCTAAGGTCTAATTAATTATGTTTCTAAATTGCCTGTGTTTATATGTCTAATTACTAAGATTCTATTAAGCCTGATCAACTTAGTTTAATCTGGTAGAGTCAGTGAGTGGCACAACTACCGGCCGAGTAGTACAGGATTAATTGGGTAATAATTTCTAATGCATCGTCAGTAGGAATTATTAGTTTCGGGTTCTTCTAGTTTTTAATGCTTCTATTTGTTAATTAATAAGGTTTGCGGGGACTCGCGGTCTGTTAGTTAACGTAGTTAGAGAATAATTCCTTTGCGGGGACTCGCGGGGGATTATCGAGAATCTATGGGAGAATTGGGATTATTTGCAGGGACTCGCGGTAATACTATAATTGAAACGGCATAAGTAATTAGACAAGTTAAGAGGTTTATGATTGCATGCATGAGATTAAGGTGGATTTACATAATACCGGAATTCCCTCTCATTAATTGATATATGTTTAAGTCTTTTATTTAATTATTAGTTTAATTATTATTTTGCTAAATTTAAGTGACAAATCTAAGGTCTCTTAAGAGACACAAATGTGACTGCTAGTCAATAGTTTGGTTTATTTGCATGTTAATTGGAATTTGAATTAAATTACCGTCTCTGTGGATCGACCCTGTCTACTACTGTGCTATATTTTATTAGCATCTTAAGTGCAAGTTTTAAGCAGTACTTTTACTGTATTTGGTAGACCCACGACAAGTCCTATCACTTGTGCTGATTTTGAAGATGGAGAAACGAACCCAGACATCTTTCAGACTTTGATATTCTCCTCTGTTTTCGATCATGCATTAAAAAGTTTTCATCTTTATTTACTTTTAATGTTGTCATTAGTAAAGGGTCTACTACTTTTGCAGTTCTTGATTTTTCTTTTGGTTTGCTTTTTTGCGGCATTCCCAATAAAATTACTCTTGATCATGCATTTCCTCGATTGGGTTGTTGCTGTAATTGACAGAGCTGGTCTTCAATTTGTTTATCAAATTATGGAAATGAAGAGTTTATACAACAAAATGGGTGAAGATTTGTGTTAACCTACAGTTCTATCAAGAAGTTGCTGCCAAGTCAAGTATGTTTTTTAGACACTGAATGCCTTTTGGTGCTGTTTTCCCTTGTGATTTCTTGCTTAAGTAGCTGAATTTACATCAGTTTCCTGATTTGCTGCAGTAATTCAGTTCATCGATGTGAGAAATCTTTACTAAAATGGGACAGGTGCGTCTGAATTATAGACTTTTTCCATTTACCCTTTCATTAATCCTTTTCATATATTTTGCACTCAATGATGGTGTTCTAGGTGCAACATTGGTTGCAAGAACTGAGGAATAGAGAATTAGAAACTGAAGTTGCATCCTTGCATCGATAAGTTAGGAATCTGTTGGTCCTACAAGTATGATGATGGATCAAAGTAGAGATGAAAGGCCTTCAGTTGCTAATGGTGAAGTAGTCGAGGTTCAATTGCCAAACTAGGGCTTAAGTCTTGCAATTCAGAGCTATCAAAAGACTATATGTCCATTTTTGTTGCATGAATTGAATTTAACTAGAGAGAGAAGCCTTCCGAGAAAAGGAAGAGTATTAGGATTTATTACAGGTATTTCGTTTATACTTTATGCTTCTTATGATTTGTGTTCCTTCTCACTGTCTTACGGATTTTTACTGAAGAAAGAAGAGAAACTAACTGGTTCCTTTTGGAACTTGCATTAGTTGGAAGTCGCTCCTTTGACATGTCTGTGTTTGTGTTTTCAGATACTCAGATATGTCAGCTCTGGCTTGTAAGTTTAACAATATGCATATAGCTTTCCTGAATACAGCACTTAGAAGAACTATTACATTCAATTATTGGTTGTAGGTCACTCCTCTGCAGTCAATTACTTTCATCGTGCATCCCCTTGCTATGTTTTGCTATATCTTCTTTAGTTTGTAATATAATCATCATGGAAATATCATCTCTGTGTATCTGTCTCTGTCTTCTTTGTGGAAGATCCTTTTTTTTCTTTTTCACATCCTCTGGTGTAGTATACTTCATCTCATTACATACAACCTATGTGATTGTCATATGTTCTTATCTTTCAGTGGTAATAGTATGCTACAGAGGGCTGAGTAGCTGTTTTATTACTCTCAATTTGACCTACTGCAACAGCATATGAATACTTTAGCACGAGTTTCTTTCTACAGTATATATCGACCTGCCGCATTTTTCTTAGTTTCATTTTGAGCAAAATACTGCTGAAGTCATGTTAGTCATTGTTTTGGGATAGCTTTTAAAGTTGTATATGTTGGTTAAAGTTGGTTGGAACTTGAGCGAATGGTTGTTCCTTCAACTCTAAAAATATTGGATTTTTAAGGTTATTTATTTTCAATGTTTTGTATAATAGTTAGGATATTAGGTACTGATTAAAATACAATAATTAGTGTAACAATGCTGCCTGAAGCATGTACAATTGCAATTAGATTTATTATTATTATTATCTTTGCTTTCATCTTTTTATTTTACTTTGATTTCTATCCCTCATAACATTTATTTCCTGCACCTTGTCCCAATCACCTACATGACTCGTATTCGGAGCTAATTAAACAACTTAATTAGGGTATTCGGTGCTTATTAAAGCACAATAATTAGAGTAACTGCTGACTAAAGCATGCACAATTACAATTAGATATATTATTATTATTATTATTATTATCTTAGTTGTCCTCCTTTTGTTTTACTTTCAATTTCTATCACTCATAACATTAATATACTACACCTGGTGCCAATCTAACGCGCCGTGGAATACACCCTAGTAGTTTATAATTGCTACAACTGAGGAAAAATTACTAAATTTTTTTTTTGACTTTTTAATTGGACCATTAAGTGAATCCTAAATATCACAAATGTACCTAAGGGTATAGTTCAAGTGGTACATCCTATGATATTTAAAGTCTTGAGCTATGAGAATCCTGACAACTCTAAAGTGCAATGGCGCCATTGTTTATGAACTACGAGGAAGTAATTGCTATAAATCTTCTTAGATGCCACGTTCATTTGATAATTACATTAAATTATAGGGTATGTTTAGTAATTTGAACAAATCTTGAAAAATAGTTGGAATTAACCCTAATTTCTTAACACTATCAATATTTTGGAAGTAAATCTAGACTATAATTTGAAACAAGGAAAAATGACAATTTTGGTCTGTGGCATTTTTAGTCTCTTTCGTTTGTCTGTAGTGGTTTTAGTCTCTTTTGTTTTCCATGTGGCAATTATGGTCCATTTTACCGATAAATGAAGGTTGAACATGTGACTTGACGCCTTTTTACAAAATTTATAAATTTTCGGATAAAACATGAATTGTGAAACTATAAAAAAAAAAAAAAAAAAAAGTACTTTTGATACCATATATTTGACCATGTTAAAGTTCCAATCCTTTTTCTTTGAGATTGAAAATTTTGCCTTATAAGTTTGTAGTTTATAACATTTTATATCATTTTACTAAAAGTTCGAACTCTCAAATGTTGTTAATCAAAAACCTTACAAAATATCAAATATTCCGAATTTTATGTAAGTCTCAAGTCTATACTCTTAAGTTTTATGTGGTACTATACATTGTGCTCCATGTGCACATTGTGTAGAAAGATGGAAATTTTTTAATTTAATATGAAGGAGAAATCTCAATTGGGGTGTGTTGTTCACAATAAAATCACATTAGTGGCTTTGCCTAATCTCCATTTATATTGGCATGCTAATCTTCCTAATCTTTTTATAGGACCGTCTTTAGATTTGGATTTCTTTTGATAAATTACATACTAGTTGATTTTCATTAGTTCTGATATAATACCTTAATTTAAAAAAAAGAAAATTTAGATATTTAAATCAATTACAATAGAGTTTTGGAATATTTAATTTTCTGTAAGGTTTTTGATTAACAACACTAACTTTCACTGAAATGTATAACGTGCTATAAACTGCAAACTCATAAAGCGAAATTCTCAATCTGAAAAGAAAAAAGATCAAAGCTTTAACATGGTCAAATATAGGGTATTAAAAGTGCAATTTTTAAGTTTTACAATTAATATCTTGACCCAAATTTCATAAATTTTTAAAAATGCCCCCAAGTGACCTGTTCAACATTTAATTAGAGGTAAAAGTGATCATAACCACCAATGTGGCATACAAAATGACAAAACTATTACAAACAAACAAAATAAACTTAAAACTATGTCACAGACAAATAAAATGAACTAAAACTGCTATGTGCCCAAACATAAGTACCAGTTTTCATTTGAAACAAAACTGTTTTTTTTTTTTTTTTTCTTCTTTTGAACCCCACTCCCACTCGTGTTCCCCTGCTCCTACTAATTCGTTTACGATTCGAGATTCTCGGACATCTCAGCTTTACACTAGATCTGCTAACCAAAGTGCAACTTACTGTAGTATTCAATAAGCCTTCCAAGATTCTTCTCTCTCTTATGCTGTTCGTTAATCTAACCGTATTTTTCTTTACTTTATTCGTCGTTGTATACGAAACTTCCTAACTGTCCAAGAAGCTTTTTCACCTCCTATACAGAGTCTCTATCGAGTGATCAATCATTGCATTTGCCCCAAAAGAAAAAGAAAAATTGTGGAGAAAAAAATAAAACCCGGTCACGACCCACAAATACAGGAAGAAAACCCACAAAATCTCCGCCATTTTTTAAAATCTTTTTGCCATCATAGAGGGAAAAATGTTTTTTTTTTCTTCTTCTTTCTATTATTGCTTTTGAGCTTGTGATGTAATCTTTTTATTTTATTTCCTCATTTCGGGTCCTCAAAAAAAGCCCCGGGTTGTTTGAGGATCTGTTGTCTTTTGTAGTTTTCTTGATTAAACCTGGGATAGCTTCTGTTTTACTCCATTTTTTATTTGAAAAAGGTATCTTGTTTGGATATGTATGCATTAGAGACTGCTTTTTCTGGCTGATCGTTCCGTCTCACCATGTGGGTATGCTCAGTTTTTTATTTGTTTCAGAGACCGGTGGCAGTATCTGTAAGGAATTATATGGTTTTCCTTTGAACGAACAGAGAAATTAGAGCTTCCCATTTTCCAAAAACTTGATTCTTTGCTAATCTTCTTTAGAGTTTCTGTCCGAGAAATGTTCATTTTCAATGAGGAAGAACAGATCCCTTTACCTCTTGAAAATGGTGGGACTAATGTTATAAAAAAGTGTGTCCCATTGGAAGCAAATCTCAATTTAGTTGATGGGGTCTCTTTTGAATCCGGATTAATGTCTGGATCTGCTGCTGGTGATGTCAATACGATTCCTGAGCTGGAGAAGGATCAGCTTGAACTGAAAATGGATGATTTAGAAGGTATACTTGTTTAGTATGGTAATGGTTTGTCTGAATTATTAGTGACTCTGCATACGCGATCTGAATAATAACTTGTTTTGGTTTGTCTTTGTAGGAGAGATTGACAGTTTGAAGATGAAACTGGGACATCAGGATGAAAAAAGAAGAGCTGCATTAAATAAGATTCTAGACATTAAAGGTGACAGTTTCATGAGAATTGGTTTCTGATTTTCTTTCTTGAATAGTTCCTTCACTCTTTCTTTATTGCACAGGTTTGCATTATTTTTCTGTTCTGTTTTTCCTGAGAAATGTGGCGAAATTATAGGTAACATTCGAGTTTTTTGTCGGGTGAGACCATTTCTATCGACAGCCAAGAGGAGGATCCCCCTTTCCCTTGAAAATGAGAAAATTTTGATCAAGTATGGTGGAACCAGGAAAGAATTTGGATTTGATAAGGTCTTTGCTCAGGAAGCAAGCCAAGGTAAATTAGTTCTTTTCTTTTCCTGGCTTAACTTGATTGTTTAGTCTTTTCTTAAGTGATTTTTATTGAATGTTTCTTGCTAAAATCAATATATAGAAGATGTATTTGCTGAGGTTGAGCCGATTCTGAGATCTGCACTAGATGGGCACAATGTGTGCGTATTAGCTTATGGACAAACTGGCACAGGCAAGACTCATACAATGGTAAGTGTTTTGTTCCTTGAATGAGAGTAATTGATTAGCTATGGGTTTCTAAGACTGAATCATGACATTGATTGCTTGATTCCAAATAGGATGGGACAAATGAGTCGCCCGGTATCATTCCTCGTGTTCTAGGAGCACTATTCAGTCAGGCATCTTCTGCAGGCTCTACTTCATTTACATTTTCCATTAGCATGGTGGAAGTTTATTTAGGTAGTCTGAGGGACTTGCTGGCTCCTAAAAAGTACAAATCATCTGCTATTTCAAGAAGGTAATGATTCCCACATACCTCACTTCTTAATGCCAATGTTATCATTTTACATGTTTAAAGTTTTCGAACACTGGCTAACTCTACTACAGCAATCCCACCATTCAAATAAATTCGAAAGGATCAGTTGAGATTGAAGGCCTCACAGAAGTGCAAATCTCAAATTTCACAAAAGCAAGTTGGTGGTATACCAAAGGACGGCGTGTTAGATCTACTTCGTGGACTAATGTGAATGAGGCTTCAAGCAGATCTCATTGGTGGGTTTGTCTCTTTATGGAGAGGTTCGCTGCTTTCTATTAGATCCGTGGAACTTGATAATAATGCCATCTGTTTAGTTTTGTTTGTTTAGTTTAACGCGGATCACCATATACCGCCTTGGGGATGCTCCTGGAGCCAAAACTGAAGTAAGCAAACTATGGATGGTTGATCTTGGTGGCAGTGAGCGGTTGTTGAAAACAGGAGCCACGGGACAAACAATGGATGAAGGGAGGGCTATAAATCTCTCTCTTTCCGCTTTAGGAGATGTTATTGCAGCCCTTAGAAGAAAGAAAAACCATGTGCCATACAGGTATGACCTTAGTTTATCTTCCTTTCTCTGCCTGGCCCCTCAGTCTTTTGACTCAGATGATTGGAAGTAAGAGAAAATTACCAACAGAAGCAGCTTGTGACTGTTTTTCTGAAACTAAATGTGTTGCTTCTTCCATAGTTACTTCAATGCAGTTATTGCAGCTAACTAAATCATATACTTGCTTGTGCAGAAACAGCAAGTTGACACAAATCCTGAGAGACTCGTTAGGTAAACTGTAACAACTCTTTGAATTTTCCTAAGATGATATGCACCTCAAGGCAATTTCAGTGCTGTTTCTAGAAATTCATGTATGTTATACATAAAGAGAACTATACATTTACAGGGCTCTAGATAGTGATGGAATAGCAATCTGTCGAAACTGATTGCTGGTTACCATGTGTAACGGGTATTCAAACTTCGCCTTATGCTCTTAGAACTGAAAGTCCTTATGTATTCATGTGCATTAGGTGATGGATCCAAAGTCATGATGTTTGTCCATGTAAGTCCATATGAAGAAGATGTTGGAGAAACAACTTGTTCTGTTTCTTTTGCCAAGAGAGCAAGAGCAGTGGAATTCACCAGAGAACTTTCAGAAGTATGTGCTAAAATGTCTTCATTTATAATATTTTTATGTTCACCTTTAGTCACTTTACTAATAATAACGATCTCAATTACTCAAGGAGTTGAAGAAGCAAAAAGAGAAAAGAATTTCTGAACTTGAAGATGAGATGAAAGAAGCTGAAGAAGAGTATGAAAAGCTTCAAAAACAGATTAAAAAGGTTGAGTTTCTACTAACTGAATATAAAATGCTTGCCTCAACATCTTGTCAAAATGTTGAAGAAGAAGAAGAGAAGAATCCTCCAAGTCCAAAACTAGTTGAAGTGCTTGGAACACCTAAAGCTTCAGAAAAATCTATAGCAAAACATAATGGAACCTCATTGCCTCGGTTCATGAGTTCAACAGTGGCCAGTCGCCAGAGAAAGAGTACTGCAGAAAGGCAAATCAGCAGCAGCAGGGTAAGAAGCTTCAGATCAGAAACTAAAAGTTCCATCCAAGTTTCAGGTTCCCAGTCCATTAGCTATTCGGATCCTCGATTTAAAGGGATTCTACGGAGTTCAAATAAAAAACCTCGATATGGAGAATCAGCGTGTTCCCCGAATGAGGATGCTAAATGTGATGTTCTATACTCAAATTCACCTACCATGACTCCAGGCAGAACAGTTACTCCTAATCCAATCTTGAAAGCCGCCGTTTTTCATCACAGGAGAAGGATGTCTGATGCTATTTAACAGAAGAAGTAGACCATCATTTTACCTCAATGGTCCCTTCCTATTGATCCCTTTTTTTTCTGGTTGACATTGACACTTAATGTGTGATTAGTTTACTTTGATTGAAGATGGCTCTTCTTTGGTTTTTCTCTTTTTTAGAAAGGAGTTTACAGGCATTTTTGTAAGGTGTGTATGTTTGTAGCTTGAGGGGATCAGTGGAGCACTTGTTCCATGATCTGAAATGGTTTCCTTTGGATTTTTATGTTTTGTGAAATGTGAGTGGGTGCTATACATGTAACTTGTAATCTATACAGAAAGTAAAGCGTGTCCATTATATTTTGGTGAAGTTTAATCATTAAACATTTACATTTTCCCAGCATTTCATTACTTTCCAAGAAAGGATAGTGCCAATTTGAGTTGTATATGAGTTGATAAGTCATTTTCAACTTGTCGAGTTATCTTACTCCTGACATTTACAGTGGAGTAAATAATTCAATGATTGGAACCCTCTTTTGCTGATGTCTTCTGAGCCACCATTCTTGTTCTCTCAATTCTGGATTGAGTAGGGCCTTTTTGTTTTACTTTTTACCAACTCAACAACATTCCTGCAAGACTGTAAAATTCTTTACTTGAGATGGTGAAATCCAGACCTTTTGCAGATTTCTTAATTCTTACAGGAAAGTTGTTTCACATGGGCTGTCGGCCTATATAAACGACATTGATGAACATTGCAACTTGTTTGATGAGTGAGGAATGCATTTCGACTATTGCTTCCCTTTTCTTGCAATAAAAACCTTTTTTTTTTTCCTATGAGAAATTCTTTACAACTTTATGCCTAAGTTTCCTTCATTATTTATTTATTTATTATTATAATAAATGTCATATTTTATTACTTAAGAGAAAATCGTTCATAATTGTGAATCATTTGATCTAAAAATAATCAGATACAAACAATTGAAAATAAACTAAATCAAACAAATACAAATGTAACTAATATGGAAACTTGGGTTTGAGAGGAAAAGAGAAAAGGAGAGGGAAGCGTAAAAATGTGTTCAGGTTTCCTTCATTGTTAGTGTGAGCTTAATTACTCCCTCGTTCTATTAGAAGAGTCCACTTTGTAATATTAAAAATAATATTACAAAGTTAATTTTTTTAATAGAACAGAGAGAGTACATTTTACTATCTGTACTAATAATATTTTACTATTTATCTCCTGTATTTTTAAAACCAATAATGTAGTCGTGTATTTTTTTTTTTAATTATCATTTTCCCCCAGGTTAAAAGGAGAAAACGATTGAAATGACAAAGGGAGCAAAACAGTTCGCATAGTTATTAATCGCACCCTACATCGTTTAGAAAATGGAGAATTTTGACAGGTATCATATACGAGTATCGCACATTGATGTAAATCATACCATTTTTGTTTTTGTATAGCATGATTCGATACATATCGTCAAAATGTATTGAATAGTATAATAAAGATTTATTTCCCTTAATATTCATTTTGGCCACATATAAATACGAAAATAATCAAGAAAAAACTGAAATTTCCAAACTATAGAAAACAAAGTGGGTAGATTCGTTTTCAGATAAAAACTGAAATTCCCAAACTATAGAAAACAAAGTGGGGAGATTCGTTTTCATCCCCACTTTGTTTTTTACAGAAATAGTTTATATAAAAAAATGATAATTTTAGTTAAAAACGAATTACGTGAATTCGTTTTCTACTGAATTCATTTCTAACTGAATTTATTTTTATTTTCTAAATAAATAAAATTAATTTCATTAAGATATTAAAATAAATTTTGTTGGAAAACGAATTCACTGAATTCGTTTCTTACTAAAATTTTTAGTTGAAAACGAATTCAGTGAATTCGTTTTCTCCTAGAAGTTTATAGTTTTATTTGAGTTAATATGGCAAAAGAGATGTTCAAGACAAATTGCTAAATAATCTTCTGAGTTCATCGTATCTGAATGTATCTCTTTAGTCTTATAGTTATTTGTAGCCTCTTGTCAAGATTAACTTTCATTTCATAATGCTAACCATAAACCAGAACATTGAATGAATCCTTTTACATTGGTATATTTAGCAGTTCTGACAAGTTTCAAGTCTACAATTACAAACCTTCAATTTTGAGTCTGTCTAAAATGATCTGAAAGCTCAACAACAAAGGGGCGTCACTTCCAAAAAACAAAATGCGACCACCGAAGGTGGTTTACCGATCTCCCCCTTTCTATATCCGCTTCTTTAAGCGCCGCATATGTCTACGACCATTGATATTCTTGAAAGATACATCTCACGATGGAGCTTGAACGATGAACCAACCATCATTTCCCTGGCTGTTTCATGTTGCTTACAGAATATATTAGAGGTCATCTGTTCATTCTAGTTATATATGTATATCGCTTGCAAAAAGGACCACAATTCAAACACCTATAGGGTCCTCCAATTGCACATCTCCCGTGCACAAAATTTTGACTGGTTATTCATTTCTAAAATGCCAAAATTGGTCTGTTGAATCCGACTTTACTATCAGGTAAGCCAGGATTTATGTGTTCCACTCTACGAAAACCAAATCTACAATCGATCATGTAACAGACTTGCATTCAGCAGGAGACTTGGTTCCGAAAAGAAAAGCAAGAGGTACCTTGTCCAAGAGAATATCTAGAAAATCTTCTGGACATATCTGAATATTTTTATAATTCTCCGATGCAGTCTGCACGATGGTCAGTCAGAAAACCAATGATTTAGAGCAATAAGTTTTAACTAAATTAGACGAAAGCATCCAAAATCACTGAATCATCATTATTGTGTGACTGGAATTTATCACTATTACTTGACAGCGATCACTATAGCATTCATCAGAAGGTATAAGAAACAAAAGACTCTACCTCGGAGACTAGGCGATTGCTTGAATATGAGTTCCATGGTTGGGGTTCCAGAATAAAGACACCACCCTAGATACGACTATTGCAAGAAAAGCCACTGCGAATATACGCATTGTTGCTGCATTTGGGGCAGAAGAGGGGATATCAAATCCAATTGTCTCACCTAACCAAAGAATAGAAATAGAATTACAAACACAAGTGGAGAAAGCCCAATCAGTCTTTAAAATTAAAACAAAAATTGGTAAAAACATATTTCAAATAAGGCTAAAAGCTATTCTTCATCCAACGATCATTAATGAGAAAGCCCCTCAACATTATTACTAGTTCATCCAACGATTCTCCATCCAACGATTATTAATAGTTCATGCACGAAAATATTCCCTAGAAGGATAAATATATCCAAATATAAGTGGCAGATCCAGCATGAAGTAGTATTCTAGCTTTACCATTAGCATTAGCTTATATAAAAGGTTCATGTGGAAAAAAAGGATTAATTCTTCCCTTCAACAGAGATCCTAAGCCATCTAGAATTCATGGCTGGCAATGAACCTAAATCCATTAATTCCTTCATTTTAGCCAAAGAATCAAATAAAGCCCCATTATATATGAACTTTGTTCCTATTTTACCAAATAAAGCCCCATGAACTTTTTCATTCCATGGAATGAAAAATTTTCTTTTGCTATCTATATATATATATCTTTCGGTATTTGCAAAACCTTAGAATTTTGCTGTAATTATCTATAATACCCAGATGAAGCAGAGAAGGCACAAAAATAGCAGGAAAAACTGCCTATCATCCTCCAACATCACCCAGAAAACACATTCTGCCTTTTTCTCAACAAATTCTTCCCGGGGTCTAGTCTTTTGCTATTCTTTCATAGTCTTCCCCATTTCCCCAAATAGCAAAATAATAGATAACCAAATGGAATTAATTAAAGAAAATCGTAAATTATTTCTCCAAAAATTAAACCATGATGTTTTGTGAACAATGATACAGAAAAAACCAAATTATTCACAACAATAGAAAAGAAAGAACAAACCTGAAGCAGAGTAGGAGCGACGAAGAATAGAGCGCCTCAATCGCAGGTCATCGCTGAAAAATCAGGGGAAACCGCCAGACATTAGGGCTCCAGATAGGACTGCCTCTTTTGGGACTAGGGTTCAATCTGGAGAATTCTCTATTCCAGGACAACAGGCTGTCGGGCCGGCGAGGTCAATACTTGCGGCGACGTGGGGCGGATTCGGCCGGTAGGTCGTGGAGGCTGCGGTGCTATGGTTCGGAGATGAAGGGAATTGCTTCGTGTGACTCTGTTTTTTTTTTCTCTTCCGAAAGCTTAATTGATGTTTTCACAAAAAAAAAAAATTCTTTATATATTCCCTTTAAAACCGAAGCAAGCAAATTCGTTTTTTGGAATTTAAATTTTTTTTTAAAAAATGCGTTTGAAAAACGAATTCGGGGAATTCGTTTTCCTTCGTTTTTTAAGGAAATAATTTTTTTAAAATTTTTTTTAATATAAATTTCCTTTTAGAAAACGAAGATGCTAATTTCGTTTTTCTTACAAAACGAATCTGGCCTCTTTGTTTTCTATAGAAT
This sequence comes from Leptodermis oblonga, assembly GCA_016801395.1. Lineage (NCBI taxonomy): Eukaryota > Viridiplantae > Streptophyta > Magnoliopsida > Gentianales > Rubiaceae > Leptodermis > Leptodermis oblonga. Next base: position 13,403,888 of record CM028755.1, on the reverse strand, counting down.
GGGCATGAAAAAAAAATATTGTGTATTTTGGTAATTTTAAGCCCCAGTATAAATATTGGGGGAAAAAACCCGTACAATAAACTAGTATCTTAAATTGTCCTTTCAAGTTTTTATTTCTATAAAGCATCTAACTTTTCATATTACAAAATTACCAAAGAGTAAACTCCAATTTTGCTCCCTTGCATATTAGTGAATAAATTTTTTAGTTTCTTACATTTAAAAACAATTTTTTGGTCTCTTATATTCGCAGAATGAATTTTTTGGTCCTTTACATTTACAAGTAACTTTTTTGATCCCTTTCATTTGTTCAATAATTTTTTTGATCCCTTAACTGACTTTTGCCATGTAACTGTTTGAGGTTAACATCTACTTTCCCTAAAGTTTGGGTTAATTATCAATACTTCTATAAAGTTTAAAAACTTTACGATAAACCCCCTTGACTGTGTAAATGTAATTGTTTTTGTTGATATAAATGTAATAAGACTATGTTACACTACCAAAATTTTGGGCTATTTGTTAAACTTTTGAATAGTCAAAGGGGTTGTTACACTACCATATTTATGGGCTAATTTTTAAACTTTTGAATAGTCAAAGGGGTTGACCATAAAATTTCAAGCCTATGAAAGCTATTGGTAAAAAGCCCAATTCTTGGAGGAGGTGGAAGTAATTAACTACAAGTAATTCTTTAGAAAGAGTTAGTTAAAGGACCAAAAAATGTATTCAACAAATGTAAGGGACCAAAAAAAGTTATTTTTAAATGTAAGGTACCAAAAGGTTCATTATGCAAATATAGGGGATCAAAAAAATTGTTTTTAAATGTAAGGGACTAAAAAATTTATTCACTATTATGCAAGGAACCAAAATTGAAGTTTACTCATTATCAAATACATATGTTCACTTTGGCCAAACACTTCAAACCCATTTTTATAACAGTGTTTTTCAAAAAAAAAATTATAAAAATGATTGTAAAGGTTTTTAAAAATAAATATGCTTTTGGAAAAGAGTTTTACAAAAATATTATCATAGTTAAAAAGGTGTTTATAGTTTATACTAGTAGTTTACAAAAATATTTCACATTTTTAAATGTGCATAAATATAAAAACAACTAAATGATATATTCATTAATTTAAGTAATTGTATAGTCAATTTAAAATAGAATGAAAATCTATATTATTATAAAAAATATATAAAAAAATATTTTACTTGTAATTGTACAAGAAATAAATATATTAAAATTTTATTTTCACACAAAAAAAATGGAAAAAGGAATTGAGGGGATGGGGAGGGGAAGTTGGGGAAGGGGGAGGGAGGAGGCTGGGAGAATTGGGGGAATGGTTAGGGGGTGTGGGTTGGGGGCGGGGGGAGGGGGGGTTTGCGCATTTGGGATATGTGTGTTCATTATTCATATTGACCAGTAAATTAGACCAAATCATAATTCGTTAAACGGATTGGCGTATTCGAATTTTGGGTATTTTGGGTCGGGTTAATGATTAGACCCGAATTGTTAATTGGTTTAATGGTTTCGAATTGGGTTTATCATCTCACTTTCTTACCTTGTTCACTTTGGTAACTAAATTTTTTTTATTTTCCAAAAATGTCATATTTGCAATTTTGGCCGTTAGTCTTTATGGAATGGGGGACATTTTTTTGAGGGGTTCGACTCTGTCAAGAGTAACAGCTAAAATCGCAAATACAACATTTTTGGCACGTTTTAAAAATATAGTGACATTTTAAAATCTCGATTAGCAACCTAATAGTGGGAGGGGTGAATCAGATTGTTGGTAAATTAAAATTCTCTTTTGAACAATTTTGAAAAATTCCTTTTTAAAATTCTTTGAATCAAAGTGTAGTGTGTGAGAATGTTTTGAAATGTTAAGAGCAAAGTAAAGACAAAGCAATACATTGATTTATAGTGGTTTGGATTCTCCTTGAATCCTAATCCACTACCCAAGTTCTACAACTTGGGATTTTCTAACCTTCTCAAATGAATTACTTAAAGGTGTAATTCAAACCCTTGAATCCTAATCCACTACCCAAGTTCTACAACTTGGGATTTTCTAACCTTCTCAAATGAATTACTTAAAGGTGTAATTCAAACCTTTACACATGCCAAAATTCTAACTCTAGAATTTAGGACTTTTCACAATTGCCCAACTTAGCTCTAAGTTATGTCTTCATACCAAATGCCTAATCTAACTCTAGAATTAGGATTTCACACAAATCTTTCCCTTCTCTTTTTACTCCCCCTTTCTCCTTCCCTAACTCTTCTTCATGAGTTTAGGACTTTTCTTTGTCTTACAAATTGCCTAACACACTTCTAAGTGTTTAGGACTTCAATCCCTCAATGAATATGCAAGTTTACCTCTTCAATTTGAGGTTTACAAGTAAGCACATGAAATGGACAAAAATTGCCTCTTTTATGAAAATAAATTCCCAAGCCCTTAAATCTCCTTTAACAAATCAAATGCAATGAAATGATGTAAATATGGGCTCTCAATGTATTCTTGAAGTGGGATATGGCTTCTTGACTTCTTGAGTTTGTAGAGTGAGCTTTTTAGCTTTTATAGTGGGTTGAAATTGCTTTTCAATGATTAGAAAGTTAATGCTGAAAACTGAAGCTTCGAGACCGATCTTTGAGCTCGAGACTTCGAACTCGATACTTGGATTTTGAATTCTTCTTTCTAACGGACACTTTGTTTGGCGCATAGTGTAATAAATATATCTTGGCGCATTCTTTGTTTTTACTATTTTCGAACTCGATACCCTGTCGATGTTCAAGTTCGAGACTTTAATTTTATTTCGTGATTTCTAACCCTAAAGCTTGATTGCTATCAGCTGCTTGTCGACCTTGAACGTTTCTGGGTAACCTTGGAGCTCGACTGCCTGTCGATGTCGAAACTCGATATTCTTTGGGTTTGACTTCGAATTTGACTGCCTGTCATTTCCAGAATTCGAAGCTTTTTGGGCTTTGGGTTCGAGCTCGAGAATCTGTCGATGTTGGGTCTCAAGACTTTTTGGACTCCTTTCTTTAATCATTTCTACACTTTTGTGAGATTCTTTTCATACTTATTTGTTAGTGAATCATCATTAAAATACTTTGGATTGAGACTTGGGTCTAACACATTTTTAAGAAATAAAAAAGTTTAATTACCAAAACGGTCAGGGTAGAAAAGTATGGTGACATTTTGGGCAGTTCACTCTTAAGTCAAATAAGACAACATAATGTATATTTTTAAAATTTATAATTAGATTACCTAAAAATAGAGTGAACTGTCAAAAATATCACTATACTTTTTGAATGTGTCTGTGTGACACCCCAGATTCACCACCCCGCATACAAGGGGTTGGCTTCACCGGATGTCTACCTGGTTCGCACCAGGATTCAGAACATAATAATTCTCCCATTTATTGATAATACAATAAAACTTACACAGTCGTAAAGTACATGATTATCAGAGTATGAGTTCATCTCTATCAATCCTGCCTTCTAGCTGTATCCCTTTATTTCAGTACTTCAGGTTGTCCTAGTGAGCATATTCATCTTCGTACCAAAGATCTGTAACAATTTATTTTGAAAACATAAAACAAAATAGGAAAATAGAATGAGCCATTGCCCTGTGAGAATCCACTATTTTAGCAAACGTTAACCAAGTTGTATAAATTACCCATGCATATAACTCAAGAAAATCCTAGCATTTAGCATTCATGACTAATGCAGGATTCATAGAACATATAATGAGAATGAGGGGTGTTCGCCAAGGTTCTATATGAACGATGAACGACTGGCCAACTCACCTCGGAGATTGAGGGGTGTTCGCCACGTATACATGAATGCTAAACGACATGACAGCTCACCTCGGCATAATCATTCATATAGGTACCATATTCTCCATACTGCCATTCTTGAGTTAGAAATAATTTCAAGATTATGAAGGCGAATGATTCAAATGACCAGGCCCAATACCATCTCGTGGAATCAAACTGCATATCATATAATGGATCCGACTCAACTCATGAACATATAATAGTTCTAGTGCACAAAGAAAGCACAAATGAAGCATAACAAGTACAAATGCATTCCAGCCGGTAAGTAAATACAACTGGTAGTTTAAAACAAAAGCATTTCAAACATTTTTCGAAACTGTATTAAACATGTCACACAATTCAGTTCAATGCAAGTTCAATTATTAATTGCATTAAAACGGTATCTATTTTCAGTGATAAACTCACATCGGTCCAAAGATATAAGCTCACGTTTTATCTACCCAATCTGCATATATTTCATATTCTGAAAATTCAGTATTTATTTCCAACTAATAAAATCCTAAAATTCTTAAACTTATGGATTCTAGTAACTAGTTAAATAAGGGTGTAAAAGTAATTTATTTAATTTCGTCAAAAGAGTGTATAATTACGCAAACCCCCCTGTGGTTTGCGAAAGTACATGATGACCTCCTTATGCTTTAAAAACTACACAAAATCCCCCTGTGGTTTCAAAACCCCTGTAAAGTAGACGAAAATCTTAATTTGTGACCAAATTACCCTTATTCACTCAAAGGGTCATCAACTCCATATAAAAGTATAAAAAAATCTCACAAAATTTCCCAATATTGAAATCGGGAGCAACCGTGGAAAGAATATGTTTTATACTTTTGGAAAATTTTGTAAGATTTTTTTTTATACTTTTGGAAAATTTTGTGAGATTTTTTTATACTATTATATGGAGTTGATGACCCTTTGACTGAATAAGGGCAATTTGGTCACAAATTAAGATTTTTGTCTACTTTACATAGGTTTTGAAACCACATGGAGGTTTTGAAATCACATGGGGGTTTTGCGTAGCTTTTTAAAGCATAGGGGAGTCATCCTGTACTTTCGCAAATCACAAGGGGATTTTGCGTAACTAACCCTAATAATAGGTATTAAAAGTTATTTTCATTTATTTTGAAAATAAGTAAATAAGGAAATATATTAATCATAATCTTAAATAAAATATAAGTTTCATGCTGTAAAACTAATTTACTTATTTTCCTTTTTAAAAAGAGGTTATAACATTTAAACTTTATTTCTGATTTATTTCAGAAATAACCAATAAATAAACAAAAATTATATGAATTATTAACTTAAGAAAATATGAATTCAGAACCCTTTAAATGATTGTAAAATATTTTAGCAAAGATTTACAAAAGGATTAATAAAGAAATATAAAAAGAATTAAAATTATTCAAAAATCTATTTTTCAGTGTCGGATCGGTTTTACCCGATTGGAGATCGTTAAAACCGTTCCAAAATATTCAGAAAATCCTTGGATCGGTTTTACCCGATTACAGATCGATTAAAATCGCTCCAAATTATTGCAGAAAATAGACAATCGATTTTTCCAGCTCCAGAATCAGAAAAACGGATCGGAACTATTTTACCCGATTGTCAATCTATTTTGACAGATTTTCTTAAGCAAGAGCAATCGGTTTTACCCGCTTTCCAATTGGTTAAAACCGATCGCTGCCCAAAAAAGTTCGCTTCAACCTTTTGCTTCGGGTTTTGGCTAAAATTGTGTACAAAACTTGTTTTGCTTTGGTTCTTTTTGCTAAAAATCATTTTTACAATACTCCTACAATATTTCGAACATTCCATAACACATTTCTAATATTTAAAAATTTGAGAATCATTCTAACTATTAAGAAAATTACAAAACTTAACTAATTTATACTTTTTGCATTATAATTCTAAGAATTAACGTTATCTTGAAGTTTCCTATAGCACAAGCTTTGGATTAGAAGTCCAATTCCAAGCCTTCAAATCCTTCCTTTCTCCCTTTTCCTAACTTTTCTAACTTTTCCTACTTTCTACTTTCTCTTAATTCTCACCTTTGATTCTGCGATTTCTTGTTGTTGTGAACGATCCAGGGGGGGATTTATAGTCGCCTGGGCTGTATAGAACAAAGCCTAGGGGTCCCTAGGTTTGTAGATCGCCATTGGAACTTGGAGAAATTTTTTTTTTTCATCTCTAGTCCCCAATAGGTTTTACCCGCTCCAGGGACTGGTTAAAACCGATCCAATCGGTTTTACCCATTCGAAAACTGGCTAAAACAGGTCTGAAGTTTTTTGTCATTCTCCACCGGTTATACCCGATCGGTGACTGGGTAAAACCGATAATGGATCGGTTCTGCCCGTTCTGAGACTAGGTCAAACCGCTCTTCAGGTGGTTAGTTTTTTTTATCTTTTACTGTTCATAGAGTTCGAATTGGTTTTACTCAATCCGTGACTGGGTAAAACCGATTAACCCTTTTTTTTTATTATTTTTTATTTATTTTCTAATTTTCTTATTTTCTATTTTCCAAAATTAAATAAATTTTTAAATAATAACCTACTTAAACTAACAACATATCTTGAAATCAATAATCAAGGGTAGAGGTTTTTTGCATCTACTTATTGCCCTTTTATTCTCTCAGTGGAGGTCGAATTGCAGTTTTTTGGGACCTGAAAATGGTTGATTGTGTCACACTCCATATCTCTACACATGCCATTCACTGCAGGGCTTTTTTTGTACCTTTGTTTATGGACTCTATACGGTTGTTGAAAGAAGACTCTTGTCGAAAGACTTGGAGCAATTTGGAGATAACCTAAACAGTCCATGGATGATTTTAGGAGACTTTAATTGCTACAAGGATGTGTCAAATAAGAAAGGGGGAATGGTCCTCACAGATTATGTCCTTAAGGATTTTAGAGAGGTATGTCAGATGCTCGGGTAGAGAGATGCGGATTCTATTGGAAAATTCTTCACTTGGGTAAAGAGAGGAGTTTTCTGCAAATTGGATTGGCTACTTATCAATCAGGCATGGCATGATCATGGTTTATTTTGCCAGGCAGACTTTAAACCTTAGGGGCCACTTTCAGATCACTCACCGGTGATTGCGTCCATATTACAGCAAGATTTTAAGGGTAAGAAACCCTTTAAGTTATACTATATGTGGATGGGCCATCCGGATTTTAAACCTATAATCCAAGAAGTTTGGCAGGGTGGGGTGAGAGGCACCAAATAGTTTATTGTTTGTAAGAAACTCCGGCGCTTGAAGCAGGCACTTAAAAACCTTGACAAGTTACATTTTCACCATATTTTGGAGAAGGATAAGAGGGCGGTGGATGAACTAGAGGTGGAGAGGGAAGCTTTGGTAGCTAATCCGAATGATAACCAAGGTGTTGAGAGGGTAGCTCAACTCCGTAAAAGTACTGAATTTCTAGTGGAAGTGGATAGATTATTTAGCACAAAAGGCTAAGGTGATGCACCTATGGCTTTCAGATAGATGTAACAAGTATTTCCATGGTTTGGTCAAGTGAAATAATCAAAAAGAATACTATTATGTCTGTTGAAAAGGAGAATGGTGGAATCACTACTTCCCCACAAGAAGTGGGTGAAGAATTTGTACACTTTTTTAGCAACTTGCTGGGTCAGTTGGATGTGGTACAAAGTATTGATCTAGAGATGATCAGGATGGGGACTTGTGTTACGGATGAGGAAAAAGCTAACTTGACAGTTCCAGTGACCTTTGAGGAGATAAAGTCAGCTGTTTTCTCTTTCAGTGATGATAATGCTCTAAGGCCTGATGGATATCCAGATGGTTTTTTAAAGAAAAATTGAGATGTGGTTGGGACATAAGTGCAAGAGGCAGTGATGGAGTTCTTCCAAAGTGGTAGGTTGCTTAAACAACTCAACCATGCTGTGGTCGCTCTTATCCCCAAAAAGACTCATGCGCCAAAGGTTTCTAATTATAGACCAATTTCATGCTGCAATACAATATATAAGGTCATTACTAAGATATTGGCATGTCGGATGAAGAAGGTACTACCTCAACTAATAGATGAAGCCCGGGTAGCATTTGTTGGAGATAGGCATATGTCAGACAATTTTTTCCTCACAAGAAGATTATCAGAGGTTATACGAGGAAAAGGATATCACAGAGATGTATGATGAAAATTGATATTCGAAAGGCTTATGATACGGTGTCTTGGGATTTCTTATTCAACCTGATGATGGCTCTTGAATTTCCAATAGTGTTTGTACAGTGGGTCTCCCAGTGTGTGAACACAACCTCTTTCTCACTTTCGGTTAATGGCAACTTACATGGTCATTTCAAGGGGAATAGGGGTTTGAGACATGGAGACCCGATGTCACCGGCTCTTTTCATGATAGTTATGGAGTATTTCTCTAGACTGTTGAAAAAGTGTACTGTGCAGGATTTTAACTTCCATCCCAAGTGTGAGAAATTGTAGATTTCACATCTGGCCTTTGTAGATGACTTGCTCCTCTTCTCGAGGGGGAATGAGCAATCAGTATCTATCCTCAAGGAGTGCTTGAAACAATTCTGACTTGTTTCGGGTTTGGCATTTAACCTGGAAAAATCTGAGATCTTCACGGCAGGCTTGGTAGGTATGGACCTTCAGAGTTGTCTTGATATTGAGGGATTTCTAATAGCCGCACTCCCAGTGCGATAATGGCAGCCCACAAATTGAACACTGTACATTATGATGCTTTATTGGATAAAGTTTCTAACTTTTTTAATGCCCCGAAAACCACGACGTTGTCGTACGCGGGTAGGCTTGAATTAATTAGATCCGTTATCTAAGGAGTTGAATCTTTTTGGCTTCAGAGCTTACCACTACCTGCAAGCATCATAGATAAAATTAATAGCTTGTGCAAGAAGTTCTTTTGGGGGGGGGGGGGGGGGGGGTGATCGTGCACTAGTGGCTTGGGACAATGTTTGTCTACCACAGAGTGAGGGTTGGTTGTGTATTCGGAATCCCACTTTCTAGAATAAAGCTCTGATGTTTAAAAACCTGTGGGATATCCATTTGAATAGAGGTAGTTTGTGGATTAAATGGGTATATGAGGTATACCACAAAAGAAAATTGGTTTGGGAATGGGTTCCTTATAAAAATAATTCCCCTATGTTTAAGAATTTGGCAAATGTTCGGGATCTGATCGTTCAAAAACTGGGTGGTAAGGATGCATGTATCAATACCTTAACCCAGTGGTCTGCAACGGGTAGATCTCTAACTAGTTAAATTTATGATTTGTTGAGAACTAAGGGTAATTGTTCATTTTGGATGGGGACTATTTGGAAAAATTTTATACCCCCTAAGTGCTCGATTATCTTATGGTTATGCTTTAAAGGTAAGTTATCTACCAAGGACAATTTATCATTTTTGGATATAGATGCTCATGCTCTCTGTGTGGTAAGGAAAGAGAAAGTATTCAACACCTTTTCTTCTCTTGTGATTTTATTAACCTTGTTTAGCATAGGATTAAACAGTGGTTAAGTATTCTGAGAACAATGACTACCATCCGTAGCCCCATCAAATGAATGAGTAAGGAGGTAAGAAAAGATAAGAAACGGTTTACAGCCTCTTTGGCTGCATTTGCGCTAATCGTTTATCATGTTTGAAAGTGCAGGAATAGTCTAAATTTTGATTCTGCATCTATAACACCTGAATCTCTGGTGCTACTTGTTAAAACTAATACCTATAGAATTATGAATGACTTATACCCTAATCAAGGGATGGCACGGAATAACGTAGTAGTTGGCGGTCAAGCAATTACCAAGCCCACCTAAACCGGTTGATGGTAAAGGCAAATCAATTCCGTTGATAGCTACCCTTTTGCTAAAAAGGGGAAGAATGGTACAGATCACCACGTGGGTGTCTACGGTAAATACACAAAACCCATCCTGAGGTTGCCTTGGCTAGATTTAGAAAGCTGCACTTTTGCTCAAAAGGGGAATGGTGGTACAGACCACTACGTAGATGGCAACTGTAAAGTCATCCCCGGCTGACCGGTGTCCGGTAAAGGCAAATCGAATCCGGTGATGGTTGGCTACTTATCAAAAGTAGTTTGGATCTGATGTTACTTCTTCTTTTTGTGATATACTCTGCCTGACCTTAGTGTCCCTACATCATACATCTGTCGGTCCCTGGTTTACGTGTAGATGGCAAAGGGAGATGCTGCTGCCTAGCATTGTAAAGATAGCATTCGGATGAGTGGGAGCTCTATATTTTGATATGTGGTTTTGGATGTACTCACGTATGCGACTGGGATGCTATGAACCTTTATGTGATTGTAGATGATTAAGAGTGAATTATGGTTAGGCTGTATGATTCACCTTTCAATTGTAATAGCCAGAAATGATGTTTTTTATGCTTTGTTCATTGATGTTTGATGTCGTATGCCAATTTGGGGTGATGTAGATCCTATCTCCATCAAGCCTCAACAAGAACCTAAGCAACACATGACTCGTCTTCAAACAAAGAAATTGAAGGAAACAATTAATGGATACGTTGATCAAGCACTAGAGGACCGCAAGGTGGAAGAAGCAAAACTGTGGGTAACCATGATCACCATGAACAATCAATTTCAACCATCAAATCTCACATTGGGAATACATTCTCGGTCAAGTGAAAGGATAGGAGGTCAATCTACCTTTGATCACAATTGGAAGGGTCAAAATGCATTTAAGGAGAAGTTGGAGGGCAAGATGCCCAATTTGAGGGAAACCTTATTTGAAAATTCAAAGGTGGAAGATATATAATTCTTGGCCAATAATCAAATCCACCAAAACATGGCAGCCAACTAATGATTTTCGGCCATGAAGAATCAAAGCCACAAAACATGGCTGAAAATGAAACCCACCCACAAAACATGAAGAATCAATCCCACTACTTTAAGTATTATATTGTATTTCTTTATTTGGTGTGAACTTTAGCTTTGTATTTCTTTATTTGGTGTGTACTTTAGCTTTGTTGGACTTATTCTTGCTGGCCTTCTATATAATGTGGCTGAAACTACAAGAAATCATCAACCTACATGAAAATTCAATCCAAATTTGAGAGCTTCTCAACTTCAATTCCAACTCCTTGGTGGTTTTGGTCATCATTGCACACTTGTGGGCATTGGTAAGAAGTTTACAAGTCTTCTTTTGAGTATTAGAAGTCTTGGTTAGCTTGGTTAATTTCAAGGTTTTGTAAGTAGCTAGGTGAATTTAATGACATATGTTCATTAGGGGTGCCTAGTCTAGATTCGATCTTGTATTGCCTTCGATAATACTCTTTGTTTCCATTCTCTATCTCTCCATCATTGTATCAATCTTGTTGTATTTTTGATAATCTATATGTGAGGTGTTTTCTTGTGTTCATCACTTTGTAAATCCATGATTATCATTGTTCCATTCACTAAACAACACCGAACTAGAGCTTGAATTCTCCAACTGTGTTGTATGCTCACTAAACCAATCTTGGGAACTTATTCAATTACTTAAGAAATCTACATCAACTTGGTATCAGAGCTTAAGTTCTTGGTTTTGTGAGCTTTGAATCGTTTTCTTGGTGAAACAATTGAAATCACCTCAAAAACTCGAAAACCATAGTTTCTGTTTCATTGTTTTCAATTTCCAGAAAGTTGTGTTGTTTTGTGTTGTCTATATCTCTGTCATTTGACGTTTGTTTTGCGCCAAATCATACACCATTATTTTCCTTTTTGAGTCTAGTTTCCAACCATGTATGCCATGCAATTTTATTGTTAGCCTAAGGTGTTGAAAATCACGTTTGACTCAACACTGTCTCTGTTTTGGTATTCTGGCCAGAACCTTCTGGTTGTGTGTGCTGTTTTGTTTTGACCATATCTCACTCATTTCAAATCTACATTGAGTGATTCCAATTGCTATGGATTCCTCTATGAGTCTAGTTTCCAGGCATGTAATTCTTGCTTGCTAATTCGTTGTTAAAAAAAAAAAGTTAATTTTGTTGCAAGCAAACTGGTACAGTGTGTTCTTATTGCTGGCAGATTCTGTCAATTTGTGATACTGTTTTGTTTTGATCATAACTCGGTCGTTTCAACTTGGAATTGAGTGATTCCAAATTTCTTGAACTCCTCTTTCATAGTAGTTTCCATATAGGTAAGCCTTGTTTCTTGATTCTTTCCAGATCCATACAGTTTATTCTTGAAAGTCACTGTATTATTTATACCCCCCTGTTTGACAGATTTGTTCTTGTACTTGTTGCTTCATATCTTGCTTGCATTTAAGGTAATCATACCCATTGCACAAGGTGTTGGATTGTTTGTTGAGATAGTAAGGGAGTGAACCTACCCCTCACAAATATTCTAAACCTTTCTTGAGTGTACATTGGTGAGTGTTGGGGAAGGGGTGACAATTGCGGGAGTGAGTTCTTCGAAAAACCCCCCTTCTTTTGTTTGCACTAATTTGCAGGTACAATGCCACCTCAAACGAGGCTTCAAGCTCAACAAGAACAGCAAGATGAGGCCTCTACGGCCCATGAGGAAGGAGGACAATTGGATGCTATAATGGGAATCTTAAGGGATCTTCAAGCAAGGATGGATACGATGGATGAACGCGTGACTCGCATGGAGACTAGGCGTAGTGATCATGGAGACCAAAATCAGCAAAGGCATGGTAACATGCACGATGAACCCCGTCGGGAGAATTATGATCGCCCAAGAAATCAAGTGGAGGATGGCAAGCTCAAGCAGGACATTCCGGTTTTCTATGGTCTCTCCAACCCGGAAGAATTCCTTGATTGGATGGATCAAGTAGATATGATTTTTCAGCTTCACACTTATTCCGAGGAGTATCAAGTGAGGCTTGTGGTAGCTTCCCTTAGAGGTCACGCTTTGATTTGGTGGAAGGACTTGGTTCGTCGAGAAGGAAGAGGTGGAGAACTACCGGTGGATTCTTGGTACCATTTGAAGCGTATTATGAAAACCTATTATGTGCCTAAGTCTTATTCCACTTTCCTTCGCCGAGAGCTTCAACATTTAAAGCAAGGAAGTAAGAGTGTGGGAGAATACTACCATGAGATGAAAAGGTTAATGCTTCGACTTAATCTTAATGAGGAGGAGGATATCACAGAGGCACGATTTGTAGAAGGATTGAACATGCAATTAAGGCACAAGGTGGAGTTGGAATCTTTTCGGGTTAGATCTTTGGAAGATTTATTCAAATATGCCGTGACCATTGAGCAGCAACTCAAGGAGGAGAGTATGTCGAAAGGAAGATACAAGACAACGTATCCGGTTCCGGGATCAAGGCCCAATGCGCGCCACTTTCCTACACCTTCCGGCTCCGGGAGGAATTTTAGCTCGGTACCTTCGGTTTCTAATCCTTTGGTGTCTTCGGCAGCATCTAATTCAGCCTCAAATGCACATCATGGACGCCCCGAACCAGCCACACCTTCATCCATTTCTCGGCCTACACCTACCCGAAACAATGCAACAAACTCTAGCGAGCATGTTCCTCGGACTACTCGGGTGACAACTCGGCCAAACCATTGTTTCAAATGCAAAGGAATCGGCCACTATGCAAATGAATGTCCAAATCAAAGGGTCATGATTCTTGGGGATGATGGACTATGGCATGGTGAGGAAGATGAAGAGGAAACCATAGAAGAAGAGCATCCGGATACTTATCTTGGCTTTGAAGGAGAAGGAGAACCCGAGAGCACACCTATCCTTGCTCAAGACCACAACTTGGTGATTATGAGGGCTTTAAGTCTACAACCAAAGGTGGAGGATCAGGAGGAGCAACGAACCAACATCTTCCATATGCAATGCAAGATCAAGGGCAAAATTTGTCTCGTCATCGTGGATGGAGGTAGTTGCACCAATGCCATAAGTCAAGACTTGGTATGTAAACTCAATCTTTCTCTTGTTAAGCATCCGACACCCTATAAATTGAAGTGGTTAGGTGATTTTGGTGAAATTAAAGTGTCTCATCAATGCATTGTGCCTATAGTGGTAGGAACATATGTTGATGATATTCTTTGTGATGTTGTACCCATGGATGCATGTTATGTTTTGCTAGGTCGACCATGGGAATATGATACTTGTGCTATGCATGATGGTAGGAGTAATGAGTATATCTTGAAATGTAAGGGTAAGAGAATTCGTTTGAAGCCTCTTTCCCCTCATATTGTACACAAAGCTCATCATGTGTTGAAAGAAGAACGAGAGAAGAATAAAAGGCAAGAGAGTGAGTGTAAGAAGCCAAAAGAGAGTAGAGGGCAAGGGAAATTAAAAGAGGTGAGTGACAAGCCACAAGATGGTGAGAAAGAAAAAGGCATCTTGTTTACTTCCAAGAGGGAATTGGGTAGGACATTGGGTGATCACTCACCATTGGTGCTTCTCATGCACCCAAGTTTTTGTTTATCTTTATCTAATGCTAACTCAAGTTTGCCTAGTGTTGTGTCTTCGGTTTTGAAGGAATTTGCAGATGTTTTTCCCGAGGAGCTTCCACACGGCCTTCCACCACTTAGAGGCATAGAACATCAAATTGATTTGGTTCCGGGAGCTCCATTGCCGAATAGGGCAGCCTACAAAGCAAATCCAACCGAGACTAGGGAGCTACAAAGACAAGTGGAAGAATTACTCCACAAAGGTTTGGTAAGGGAGTCATTGTCACCATGTGCCGTACCGGTCATTCTTGTACCTAAGAAAGATGGCACTTGGAGAATGTGTGTTGATTGTAGGGCCATTAACAAGATCACCATTCGGTATAGACATCCAATACCGAGGTTAGATGACTTGTTAGAGGACCTATGTGGAGCCACAATATTTTCAAAAATTGATCTTGCTTCCGGTTATCACCAAATTCGCATGAAAGAAGGTGATGAGTGGAAGACGGCTTTCAAAACCAAATTTGGTTTGTATGAGTGGCTCGTGATGCCTTTTGGACTTACTAATGCACCATCTACTTTTATGAGACTCATGAATCATGTGCTTAGGAAGTTCATAGGACAATTTGTTGTTGTTTATTTTGATGACATTCTTGTGTTTAGTAAGAGTCTAGAAGAGCATACTAACCATTTATCTTTGGTTCTTTCATCATTAAGGGAAAACAAGCTCTATGCCAAGATGTCAAAGTGTATATTTTGTGAAGAAGAAGTTGTGTTTCTTGGCTTTGTAGTAGGGAAACATGGAGTCAAAGTGGATGAAGAAAAGGTCAAGGTGATTCGAGAATGGCCAACTCCAACATCCATAACCGAGGTGAGATCTTTCCATGGCCTTGCTAGTTTCTATAGGAGGTTTGTGAAAGATTTCTCTACAATAGCCGCCCCTATGAGTTCATTAACTGAAAAGAATGCTAGGTTTGATTGGGGTAATGCACAACAACATGCTTTTGATACACTTAAGTACATTCTTACTCATGCACCTTTACTTGCTTTGCCAAATTTTGATAATACTTTTGAGGTAGAGTGTGATGCAAGCAAAGTAGGTATTGGAAGTGTTTTGATGCAAGGTTCTCGGCCCATAGCTTACTTTTCCGAGAAGCTCAATAATGCTCAATTGAATTATCCTACCTATGATAAAGAGTTGTATGCAATCATTAGGACACTTGAACATTGGCAACATTATCTTAGGCCTAAGGAATTCATCATACACACGGATCATGAAAGCATTAAATACTTGAATGGACAACAAAAACTAGATAAGAGGCATGCTAAGTGGAGTGCATTTCTTGAATCTTTTCCTTATGTGTTGAAATACAAGAAAGGGAAAGAAAATGTTGTAGCCGATGCTCTTTCTAGGAGGACTTCTTTACTTTCAATGTGTGATTCTAAATTTCTTGCTTTTAGCTTTATCAAGGATCTCTATGCCAAAGACAAGGAATTGGCCGAAATATTTTCATCTTGTGCAAAGGGAGCCTTTGGTAAGTTTTATTTATTTGATGGATATTTGTTTAGGAATAACCAACTTTGTGTTCCTTCTTGTTCTTTTAGGGAATTACTTGTGAGGGAAGCACATTGTGGAGGTCTCATGGGACATTTTGGAGTTCTTAAAACACTAGACGTGCTCAAAGAACATTTTCATTGGCCACACATGCGCAAGGATGTGGAAAGGATATGCTCAACGTGCATCGAGTGTAGGCAAGCCAAATCAAAAGGGAATAATCATGGACTCTACACTCCACTCCCGGTTCCTTCTAAACCTTGGCTTGATTTATCTATGAATTTTGTGCTAGGACTACCTACATCTAGTAAAGGGAATGATAGCATTTTTGTTGTGGTAGATAGGTTTTCTAAAATGGCACATTTTATACCATGCAAAAAGACTAATGATGCATCTCATATAGCTAACATCTTTTTCAAAGAAATAGTTAAGTTGCATGGTCTTCCAAAAACTATTGTGAGTGATAGGGATCCCAAATTTTTGAGTTATTTTTGGAAGTCTCTTTGGCATAAGTTAGGAACTAAACTTTTGTTTTCTACTTCGGCTCATCCTCAAACGGATGGACAAACCGAAGTTGTGAATAGGACCCTAGGATCTTTACTACGGGCCCTTGTGCGAAGTCATAAGAAGGCTTGGGAAGAATGCCTACCCATAGCCGAGTTTGCTTATAATAGAACTACGCACCGTACTATTGAAATGTCTCCATTTGAATGTGTATATGGCTTTAATCCTTTAACACCTCTTGATTTATCTACTTCTTTGTGGCCACAAAATGCAATCATAGGTGATGAAGGAAGCAAGAGAGGAGAATACATACGGCATATGCATCAAAAGATACATGATCTAATTGAAAGGAAAAATGAACACTATGCACAACAAGCCAACAAGGGCCGCAAGGAGAAGATTTACCGCCCGGGTGATTGGGTTTGGGTGAATTTTCGGAAAATACGATTTCCAAATCAAAGGAAGTCGAAATTAGACCCAAGGGGGGATGGACCCTTTCAAGTGGTGGAACGAATCAACAATAACTCTTACGTTATTTGATCTTCCGGGTGAGTATAATGTAAGTACTACATTCAATGTAAGTGATTTGTCTCCTTTTGTTGTTGTAGGTGAAGATCCGAATGAAGATACGGATTCTAGGAAGAATCCTTTCCAAGGGAGAGGGGATGATGTAGATCCTATCTCCATCAAGCCTCAACAAGAACCTAAGCAACACATGACTCGTCTTCAAACAAAGAAATTGAAGGAATCAATTAATGGATACGTTGATCAAGCACTAGAGGACCGCAAGGTGGAAGAAACAAAACCGTGGGTAACCATGATCACCATGAACAATCAATTTCAACCATCAAATCTCACATTGGGAATACATTCTCGGTCAAGTGAAAGGATAGGAGGTCAATCTACCTTTGATCACAATTGGAAGGGTCAAAATGCATTTAAGGAGAAGTTGGAGGGCAAGATGCCAATTTGAGGGAAACCTTATTTGAAAATTCAAAGGTGGAAGATATATAATTCTTGGCCAATAATCAAATCCACCAAAACATGGCAGCCAACTAATGATTTTCGGCCATGAAGAATCAAAGCCACAAAACATGGCTGAAAATGAAACCCACCCACAAAACATGAAGAATCAATCCCACTACTTTAAGTATTATATTGTATTTCTTTATTTGGTGTGAACTTTAGCTTTGTATTTCTTTATTTGGTGTGTACTTTAGCTTTGTTGGACTTATTCTTGCTGGCCTTCTATATAATGTGGCTGAAACTACAAGGAATCATCAACCTACATGAAAATTCAATCCAAATTTGAGAGCTTCTCAACTTCAATTCCAACTCCTTGGTGGTTTTGGTCATCATTGCACACTTGTGGGCATTGGTAAGAAGTTTACAAGTCTTCTTTTGAGTATTAGAAGTCTTGGTTAGCTTGGTTAATTTCAAGGTTTTGTAAGTAGCTAGGTGAATTTAATGACATATGTTCATTAGGGGTGCCTAGTCTAGATTCGATCTTGTATTGCCTTCGATAATACTCTTTATTTCCATTCTCTATCTCTCCATCATTGTATCAATCTTGTTGTATTTTTGATAATCTATATGTGAAGTGTTTTCTTGTGTTCATCACTTTGTAAATCCATGATTATCATTGTTCCATTCACTAAACAACACCGAACTAGAGCTTGAATTCTCCAACTGTGTTGTATGCTCACTAAACCAATCCGGTGATGGTTGGCTACTTATCAAAAGTAGTTTTGATCTGATGTTACTTCTTCTTTTTGTGGTATACTCTGCCTGACCTTAGTGTCCCTACATCATACATCTGTCGGTCCCTGGTTTACGTGTAGATGGCAAAGGGAGATGCTGCTGCCTAGCATTGTAAAGATAGCATTCGGATGAGTGGGAGCTCTATATTTTGATATGTGGTTTTGGATGTACTCACGTATGCGACTGGGATGCTATGAACCTTTATGTGATTGTAGATGATTAAGAGTGAATTATGGTTAGGCTGTATGATTCACCTTTCAATTGTAATAGCCAGAAATGATGCTTTTTATGCTTTGTTCATTGATGTTTGATGTCGTATGCCAATTTGGGGTATGCTCCAATTTCTTTGTAAAAGTTTATGAACTCAAGTACGTGTGCCTTTGTACTTTGATCTTACCGATTTTTGAGCCAAAATTCTTGGTGGAATAAAATCATTTACCTTTCCTCCAAAAACAAAAAGAATCAAAATTAATCAAATCTAAACACATAAACTAAAATTAAAATTATAGTAAGAAAAATTCTTTTAAAGAAAAATATTTCATAATTTTATAAATATTCCTAAGAAAATAGTTTAGATTAAAATTCTTTTTAAAGAAATTATATAACTTAGTAAATAATTGTAAGAAAATATATATTTTTTAATAAATACCTCTAAATATTTTAGAGGTGAATTTTTACGGGTCTCACAATCCGGTTATTTCAAACAGGCCAAAAGTCTCGCTTCGTTGCTTAGCTCCGTTAGAGCTAATGGAATTCCCATCATATGCGTCTCATGTGACTTTTTTTAGGTGTATTTTTGTTCATTCATGATTAAAATATTTTTGTATTGGATTTTGTTGGAAGCTGTTCAGGTCTGAATTGAACTGGGTTTTGTTGATTTTTTGTATTAGGCTTTTCATTTTTGGATAGGATGATTCTGGATTTTTTTAATGAGGGAGAATTTGAGACTGATAGTTTGGTTTTGAAAAAAGTATCTTGTGACAATACGAATATAACAAGGTGTATATCTACAAGCTTGTAGGGGTTTTAACTCTCCAAGTTAATCCCATAACCTGTATAATTTTGAGGAGTAGGCCGTAACAAACATATTTTCCTTGACGATTCAAAGATATCTTCCTCTATAATTGGTAAATCAATTAATGGTTCACTTATTGTGCCCACAACTAAAATATCTCCTTCCATAGCTGCTTTGAGCTTGAAGTGAGCATGAAACTTTTCACCAAGTATATGGAAATAAAATTAATAAAACTGAAAAGGTCACTAGATAATCAATTTTCTCCCAATTGTCATAGTCAGGGGATTCTATGCATGTCGGTTGAAATATGTCGTCAATGTGCGTACCCAATCCTTTCCTTCGCCCCTAGGATAATATTACTTTACGCCCCAATTCTAGAGTATGTAGTTGTTCTCATTCAGATTCACAGTCATAATTAACATCCCGGGTTTTCATATTCGTGCAAAACCATAGAAGTTTTATGATCATAACTCATATTTCTTTGATTAGTTTGTTTGATGCCACATTCAGAATCATTTAAAACTATATGCACTCTTATTGTTGGAATTTCAGCAATGGAATTATTTTTTAAAGGACACTTTTTACTATATGAAGGATACTTTTAAAAAATTTTAACATGAAATTCTTTTTTTGCCCTTCCCTCTTCTTACTTCCTACTACAGTAAAATTTTATGAAAAGTTACTCCCCTTGAAATTTCTCCTACAGCAAAAAATGACGGGAAAGTAGCAGCAAACCGGCAAACGAAACCTTCGTCATCGATGAACATCAACGGCCAACAAAACCTTCAAATCGACGAATGAACCGAGTAGCGAACCAGTGAAGACCTTGGCCGTTCGAGAGCATCAGCGGCGAGCAGTAAATCGTTGAAAAACAGTCGGTTAGTATTCCTCCGTTTATATTTTTTCGATTTAAATTGAATTGTTATAGCAAATTCATAATGGGTCAATGGTTTAGAATGATTTCGATTTGTTTTTGGTGTTTTTTTGGTTGTGTTTAGTATAGCTTAGGCTTGTTTTTGGTATTTGGGTATGGAATCGCCGGAATAACGAATTTTCAGCGATCTGTGGGATATTCTCGCTTGGTCCAAACGATTAACCCTGAAAAAATCGCCAAAGGACGACAATTTTTCCAGGGTTAATCGCTTGGACCAAGCAAGAAATACTGGAAACATTTTTGTCCTTTGGCGATTTAATGAGGGTTGATCACTTGGTCAAAGCGATTAACCCTGGAAAAATCACCAAAGGACGGCGATTTTCCCGGGGTTTCTCGCTTGGACCAAGTGATTTTACTTTGGAAAATCGCTTGGCCAAAGCGATTTTTCTAGATCCGAACGATTTTACTTATACTTGCTGGTTTTTCCCTTCAACTCGTACATGTAGGTTTTGGAATGCATTGATGATAACTTTGGTTCGGGTTGCTGGACTGAAGGATGCTAAAATTGAAAGACTGTCCAAATTTTTGGAAATTTCTAGAATTGTGTCGCTGGAAATTTTTTGTGATAGATGTTATTCGATGGAGATTGTTTTTCGAAGAATGGTTTTTTGGTAGATGCTGGTGGAATGGTTCAGTATTAACTTTGGTTGGGGCATTAAGTTCTGGATTCTGTGCTAGGAATTGCTTGGCTGCTGGAATTTACATAATAGTGTATGAATAACTCAGTGGACCCCATGGAGCCCACCAAGTGAGTTTGACCACTTCAAACTCACAAGAACACCATCTTTAACAATGCCCTCTGTCACTGTTCACAACGCACGAACAGTACACTTCGGCACTGTTCCTGAGGCACTAACAGTACTCCCCGACACTGTTCAAAGCACATTGTTCTACAGTTGGAGGACACTCCCTTGATTTAGGGAGATCCTCCAACCACTCCTAAAACCATCCTCTATAAATACATTGAAGACCCCAAAGGTAAAAGAGGGGGAAACTTTCTTTTTCTAATTTAAAGCTTTTACTCTCCATTTGCTCCTACCTAACTTGACCGTCGGAGACTATTCCGGGGACCCAATCCCGGAATCCTTCCCAAAAACCATGTCAAAAGAAGCAGAAGTTACGATAGAAAGCGATGATTCACCATCACCCAGGGCTCCTAAACGAACCCTTGATTTTACACTATAAATCCAACCACTTTACCAACCCTTGACTTTATACCAATAAATCCAACCACCTTACCAAGGCCGGACTCCGGAGCAGCACCCTCTGCACCCCCGAATGACATGTGGCAGTTTTTGCAAAACAATATGGGTGCCATCCATGCCATGCTAACAACCTTCCAGCAGCTAGCCGACCAGTCCAAAGCCCAGGAGCCCCCCATACAAGAAATAACCTTCCCCGACCCGCTCCTCCAAGAGATTCTCTTAAGGCTATTCGTTGATAACAGTCTGGCAACCTCAGGACAAAACAATCCAAATCCGACAGCTTCCAGCCAGAACAACCCAAACCGTACCACATCAAACCAACCAAGCCTGCTTCACCAGCCATACAATCATACCCAGCATGTAGCAAAGCATTGGGCGAACCAAACAATGAATCCTTCCGGCCAACACATCCCTGTTCTAACCGCGTACAAAGGAGCCGTCCGCCCATCTCCATTCACCCAAAAAATAGCAAACTTTGTGCCAGAGAAAGGGTACAAATTTAGAGAAAGACTGAAGGAGTATGACAGAACTGAAGACCCTGCGGACCATTTGAATCACTTCACCTTGATCATGGAGATCCACAGTCCTCCCCAACCCCTCTAGTGTAAGCATTTTGTCACCACTTGACTAGGAAAGCTCGCCTTTGGTTTGACAATCTTCCGCCAGCCAGCGTTTCATCCTGGTGGGATTTTGCCACTAAATTTGACATGAAGTTCCTGCAAAGAAGAAAATTCGGGAAAAACAGGGCTCAGTTTTGCTCTATCTCCCAAGCTCCAGGGGAGTCCTTGCAAAAATACATTGATAGGTTCAATGATGAGTACCTAGAGGTCGCTGGCTTGCAGGAGTAGACAGCTATCTCGGCCTTTATTAGTGGCCTCCAAGAAGGTGATGCTTTCAAGAACCTAATCAAGGACCCTTCATAAACCATCAGTGAACTTCTACACCGAGCGAACAAAGATGCCAAACTGGAGGAGGCGATCCAAGAAAAGGCCAAAGTAATGGCAGCTATATCCGGAAGGTACAGGGGCCGAGAACAAACCAATTTCATAAACAAGAAAAATGTTCACGATAGATTGGGCGGAAGAGTCCCCGACCACAAACCTAGAGATCCGTCCTACTTCACCCCACTGAACAAGACACCCAAGGAGATCTACACCATGCTAGCCAGAAAGAACATCCTCAAGCCTCCACCGAAAATCCACACCCCACTCTCCCTCCAAAAAAACCCAGATCTCTTTTGCAAATTCCATAATGACCATAGCCATAATACCGATGATTGTAGAGATCTCCGCCTAGAGATTGAATAGCATGTTCAGACAAGACAGTTAAACAACTTTATCCAAGGGTCAAAAAAGTACTACCCCAGAAATAACAAAGAAAAGAAACCAGGATAGCTCCTACTAATGAAGCTGAGGATCAGTCAGAGGATAGGGGTGGAGGCGAGTCGGGTGAGGTGCCGGAGGGTCTGCTGGAAGGTTGTCTGGAAGGACAAGGAAGGTCCTGCACAGGGGAGGGGGAAACGAAAACCAAGGAACTAGGACCTCAAGAAGTTCCAACAGAAGTTAGCCACGACCCTGGGTAGAGCTCTGTGCGGCCCGAGGGTTTCAGTGGAGATCCAGCTGAGGACGATGTTCCGTTGACTCTTGTTTTTCCAAAGCTCCGTCGGAAGGACAAAATTACTGATAGTCCAACCTACTTACACGAATGGGTTCATAGATGTTTGCCTTCATCTTTGAAGGATTGCTTTCACTTTTTGGGTGTGGATCAACTAATCCATAGTATGAATAAGGTTACCCTTCACGCTTATCTTCATATTGAACATTTGCTGCGTTATCGACAAGAGTGCAAAGACAATCTTCGCAAGGAGCGGGAAAATGTTGAGAAGGTAAAGTCCCAGGCCCTTGAAGAAATTTCCGGAAAGATTGAGAAATTGGAGAAAGTGGAGGCCGAGATTTCTGAATTGAAGACGGAGGTTGGTGGAATTCCTGATTTAAAACAAAGGGTTGAAGAGCTTGAGGTTGTAAATCGACAATCAGAACAAGACCTTCGTTCTTCCATCAGTCGGTTTGAAGAGGTTGAGAAAGATAACTCCAGCCTTTTGGGGAAGTTGGCAGACGTGAATGCAGCACGTGAGGTTGAGAAGAAAGAAGCTACGGAGGCGGAGGCTCGGTTTCTTTTGGAGGAGTTAGAGATTATTTTGAAGAAATTATTTTACTCCTTTGAGTTTGGAGACAAGCTTGGGACTTCGCCACCGGTTGCGCCCAGCGATTTATGGCTGAGGGAATGGCGGTTGCGGCAAAGCAACTAATTTCGGACTTTCCCAATGAGCGGCTGAAGGAATTGAAAGGTTATAACCAGGATGGTGAATGTGCTTTTGCTCGGGCTTTTAGCTCTTTCCAGTGGTCTTTGTGGAATGGTTTAGAGGTGTTTCGAAGTGGTTAGATCCGGACCCTGGAGGGGGCAAAGGGCTTCAGCCCTCATACTGATATCCCTGATGTTCCTAGGGTAGAAAAGGTCATAAATGCCCTTCGTGAGGAGCATTCGAAGAGGAAAAGAGCAGCGGAGGCCTCCGAGGGTGGCTCTAATAAGAGACAAAGAGTTGGGTTGGATCTTCTGATTTACAAACTTCCGCAGAGATTCCCGCTCCCAGTCAGGCAGAGGGTTCTATTCAGGCTCTTCCCAAAGAAGAAGGTCCATTCCATCGATCTAAGTCTTGATAGGAAAACTTTCCAATTCTTTTTGCGTAGTGCTTTTGTATTTTTTCAAGTTTAGATTATATTTTTGAGCGAGGAAGGCTTCTTTATATATATATATATACTTTTTGCCGAACTAATTTATATTGAGTCACAGAGTCTCGTTTGACTTAATTTGAAGAATATTTTATTGTTACCGAAGATTTTTTATTAGTTTTTTCTTCGTCAGGAAGGTTATAAATTGCTTCCCTTAGAATGATTTTTCAATTGTGGCCTCCTCCGGTGGGTCTTAGATTTGTTTTCATTATGAAGGTTTTAATTTTGCCTTTATCGGTAAGGTCTTAATTTTACCTTCATCGAGAAGATCTTAATTTTGCCTTAATCGGGAAGGTCTTGATTTTGCCTTCATCGGGAAGGTCTTAATTTTGCCTTATCATATATCTTGTCATTTTTGCTGATCCTTTACATTCATATCTTTGATATCAAAAGGACTTACAAAAAAGAACATCAAACTTCAAAGCAAAAAGTCAAAAGAAAAAGTCACCTTGTTAGCAGTTCCAACGATACGTTTAAAAGTAGAACCGTCTCAGATTAGAGATGTGCCAAGTCCTGGGAACTTCTTTTCCATTCAGTTCTACCAGCTTATAACTTTCGTTTCCTAGGGTATCAATCACTAGGTATGGTCCTTCCGAGTTGGAGTCAAGTTTTCGTGAAGGTTCCTGCCTGCTAGCCTAATTTTTTCTGAGTACAAAGTGCCCTGGGTCTAGCTTTGTTTCCTGGACCCTGGAGTTATAGCTTTGGGCCATGATGGACTTGTACTTGGCATAGCGTAAGGCTGCAACTTCATGCCTTTCTTCCAGTAGGTCTAGGTCAAGTCGGAGGGATGCTTCATTTCCTTCTTCCGGAGGGTGCAAAATTCGGTGAGAAGGGACCCCTATTTCTGCTGGGATTACCACTTCCATCCCAAACACTAGGCTGTATGAGGTTTCTCCTATAGGGGATCGAATCATGGTTTGGTATCCCCAAAGAACATTAGGCAACTCTTCCACCCACTTTCCTTTTGCTTTGATTGCTTGGATCAGGGTTCTATTTGTGACTTCTGTTTGGCCATTAGCCTTTGGATGGGCCACTGAGGTCTGGTTTTGCTAAAGTTTCAATCCAGTCTTTGTTTGAGTTTATTTCTTTTGTATTGACTATATGTTTGGTTAGGGGAATGCCCCTATTTAGATGTATTAGTCGTTTGGTTTTGGTAGGGGTATGCCCATATTTTTATGTATTCTCGAGTTTCGCGTTGTTGATCTCATAGGTTCGCCTGTTAATTTCTAGTGGAATGCAATCATTTACCTTCCCCCCCCCCCCCCCCCCCCCAAAAAAAAACATAGATACTAGAATTCTTGTACATAACAATGCTGCTCTTTTTGTCTTCATTTTCCTGATTGATGACATTTGTTGTCACTATTAACAACTAATCATCGTGTGAATTGTAAATTATGTCAGCAGAATTTAAGAAATTATGGGATAAAAAAAATTTTTTTTTATCGCTTGATCCAAGCGCATTTATTAGGTAAAATCGGTCATGACAAGCGATTTTGCCTGTGAAAATCGCCTGAGGTAAGCGATTTTCTTAAAGAAAGTCGTTTCCACTGAGCAACTAAACACGTTTCTTCTGGCGTCTTTTGGCGAATTTCTTCGCCATTCTCGCCTAATCTGAGCGATTTTACTGGCTTGGTTCGCCACAAGACACCAACAAAATCTCGTTTACTCACTCGGTGGTGGCGACTTTCCCTATTTTTTGCGCCCGACATAGGCGATTTGCCTATGCAAAATCGCTTTTTATGGTCTATTTTCCCTGATAAAATCGCCTATGCCAGGCGAAACAAAGCTGCAGTAACCGAAGGTAAAAATTTGAAAGATTTGTCCATGAGTGAAAGAAAATTTGAAAGATTTGGAGTGGTAAAATTAAAGTGAGTTAAAGAGGAAGTAAAGAAGTAGGTAAAAATGTTAGGTAAAACTATTTATGAGGGTAGAAATCCTATAAGGTTATTATTGTAATTTCCTCACTTACAATTTTAAAAAGTGTCTTATATTTAGTAAAAAGTGTCATTTAAATAACATGCCCCTTTTAGCAATTAAGGGATCGTAATTTCTCTAATACCAGGGAGCAGGAAAGCACACGCTATATCAGACAATTTAGGGAACTCTCTTATTAAATGTATTGTGACAACCACACAATTTGTTAATTTCTTATTCACAAGTATATATATTGAATATACACGAGCGCGCACACACACACACATAAATGTTTTTTTCACTAACCATGTTCAACGAAATACTAATATAACTAACAACTAATATCTACATGTGTGTGCTATACCAATGATAATATATATTATACAGTTTCTTTCATAGATTATTTTCATTTGAATTTATGAGGTTCAAGACTAAGAGAGAATATAGAAAGGTCATGCTAAGATAGTCTTTTTCTTTTCCTTTAGCGGAGCGAGTAGAAGAGGTTGGGGCTTTTGGTTGCTGCATAGTTCCTTTAGTCTCAGTTTTGTATTTGTAGGTGTGGTTGTTTTAGGTGACAGTAATGTTTTCTAGTGTGAAAAAGTAAAAGAGAGAAAGGGTATATTGTGACACCCCAGCCCCGACCTCCTTGTTTCATACCGGAGTCACGACCAAAATGCCTGCCTGGTTTGCACCAGGACTCATTCACGATATACAGAGCAATCGCTACGTAGATAATACATTCCTTTATTAAAGTAAGTCTTAAACTTTCAAACTATTTTAGATTTCTGAAAGTTACAAACACTAAGTCACAATATTACAATAGTACTTCAAAACGCTAAAACTAGGTTATTAACTAATAGAACAATACTAGTGTTTCAAAATATAAGCAAAAATGCCCTTCATTAGCATCACACTAGTAGCTATTACTCCCGAGATATGTTACATGCAAAACGTGTAAGGGGTGAGCTCCATAGCTCAGCAAGGTCGCACTACTAAAAATATTACCAAGTTAACATTTATTGGCACATGACACATAATTCGTAAGCACACAAAGGGGAACACGTAAAGGATAGAAAGAGCATAATCAACAAGCTATAACGAGGAGCGATGAGACCCTTCGAAAAACATTACTGATTATATTTTACCTAAACTTGGACACTGTGCAATGTAAAAATGGTACACTGCACAATGTGAACTGCTTCTGGTCGGCAACGCCCACAACTGAACTATAACTGTGGTAACTCGCAAGATATTACCGAACTACCTCTTTAGTCATTTAGTCGGACGCTCAAATCCGACACTGACGCGCCAATTTCAACAACTAAACAGGGTTTGGGGATTCCAACTGGAATGCACAACTAACTTTGAACACTGAACTTTTAACATTCAACACTTAACATTAAAACTTTAATCATAACTACACAATAATTTCAGTCATACGATAAACTTAGATAGATACTTCACTTATACACATCTCTCAACATTTGAGAATATTTATCTACATATATCACATATATTGCACTTTACATGCTTGTAAATCACAATCATACGTATTACTTATAACACATGCATTTCAATAAATATTAACATAACTCAAGCATGCTAACTTGCTTAATTAATACTATTTAAAATATTTAACCCCTTTAGTGAGAATACTCACCTCGTATATATATTGCTAGTATTTTGTAAACAAATTCGCATTACATAAATATCATAGTTTATACATTATTCTTAAATCTAGATAAATTATTAGACTGTAGGTTTCTATGTGTTTTTGTCTCTAAATCCTTGTATTTCTAGACATTTAATGAACCTTAATTAATTATTAATTAAAATGTTTAAAGTTATAAAAGAAGTTGTAAAGATTTTAGTTTGATTTTGTAAAAATTCATGTGTTTAGTGAAGGATCGGTTTTATCCACTATTAGAGCGGTTTTACCCGCTCTTCAAAAGTTCTCAGTTTCGAGGAGCGGTTTTTTACCCACACTTTAGATCGGTTTCACCCCCTCAAAATTCTACTTCAGCTTCGAAGAGCGGTTTTACTCACACTTCCATCGGTTTTACCCGCTCTTCAGAAGTTCTTAGTTTTTAAGAGCAATTTTACGCACTTTTTGGATCGGTTTTACCGGATCTACAGAAGTTCTCAGTTTCTAAGAGTGGTTTTGTGATTTTACCCACCATAGGATCGGTGGTACCCCGCTCAAGATTTTCCAGCAATTACCAAAGGCGGTTTTCCGGCTCTAAGACCGATTAAAACTTATTTTCTTGAGGAAAAATTTATCATAAAACACAAAGGCGGTTTTACCCGATCCAAAGCCGGTTTTACCCAACTTTCTTGAGCCAAGAAAGTCGGTTTTACCCATTTTTGGATCGGTTTTACCCGATCTTTTCCAGAAATGGTTTTTCTTCAAATTTTGGCTTCGGGTTTCAAACAAAAGTGCTCCAAAACTCATTTTTCTTTGGTTTCTTTTGCTAAAAATCATTCCTACAACATCCATATAACATTCCTAACATTCCAAAACACCTAAACAACATTCAAATCTAAGGATTAAGATCAAAACTGAAGAAAACTAAACATTTCAACATTTCTACTTTCATGCATCTTAATCCCGAATTCTAACGTTATGGAAGGATTAAAACATTACCAACGTGTTCCTAAAGTTGCTACGATAGGTTTCCATGGTTTAGAATCCAAATCCTTCATTCCTTAGTTTTCTTTTCCTTCTCTTCTTCGTTCTCTATTTCTCACTTCTCTCCCTTTCTCTCCATTTTTTTCTTTGATTGTTGTTGTTCTATGGATTGATGAGGATGAAAGGGAGACATATTTATACTCCCTGTCCCCTAACAATCTAAGCCCTTCTTTGGAAATTAAGAAAGCTATTTTTGTTTGAACTCCAGGTGCTGATCGGTTTTACCCGCTCTAATGCTTGGTAAAACCGTTATTCAAGCGGTCAAATATTTTTTAAAATTTTTTTAAAGGCGGTTAGAGCAGTTATACCCACGCCAATGGTGAAAAAAATCGATCTTAGCCTATTTCCACTATTTTTCATTTATTTTTTAATTTTCTTATTTTCATTCCATAATTCCCAAAATTAAACTAATATATCTACTTTCATATATTTTTAAACATAATCCTACACTTAAATTAACATTTTAACTCTAAATTAAACATTACAATTTCTAAGTTAAAATTCAAAATATTAAGATCTAGACCATAAGATTTCATAATCAAAACATTTAAGAAAGTCATATAACTTTATAATTTTACATAATTGAGTTTAAAAGCTAATGATATAAACCACAAAGGTTAAACTAGAGTGAGAAACTACGGGGTCTTACATATATAGCAATGGGGTTTCAGGAACAAGAGACAATGAATAAGAAGATAGACTCGTTATTTTTATTATTTTTTTCTCCTTCTGGATTCAAGCCTAAGTCATCTTATTTCATTTCCCTTTTTTTTTTATCACCTGCCTTTCTCAGACAACTTACAATCTTCCTTTATTCTTTTTATCAAATCCTAAACTTTTATAAATTCAACTTGAGAACCAATTGATTTTAGGGTGAAATGAAAAATTAAAAAACCTTCATTAGGTTTCGTAAATGTTCAAAATATACATTGAGCTGTGTAAAAGTACTAAATGGACTCAAATGTTTGAAATGTAGTACAAAAAATTTCTTTTAACTTTGAAAAATAATAAAGAAAATGCACAAAATGGACCCCATAGTTTTATACACTCGGGATTCAATTTGTATTTTTTAAATCTCAAGATCTATTTTGTACATTCATAAAACCTCAGAGGGACTTTTTGTATTTTACCCTTGTTTTTAAGAGTGTTTAATTACATTCATTGTTGTACCCTCTAACTTATTAGTGTTACCCTCAAAATTATAATTCTGATAGTAATAAAACCAACTTTATTAATTGAAATTAAATTCTAATTACAAACTAAATGTTCTTAATTCACATTATTAATTTTATTTTAAACCTTACTAATGCCTTATTAACCTTGTTGAAAAACTAATGTTTTGACCATAACCTTACCCTAAGAATATCATCAAGAAAAAGAATTAAAAAGGCAAAATATTGATTAATGGTAGTTCTTTGGCAAAATCTATTTCCCTAACATCTTCTATACGTTTTCTCCCTAGAACTCATAGGGTTGTTTCCATGTAGCCCGAGACTGTTAGGGTTCCACCGACGTGATGAGAACATGTCTCTACCACAAATTTTGCACCACGTCAATCTCTTAGGACAACCTCATCCAATATGCATGGTTTCACTTACCTCCTAATCATTATAAGTATTTGTGCCGGCTACATACATATTTCTCACCCTTAGCTACAAAACTAGGGTCCTTATACTCAAAACTAAACCTGCAAGACGAAGCTGACCTCTCTATTATCATTCTTTATTTAGCCTCACAGACACTCTTCATCAAGCTGACTTATCATTACCTTGCGGCAAGGATCCTCTTGCACAGGGAAAGAAAAACTGAAGCCATGATACAAGTCATGAAACAAGCTTAAAATGCATACTCTCGTCTATAGCAAAGCAATGGAAAATAATTTGACAACTCTTTGCTTCCTATATTCGGCAAACCACGCCAAAGTACTAGAAGGCAGACCTTGGAATTTTGACATATCCTTAGTCGGCTAAGAGAACTCGACGAACTCACCCCCACATCATCAGTCAAATATAATAATAATTCTCTCTCTAGATTCACTTACAACATGCCTCTAACACACATGACTCTATCCATAGCGCAACAAATACAAAATGCGCTTAGGAAAATTCATGGTTCAAACAAACCTGGATGGCACTTTTATTGATTATTCTCTATGGATCCCAGTTAATACTAAGTGGGAATCCCCACTTTAGTTCCTAATAACACTTAAGGCAGAAAACCCATGCACCAATGGTACTCCAATTGTCCCCAAAAGAAGCAACCTCATGCGTTGAACCAGCATCGGAGAATGGCAAAGATGATCAGAATCTAACTGCTCTATTGCTTCTGTGAATTATATAAATAATAAACTTAATTGTCATGGTATTTCTTTTGATGTTGTAGGAAAATTCGGGGGCCTATCCACACGGAATAAAACCTCGAATATTATTGATATTTTTCTAATTGTTTTCTTTATATAAATTGCATAGTACATGAAACCAACTCCAACCAATAGAGATTCACTGGCTTCTATCGTGAGCTTGAAACAATAGCTCATAAATCATTTTGGGAAAAACAAAATTACTACTAAAAAAATTTAAAAAAAAAAACCTTGTGTTGGTTGTGCATGAGTGATTTTACTACAGTACTAACACAAGATGAATCTCACTAGGTCGGTGTGTGGTCTGGACCTCACAATACTGGTGAAAATAAACAAGAATATATAAAGAAAGCAATGATTATAGTCACTTTCAAAAAGTATCACTGGGATAAAAATATGAATATACTACCATTATTAAAGGGTTGGATTTGGGAAAACAATATATCAAGTCGACTTAATTAATATACCGAGTCGACTCATTGTCATCCATGAAAGATGCTACAGGCATCTCAAAACCAGCATTGTTTATTTTATTAATTTTTTTTCCTTTATCACAGCCCCCATTCCCATCCTCATCCCCCACCCAACGATTTTCATTACACATTTACACCCAGTCCCTCTTCTCCATTAATGTGAATTATCTCACCAATCTATATTTGCTATAGAACAATACAACCCTCCTTCCCCTAATCTTCCCCCAAAGAAAAGTAAAACAAACTATGTTTCCTCCAAGTGAAAAGGCTTGAAAACCTCATAAACTTCCTCCAAATTAAGAACGCCGGCCAACCACTTCAAATTTCACCTGCAAACACGTCCAATCATCCCTTGGGTCTAGACAACAATTTCTTTTAGTTGTTCATCGTCGGACTGAAGACATTCATGTAACAACTCAATGTAGAATTCCCGATCCTTATACAACATCGTGACGTTTGAACTAAGTGCATCTGTATTATCTCTCAAAACTGCGACAACTGCTTTTTCAACACCATCATCCCGGTCTTAGTCTTTCTCAACGTGCTCTATAAACTGAATGAAGTCAGGAGCATGTGGTAACAACAAATCCAACTTTGAATTCTAGAATCTTTGTTGTTAGGATTTGTCAGATTAGATAGGAATAAACATAGAAAAAGAGAGAGCCAACATAGGATTTCAAAAAGAACAATGAAACAATAAAATCCAAGACACAACTGCGACTAAACCTCTGTCATGCTGGCTAACACAATAACCAAGAGAAACCTCAACTGCTACTAATAGAAACCCCTACCACGTCGCCCAAAGCAAACCTTGCTTGAAGCCTAAATTGCCCTCGACAGGAGTCGATCGTTCAAATTGCCACTGACCGAAGTCGACTGCCCAAATTTTCGCCGACCGGAGTCGACTTCCCAATTTCATTATATCATCAACACACATCCAAGTGAGCAAGATAAATTACAACTTCGACCGGTGGAAACCTTCATCACGCCGCCCGAACCAAAGAAATTACGTCGGATACCTCCGTCGCTCAAATTAAGCGAAGATCAAAATTAATTGCATGTAAATCAATACATAAAACGGAACCAATGCCCAAAAAAAATCACATTCTTCCTTCTCTTTCCAGCACCCGACCCACACAAACCTTGCAATCAACCTTAATTTACTTGCCTTCCACATTAATCATAATTCACAAACAATTAACAATTAAAAGAAGCCCTAATTAGGCTGATGCATTGATTTCCTTTTAATTGTCAAAAACACATAGGCCCACAATAGTGGTGGAATCAGCCCGAAGGTCTAGTGGGGCAAAAGTATTTGTTATAAATATTCACATATATTATTTTCATTTTTGGTAAGGCAAAATACAAATATTTTTAAAATTTTATATAGTAAAAGAAGAAATTTAAGATTGCTGGTGGGTAGCTTCGCCCCTGGCCCACAACAAGCCCACAAGCAAAAGAGCTTAGGTTTTCTTTTTTCTTACCAAATCAGAAGCTACATGCGCTGATCACCAAACGAACAATAGCCAATGCTCAAATCAAATTGATTCGAAATGAAACTAATTGCACACAAATTCATCTGGCCAAGAAGCAACTCATTTCAATCCAAATTGATCAAATCGCATAAATCAAAGCAACAGCTTTTAAGCTTTAATCAAAATAAAGGCAACTCAATGACAACTATGTGTAGGGGCGAAAGCTTTTTTTCTTTTCTTTCTTAGTTTGTTTATTTCCAAACTTGGCTATGATACCGTGTTAGAATTTTTCAAATTAGATAGTAACAAATAGAGAGAAAAGAGAGAGCCAACTTGGAACGTCAATAGAACAACTGAACAATACAATCTCCAATTGGAACAATACAATCTACCCTCCTTTTCAAATAAAAAAACTAAAACTATTACTAAATATATTACTACCATATATCTAACACTTGAAAAATTCTAGAATAAGCTTCAAAAATGTTGCGCCTTAGTCGGTGAGGTTGATTTGTACAAAGGTTCACCTGGAAAGCTAATTAATTTCAACAACCGGACAAAGTTTTCCACCAATAACTGCAAGTATGCAACTTGCTAAAGAGTTGAAAAGGGGGAAGAGGAGTTCGGGCAGAAGAAGTGGAAATAAAGGAAAGAAGAAAGAAGAAACAAGAAAGAAGAAAATGAACGGAAATAAGACGTTCCATGTCAGCCCTGAGGCACGTGTCAACATTTAATTTGTGCTGAATTAAATGGTAGTGAACAAAGTTTTCTTATTTCCATTCAAACATGTTGGATGAAAATGCCCTTAAAAAAATGAGCTCCGTTAGTCACTTAATGGATACATTTCACATAATGAAAAAAATGTGCATTCTTAAAAGTTTGGTGGCCAAATTTAGGATTGTCAAAGTAAGGTGATAAAAAGGTGAACGTTATGAAAGTAAGATGACAAAAAATTGAATTCAGCCTTTACATAAAGTCAAAGAACCCAAATCCAGGCCTATAAGCTTATCAAATGTTACCTGCAAGTTGATATCAAAATGATTGGCCAGAAGGAACAGACCCATACTAGCTTAGATTATCTCCATGACATAAAGTGTTTTTATCCTAGGAACACACATAGTGTTATTGTTGTACACAAGATTCACCACTACATATTAAAAACAAAAAGAAAAAGAAAAATGGGACTATATGTCAATCAGGCTAGACATGATTAAGACTTTTAACCGGGTCGAATGTTCTTTCCTTATTCACATCCTAATTAGGAAATTAGGCTTAAATTTATATCTTCTGTCACCTTCTCCTTCAAAATGAATTGTTGAATTTTGATGAACTAACCCCATGTGGAGAATTAAGGCAAATTGACCTTATTTCGCGCTACCTATTTGTATTTTTTGATAAGCCCTTTCATTTATTTTTAGGAAAGCATTAGGTGCATCAATCTCAAATACACAAGGATATGTAAGAAGGGATTAAAAATCACTTATTATTCTTTTTGCTGACCTAGTAGGTGAAATAAGCAGAAACTATTGTAGCCTTGCTCTACATGTACGAGACAGCCTCATACCAAGAAATAAATTATGAAAAGAGTTCTATATATTTCAACAAAAATACCAAAGCCAACTCCAGGAAAGCAGTACAAGCAATACTGAAAGTGGATATAGTCCAATCTCCTGATAAGTTTATGGGTTTGCCAATAACCTTTGTATGATCAAAAAGATATCTTATCAATTCCATAAAGGGAAGGGTATGGAAATGACTAGAATGCTAGAGGGCTAAAAAAATGGTCCAATGAGGGAAAGAATTAACCATCCTAAAAGTAGTGGAGTAATTAATCTCAACCCCCCCCCCCCCCCCCTCCCCAACCCCCCTTTTAATGTCGTGTTTTAAGTTACCTGCCACTTTACACCTTAGTTAATAATTTGCACTCCATGACAACGATATTTTGGTGAGCAGCACAAAGGAAAAGTCCAAAATTCACTAGAAGAACTTGCTACGTTTGTGCGTCCCAAAAAACATGGTGGTGGTGGGGAAGGGGGAGGGGGGATGCGCAGAAGAGGGATGGGATTTAAAATGTGGAGGCTTTGATCACCTTAGTTATACTGGGAAAGCAAGTTTAGTGTCTCCTCACCAAACCCGACTCATTACTAGCAACCACACTCTAAGAGGATGTATACTTCCTCAAGACCTCATTTTTGGAAGCTCCAACGGGCACCCGACCTTCTTATGTATGGCGATACTGAAGGGCTACAAAGTGATATAGGAGCAATTAAAAAGGCAAGCGATGGTCTGCCCACAAGAATCTATAAAGACCCATGGCTTCCAATAAATGCCTGTTGAAATTAATTAAACCAAACTTGTATTTACTAATTAGTTAATTATAATTGTAGTAGGATTTGTTATTTGTCTATTTCCTATTTGGTTTAGTGTTTGTTTTGGGTAACCTAGTTGTTTTAGGAAATAGTTCTGAATCAGATTAATGGTAGGATTCAGGGATAGTTTAGCCAATAAATAGAGACATTGGGTGATCATTGTAATTACAGAGAAAAATACAAAGAGATACAAAGAAAAACCATAGAGATAGATACAGGAGAAACTGAATAGCCTTCAAGTGGATATATATTATTTTTATATCCTACAAGTGGTATCAAAGCCAGATTAAAAAGAAGGGCCATGAAAAATCTGGTTCAGTGAAAGGATCGCTGCCGAAAGCGATTCCGCTTTGTGCATAGAGGCTCCGCCGCCAGTTGGTGTTGATGCGGTTTCGTTCAGATCTAATTCATTCAGGTTGAATTGTTGCATCGTTGGTTTGCATGCAATTACCTTTTAATCACAGTTGCTGTGAGTTTGCGTCGGCGGAAGCTACTTGAGTTGTTTTGTTTAAGGCTTGACTTCCTTGATTTCTGTGCAATTAATTTGTGATCAAATCAAATTAATTCTTTTGGTGATCCAACGTTTCTAGTTGGGTGATTTCGGATTATACTTGTGTTTGTGATTGATTAATTTGGTCCTATACTTGTTTCCGTGTGTTAAAATTTTTGAATTATTGAAGTAGTTAAAGATGTATTCTTTACCTATCATTCATAAGTATCCTGCTTTTGTCTTTGATGGCAAAAATAATTATGAACTCTGGAGTAAACAAATGGAAGATTTCTTTAGAGTTATTGGAATCTGGCACGTGATTGAAACAGAATTTGCAGACAGCAAAGAATCCAAGATAAATCAATATCAGGAACAATTGGCTCTGTATTATTTAAGAACGAATGTTGAATTAGACGTATGCAGAAATTTAATGGATGTAAAGACAGCTAAGGAGTTTTGGAAAAAGTTAAAAGTTGTCAATCGAGAAAATGAAAACATTCAAAGAATGATACTGCAAGAGTTAAGGAGACAATTCGAGTTGATAGAGATGAAGTCTGATGAGGCAGTGCTTGAAGTTGATGGTGAAAGCTTGGAGAATGGATCTTCCAGCGACAATACAGAGAGCCAAATTATCTTTGAGCAAGAATTTGTCGAGGAGGATGAAGACATTAAAAGTGTTGATTTGGTCAAAGAAGAAGAAATTGTATGTGTATCAGAACAAGAGAGAGATATTGAAATTGATGATCACATAGATAAAAGTGATCATGGGAGTGTTGAAAACTCTATTGAACTGGAGCAGATCAACTGCAGTGAAGTCGACTCCTTATTTGGTGGAGAGTCCGATCAGGTTAAAAATGTGACAGTGGAGCCTTGGGTTTGCAAGGACATTGTTATATCTAAAAGCATTGATGGATTAGCAATGTCGATAGAAAGCTTTGTTCTGAAGATGAATGGGTAGATATCAATGAGTTCTTTGACCAGACTGAGAAATTTGATAAGGCTTTTTCAGAATACAAGTTTGTGTCCACATCTTATTTAAAAGTGATGTCTCAAGTTTGCGAGAATGTTTTTGGCATTTGCAAGGTTGATTACAAGGTTGATGAGCAGATGAATTCGGATGAAGAAGAATGGGTAGATATGAATAAATTCTTCGCTAAAGAGGGGTTTCCACAAAAGATCCATGGAACATACAAATGTGTCTCTACGATGAGTTTGAAAGTAGAGATGGAAAACTACTGCAAGTTGGTTTTGCATATTGTCTACACTGAGAAAGAAATGATGATGGAGATTCATGCACGTGATGGTGATGGACTTGCTTTGATTTAAGTTTAGTTTAAGGGAGGCTATGTTGGAATTAATTAAACCAAACTTGTATTTACTAATTAGTTAATTATAATTGTAGCAGGATTTGTTATTTGTCTATTTCCTATTTGGTTTAGTGTTTGTTTTGGGTAACCTAATTTTTTTAGGAAATAGTTCTGAATCAGATTAATGGTAGGATTCAGGAATAGTTTAGCCAATAAATAGAGGCATTAGGTGATCATTGTAATTACAGAGAAAAATACAAAGAGATCACAGAGAAAAAATACAAAGAGATACAAAGAAAACCACAGAGATAGATACAGGAGAAACTGAATAGCCTTTGGATTGTTTCTCTACCAAGCTTCGGCTTAGGTGCGCCGCACAGATTGTGTGCGTGTGGGTTTGTTTATTGTTCGTTATTACAAAGAAGTTATAGTCCGCTGTGCGTTAATCTCTTTATATTATTTTGGACATTTATTGTTGTTATATCCTACAATGCCTCATTCACAATTACATCAAAGAGGTGGATTGAGGAAGAAGATTCTCTTGTTGCTCGACTAAAACGGCTTAGCTTGAGATAATGTTACACTAACTCATCATAGAAAGATTCAGTAAGAATGATCCAATGGCAGCCCTCCATATCCAGCTCTCACTAACCCCTCATCAGGACATATGATTATGAATTGCGCTCTGAATGCTAGGTATACAGTTAAATATGGACATAATTCTATATTATATTTGCTTACTTCTCCTCTTGCAAGATCTCTAGCCTTAAGCAACAAGGCCCATTAGAAGTCTGGAAAAGAATTTGGAGCTCCCAAATCCCACCAAAGATTCAGCATTTTCTTTGGCGATTTTGCTAAGACATTCTTCATTCACTGCAAAACCTAGGGAAAATAAGAATATAGCAGAGTGTTACTTCCATCTTCGCTTCTTCCAAAACGCAGACCTCATGCAACTATTATGTATGTGTCCTTATGCAAGAGTGATATGGATCCATATATAGAAATTTATTCAGTTGAGTATGAATGATGGCATACATTTCTATTGAGTGTAATATCTTATTTATAACTAACTATCACACATATGATATGAAAAAATTAATTACAAGAATAACTTTAGGGATACAACATTAATACAAGGAGGGTTATATGGGGAGGATAATGGGATAAGACTTTGACTGATAAGGCTAACTTCATGGAACGACTTGGGGGGCTGACCTCGGCCTCACAGACTCTTATCTCTAATATGCCCCCGCAAGTTGGAGGTCCGTGAGGAGAGACCAATCTTGATCAGCAAGTCTTGAAATCTTGACCGAGGTAGTGGTTTGGAGAGTGCATCAGCTAGTTGGTCCGCCGAGGAGACATGTGTGACCCGTAAAGTGCCATTTTGAACTTGTTTATGGATAAAGTGAAAGTCAAGGGCCACATTCTTCATGCGTGAATGGAAGACAGGATTGGAGCAGAGGTTCGTTGCCCACACATTATCACAGTAGATGACCAGTTGTTGAGGGAGTGAGACTGCTAGTTCATTGAGGAGAGAGGTGATCTAGCTGAGCTCGGCTGCCATCGAGGCGACATACCGATATTCAGCTTCGGTTGAAGAGTGAGCAATGGTGCATTGTTTCTTCGAGCTCCACCAGATCGAGTTTCGATCAAGGTACACAATGTAAGCACTTATGGAGGTGAAGCCATCTTTGTTGCCCTTCCAGTCAGCATCAGAGTAGGCGTGAAGGCAAGAGGCGACTGGTGGAAGAGAAGGATGCCATGATCAACAGTGCCACAGAGATAGCGAAGGAGGCACTTGACCGCATTCCAATGGTGAGTGGTGGGACGATGTATGTATTGGGACAACTTGTGAACCACATAGGCAATGCCTGGTCGGGTGAGAGTAAGATATTGAAGACTCCCAACCACAGCTCGGAACTCAATGGGGTCAGGGAAGGCCTGACTAGCGTGAAGTGTTAGAGCAGGTGATGTGGCAAGGGGAGTGGCAACCGAACGAGCATCAGTCATCTTTGTTCATCAGAAATGTAGCGACACTGGGAGAGGAGTAGCCCACGAGGTTGAGGAGTGACCTCAATCACAAGGAAGTAGTATAGGGGGTCGAGGTCTTTAAGAGAGAAGCGGCGGGTAAGAGTAGAGATGAATGCCTGAACTTTGGCTGGATTGTTACCTGTAATGATGATATCATCCACATAGACAAGGAGTAGGA
Source organism: Leptodermis oblonga (assembly GCA_016801395.1). Taxonomy (NCBI): domain Eukaryota; kingdom Viridiplantae; phylum Streptophyta; class Magnoliopsida; order Gentianales; family Rubiaceae; genus Leptodermis; species Leptodermis oblonga. Next base: position 13,364,663 of record CM028755.1, on the reverse strand, counting down.
GGGTGGTACTATTGTCCTTGAAGATGAACAGAGAGGTGTCAGCAACGGAGTTCTTGAAGCGGGATGCAAGAAGGAAGTGGCGAAGTTCATTGTACCATGTCCGAGGAGCTTGCTTGAGCCCGTATATCGCTTTGCACAACATGCAAACATGGTGAGAGTGGTCGGCATCCACAAATCCTTACGGCTGAGCCATGTATACTGCCTTCGTAAGGGTGCCTTGGAGAAAGGCATTATTGACGTCAAGCTGGCGTAGGTTCCCTCCCTAGCTGATAGCAAGTGATAGAACCAGGCGAATGGTGGTTGGTTTGATCACTGGGCCGAACGTCCCATGATAGTCCACACCCGGCCATTGATGGAAGCATTTGGCTACCAAGCGAGCCTTGTACCTGTCAACAGAACCATCAGATAACCTTTTGAGATAGAAAATCCATTTGCACCCCTACAATATTCTGCTCAGCTGAAGGAGAGACCAGCTCCCAAGTCCCATTCCGAGCTAAAGCATCAAACTCCTTGGACATAGCTTGTCGCCAGTGGATATCTTTGAGAGCTTGGGTCACACAAGTGGGCTCAAGGTCGGGGACAAGCTGGGTCGAGAGGATCAGTTTACGGTTGGGTCTGTGAATGTTGTTTTGAGAGCGAGTGCTTATCGTGGAGGTGAGAACTAGAGGAGGTAGTAGTGCCAATGGGCGAGGGGGTGGTGATGAGGGGGTTGAGGGATGGGACGAGGCCGAGGGAGAGGCCGAGACCAAGGTGGAGGCTGAGTGGGAGGCCGAGGCTGAGATCGAGGCCGGGGACGAGGTCGGGGCTGGGGACGAGGTCGAGGCTGGGAACGAAGTCTAGACCGGGGACAAGTTCGAGGCTGGGGACGGGGTCGAGGCCTAGGGAGAGGCTGAGACTGAGGTCAAAGCCGAGGTTGCTGGGGGTCTGACAGCCGATGTGGTAGAATCGACTGACAAGGAGCCACTAGAACAACCTGCAGATGATGTGTATGTCGTTGGCAAGGGGGAAGGGATGGGAGCCAGGCAGCAGTAGTTGATTCCGTAGGACGGGCAAGGTGCCGATGAACTTTGGACATAGGAAACTCAGACTCAACAAAACGAACATGACGAGAGGAGAAGAGCCGCGGGGTACTGGGTCAAAGCACAGGTAAGCACTTTGAATGAGGTAGTAGCCCAAAAATACACAAGGGGTGGAGCAAGATGCGAGTTTGTGAGCGGAGTAAAGGCGAAGCCAAGGGTAGCATAGACAGCCAAAGGCTAGAAGTTTGTGGTAATTGGGTGGTGAACCGAAGAGTTTGTGGTAGGGAGAGATCATATTAAGGGTTGGTATTGGAAGACGATTGATGAGGTACACAGCAGTTGCAAAGGCATAGAACTGGAATTGGAGGGGGATGGAGGCTTTGGAGAGAAGAGAGAAACCAGTTTCAACAATGTGACGGTGTCGCCTTTCGGAGAACCCCTTGTGTTCCGGAGTGTGTGGTGGGGTGGTAAGGTGCGAGATGCCGTTTGTGGATAAGTAGTGTGCAAGACCAATGGTCTTAGAGAGGCCCATGTATTCTCCCACATTGTCTGAATATAGGCTGATTATTTTTCTGAAGAAGAAGTTTTTGACAAGAGCTTTGTAGCTAGGGAAAATAGTGGCGACGTCGGATTTGTGTTTGAGGGGGTACAGCCAAATGTAGTGGGCGAAGTGTTCCACAAAGATGACATAGTATTAACAGACTGGGTGGGGGAGGTCTAGACATCGGAATAAATAAGTTGGAGAGGAGATGTAGACACAAGTGATGAGACAGAAAATGGTAATTTGTGACTTTTATTGCTCAGACAGTCATGACAGTAAGTGGGGCTAGACTGAGCCCTATCTATATCTAGACCAAGTGATGTGTCTCTGAGTTGACTCAGATAGATGACCAAGGTGGTGATGTCATGTACTGGCCAAAGATTTCCTGCTGGTGCAGGCGGAGGGAGACTGGGACGAGGTCACAAACTGGGATTTGGAGTGGGGCATGGGCGAAGTGATGGTCGGCCATTCATACACACCATCTTTAGTTTGTCATTCCAGCAGCAGGGTTCCTGTCAGTATATCCTTCACACGAAAAGAAGATGGTAAGAATTCAATGGAAGTATTGTTGGTTTTGCAGAATTGAGATATGGAGATTAGATTTTGTTTTATGTTAGGAACAAAGAGAATATCATGTAAGTGAAAAGTGTGAGAGGAGGTGGGAAGGGAAGATGAGCCAGTTCTGGAGATATGGATCCCAGTACTATCACCAATCACGATGTTGTCCAACCCATCATACGGGGAGTGAAGAGAGAGGTTGCTGAGGTCCGATGTGACATGGTGGGATGCTCCACTGTCAAGAAGCCAGGTGAGAGTCTCGGCACCTGATGTCTGAGCAGCATAGACCTGTAGTGGCCTCTGGGGTCCAGGGGGTGAGGGGCGGGTTCCCCCTTGAGTGGTAACTGGGACGAGGTTGAAGAGGGGACATTGGGCAACTGAGTGACCCGGTGGTTTGCAGCCTTGACACTTGCCCAGATACCTGGAGGGCTTGGTGGCAGGATGAGGAGACTGGGTCGAAGCCGAGTGATGAGGACCGAGGTGGGAACTGCCATTGTTGGTTGGGCCGAGGTGTGGGCTACCACTACTGATGTCAAGGCATTGAGTGCCGAGGAGGGCCGGTGTGACGAGTCAAAGTTGCATTGACTGTGGTAGGGTGTGTGAATGAGGTAGCTGAAGACTGCTTCAAAGCTAGTTCGCGGTTGATGAGTTTCTCATGGAGTTCGTCGAATGAGATAGGGGTGTCCCGTCCATCGATGATGTCAGCTATGTGGTGATAGTCCTCATCGAGGCCCCTCAAGGTTGATTCGATGAGGTCCTTATAATCTAGAGGTTTTTCGAGTGCCTCGAGTTCATTGGATTTGCCTTTGATGAAGTGCATGAAATCCGAAATTGACTGGGCGCCTTTCTTCACGCGCTTGATCTGGTCTTTGATATGCTTGATGTGACCTCTAGTCGAGCGAGCGTATGTGTTGGCAAGTGTCTGCCATGCCGTACGAGATAAGGTGGAATTCTGGATGAGGGAAATTAGGTTGGATGAGATGAAACCAACAAGGGCGCCAAACAATAGTTTGTCTTGCCGGGTCCATGGCAAGAAGGCCGAGTTGGGTGTTTCACCAGCAGTTGTGCGACAAGGGCCAGTGGGCAGGGATGAGAGCCATCAATGTACTTATAGAGATCATAACCAATGAGGATGGCCTCAACTTGAAAGTTTCCATGCAATGTAATTGGTGGATGTGAGTTTTATGAGGTTGGTATGGGAGAGATTTATGAGGTGAAGGGATTCGGTTGAAGAGGGGTCATTGGGCAACTGTGTGGAACTGTTTTGGATGGGGATGTCAACGATCTGACAATCAGCGGCCATAGTAGAGATGACGGCAAAAAAAAAAGGAGAGGTATGGTGGGATAGGTTTAGGATCGAGGAGGCTCTGATACCATATAAAAATATATTCAGTTGAGTATAAATGATGGCATACCTTTCCATTGAGTTTAATCTCCTATTTATAGCTAACTATTACACATATGATATAAACAAATTAATTACAGGAATAATTTTAGGGATACAACATTAATACAAGGAGGATTGTATGGAGAGGATAATGGGATAAGAGTTTGACTGATAAAACTAACTTTAGAGGACGACCTAGGGGACGACCTAGAGGGCTAACATCGGCCTCACTGACTCTCATCTTTAATACCATATAGGACTTGACAACAAAATCCAGCAATACCACGAAGATTAGACGACTTTTTGTTAAAATATTTGCTAACGATGGCCAACAAACAAAACCTGGAACTAGCAGCATTCATACTATACCATCTGTGGTGGCAGCGAAACAAGAAGGTGCATGGAGAGGAAAAACGAAGAGCTAATCACAAGGTTGATGGCAGCTGGCAATAGTAAAGCGTAGAAAAGAAAGAAAGTTCGTACATTTTGATTTTCGTGGTGTTCTATGGAGGAAGAACACAAGATGGATGAGTATTTTGATTAAAGAGGAAAGTAGGAATACCTCTTTATTTTTCTAACAATTACAAATTTCGCAATATGTTCACAACATTTTATATAACAAATAGGTCTAAAAAATCCAATTTCATATTTTTGCATTTAGACTAAGGTATTGGTAATTTCATCAAATTTTATGCAAAATATGAGTTTTGGTTTTGAAAAAATAGTTTTATAATGTAAAAAGGGGCAAATGTGCATTTTTGCCACTAACGTTCTTCTCAAGGTCTAATTTTGCCACTAAAGTTTTTTTAGGTCCAAAAATGCCATCGACGTTTTTAAAAGGGTCCAACTTTGCGACTAATGTTTTTTAGGTCCAAAAATGCCACTGACTTTTTAAAAAGTTCCAATTTTGCCCCTGTATCTTTGTCTCCACCGACTTCTTCTTCTTCTGCGATCTTCTTCTTCTTCGATCTATCCAAAGTGCCTGAGGACAGGAGTATCGAGAAAGCAAATCACTTCTATAGCTAGCAGGAGCATCCACAGCACTCGACTCTTGTGAAATTTTCTTTGACTTAATTTTTAGTACAGTAAGCCTCGGTCTTTTAATCTCATTTAGCTCAACCGCATTATTTGCTCTGACAATCGAATTATTATCATTTGTTTGATATTTAGAATGTTATTCTCCCACTTTGACAATGTTTTCATCACTAGGAACTCCAGAAACACTTTCTGTTTACCCTGCTCATGAAAGGAAAATAGATTAGTCATTGAAGACTTTTATGCATCATTAAACTTGGAGATGGAACCAATTCTTGAACCAGCTGCATCGTCTAATTCACTGGCTTCGGGCACTTGCTTCTCCTTGTAAGGCTTAACCAACAACTTACATTTTTCAATTTCTGAAGCAGTAGAAAGGTTCCTGCATTCGCCGAAAATTGCAAAATTGCAGAACCTTTGTTCTGTAATTTCCGGCTTTGGATTCGCCGCAAGGTTCTGCAATTTCCAGTTTTGAAACCCAGCAATGAAACCCACTTGCTAGGTTTCACGAGTTTCATGAGCAGGGGTTTTCATATAGTGAAACCCAGCAAGTGGGTTTCATATCATGAAACCCATTGCTGGGTTTCTTGAGTTAAGAAGAAGAAGAAGTCGGTGGAGACAAAGATACAGGGGCAAAATTGAAACTTTTTAAAAAGTCAGTGGCATTTTTGTACATAAAAAAATATTAGTGGCAAAGTTTGACCCTTTTAAAAATGTCGGTGGCATTTTTGGACCTAAAAAAAATTTAGTGGCAAAATTAGACCTTCAGAAGAATGTTAGTGGCAAAATGCACATTTGCCCATGTAAAAAGTGTATTGAAAATGTAAAAAATTATATTATAAATGATAAAATTTGATTATAATATATTAAATTTACTATTGAAACCAAAACCAAAACTTAAAGAACAGGCCCATAATTGTCGAAAACTTTAGAAACGCATTTGTAATTTCACCAAAATTTGGAGGAAGTAATTGAAATTTGCGCCCTAAAAAAAACAATTAAAAGATGAGCCAAAACCGCGAGACATTTAAAATTGTGATGACGTCATATGTCATGGCTAGGGATTTACTAGGTCCACTTTACAATAGTAATAAAATATATAATCAGTAATTACCGTGGATTATGCATTTAATCTTGTATATAATCGTAATTATCCGTGTAACAATGAGACTGTTGGAGGGTTTTAGCCGTTTCTGCCTCTTCAGGGTTTTAGGGTTTCTTGCAATCCTACTCATACTCCTGATTTTTTTTTTTTTTTGTGCACATGCACGATCATATATATTTTCTGCGGCGGCTATACGTTGGGTACTGCATTTTGATTCTGGGTTTTCTCCCGTTTTATTAAGAAGGCTTTTTGAGTTTTGAAGCACAGACTGCTCTTTTTTTTTGCAAATTCCAGGTTTGTGAATTCTGGTTTTTACGTTTTCTATGAGAATTCAAATTCTTGTTTTGACTCAAATTGTAAAACTTGATCAGAGTTGTTCATCTGAATGCTTAAAATTTAAATTTGGAGGCCTATGATTTTTTTTTTTTTTTTTTAATGACATCAGGTTGTTGGATATCTTGATTGTGGTTGATTCTCAACTGTTCAATCTTCTTTCTATTCTGGTTTTTGTTCCTGTTGCTGTTGGGTTGTTTTCTTTTATTCCGGTTCTAATTGGATGATGGGTTTGGTCAGCATTTTGTTTGAAAGCATATATATGTGATGAATTTTTGTGTTTGAGCTCTACTTGTGTTCTGTTTAATCACATTGATCACTGATGAGTCTTTTTTTGCGTGATAAAAATTTTGAATCTTCATTGAGTATTTTTTGAAAGAAACAGCCCATCAGGTTGGACAGCCTTATGGTTGATTTTCAATTTTTCAAACTTCTTTTTTGTTCTGGCTTTTGTTTATGTTGTTATTAGATTGTTTTCTTTTATTCAGTTTCTAATTGGATGAAGAGTTTGATCAGCATTGAATTTTTGTGTTTGACCTCTACTTGTGTTCTGTTTAATCACATTGATTACTGATTAGTCTTTTTTTGCGTGATAAAACTTTTGAATCTTCATTGAGTATTTTATGAAAGAAACAGCCCATCAGGTTGTTGGATAGCTTGATTGTGGTTGATTCTCAACTTTAATCTTCTTTCTATTCTGGCTTTTGTTCCTGTTGCTGTTGTTGACTGTTTTCTTTTATCCCGGTTCTAATTGGATGATGGGCTTGGTCAGCATTTTGTTTGATTAGTCTTTTTTTGCGTGATTGAATCTTTTTTGTGAAAAGCAGCGAGAACAACAGAATGAGTTTCCCTGATCCTTATCCTCAACCTTTTATGCCAAGGCCCTATGTAGATGGTGATGTTGGTGGTGGTTGGCCTGTTCATCCATTGGATCACTCTGGTTTTCCAGTAAACCACCATGATCCAGTTATGTATTCTGAACAGGCACCCCCAATCAAGAAACCCAGAAATTCTGAAGATAACTCGCCAAGTTATGGACAGTTTATCCCACCAAGGATGAATCCCCCAACAAACCCTGCTGGAGCTAAAGGGACTAGTCATATCTTCTTCAAAACCAGGATGTGTGCAAAATTCTTGGAAGGAAGTTGCAAGAATGGGCCAAATTGCACGTTTGCCCATGGGATGGATGATTTGCGAGAGCCTCCACCAAATTGGCAAGACCTTGTTCGTGAGAAAGATGGGGGGATCAAGAGCTGGAATGATGATCAAAAGCTGATTCATAAGATGAAGCTTTGCAGGAAGTTTTACAATGGAGAAGAGTGTCCATATGGGCAAAATTGCAATTTCCTTCATGATCGGCCCAATCCAAATAATTTTCATTCCCTTGATGAATGGCCAAGGGCTAGGAATGACATCGAAATGCAGAGGGAGAGTGCTGTAATAAGCATTGGCACCAGGGGATCTGTCAATGGCAATGAGAATGACTATGATCGACTAGAGATGACTAAGGCTATGAATCCAAATTCTGATGTCTCAAAAGCTAAATCTGCATATTGGAAGACAAAGATATGTAGCAAATGGGAGATCACAGGTCACTGCCCTTTTGGAGAAAGATGCCACTTTGCTCATGGCCAGTGTGGTATGAAATGGAATGATTACTTTGTTTTGCATTGCCATATTTTCTTGTACCTATTTTATTTTTGCCTTCTCTAGTATGTATTCATGTTGAAATTTCTCTTGAAAGTGTTAACTTGTATCTTGAAGTGATTTTGGAGTTTCTTATGTTTGAATCATTGTAGATTGCATCAGTTTTTAGATTATGATGTTGCTTTTGTTCTGCAAGTGCTGCTTTTTCAACATTATTGCATCTTTGCCACTCCTTATACTAATCATGAATACTGGGGTTGTCTCCTAATTTTATCCATCTCTTTGGCAGAGTTACATGTGCCAAGTGCCCAAGTTGAAGCTGACTTTCGGGTTAATACTAATACTATCCAAATAAGTCCTGTTGCAGTTCCTGTAACTGATCCATCCCCTGGTGATGTGGATGTTGGTGCTCAGGTAAAAGATATGAGGGACAGCAAGAGCTTCTCCTGGTGGAAACCTAAGAAGAAGATCAATAAAATTTATGGTGATTGGATAGATGATCTGACGCCGCGTCATGGCTCTCCAATTGAAGTTGAGGATGGGTGAATCTTAGGTGTGCTGTTGTAGCCAGAACTGAAGCTTGTAACATTATGACTTCTAATTAGAAGTTTTCAAGATCACTTTTGTTCTTAGAGTTAATGTTCTCTGGGAATCTCAAAGAGTAAAGGACTAAAGTATACCATTGTCTTTCTTCTTTATACTTTCACCCTATTGGATCTTAAATTTTGTTAAAGATGCCCATTGGCACTATAGTATCCCTTTCTCCAAACAGATCATTTTGTATCTTTAGAACAGAATTTAAGGTGTAGCTATCAAAATAAAGTATTCTTTTGATGTTCTTTCAAGTTCAACCCTGACATATTTTTCTAGATACCTTATTGGTTTTGTGATTTAGTTTTGTGATTTAGAATCAAAACAAGGTATTCTTGTTGGGCTTTAAACCTAGAGTGCTTTGCATTTGAGTTGCCAATGTATTTTCCAACATAAAGAGCGTGACTAGTTCTCTATCGAGTAGGCGGTCAATAATTCTTGTTCGCATGGAGTGGCTTTGTTTTTCATGCAGAGGTATGTGGATGGCCTTTCTTCACACAATTTGTGTTCAAAGAAATCAACCTCTGGATAGCAGATTTTTGGGTTCTCCTGTATCACTGTATGTAGCATCTAAAATAGTTTTTTATGCAGTTCATATTACTAAATATCAGTAATGATTCTGCATTTGCAGTTATTTATTCCATATAATCAACTCTGCTTGTATGTTTTTTCCCTTCTCTTCCTTTTTCACCTCAAATTTGTGGTTAGCCGGGGGAAAAGCTTAGAAGAGGCTGTGAGAAGAGAAACATGGCAGCAATCAGGAATCTAAGTTGATGAAGTACTCTCAGTCATGGCCTGGTGATACAATTTAGTTGTAGAACTGACCAAAGATGATGACCGTGAGGTTTGTATGGTTTTTGTGTTCCTTTTCAGTTAAAGGAAAATGAATCTAATGATTACTTCTTTGCTCTCCCAGATCAAATTTATTTGGTGAATTTCAGTTCTCTCTTTTTTTGATTAATAGATGGTGATACTCAGCCTGGCCTTGTTGCTAAAAGCAAATGCACTAGAGGAGGTACGTTTCTAGCATTGTTCAATACCAAGTGAAGTTATTGCATAGCGGATGTTTTGGTAGAAATTTCTGGCTGTTTTAAAAGTTTGTTCTACATTATAGTAGTGTTCTTATTGTTTCTGATCTCTTGGCTCACTGTTTTATTCAGTTCATGGCTCTAAGAGACTGTCACAGATGTTTAGGAATGGTTGATTGCTTTGAAATGCTTAACTGATTGCTTTGTTCGATTTTTTATTTTTTATTTTTGACAAGTTTAAAATATGACATGTCATATTTGAATATAAATGAATTGATGTGCCATAACCGTACACGATGGCGAGATATAATCCATATAGCCGACCCCAGATAATGGGACAAAGGCTTAGTTGTCGTTGTTGTTGTATTTTTGACAACTGCAATTTGCTTGTTAATCAAAATATCAGGTATCTGCAATTTTATCTGCAACCAAATATGATAGCATTACACAACTCTAGAGAACACAACTGAAACATCTAACTCATTTAGGCTTATAAGCACCTATGCCCAAATTGATTCATATCATCACTATGACTTATTAAAAATAATACATGGTCAGATACAGAACTGTGTCATGCAGGAGATCTTCCTGTTTTTGCTCTTTTCATCCGGGTTGGGGCTGATACTCGGGTTCATGATGGGGATTTCTTCCCTTAAGGTTCCATTCAGCATGGTTAATTCTCTTAGTTGTTTGTTATAAAGTTCCATGGATTTATCCACAGGTTTTAGAAGTTTTTCCAGCATGGCCGCAGCATAATCCACGTCAGCATCAATGATATCTTCAAGGAAACTCAGCTTCTGCATTCTGTCATGGCTTCTAAGCGTTTCAAGGAATTTTTGTGTGGCCTCAGAATTCGACTAACAAAATTATAATTTGATAACTTGTCGACAGGAACATCCGGTCTAATGACTCTCTTGACTATGGGAGTGGCTGCAGTTCCTGGAGGTGGAGAAGTCAATTTTCCTTTGTTCCCATTGCATTTCATGTATCCATATTCATCTGACCAGAAGAGGACCATATGGATGTTAATGTCCCATTCTCTCATGATCCAAGATTTGCCAATCCTGATACTCATGACTATTGATTTAGAAGCCTGCTAGAATTTGTCTATGATTGCTGGTTTTTGGTCCTTGAAAGCTGCATCCGGAACTTTGAAAATGCAGAACTTTCAAGCCTGAACTTTTTATCTCCAGGAAAATTGTCCCGGAAGTCCTACAGCTAAGGCGATTTAAAGTTCTTTAATTGAGGGCTATGCGAAATCTCATGCCAATTCTTATAGTTCCAGGAACTTGAGAACACCGACAGTCATAGGTATATTAGCTCAAATTTTAACGGAAATGTTATTTGCAATAACACTTTTACTATTCACAGGAACATTTTCCTGTGAAAAGTCTAGAATACCCTTTAGGCTTAAAAAAAATTTTTAAAAACCAAAGACTTTATAAATACTCCTGCAAAGAAAAGGGAAGCAGAAAAAAATTCCCTCAAAGTTCTCTGCTCTGTGGAAAAAAAGGGAAACACAAAATCGGCCAAATTGAATAAAAGTCCAGACGAATCGAATTGTCAAAGGTGAGTGCCTAAAATTCATATTTGTTTCGTTCATGTTTTGTTCGTTGTTTTGATTAATTTCTTTATAATTTGTCCGGGTTTGTTAATTTTTTGCTCGAATTTGTTATTTTTTTGCCGGGATCTGCGATTATCTAGCAGTTTTTGGCCGGATCTGTAAAATTTCGGCCGAAGAGAAGGCCTCTTCGGATCGGAATTTCAAGGAAATCCCGCCGATGACCGGCGGGATTTCCAGCCAAAATTCCGCCGGAGACCGGTGGGATTTAATTTGACAATCCCACCACGGCGGTATTCTGGAGGAAGGTATTTTCCTCCATAACACTGACGTTCTCCGGTGGTGTTATGAGGGAAAAATACCGCCTGGAGAGGGGCGGTATTTTGGGGGAAAAATACCTCCTGGGCGGTTTCCCCCAAAATACCGCCGGCCTATTCCGGCTGGCTTACCGGCGGCGGTTATTTTTCGGCGGACGACAGTATTTTTTCCAGTATTTTTCACCCGAAATGGCCGAGATTTGCACAATATTTTAAATTTTTACGCTTTAATTGTGTTCTTGTTCCTTATATATTATCAATTATTTTTCGTATTGATAATTGAGTCTTTATATTATTGATGATGGCAGAAACATTTAAATAATTGAAATTAAAATTATCTAGAACCAAAAAGGATGGCAATTTGCAAATTGTTGAAGACAATGAGGCAACAAACTCCTCCTCTGAGGAAATAGTTGGCCAAATGCCTCCCACTGCATCCGAGCGCCAGAGAAGGGTGCTAGGAAGAGCGCAAAGTTCTTCTCGGTTTTCAAATGCGGCGGCGGCAGATAACATTGATTATGGTGATACTGAATTTGCACTGCAATACCTTGGAGATGCGGAGGAGGAGGAAGCTAGGGAACATGCTGAACGAGTTGAGAGGGAAATGTCTCAGTCGCAGGGGTACATGGAATGTAATTCGGGGTGGATGGAGGATGAAAACGAATGGGCAAATGCACCCAACCAACCAAGGAGGAGTGAAAAAGGCTTAATGATCTCCTCACATAGGTCAGTGTCAGGGTCCAGGTCTGGGAGGGATGCTGGGTGGAAGGCATACCGGCCTCTAGATAGTCCGATTGACGGTGGACCTTCAGATCTAGAGTTGTTACGGAGTTTTAAAGATCATGTTGCCTACTACATATGGCATCGACAGGTATCTTATTATGCTTTATTACTTATTGTGAAATATTTTTTATTTATTGTGTAGATTTATGCTTAATAACTTGGTGTCTAAACTGTGTTAATTTATTTATTAAATTACGTAGCAACGTGATATATTGAGGTACCATAATGAGCACAAGCGGCTGCAGATGTGGGATTTAACCGAAGGGAAAATAAAAAGTATATGTAACAGTACAGGTTGGCACATTTGGTATGGTGCATGTATCCATAGTTAACTCTGTACTCCTCAGTGCCTTTATTGAGAGATGACATTCAGAGACTAATTCATTCCACATGCCTTTCACTCTCCACCATGTGGCCTACATATTGGGAATTTTGATTGTCGGATATCCCATTGGTTGAAAAATTAAGCCGGCAGAAATGAAGGAACTGCTTTTAGAAATGCTGGAGATAGAGTCAGACCAGCTCGCGGAGCGAGTTTTGCAAGTGTGAAAAGTCCCTCCTTCGCGACCATGGTATCAGTGGACAGGTGGACTCTGCTAATTCTGCCGCAGGATATTTGTTATGGTTAGTTGGAAACACCCTTTTCGTGGATAAGAAAAAAACCCACGTTATTAGGCATTTCCTGCCTTTCCTCCGCGATGTGGATAGCGTAAGCGGGCTTGCTTGGGGGCAGCTTGCTTGGCGAACATTTATCACAATCTTGGTAGGGCCTTTCGAGCGGACGGTGCCCAGTTAGGCGAGTGTCTGACATTATTGCAGGTTTGTAGGAATCATTTATAAATTATTTCAATACTCCATACTGATTCATTAAAATCACTAAATTTGTTTTTCTTATGCTTAATAGACATGGATATACCAGTACTTTCCCACGTTTAGTCCTCCAAAGATGAGATCCTCGGATGTCAACTCGCCTACTACAACGAAGTGGCACATCTGAACTGGAAGGAAGCTGGAGCCTAAACGGGATTTGGTGGCATACCGACGCGCACTAGATGGATTGAAATCTGATGAAGTAATATTTCTATATCATTTAAATGTCATAAGGTTTATTAGTGTAATATCCGAATTGGTCGATTAACCACTGACACTGTACATCCAATAACACTGTACAGGGGTCTTATTTATTGCCCTGCGATCATAGAGCCCTATATGCCTGATCGGTTCTTGCGACAATTTGGATACGCGCAGTCGATCCCTCATAGAGTTTTAGAGCCAAAGAACTGTTACAGAGGCCCTGAAATTCTAAAGTGTTCGTGCATGTACGATCCGGATTATATGGCATGGCAAATGTACAAGAGTAAGTTGTTAAAGGGTTTGCAGAGGGCTCAATGGGCCGATCAGTCGTGCCCTGAGTACCTCGAATACTTCTAGACGCGATCGCACGTTTGTGTTAGTCCCGACGACACGGAAGTGGAAGAGACACCGAACCTCAAACAGCTATCAGCGGTTGCGGTAAGTACATGTGATTGATGCTTATTTCTGTTCATTAGTTATATTTTTTTATGTCAATGTTTATTTACTATACTTTGATTTTTCTTCCAAATGTGGCGTTTGCAATATATAGCAAGTAAAATGTATCTAGCTCATCCCTGTATAAGGCATTCCGTCCCTAGTGACGTGAGGGAGAGGGCCATAATGAGGTAGCTATCCATTTGGAGGATTTGATGCCGGCACTAGAATAACTTGCGGCAAAGTCACCTAGGCTATATTATTGACTCTTTTTTTGAATAATATTATGAAAAAGTACTGAATAACCATTTGTAAATTATTGAGATGTAGTATATTCGCTTTTTGATACAGTGTATAAAGTAATATATCAATCGAGATGCTATCTATGTATTGTGTGTGTGTTCAGTAATGTTAAAAATAATTACATATGAAACTTAAAAATAAGATACTTATATTGGGAACGTAAAAGCAAAAGTAAATTGCATTCAACGTGAAATCAGTCGATAAGAAAAAAATCTAATACTAATACTAATACTCAACAGTAGATTTATTCCTAAAAGTATCAAATCGGGGTTGCAAATGAGATTTCCAACTCTGCATTTGTTCTGAGGCCCTGTGTCTCCACGTTTGATAGACTAAGGGTAGCATGACCTCTCCTGTCGTTAACAAAGCAATGAAATAATTTTGTCTTACAAGCCCCATATTGATGAAACTGCTCGGAATAGTAGTCAGTATCTCAATACGTATCGTGGTATCCTACGATACTACGATTCGGGAATGGATAATCGATACAGTATCCCATAGGATCCTTTTATACGTAGTATCCTATGGGATGTTTAGGATCCTACAAAGGATCGTAGGATCATAATGGACATACTGTTTTTTTTAAATATCCATTATAAATCTAAGGTTCAATATATTTTTTTACACAATCATTTCATGTCTTTGTTCGTAGTCTAGTGGTTGGTTAAGTAACCCTTAGTTTATTGAACTAGAATTCAAAAACCTACTAGGTTGTACAACTACAGTCTCAAAGTACTACGTTATAATTTATTATTACTTTTTTGCATATAGATCCAATTTATAGGTTTTCTAATATTGTAATTATGATATATACAAGTAATATGAGCTTGTATGATCAATTTTACCCATTTTTGGTGGGTCTTACGATTCTACGATACGATCTTATCGATCATGCATGGGATCCCGATCCTACTCTCCAAAACGATCATGTGTGGTATCCCGATACTGACTACCTCGGATCATTACTTGTTGTCACTGAAGCGGAAGGAAAGTATTACTCTATTGGGCATATAATATAACAACTTTTTGGTACTTCGTGGTAACAAGTAATCCAAAAAGATGATAATCAAATTAAAATTCATCCATGGTCAGAACTACATAACAGTCTACCACCCTGCATGCTAATTCGTAATCGACTGGCCCAAGAACATTGCGCCAAAAAGTAGCTTCATCGTGTAGTTCTTGGTGCAGTTCTATGCGCACTTGGGACCAATACTCCTCATCTGCATTGTGAACGAAATAGAAAATTACTCTAGAACAACAATGTCCATCGGCCACTACATTAACATGGTAGGTAATGTAGTCGAACACGAACTGCTTCATAAATATGGGAAGGTCGAAAGGGCATTCAGAACAGTGGGACCTCATTACCCTTCTTCTCCTCTGCCCGCCTGTGGATCTCCGACATGCGATTGTAAAACATATTAAATTTAGTATATTGATATGTAATTAACCACAATGATCTGTACATGAAAAGTAATATTTGTATCTCGTTGTATTGCATTCCTTTCGGCATGCTCGTACCCAGATAGATCTCAATGGGTTGGATTGTGTCTCGGCCGTCCCTTGTGTGGCCTACTTACCGGCTCAGCTAGATCAACAGTTTTCGGATACAGCGTTGCAAGCACGGCACCCATCACCCTGTATATCTCAGCGCTTGGACGCGTAATTACATCAACAAACATTTCATGCAGTAGCCCTTCAGCGCTTTGCCTCGCCTCCTCATGTTCCGGAATATCATTATCTCCCAAATACAGCGTCTTCCAAATGCATGCACATCGACAGGATCAATTGGAAGGTATGCTCGCACCAACTGTTGCATCTCACATACACAAGGCAGCCCGCAACTAGTTCGGAGTTCGCAACCACACAACGCACCATCTTCCCCGATAAGGCCAATTCTTTTTGTATATTCTTCTTCTACCATTGTAATACCAGCGAAAGACAATATACCGTTCAACTTACTATACAGTAAGTAGTCGCTCTTCCGGTATGTTTTGCTCCTAGAAGACTCCATTGCAGTCCGAATTTTATGAAAGTGCTCCTCTATCATAATATTAATTCCTTGAAAAATACCTGGAAATGCTTTTCTATCCGTCCCAACTGCCTTCTTCAACTGTGCATGTGCACTCTCAATCCTGAAAGCCAATTAACATTGAAAATCAAATTTTCACATAAAATATTATATAAAGTATCATGTAATTATACAGTTTACAAACTATAAATAAAAGCTATAAGTAACTTACATGTTCGTTGTGCGCCCTCCGTAATGATTTATATTTTTCGTCCAACATGACACAAACTTGTCCGAATGCAGATCCAATCATGTTTTTTTCAAGTATGGAATCACATTTCTGAATTTAGATTTATTTCCATATTTAGTCTCAATAAAATCCACAGCATCCGGGAACTGTTCATATGTCAAGGCTTTCACCACTTGCCCCCAACGATATAGAAACACATCCATTGTAGTTTTGTCGTTCCCAGCCTCTACTACATGTTTCTTTACATCCATTTCAATGTGTCTCCTGCACTATAGTTGGCTAGCATGTGGAAATACTATTTGTACAGCGTTCATTAAAACAGTCTCTCGACTAGTCATGACAACATGTAGGTATTTATTGCCATTGAATAAATTCCTCAATTGAGTCATGACCCATAAATAGCTCGGGAAAGTCTCATCCATCATGAAAACGAAAGCAATATGAATATACTGAGATGTGGGTACATGAGCCACTATCTGGAGTAGATGCATGTTATACATGTTTGTCTTATACGTCTTATCCATAAACAAAACGTACGAAAACAAACCAAGTAGACAAGGCGCCTTCTTGTATGCAAAGAAGACGTGCCCAACTGCATTACTCTCATCTTCAACTGCGTGCGCATATAAGTATTCGTGATCATGCAAAAATTTGAAGAAATACTGTATGTTAGTCGAATTTTCCCTCGCCTCCCTTCTACCTTTTGCTGATTCATTGTACATCTGTCTTATGTGGCTAACATTTTACGGATTATCCGCTCGCAACTGGGCCAATATATGCTTCGGCCGGATGTTAACACTTGACATTTCTGCAATTTTCTTCTTCTCTGATTCTGTTAACCGTGAAGACACTGAATGCCAATTTCGAACTTCTTGTAGTTCATGATTGTGCTTACCGTTTATGACCTCTAAATTCCAATTTTCCCCAATAATTTCTCATCCCATAAGGTGAATGGACATTTTGTCAACTTGCTGCTTGTATTGTTCCGTCTGCTTTTCCCTTCAGGTAGGGGTGGCTTGTCTCTATCTTGTCCTGATCTATCGCACCCTATCTCAACTCGCCCTTTTCTCCCTCTTGTAAGGAAAAACCCCAATATTTTGGAAGATGATGTAATTTTTGTAGTCATATTATTTTCAGCTGCTCTAACTTTAACTCTTACAAGCAAATCTTCCCTACTTTTGAACTCTTCGTCCGTCTGAAATACATTCTTGTGATCAGCAAATATGTCATCCCTCTCAATCCGGATATCCTATTAATACAAAAAGATGGGTCAGCGTCCTTAAACCCTAAAATTTAGCTGGAATCATTAAATTTTGGAATAATCTCGTCTCCGAGAGGTGAGATTGTGACAAATTTTCGCTATGCATAGGGGGGAGGGAGATTTCAAAAATCTTGTCCATTTTGGGCAGAAAATCGGGAAACAACCCGCCTTCCGCCGAAAAAGCCGGCATCCGGGGGTTTTTTTTGGGCAGAAATACCGCTGGTGGCAGGCGGTATTTCTACCGGCGGTATTTTCCAGGGAAAATACCTCGCAAATACCACCTGTTTCCTGCGGTATTTGCAGGACAAATACCGCCTGGGTGGTATTTTTTCGGTTAAATACTGCCCCTCTCCTGGTGGTATTTTCGGTCAAAACACCGCCCTCCCCCGGCGGTGTTCTCCATATCCCGCCACATGATGGAAATCCCTCCGTCCTGTGGTGGAATTTCATATGGAAATTCTGCCGGACCTTCAGAATTTCATTCAAATTCCGGCCAAGGAGACGAAATTTTACAGACCCGGCCAAAATCGGCGTGATAATCGCAGACAGGGAATTTCTTTTTTAAAACAAACACATTACACGTTAAAAAAAGTATTGCGTGTTTACTTACAGTGTAATATGGATCGTCCTCTTGTCTATCGGCCTTTTTGAATACACGTGTGAGTGAAAAATAAAATACTGTAAATGGAAAAGAAGAAGCAGGAATGTTGAGAAGTTGAAAGAAACTCTCCTGCAACCTTTATAGTGTGAAAATGAAGGGGTTTTTTTTTTATTTTTTACCTAAAGGGCAAATTAGACTTTTTACAAGAAAATGTTCCTATAAATAGTAAATTTGTTCCTGCAAATAGTATGCCCCAATTTTTATCATGGAAATTGCAAAAAGATTCAATTTTTAGTGAAAGGCAAGCTCAAACACACCTTCAGGAAAAAAGAAAAAAAATAGAGCACCCAGTATGACAGAAAATTCAAGTGCATGACTTTTGACTCGAGTTTGTGAGGCTGCAGCTGAATGAACGAACACATGTTGGGCAGCCGATAGCGACAGAATGAATGAGCAGATCTTGCAAACATGAGTTGGGGACTAAATATTTTTTTGAGTTTGGGTTTTGTATTTTTTGGAATTGATTTCAATTGATGGAAATTTTGTGATTGAATTTTGTTTAGTTTTGTTTAATTCATTTCTGAATTTTTTAAACACAAGGAAGGAGATGATGAATAGGATTTTGGTGTATAGTAGGTTTTTGGACAAAATTGCCCCTAAAATGTGGCATGTGAATGACACATGATGTCATTTCCGTTAACTCAAACGGAGCATATAGACGGAGTGACCTTTTTGGTATGTTTTTGAAAGTATAGTAATATTTGTGGGGAAAAAAAAGTTTAGTGACCAAATAGAAGATTCTGAAAAAGTAAGATGATATTTTTAGCAGTTCACTCTATGGAAATTAAGTAATAAGAATATATAAAATAAAATAAATTTTGAAATTTTTTAAAAGGAAAAAAAAATGGAAAACAGTTTTTAAGCTTTAATTAATTTAAAGTAAGAAAGAGAAAAATTAAATTTATAAAAATTTAAAGGGAACTCAAAGATACAAAAAAATGTTTATCTTGGCATATTAATTTTATTAAGGGTAAATATGTCAACTGCATCAATGAAAAACATGGCATTTTGTTCGTAAGGGTAAATTTATCATTTTATTACAAAAGTTAAGAAATTTCTACCATTACAGATTTCGGAAAAGCATAGGGGGTCATCAATAACTTTCGTATACTACAAGGGAAGTTTTGTGTAATTTGCCCTAAAGAAATTGAGTACCATTGACCTGTAATAAGATATTAGGAATCTTCTTGGATATCGGAATGACCTTTCCTGATGTCGAAAATGGCTTTACAAATGTGTGGCTATCCTCCATGTGTCAATCCGATGCTCAAGTTAGTATTTTGAATATACCAAGAAGTATAATTGAGAAATAACTCCAAACTTATTTAGAGTAAAAGTGCAAGTAAAATTGCATACCTTTCCTAAACTGTCTTTCGCCATACTTATAATCTTTCCTTTTTTATCCAACCATTGGGAATAATTTAGTAACTGCTATCCAGCTGTATTGTTTCCCCAATTTTGGCTGAGCCTTAACTCCTTTGTAACCGTCGCCCAACATTTATTGTGGTAATGACTAGCCTCCTTTTTTTAGAGTATTTCCTTCCTGACTTCTTTCAAACACAATTACCACATTAACTCACGCTAGATATCATCAAGCGTCATTTTCATTCCTTTAAACCGATATTCACTCTTATGCCGATATCCATTATATAATGCTTCACTTAAGCCGATACCCCCTTTTTATCTCAATAACCACTATATATGATGTTTATGGGAAATAATCTTCTTGGGCCGAGCCCAATCCTAAAACTCATTTTCAGACACACCAATGTGCAATGTACTTTAAATCGATGGGCAATGTATATTAAATCGATGTGGTCCTCTAAACAAATCAAGCATTGCTAGCCAATAGATTTTACCATTGAGATAAGGGCTAATTTGGTTGGAGCCGGATTTCACGATTATTGCGGGTGGTTTAACAGAAAATTGCCATGAATTAGAACTAGTCCCCAGAGTAATAACTTCAGCGAATATATTTTAATGCCTTTTCCTCGGCCCATGATGCAAACCTATGTATTTTTTCAGTGGTGGAGTCATATCCTATTGTGTATTTAGAATATACATTGAACTCAAATGTACTTACTGGGAGTTGCAAAATCTCACAATTGGTGATGTCCAGAATCAGGATGAGATAGCCACGATGCAGACACACCTAGTCATTTTCTCTCAATCTATTCTAGTTTTTCTAACATAGTATCAGAGTCTAACCTGAGGCTTTTGTGAAGAGTTCCTCCACCGGAAGCCGACACTCGCAATGCCCTTTTTTGTGTGTTTTTCCAGTGGGTACTCTTTTGTTGCTCATTTCGTACATAGTGCTCTGATTGGAAAATTGAGAGCAATTCCATGCTTCTTGTTCTGAGGCGCACCTTCAGCTGTTCTCATGTCAGAATTCCGCTGCCGCACGCGCCACCAATAGTAGATGAACATTTGTCTCTCTGGTGAACTTCGAATGCATATCTAGTCTAATTATGTGGTCCAATTTTTTCCTTCTCGACCACGGTTCTTCTCCTATTGGATTTCTCTAGATCCTCACACTGTTAGTTTTCTCCGCCGCCGCCTAAATTTCTCAGGAACTGTTGTCGGAATTCCTTTAGTTCCTGAGATCCTTTCATCCTTATTTGCTCAACTGTATTCATTCCATTTGTATGCTTTTGGGTGTTTTTCTTTTGGTGCCTTAAGTCACTACCTTTGTTTTCTTAACTCTTTTAAATATGGATACATTATCTTATCCCAATGGAGTTATTAAAATGCAATCTGTGTTACCTACCTTTCCCACTTTTTTAGCTGTTAAAGTGTGGTTTTGTGGTAAATGTGTGTTGTCGTTTTTGACCAATCTTCCACCTTCAAATTTATCTCAATCTGATTGCCGGCGATGAGATTGAATGGATGTTGAGCTTCTTGGTTTTCTATGGCAATCAATTGATATAACTTTTATGCATTTTTTTTCAAACTTGTGAGACATGCCATCAAGTTTGGACCCTTGCACAAAAAATGTTTACAAGTGATACTACTCATATATATGATGTTGCCACTCAATTGAACACTCTTCAGTTAGATGATTATGGTATTCCAGGCCTATTTGCTAAGGTTTGAGTGTTGCTAGCAGAATTTAATCATATATTTTCACTGTCATCTGATATCAAAAATATGCACACTCAGCGTGAACACATGGTACTTGTTCACACTCTCCATGCCCCCCCCCCCCCCCCCCCCCCCCTATTTATGCGCCTGTTAGAGCATAGATGTTTAGTGGTACTAGTCTCCCATTTCTATCTGACTCATTCAGGGGTGCCATGCGTGCCACTTCAGCTTATAATTGTCTCCACTCCTGGACTTCAACCAATAGCTCTTGTTTCATCTTAGGATTCATCGCTAGCTTATGAGATTCATCTGTCTAACTCTGAAGTTGAGCAAAATGCTCATCTCATAGAGTTACTCTGGTGGTCGAGGTTCTCGTGGACGCAGACGTGGTGATACTAGTAAATGTCCTCATTGTTCACATTGTAATCAGTTCGGGCATCTACGTGAACATGTTTTGCACTTCATGGTCGGCCCCCTTAAATTGCATATCTTGGACAGAAATCAGACAATGGACTACATAGGGATGAAAAATTCAAGTTTGGGGACTAAATATGAACAATATCAGGTTCGGGGATAAAAGTGTAACAAAAACCCAAGTTTAGAGACCAATTTATTAACTCTTTATTTAACAAATAAACGAATCTGAACAGTATTCTAGACTCGATTATAAAGATAAGAATTTCAACACTCCAAATCTCGGGTCAATTTTGAATAGTTCACGGAGTTTTTATAATTTTCAGAACCACAATAACTAATTTATAGTTTGACAAAAATTCTAGGAGGTAACCGTAATTCGCCCCTTCACTTTTCGATTGGATACACTTTTCCTCTATCCAAACGTTCCCAGAACCCAATGTAAAATCTGTCACACTAACTCCCAAAACCCGCCTGAAAAGCCACACCGACAGACATTCAGGATTTCACACACCTCACCTGAGACTGAGTGTTTCCGGTGAGACGGAGCTGAACTAGATGGCTC
This sequence comes from Leptodermis oblonga, assembly GCA_016801395.1. NCBI lineage: Eukaryota > Viridiplantae > Streptophyta > Magnoliopsida > Gentianales > Rubiaceae > Leptodermis > Leptodermis oblonga. The sequence continues at coordinate 13,342,700 of CM028755.1, read as the reverse complement.
CGTCGTCCACTCCGTCGTCGAAGGGAGGGGTCATATCTCTCCCTGTCCTAGTTCTCTCCGTCGCCGCCGCCGCCACTTTCCTGTTCTTCCTCGTATCTCCCTTTTCTTCCTCCCCTTCTCTCTGCTCCTGCCCCGCCACCACCCCTCCTTCCTCCTCCTCCACCAACTCCGCCTCCAGTTATTCCACAACTAAGCAAGCTGGGTCGTCAGAGCAGATCTCTACCTCAAAGGACGATATTGATTGGGTGAAGACTCAGATCGAAGCTAATGGACTCCACATGGCTGACAATGTCCTCCGTAAAGGCATTAATCCTCGAACCCGTGAACAACAGCTCCAAGATCTCCTTCAGTATGTACCCGTTTTCCCCTTTTTGCTCTTTTGTTTGTTGCCGCATTGTTCATTTTGTGTTCCTGTGTAGGCGTAATTGAATTAGGAATCTATCTATGGTTTGTGTTTTGCTGTGTTTGAAGTATATTTGATTGAATTTTTCAGCTTGCTTGAAATATGTAGACGATACCTCATGAAACTATTTTGTGGTTTTAAGTTTAAGGATTACAACTGTTTTGGGATTTGCAATCTAATTCTATGTATGTAGCTAATAGGAATTTAAACTTGAAGAACTGATTGAGAATGGCCTCTTTTGCTATAGCATTTATATTGAAAATTTGTAACTTGGAGTTTGAGCGTGTTGCCTTGCACTGGATTTCGGATCGTGTAGCAAGTGGGGGCTATGCATCAAACACGAAAGAGTGAAGTAAATCTAAGCAGGCAATGAAATGAAGGGCGAATATACTGATTTTGAACTTAGGGGAAAGGACTTGTACTTAGGTGATATTATATTAATCTAAAGGATGCATAAGAGTTAATGAGTGAGGATGCTGTATCTCAAATTCTTTTTTTTTTTCTTCTTTGGGGTATGTTAATGATAGCTTTTTTCTGCTAGACATTCTAGCATCGTCATCTTCAGCTTTTGAAGCTTTTTGTACTACAAATTATCTGATAACTTTCTCACTCTCATCCTTCCTGTTATTTTTGTTTCTCACTCCATCTTCACACCGTCCATTGCCTAATCTATACCACCTGTCTTCTGCAGTTTGCTGAAATATAGGCTGATAGGTTTGAAGCACTGTTCCATACCTAGCATGCAGGTATGTGATGAACAGAACATTGATGGTGATCACATAGTAAGGATATAGGAGTAGGTATTGTTCACTGGTCTTGGTATTTGTTGCTCATTTGTTATGATTTTGGATCAAATAGGAACTGAAGTTGGCTTCTTATAAGTACTTGTACCATGTTAGATGATTGATTTTCTAGTCGCCTTATGTACAGAATATTGATGTTTTCCCATAGTTTGACGTTGGGGGAAAAAAGACCATAGTTATTCATCAGGGCTTGTTTTATGATTTTGAGATTCCCTAGGAACTGAAGTTAGAGTCCTGGCATTATATGAATCAAGCTAGAGATCGGAGCTTAGTGATTATGTTCGTGGTGCCTTTGGTGTTGTTGCCATGAAAATAAACTTCTTGTACTTGCTTTGATGAAGTTGGTGCTAGTTTCAAGAAGTCTGCCACTCTCCTATTTTGCCTTTCCTTTAGATAGTGACTGACATTTTAGCATGCATTTGATGGTTTATTTGTGCCAGTTCAAATACAGTCTTGAAAATTATATTATAGGATACAAAAACACACAAAAGTGCCTTGGTTAAGTAATGCTGTTTATGGTACTACCATACATAATTGTATTGATATTCAAAATTATTTCTTTGTTCTGAAAGCAAAGAGTAGAATCAACTCTCTATTTGCTCATCACAGAATATTATACCCCTTCATTCTTGTCCTCGCTACAGAATTGAAGATCTTGTTTCTTATTTATCTTTTCATTTTTCTTTCCTAATTATTGATGAAGGGCTGTAAAATTAGCATGCGTTGGCTATTTAATGTTATTTTGAGGTTATTTCTATGAATGACTGAACTATTCTTTCCTATGTCTAGGTACAAGGGTATTTCACATTATGTAGGAGAAGAAGGGGAAAACCACACTGCTCTGCCATGTCCTGGTGAGCTCCTTGTAGAACAACACCACAGCAACTATGGGGAGCCTTGGGCTGGGGGCCGAGATGTATTTGAATTCTTAGCAGACTCAAGCCGCCTTACTCCTGATTCTCGTGTTCTTGAGATTGGATGTGGAACACTGCGCGTTGGCTTGCACTTTATCCGCTATTTGAATACTGAGCATTTTCATTGCTTGGAGAGAGATGAGCTTTCATTAATGGCTGCATTTAGGTATGAGCTTCCCTCTCAAGGTCTACTGCACAAGCGTCCTCTGATTATTAGAGGTCAAGACATGGAATTTAGTAAATTTGGAAATGAAGTTACGTATGATTTGATATATGCAAGTGCAGTTTTTCTTCATATACCAGATCAACTTGTTTGGGTTGGATTAGAGAGGTTAGCAAACAAATTGAAGCCTTTAGAAGGCCGAATATTTGTGTCACATAATATAAAGTTCTGTTCGCGACTTGGAGGAGAAGAGTGTACAAAAAGGCTACGCGGCTTGGGACTTGAGTATGTTGGAAAGCGCACTCATGATAGTTTGCTTTTTAACCACTACGAGATTTGGTTCGAATTCAAGCGGTCAAAGATTTAAACCATTTTGTGCCAGCAGTTTTGGAGCTAGATTTCCGCATGCAGCAAACCATAGGGCTACCACTGTACACCTTGCTACAACAACAAGGAAACCAATCTTGTTTGCATTGTGGCACTCGTTGTTTTCTTGTTCCCTATTGTGTTGCTTACAGGCACTCTGCTACTGACATTAATTATGAGAAGAGCCGGAAGTTTTCATTGAGCCAGAGATGAGCTCACTGGATTCTCAGTCTGGTTGGTTTGGGGCGGACCTGCTTTGTGTTTTCATGAGAAAGTGGGTAGAAATGGTTCTGTGTTCAATCCGCAGATGTTTTCTGTAGATGATTACAACTCTTTATTTCCTGAGGATAGATTGTTACAGTTGAAAATTTGAAATATACTAGGATTTTAAGATGTGTAATCCATTGTTGGGATGGTAGAGAGGATGCTAACTGCAAATATTTGCTTTTTATTTGGGATGTATAGCAGATTGTTGTATTGATGTTTGTTTCTGCGTCATCTTCATCTCTTGTACTGATAGCTGATGATGTCATTTCCTTTTAGTTAAATGAGCTGAGTTTCATTCATTGGTGGCTTTTAAACATTTGTGTTTGTTGACTGGTTTGGCATTTGTCTTTTGTGTTTCTTAAATACATTTTTTGCTCCCTTGACCACTATTCAACCTTTTTATAACCATATAAAGATATTTATGCCCTTATGATGTGACGTAAAAAGTCCGGCGTATGGATGCTCCGGCTGGCCTAATGAAGATATTGAACGTTCAGGCCCAATATAGAGATTGATGGGCAAAATGGATGAAGGCAAAGATGGAAACCGAGCTATGGAGGTCGGATTAGTGAGGACTTGGATCTGTATGAAGAATACTCCGGTGACAAAGACAAGCAATCAGAAAGAAGCGGGGCTATCCCCCCTGTGTAACTCCGACGGTCAAGTTAGCAACATGTAAGCAGAAAAGGGTATTGACCAAGAGCTTGAGAGAAATTGCATCAAGAATGGCTTACCTCAAATGAGTCTGGTGACTGAGTATTTATAGGCTCACTTTGATATATCCGTTGTACTGTGATGAGCTGTATGATATGTCCGTTGTGCCATGATGACCTGCACTTCCAACTACTCTCCTTTTTATGATGACTTTAACGTTCTTGTAATAACGGCTATAATTTGGCTCCTTTGTCATTATTGCTCCTGCATATATCAGACTCATGGCCCTACAATGATGTCTAGCTGTCATGCCAATGTTATCGTTATCCCGATCTGACCTAAGCTTTACCGACCTAAGTTTTGCTGACCTAAGCTCTGCATGTCTTAAGCTTTACTGATCTAAGCTTTACCGACCTAAGATTTACCGACCTAAGCTCTGCTTGACTTAAGCTTTACTGATCTAAGCTTTACCGACCTAAGATTTACCGACCTAAGCTCTGCCTGACTTAAGCTCTGCCGACCTAAGCTCTGCCTGACCTAAGCTTTACTGACCTAAGGTTCCCCGAGTTTGGTTATCTTGTTTACCGACCTAAGCCTTCATGACCCAAGCTTTCCTGACCTAAGCTTTCCTTGTCTTGATTGGGCCAAGCCCAATGGCTTTAGCTATTTTTATGCACATCACCTTATATTTTATTTTTTATTTTATATTTAATCTGCATATGTATTTAAATACGTTATACTTGCTTTGTCTTATTCAAATACTTTTTGAATGGAACAGAGGGAGTATTAGTTAACAATAAAGTTTATATTTTCCTTTTTAAAATATAGTACCGAAATTAAAAGAAAAAGGAAAAAAGAAAATTGTAATTTTTTATTTATATATTTATCAGACATCTTTTCTATTTTTATTTATTTTTAACAATAATGAGGTTTTTATTTTTATTTTTTTTGGTAACAGCTGATTAAGTAGTTGGGAGCTATAGGGGTTCTTTATTAGAATTCGGTGGCCAAATAGCCAAAAAGGAGTGTTCCAAGAGGAACATAATGCGTCTTACCTCAGAGATACAGGAAATGCAGTAATGCAAATGCAACCTATACAAGGTAAACCTAGAGAAGAAAATGGAAAAGGAGTTAGCCCCATAGGTAGGGGACCATGTCTCTCACTCTCCTAGGGAGGGTGGAGTGAACATAGAAATTCGTGCGTTCGGAAAGGCTTGCTGATTGGGTCAGTGCATCGGCAACTGCGTTGCCCTCCCAATAGAGGTGTGTAATAGACTGATAACAGTAAGGCGTGGCTAGCCTTCAGGGTCGCCACTGCCCTCCAGGGGGCCCCTGTGCTTCATAACTACTGTTGCTAAAAGCATGGAGTCCATATCCATGGACGCAAGCCCAGGTCGTTACATATAGTGAGGCCTAATAACAATGTTCTGGCCTCGCCCTACGAACTGGATAGATCCCCGAGAGAGGCCCCAATTGCAAACAGAACCCGCCCTTCTGAAAGAGTACCGCCCCCGCCCCTGAGGGCCCCGGGTTCCCCCTGGATGACCCATCAACATTAAGTTTGAAATGGCCAGGAGCGGGCAGCCACCACTAAACCACTCTCCCCACTTTCATTTTCCAATAAGCCCACCTGTGTAGTATACTAATCTCCAAAAAGGTAGGAGTAGAGCAAAACACCGGGGGCTTGATGCCCAATAGGTCCCGAAAGATTTCAGGATGTCTCCAAAAAGGGCCGCCGAACCCCTAGGTTTCCCCTCGTGCAGCGCCTGACAGTGGACTCGCCACATCTCCCACATACAATGATTGGGGCCTTAGAGGACACTTCCTGAGGCAGCCGTGCCAGCTCAATCTTCCCTCATCCAATAAAAATCCAGCAAATTTCAGAGATCCCTTTGAGTCCACGGGGTCACCTGTAGTAGTGCGGCCATTTGAGCCCAGAAAAAAAGCGCCAAAGGACAGGCGTAGAAAACGTGGAGTAGAGCACTCTCCCCCTGACAGTACGGGCACTTGGATGCTAGCTGGACGACTACCCACTGTAGAGCATCATCCATAGGCAATAGATCATTTAGGAGGCTCCACATGAAAACGGAGAGTTTCAGTGGCAGGGGCCAGCACCATAAATCCGAGACCACCTCTGTCCCCTTCGTCCGAACCGCCTAGTAGGCCGATTTGACAGTGAAATCCCCCTACACCTCGGGTGTCCAAATCACTATGTCCGGTGTACCATCGAAAGTCAACTGGATCTCCTTGGAAGTGTGGCTGCAACAAGTCTCGAGTGTACCAATATTCCCACAGCGTCAGAGAGGGATTTTTAACGTCCTCCGGTTGTACATATTCAGATAGGAAACCCTTCCCTGTCCAGTTCGATGTCCAGAAAAGGGAAGACCCATCCCCCACCAAGATGCTCGTGAGATCTGCCATAAGGGGCTCTACCTCCCCCATTTGCCGACATACCCTCGATGTCCTGGCCAATTTGGGTAGTGCCCTCATGTAAGTTTCCCAGAGAACCCTATATTTGTGAAACTTCCACCACAGCTTGAAGGAGAATGCCGTGGTGACATCGGCTATCCCCCGAACCCCTAAACTGTTCTCGGAGAAGGGATATGTGACCAGTTTCCAGGCCCACCAATGCCTTTTATTTCGCCCTTCTCGACTCCCCCAGAAGAAATTCGTGAAGATTGCCTCGATCTTTGCCAAGACTCCCTTCGGGGATTTTAGGGCGGCCCAATAGTGCAACTACATTGTGGAAAAGACAATTCGAATCATTAGCAACTTGGCCCCCTGAGATAGATACCTGCCCTACCACCCTGCTAAACGGCCCTGAATCTTGTCGAGCATGGGTTGGAAGAGATGCGCGGTGCATCTCCCCTTGCTGATCGGACAACCCAAATATGTAAATGGGAACAAGCCCACTCGCATCCCAGTAAGTTGGCGAATTAAACCCTCTCACGATTGCAGCGCTCTAGGGAGGTAAAACGAGCATTTGGGTTTACTAACTTTCTGCCCGGTGGCGCCCTCGTACACCTGAAGAAAATCCATGAAACCACGTAAGGAGACATCGGCGCTGAGGAAAATCAACAAATCATCCGCAAAACTCAGATGCGAGACCGGAGGGGTGCCCCACAGGGTGGAAAAGGGGTGAATGAAGGCCTTCTGGCCCCTGGTGAAAGCTTTTCCTACCAGAATGAACAAAAATGGCGAGAGGAGGTCACCTTATTTGATGCCCCATGAAGCCTGAAAGAAACCCTGTGGCTCCCCATGAATTAAAACTGAGAACCATGCCTCTCGGAGATTCCCGAGCCCTAAATGCACAAAGTGATTTGGAAAGCCCATCTTCAGTAGTAATTTCTCCAAAGAACCCCAAGATACCCGATCGAAAGCCTTCACCATATCTAGCTTAAAGACAATGTTTCCCCCGCGGCTTTACCGATTGAGGGAGTGTAAAATGAGGTTTTACATTTATAGTTTGGTATTTTATTTAATCATTAAATTTGAAAAAAATGTAATTAGAATGAAGAAAATATTTTTTAAATGTCAAAAGATGAAAAAAATTAAATATATTTATTTGTTTATTTAAATGTTAAGAATAGATGAGCATTTACATTGGGGGCGGGGGGAGGGGGGGGGGGTCATTGGGGTGATGGTAAGGGAAGAACCTTGTATCCCCGAGGTCATGAATTTGATTTTTGGAGATGCAAGAGTAGAAAAAAAAATTCTAAAAAAAGAAAAAGGAAAAAAAAAAAAGAAGAAGAAGAAGAAAGAAGGGCATTTACATTGTTGTTTGATACAACATATTTTATTTTATTTTGAAAATGTAGAAAACTATCAAATGGAAAATGAATTTAAACTTTACAATAGTATATTATTGAATGAAGTTCCACTACTTTATTATGAACTTTCTTCATTTTAACAAAAGAATCATATTTAAAATTTATATTTTAACACTCATTAAACTTGTTCACTATATTATGAAATTAATGTAATTATCAAACATGTATAACTAACTAAGCATTACTCTCTCCGTTCCATTAGAATGATCTATTTTGATCAATTTACAACTTATTATGAATGTTAATGTACAACACCTAAATTAACTAATTTGTCACACTTTATTCCATTTATATCTTTACTTATTAAGTATAGACTATTATGGACTATACATGTTTATATTAGTAAGGATAAAAGAAGTAAAAAAAAAAAAAAATTGAAAGTGAGCTCTTTTATTGGAACAAAAGATATTTTTCAAAATGGACAATTCTAATGGAACGGAGGGAGTACAATTTAGAGGTTGAAAAATGATTCTTCAGTATTCAAATATATGCTATTTGATTAATAATAATGATAGATATCTCAATTAGTTTAGCAATAGACATTGATATATAACAATTAATTTTTGGTAGATGTTATTGCCAGAGCATTTATTAGCATCCAGAGCAGTTTTTAGATTTCTTGACAAAATTATCCCTAACTAAATTACACTCCTTTGCTTATGTAAGGCTTGGAGCTGCTGCAAAGCACCAAATCATCACCCGCCATCATCAAAATAAAGGTTGTTGTTCATGCTCGAACAAAATCACAATATTAGTAGAATAGTAAAATAAAAATACATTAAAGTAATCAATAATTTAGATAAAACTAGTCCAGCATGGGCTGAGGCGTGTAATCGCTATTCTTAGGTGATTCAAGCGCTTCTGCGGAAGAATTCGGTGCAGCAGATCACTATCATTTTAGCTTGACACCCCAAGATTCAACAGCCCAGCACACTAGTTGTACACCTTTCGATAGTCGGCACTGCTAATCGAAGATCACTCGATTTACATCATGTTGTCTTGCTATATATCTATAGTGCCGTAGATTAAATCTTCTAAACATATCTCAAATATGTACAGTGAATTTTACACCCCTCAAAGATATAAAATTTGTTTAGAAATGAAAAATGAATTTTTCTCTCTTCCAAAACATCACACGCCAACCATTATATAATGTTGGTTAATTTGTGTACGCTAGTAACTCATGCACCAACCATTAATAATTATTAATTCACAAATTTAAACCATTTCCTCAAAGTTTGCTACGGTTTAAATCCATTTAGTAACATATTAGAATCACTAATTTAATATTAAAAAATCAGTTACACATATATGAATAAAGAGTGGTTACTCATATTCAGTGACAAATAAATAGGATTGGAATATATTTGTAACTTATGAACATAAATATAATGCAATTACTCAAAATACATTTATGATATAAATAAGTATTTTGTAATTGAAATTCTTCCCACAAAATCAGCAAATAATTTATTATTTTATTAAAATACTCCAACTAAGGTTAAGTAAATCATTGCGGCCTGTCTTATCATCAATATTATCATGGTTTAAGAAAAAACAATATCATCATCATCAATCTCCGCACAGCTCCATGCTAATTAACCCCGATCTAGATCATCATCTATGTCAACTTCCTCGTATGTCGTACGTGATGTCTTCGATTTGGTGTTATGTTAATTTGTGATGATAATAACAAAAGAAGTATGGATGTGAAGAGGAAACAACGGATTGCAGGCTGCAAAGATTACTTCGGTGAAAGCAGCAAACTAAAAAAAAAAAACAGAATTGTTATCAGTAGGACACATTTTACTATTTGTAAGACATTTTTTTAAATTTCAGCCTGTGAAATTACCAAACTGCCCCTCCCTCTTATAAAGTAAAAAAAAAATTTCACTGCCTATTTCCTTCTTCTCCAGTCTCTTCTTCCCCATTCCGAATTCTCCATTTCCGTGGCAAGCAATCCCGACCGAGAGGCTGTCCGACCACCGCCGCTCCATCCCTCTCTGCCAAGCTCTCCATTTCCGCCGCCGCTCCATCCCTCTCTGCCGGCGGACGCCTCTCCACACATCGGCGGTAGGTGTTTTTTTTTTTGTTTTTAAAATTTTTTCCAATTCTTCTTCAAATTGCATTGAGTTGGTTGTTGTGAAGTTTATGGGCAATTTTATGAATGCTTCCGCATGTGTGTTGCGTTTTCCGGCAGTTTTGTGCATAATTAATGTGCAATTTCCATGCATGTATGTTGTCGGGATTTCAGCTGTTTTTTGAATGGAAAATTTGTGTTGAATCTTGAAAGATTGCATTGTATTGGTTGTGTAGTAATGTTTGTTCACGCTTATGTTGCGTTTCTGGCTGTGGAGTTAGGATTTTTGGGTAAATTTCGGGGTTATTTCGTCGGAAAAACGGTTTTTCGACGAACAAACCAGAAAATCGCTTTTTCCCAAAAAAAAATGCCACTTGGTGGCCTTTTTTTTTGGGGAAAATTGCTTCCCCGAAGTGATTTTCTGGTAAAAATGCCTGAAACAGGCGATTTTCCCTTTTCTGCCTTGCTTTTTAATAGTTTTTCCCGTTAATATAGCGTTTGGTTCTGAATTTCTTTTGATATTAATTCCTGTGCAACCTTGTAATTACAGATGGAGGATAGATTTAAAGGTAATATATTTCGTCGGACGGGGAAAAGATCCAAATTCGGAGGGAGTAGTAATCCGGAAACATCCCGGGAGAGTGTTATTCCGGATAAATCCGGGGAGCCTATTATTCCAGATGCAGAAAATGTCTCTCGTGTTCCTCCAATGGCGTTGAGCGTTCGAGGAAAGTCGTGGCACGATCGCGAGAATCTTCTGCGACTGGGAATGTCACTGCTCCCATTACGGAACACTCAGTTCAACCTTCCGTCTCTGGAAATGAGTACATCGGTGCGTCCTTCACCGAACAACCTTTCGCACCGCCATTTTTAGATTTTGAAATGTCCCATGATGATGGTGACGGCAAGGGGGATTGTGGAAGAAGTGATGCTGAAGGGGAGAATACAAGTATCGAACCAACTAGGAGAGTAGGGAAAGGACTCATGGGCAGTGAAGCTAGGGCAGTGATTGCAGGGTGGAAGGATTACAGGAGCTAGACCATCCGCTCGAAGGTGGTCATGTAATCCCTGAGTTGCTTTTGAGTTTCAAAGGACACACTACCTATCACGTTTGGCATGGAGAGGTAATTCTATTAAATTGCGTACTTCTTTTTTTTGATGTATTCAAGCAATTAATTTTTTCCTAATTATATATGCTTCATTACTTGTGATCCAAATTGGAATAATAAAGTATGTTCGCATTGTTTAAAATTTTTTTTACAAAATAAATGCTTTAGGAATTGTATTTCTCTGTTGTAATTCCATTCTTTACATTTGGTAGGAACGGGGGATATTGAAATGTCCTAATGGGACCGATTGCTTGAAAAATTGGCCAGGCGATGATGACATGAAAAAGCTTGTAGGGGGGTCCGATTTGGGCCATTTAGTACAGTGCATGCATGATGAATTAGACGCTGCTCTGCTCTGTGCCTTTGTGGAGAGGTGGCATCCAGAGACCAACTCATTCCACTTGCCATTCGGGGAGATGACAATAACATTGCATGATGTTGCCTACATACTGCGCATTTGCTTGGGGGTAAGCCCATTTATGGAAAAACGAAGACTACACAAATAGCAACGGATGTTGCAGCTGTGTTGGGAAAAGATGGAGTGAAAATGGATAAGCCTGGATTTGTGAAGTTGACAAGCATTGAGGCAAATGTGCCGGTAGATTTGATCAAGTGAATGCTACCTCGGGTTATTTACTGTGGGTTTTAGGGCTTTCCTTGTTCGTGGACAAGTCGAAAACCCACGTCTCTGAGCAGTATTTAACTTTCATTCGCGATATTGAGATAGTAAGTGAGTACTCATGGGGCACTGCTTGCTTGGCATACTTATATCGCCAACTTGGGAAGGCATCTAGGGCACAAAGTGCTCAGTTTTCTACTTGTTTGACTTTACTGCAGGTTTGTCACTGTACATGTTGCTTTCCTTATTAGAAATTGCTGTTTTTTGCGCGAACAGCTGTTTTAATTATTCTTCTGTTCATTCTTATTAGAGTTGGATATATGAATACTTCCCAACATTCAGCCAGCCAAAGAAGAGGTCGTGGAATACTGGATGGCCTGCGGCAATGAAATGGCAAGTTGGTACCGGGAATAAGCGTGTTGCAAAATATGATTTTGAGGCTTACAGGAGGGTGCTAGATGCATTGCAGCCGAACGAGGTAATATGTCTTGTTGTGTGTGTTTGTAAACAGTTATTTTCTATTTATGTCCTATCTTTGTTGATTTGTTTTATTGTCGGACAGGTTAATTGGATACCATTTGAGCCCAATCCGGCATTGGTCCATAAAATTTCCTTGTATAGGGGTCTTATATATTGCATTAATTTTGAGGAGCCCTACATGCCGGATCGGGTGTTAAGACAGTTCGGGTACACCCAACAAATTCCCTTTCAAGTTTTCAAACCGAAAGAGTGCTACAGAGGCCCAGAGACAAAGAAGTATGTCTGCAAGTACGTTGCTGACCTCAATGGTTGGGAAATATCTTATACAAGGCTTCTGCGGGATATTAAGAGGGCCGAGTATACTGGCGAAGCATGCGAGGGTTACCTTAATTACTTCCGATCGCGGTAGCACGTCCGTGTCAGTAGGGGTCCGGTCGAGGAATACACTCCTGATCCTACTCAGTTGTCCCTCAATTTAGTGAGTTTAGAATGCTTTTAGATTTTATTTTTACCTATATCTGTCTTACTAGTTGCTAATTGGATAATAATTTTACTTGTTGCAGCGACTTCAATACTTAGCATCTCGGGCAGTCTTTTTTCATCCAAGGGTTGAACACGCCGTCAACCCAGAGACACGTAGGCAGGCTATTGCAGAAGTTTTCTATCATTTGGAGGCCCTGATGCCGGGACTCGAAGAACTTGCGATACGACCTCCTTTTCAGGCGTAGTGCATTGTCTTCCTTATGCTTGGATTATGTGGTGATTGGATTAAATGTAATGGTGGCCGAGTGAATTGTTTTTATTCCCGTATACAAGTTGGATGTTGAATTAGTGCCATTAACTGAGTTTTGCTGGTGAATGATTTAGAAATGTTAATTTAGTGATTTTTTATGTGGTCTGAACAGGTATTAAGGTGCTCATGTACAGGGGAGACTCTGTCCAAATTTCGCGAGGCTAAACACAATATAATACATTAATACACTTCAAATTTGCTGAAAAAGTAAACAGATTTAGTCTAACGCTACTGTACCTCTAATTTTCACTACTACATTAATGAAAATTTTAGGGAATACATTCATGTGTTAATACATTAATATATCTAATCCTACTGTTCACCTAAATTTTCATTAATACATTAATGAAAATTGCTGAATACACTTCAAATTAATATATTAATTTGCATTAATACGGTAATACATCTATAATACATTAATACACTTAAAACTTGCCACAGAAGTAAACAAATGTAGTCAAATCCTACTGTACATCCAATTTTCAATACAAACCAAACCTACACCCTAAACTTTGAAATCATAAAATCCCTAAACCCTAATCGATAACTATCGTGGGTTCAGTAGCTACATTACCTATGCTATCGACGTACAGCCTCTGATAATTATCCAAGAGAGATTGTAACATATCCTTCAACTCATCCATCATGTCATCCTTATGGTGTCGCCACAACACACAGATTGGGGGTAACAAGATTTCACCCCTCGTCTCCAAACAAATAAAATGGTTGCTTCGGATATGACCCATAGTGCCGGACTCCCCCAAGCGAAGTGGAAGGAAGGTGTAACATTCTGCTCCGTAGAATGCGAATACTCTCTGGTACCTCGTGGCGACAAGTAGGCCAAATAGATAAGTATCAAACCAAAACTCCTCTGTGGTAGGACTTAAATGGTAATCCAACACTGTAAGAGCTTTATCGTACATTGATTCACCGAGAACTCCAAACCATAATAAGGCATACGCGTGAAGTTCATATAACAGCTCGCGTCAGACTTGCGATCAAAATAACTCGTCACCATATACGAATTTAGCTATTACCCCAAAACCACAGTGTCCATCCCCCATTACATTTTTATAATCCACCACATAATCGAACACAAACTGTTTTACCAAAGACGACAGGTTGAAGGACCAATTGGATTCGTTAGAAGTCATTCGATTCCTCCTGCTTGATGACCCACTTGACCTGCTGCGCCCTGCGCATGTGATTCGTATGCATGAAACAATAGATGCATCATAATAAAGAAGGGACAAAAAAAAAATTAAATTAAACAATTGAAATGTATATGGCAACTATATGTACCTCTGTCTCTGGATTTGCCTCTCCCTATGCCGGCATCCCTCTCGGCATGCTCGTAGCCCGATAGATTTCGCTGCGTAGAGTTGTTCCTCGGCCTTTCCCTATGTGGCATTTGTATCGGATTAGCAAGGTCAACAATCTCTGGATGCAAAGTGCTATGCATGACACCCGCTACTCTATAAATGTCCGCAGTCGGACGCTGCGAGGCCTCAACATACATCTCATACAGTCGCCCTTGTGCTGTTTGATGTTCATCATCGCTAGGTATGTTTCCCTCGTCGAAAGATAGGGTCCTCCAGAAGAGGTCCACATCCAAAGGATCAATAGGTGTGTAATTCCTGACCATTTCAACCATCTGATGCGCACACGGCAAGCCATAGCTGGTTCGCAGTTCACAACCACACAGCTCACTATTTGCCCCATAGACTGAACCTCTCTTTTTGTATTCATTTACCAACAACAGTATGGCATCTTGTGAAACTCTCCCATTGATCCTACTACACAACAGGTAGTTGGCTTCACGCAATGTTTTGCTCCGAGGTGCCTCCATTTTACTACGGATCTCACCCAAATGCAACTTTATCATCTCATTAATGCCCAGAAAAATTGTAGGAAATGATCCTCTGTCAGTTTTAATAGCACGCTTCAACATTGCATGCGCACTCTCAGCCCTGGAGAGATAGAAAACAGACAAAATTAATGCTTTAACACAGAGAATAAAGTATAATGGATTCATATCTATAACTATATGTGACAAAAGTTAATAGATTCTCACATGTTGTTTGTGCGCCCTCCATAATGTTTTATCTCTTTATTCCAGAATGAGACAAACTTGGTCTTGTGGGGATCCAACCATATATGGTGCATATAATTAACCACAGATATCCACCGGCCTCTATATTTAGTCTCAATGATTTCCACAGCTTTCGTGAACTTTTCATACGTTAGAGCGGTCATCACTCTTCTCCACCGACCTTCAAACTCATCTAATACCTCTTTGTCCGTACACACAGTCAATGCTTTCTTCTTTACATCCATGGCAATATGCCTTCTGCACAGTAGTTGTTTAGCATCAAGGAAAACATTGTGCACAGCTTTCAGTAGAGCCCACTCTCTGTCCGTCATAACAACATGTGGATATTTCACTGGCTCAAAAAGGTGCCTCAACCTAGTCATAGCCCAAGTTGTATAGGTCTCATCCCTCAAGAAAGCAAAAGCAACATGAATATATTGATCCGTCGGAACGTGAGCGACTATCTGAAGCAGCGGCATGTCATACCAGTTGGTCTTGTATGTCGTATCCATGTACAATACGTAAGGAAATGTACGAAGCAGACTAGGAACATCCTCATGGGCAAAGAACACGTTTTCAAGAGCATTACGCTCATCTTCCGCTGTGTACCAATAATGGTACCTGTAATCCTGCATTTGTTTCAAGAAATATTGTATAGTGCTTAAATCTCCCCTCTCGTCTCTTCTAACCTTCGCCATTTCATTGTACACCTGCCTGATGTGTGTGACATTAGTCGCATTGTCATATCGCAGTTTTGCCAACATCTGCTTTGGAGCCAAATTTATCTTCATCATTTCTGAAATTTTCTCCTTCTCCTTTTCATTCAACTTGGAGTGCTTTTGATGCCAGTTTCTAACAAAGGGTAATTCATGATTGTGCTGACATTTAATGACACTCAGCTTCTAGCTACCCCCACTAATTTCTTTCCCTAATAATTGAAAGGGACAATCAGTCAGCTTGCTACTAGTGTTGTTACGGGATATTTTCCCTTCGTCTAAGAGTGCTTTGCTTCTAACTTCCCCCGATCTATCGCAACATATGTCAACTCTCTCTCTTCTCCCTTTTAGAGGCCCCTTCCACTTTTTAGAAGAAGTTATTTTAGTATCAAAGTTATGCTCCGCCGCTCTGGTTTCAACCCACCCAATCAAATCAGCTCTAGTCATGAACTCTTCCTCAGTCCGAAATACATCTGTGTAATCTGAGAAGATTCGATCATCCGAAACACGCAGAGCCTGTCAAGAAAACATATAGGACATTAGAAATTGCCGAAATCGGGGGCGAGATAAGATTATGGGTAGAATCGCCCACGAGGGGTGATTCTATCCCTTAGAATCGCCCATAAAGGGCGATTATGAAGCATGAGAATCGCTCACGGGGGGCGATTCTACCCCAGTGAACGAAAAACATAAAAAAGGTGCTACATTTTGTCTATAAACATTAAAATGTGATACGTACCGTGTAATATGGATCTTCATTTGCATTTTCGTCCATGGCACGCAAGCAAAATGCAAGTTTTTAAATGGAATGAATGCAGTGTATATAGTGTTTAAGGAGAAGATTGAGAGGAAATAGGAAGATATTTTGAGAGGAAATGTAGTGCATGTAGTGTTCATATGGATGAAGAAGGTGGGTAAATTAGGGTAAAAAAACGTGGGTAACTTTTTTTTTTTTTTAAGTTAGAATCAAGGGCATTAATGTCTTTTCACCACTTAAAATTTTAAAAAGTGTCCTGTGTTTAGTAAAATGGTTCCTGCAATTAACATGCCCCAAAAAAAAAACCCCAAGGAATCCGCCCATAATCTCCTACCGCCGCTGTAATTTTTAGTTTCCTCCGCAAGTCGTTGTTAACGACCAATCCTTTCTCCAAGACCATACATAATATTCCACTGAAGTTAATGGATGAGTAATCAGAAGGTTAAAAAGAACAATTTAAGAAAATTGAAAGAACCTAAAAGGAGCGTACGTTTCAGTTGGAAGGAAAATCAATTTGGGCTTAGTTTTTAAATTTTGGGGCATGCTAAAAGCAAGGAAGGAGAGATAGTATTTTACATCCTTACTGAATTTGCCCCTGCCCTATTTTAGTGTCTCCAGCCCCACCATTCCTTCATTTCTTTCATTTAATTAAAGGAGCCTACCACCGCTGGAATCGTCGCCAACCACTGCGAATCGCCGGAGCACTGGCCGGCAACCGTTAGTGTATATATATATATTTTTAAGTTAATAGTAGACGGTTTCATGCATAATATGAAACCCAATTGCTGGGTTTCATATTATGCATGAAACCCAGCAATGGGTTTCGTATTCGTATTATGAAACCCATTTGAGGCAGCTAGCCTCCCGCACCATTTACTACCGAAAAAAGGGAGAGACCAACAGTGTTAGTTTGCTGAAAAATGGAGGGTTTTTTTTCGTTTGGGGTGGGGGGGGGGGTGGTGAGGTGGCAAGGGGGTGGGCGGTTGGGCGCCCTAACCATGTCTAAGAGGGGGTTGATTTTGGGGGTTAGACCGCCTAACCCTTTGTGAGAGGGGGTTCACTTTCGAGGGTTAGGCAGCCTAACCTTATCTAAGAGGGGTTCATTTTTGGGCTTAGGGCACTTAACCCCCGAAAGACAATGGTAGACGGCCTAACCTTGTCTTTTGGGGGTTAGGCACCCTAAGCTCCGAAAATGAACCTTCTCGCCAGGGCCGGTCCTTAAAATTTGGGGACCCGGAACGAAACAATAAAAGATGCCCCCATTTTTTAAATTTTCTTTTAAGAGTGACATTTTAAAACTTTTTTAGATTAAAATTATTTATAATATAATATTATTTTATTTCAAAATTTTCTATTCAATAGATAATTGTCAATTTGTTTTAACATTTATTGCAACACAAACAATTTCTAGTACGTTTTTAACAAGTGTAATGTATTAGAAACTACGATGATGGAAATTAACCACTATTTATCACCATTCTAATTATAATTAACATTACAAAATAAACCATTAAATGTAAAAATTTAAAATTCACTTTGAACATGGTAATAATTTAATAATTTTTACTATTTGTGCGTGCAAGTTGTAGACCCACAATACACATTTCGGAAGGAAAAAAAATGTAATTAATTGGAGTTTCAATGTAAGGAAAAAAATACATGATCGATGAATGTGTAAGGTTTCAATAAGTAAAAAAAATTATTGTAATCACATTAATTAATAAATCAGTAAAATTTTTACGTGGTATCATAAAATATGTGGGTCTTGATAAATATATAGAGGTAGTACTATAATATTTAGTCCGTCAAATGAATTAATAAATTTTTTTGTAGTATTTCATTAAAAATGTGGCTTTTAATAAATATATCGAGTTAGTAAATATTACATTATTTGACCTCTAAAATAAATTAATCAATTTTGAACAGTATTTTATTAAATATATGAAATTAGTGTTATAATATTTGGGCCCCTAAAATAAACTATTATATTTTATAGGGGTGAGACAATAGTCCTTCAAAGAAACTATTAACACTTAAATCAAGCCTTGTATAAATTAACTATACAATTGCATATGCCAAATACAATGGCTGAATTGTCCAATAAAGGGACTATAATTTTTTCCCTATTTGTTATATAATATTTAAATAATTAAATGAATTTTAATATATATATATTAAAAATATCAAGGGGCCCTAAATTTTTTGGGCCCTGAGCGGTCGAGTGTGTGGCACGCCCTCAGGGCTGGTCCTGCCTCTTGCAGATAGAGTTAGGCTGCCTAACCCGCGAAAGTGAACCCACTCTTACACAGGGTTAGCCGCCTAACTCTGTTTCAGGGAGTCAGGTTGCCTAAGCCTCGAGGTGGAGGATAGGCCGCCTAACCTCATATTTTGGCTTTTTGACATTTTCAATTTTTTTTTTGTTTTTTATAATTAACGGTTTACATAATTAAATGTAAATGATATATAATTAGGCATGTATAATTTAAACAATATATAATTAGATTTTTTTTTAAAAAAGTAATATTTATATTTAGTTTAGACATAAATGCAATGTAACATAATTTTTATAATTTAGTATTTTAATAAGTATATTATTATTTTTAATATTATATGTGTTTCATATACACTTAAATGCATTTGTAAGTTAATTTGAGTTTAACCTAATTTTAGTATCATAGTAATTATTTAAGTATATAATTTAGTGTGTTTATTTTTTATTCTATTAATTGTGTATACTCACAAACATTTCATGTTCTTTTCCATTTATTTCATTATTTTTCATTTAACAATTAATAAAATGGTAACTCTTATTCTTTTTAATTTAAAAAACGTAAGTAATTTTTTTTATGGTAACCAAAATAATACCAACTTTACAGCGAAACAAATATTTTCTGTTTCCAAACTTAATTAAATATCTAATTCCAATTAATTAAATTTAAATTATATAAATATTTAATGTCATGGTTAAGTGCCAAAAATATTGTAAACTCCATTAGTTTTTATTATTTCAAACCATAGTTATTGAATTGCAATGCGTATCATGTGTCGAAAATCAAATTTTGTGATACGCATATCGTAAGATATGTACACAATACATATCGTATTATAATAGGTAATTTTCGATACATATCGCACAAGCTTATCGTAATTGGTAGTGAATCGTTCAATTTTTGTATGTATCGTGCGATACGTATTGCGTATCGTGCAATACGTTAGATATGTGTAAATTCAGTTTTATTGACTAATTTTATTTATTTTAACTTATGGCATTTGAATATTTAAAACTGAATTTTGGAAATATTTAACATATCGCTCGATTTACAATGACACGATACGCACACAAATTGAACGATTCACTACCAATTACAATATGCATGTGCAATACATATCAAAAATTTTATTTTATCACTTACTATACGATACCTATTGCGTATCGTACGACACTAACAACTATATTCTAAACACATAAATTATTGTTTAGTTTCTCAATTAAAAAGAAATATCATGAAATCAATGTTACAGTAAAAACAAATTCAAAATTTTTTCTAAATTTAAAAAAAAAAATTTAAGATTTTACGGTACTCAGACGGTGACGAATTTTTCTAGCGAAGGAGCATCTTGGAGACATTTTGTGGAAGAGGTCTCAAAACATGGTTTTGGGAGAAAAAATGTAGGCCCGCCCACTCAAAATATGTTTGGAAAATATGTTTGGAAAATACATTTCAAACACATTTTGAGTGTGAGACCCACATTTTTTCTCCGAAATCTATGTTTTGAGACCTCTTCCACACAAGGTAATCGCTGGAAAAGTGGGGGCTGATGGGAGTTGGTGGGGACCTGTGGGGACTGGTGGGGCTTAAGTGGTAGGGGACAATTTTGGTATAATAATAAAATATTATCTCTCCTTCTATGCGTTTAGACATACTGTTAAATTTTCTACACCTTCTTCGCCGGAGTATGCTAATCTGAAGAGTGGATCAAAGTCATATAAACTTGGGAAGAAAACCAAGTGAATTTTTGGAAGAATTCATCTGTTGGTAAAGATGAGAGACACGAAGCATAAAACTGGGGATATCTATACTATACAACTCAGAATTAATTTAGTTAGGGTACATTTGTCAAGAGACTTAAAAACTGCTCTGACAATAATACTTGCTTTAATTTTTAGTAAATGGATTCTAACACTTAAGTAATCCCTCATTAATTTTAATTTCAGTCGTTTAATCAATTGTGTTATATATGGAATCATTTAATTACTATACGATGCCGTTTGTTGTTAGAAGCAAAATAAAAATGGAAATGTTATTTAAATGACAAGTTTTACTAAACGTAGGACACTTTCAAATATTTTAGTTGTGAAATTACTGAATTGACCTTTGAATTTTTTCTTCTTCTTTTCTTCTTCCTTCTTCGTCATCTGCGATGTTCATCTTCTTCTTCTTCGTTCTTTTGCAATCTACTTTCTTCGTCCTTCTTCTTCTTCTTTCAATTGGAGAATGACAAAAAGAAAAAAAAAAAAAAAAAATTGGATTGCAGAACTCGTTCTGCAAACGGAACCTGCAATTTCCGTTTGCAGAAGAACTAAAAAAATAAAAAATAAAAATAAACATGTCTTCGCTGTCCTATGGTGAAGGTTTCGAAGGTTCAGAAAACTTTCGCCGTCCTGCAGCGAAGGTTCGGGAAACATTCGCCGGCCACTGGCGACCGAAGATTGCTTGCCATAGTTGCTGGCGAGGAGTTTCTCCACGCCGACAACCATGGCCTTAAAAATATATCTACCCTATATAATAGAAACTAACATAGGTTTGATGTGAGAATGCCATGTGGCTGCCACATATATTTAACATTTAATTATGTTAAGGCTGCCACATAATCACATTATTACCTCCAAATGCCACATGGATGCCACATCAACATATAATTTAGTTTAACTATTCATATGAATGCTACATAATATTAATATTTATCTCATTTAAAAGATAACATTTTTCCTTGCCCCTTTAACTTCTTAAGTTATTTTTTCAATTTCTATATTCAATAACCTTCAATTTTAAGAGTATTTATATTGAACTCTTTGTATTCCACTTATATATTGTTATATGCATATATATATATATATAAAAGTACAAAAGTATCGTATATATATATATATATATAAATATCTTCCATATTCCTCAGTCAAAAAATATATATATATCTTCCATATTCTATATTTTATATAACTTATATAGAGCTTAAGTTAAGCACATTTGTAAAATATTAAACGTTTTATAATGAAAAATAAGTTTATTTTGTTAGGTAAGACATCCTTATATTTATGTAATGGTGAGTGAAATATAATTATTATATAATTTTAATTTATTTTTAATTTTGTGACTTTTCCTTAAAATTTTTAAATATCATTAAAAGATATTGTTTATATTATGATTATATTTATATTGTTCACATCAACTTCCCTATTAACATACTATTAGTAAATGATGAATTATTTGATAACTCTTTATAATTCTCACAAAAGAAATGAAGAGGCACTTTATTATCACTTTAAAATCTATATATATGTTCAATCCATTGAAACCAAAATCACGCACAAATTTCTTCTTCCTTAGAGTCCTTATGTGCATGTCTAATTCGAACATATTTTTGTTTAGAGAAATTTCAAGATGCATTTTTTTAATGAATTTTTTCAATCTCTTCAAATTGGCAGGTTTATATATGTTCTACTCCAACTAAAAATAATGTTTCTATCCAACGCTACGAAATATGTCTCCAAATTTACCTCATCTGACAATAGAGCTTCTCATGCCCATCGACGTCTACATACAACACACATCGGATAATTCAACAACTTGGTTAATCTTCATAAGAAGAAGAAGAAGAAAAAGACTAAAGAAGTTAAGAGCCGATGTGAAGAGGTGAGGGAAAAGGAAGAGAATATAGTAGGTGTGCCAATTTCATATTTGGGAAAAAGTTTAAAGTATGTGACATTTAACACATGTTCTTATTTTCAACTCTGTATTTATAATAAATTGACATTATCTATAATTTTAAATTTTTTTACAAATTTTTATATGATCACACAATAATATTATTGAACATTCACCAGAGAGTTAAAATGAAACTTTTCAATCTTATCATTTCAGACTTGGATTATATTTAGTCTAAGTCGGTAACACACGTAATTTTGTATTTAGTGTCAAAGAATTAAAATAAATAATTTCATACCTAGATTATAACTTAAACAAAGAGTTAAATATATATATATATATATATTACACTTAAATTCAAATAATCAACTTAATATTATTATTGGGCAAATGTCATGCACAACATCACATGCCCCATCTAGTATATATATATATATATATATATATATATATATATATATATATATAGATGGGGCATGTCATGCTGTGCATGACATTTGCCCAATAATAGTATTAAGTTATAGTGATTATTTGAATTTAAGTGCAAAATATATATATATTTAACTGTTTGTTTAAGTTATAATCTAGATCTGAAATTATTTATTTTAACTCTTTGACACTAAATACAAAGTTACGTGTGTTACCGACTTAGACTAAATATAATCCTAAGTCTGAAATAATAAGATTGAAAAGTTTCATTTTAACTCTTTGGTGAATGTTCAATAATATTATTGTGTGATCATATAAAAATTTGTAAAAAATTTTAAAATTATAGATAATGTCAAT
The DNA here is from genome assembly GCA_016801395.1 of Leptodermis oblonga. Taxonomy (NCBI): domain Eukaryota; kingdom Viridiplantae; phylum Streptophyta; class Magnoliopsida; order Gentianales; family Rubiaceae; genus Leptodermis; species Leptodermis oblonga. The sequence goes on along the minus strand of CM028755.1, from coordinate 13,319,941 downwards.
TTATTATAAATACAGAGTTGAAAACAAGAACATATGTTAAATATCACATAAATACTTTAACTTTTTCCCAAATATGAAATTGGCACACCTACTCTATTCTCTTCCTTTTTCCCCCACCTCTTCACATCGGCTCTTAACTTCTTTAGTCTTCTTCTTCTTATGAAGATTAACCAAGTTGTTGAATGAATCCGATGCGTGTTGTATGTAGACGTCGATGGGCATGAGAAGCTCCATTGTCATATGAGGTAAACTTGGAGACATATTTCGTAGCTTTGGATAGAGACGTTGTTTTTAGTTGGAGTAGAACATATATAAACCTGCGAATTTGAAGAGATTGAAAAAGTTCATTAAAAAAATGCATCTTGAAATTTCTCTAAACAAAAATATGTTCGAATTAGACATGCACTTATAAGGACTCTAAGCAAGAAGAAACTTGTGTGTGATTTTGGTTTCAATGGATTGAACATATATATAGATTTTAAAGTGATAAATAAAGTGCTTCTTCATTTCTTTTGTGAAAATTATAAAGAGTTTTCAAATAATTCATCATTTACTAATAGTATGTTAATAGGGATGTTGATGTGAACAATATAAATATAATCATAATATAAACAATATCTTTTAATGATATTTAAAACTTTTAGTATAGGAAAAGTCACAACATTAAAAATAAATTAAAATTATATAATAATTATATTTCACTCACCATTACATAAATATAAGCATGTCTTACCTAAAAAATTATTTAATTAATAATACTATATTTATTAAAAACAAAATAAACTTATTTTTCATTATAAAATGTTTAATATTTTACAAATATGCTTAACTTAAGATCTATATAAGTTATATAAAATATAGAATATGGAAGATATATATATATATATATATATATTTGACTAAGGAATATGGAAGATATTTTTATATATATCCGATACTTTTGTACTTATATATATATATATATATATATGTATATATGCATATAACATATATAAGCGGAATACAAAGAGTTCAATATAAATACTCTTAAAATTGAAAGTTATTGAATATAGAAATTTGAAAAAATAACTTAAGAAGTTAAAGGGGCAAGGAAAAAATGTTATCTTTTAAATGAGATAAATATTAATATTATGTGGCATTCATATGAATAGTTCAACTAACTTATATGTTGATGTGGCAGCCATGTGGCATTTAGAAGTAATAATGTGTTTATGTGGCAGACTTAACATAATTAAATGTTAAATATATGTGGCAGCTACATGACATTTTCACATCAAAACTATGTTGGTTTCTATTATATAGGGTAGATATTAAAGTATTAACTTTTATTTGTTAGATTAAAGGGTATTAATGTATTTTCACATTTAAAAACTTAAAAAAGTGTCATGTAATAACATGCCAATACAAAACCTTTCGTTGAGCATTATTTCTAGTTCATCTTCCAGAATCCAGACCAGACCCTTTCAGTTCAGTTTTTGAAACTATGCTTCGTCCCAGAATTTCACTCTTCTCGTCAACCTCTCCTTTATTCTCTCGCCACCGTCGCAGCCGCTTTCTTCCGTCGCAGCAGCGGTGGATCTCCTCCACCCTTCCCCTCCACGCTTCATGGATGGACAAGGTTAAAGGGGTCTTCACCGGCCAAAAGTCTTCCCCCGATGCCACCTCCACGTCTTCCTCCGAGTCCTTCACTCTCCTCCGTAAGCTCCTTCCATCCACTCCTGTCAATGTTATGACTACCCCGTTGTCTTATTCCTTCATCCGGTGTTTGTGTATATTTTCAAATTTTTTTGGATGCATTGTTGGTGTTACATGATTTTGATAATCGAGATGTGTAGAGAATAAAAGTTTTGATGGGAGCATTGCGGCGACTCGCTGTATGTTAGTCTCTTTTTAATTAAAAATATAAGCTTTATTCTAACAACAAAGGACATTGGGTATAAACCTCAGTCATGCAACAAGAAAGAAATATTGGGAGGATTGTGTTGTGAGTAGGGAGGGTAATGGTGAATTCTAAAATATGGTTGGTTGGCAACAAATGGCAGAGCAAATTATGGATGCTGTTATTGTTAAGTAGTGGTTATGTTTTAATAGAGTCATCTCATGTTTGTTAAGTGCTTGTTTCTTTGCCTAATGATGCATAGATGCACTTTGACCTATATTGGTTTATTTGTGGATTTTTGCAGTAGACTTGGATTTATACTTCTTGGTCTCCTTATGCATAGATTGTAGTATGTAACTATGTATAGCAATTTATTGAAACTTGGAGTGGATGGGACTTAGGGTTTGCGGATGAGTTGAGCAGAGCGAGAAAGCTGGGGGCATTCAAGCAGTATATTGTGGGGCGAAGTAGTCAAGCTACATTTTCAGATGCTTTTAAGAGGCAAGAGGCTATTATTCGGTATCTGGGGGGTTTCGATGCTACAGGAGAGGTGGGCTTTTATTTTGCTTTTCCTTTTTCCCTTCGTAATTCATTTTGATCGCATCACTAGTTGCCCATATGGATGATACTTGCAACAACAGCAACAGCTAAGCCTTTGTTCCACTGCATGGGGTCGGCTATATGGATCATAGTACATTGTGGAAAATTTATATCTGTAGAATATGTGGCGATAACTTTTTAATACACGACTGGTCTTCCTCTCTGGTTGGTTATGTTGGTTATGTCAAATCAACACTGAAATAATGCAGACTTCCAAATATCACTATTATTTGCAAATGGCCAAAATTTTTGAGTGACTGCAGTGTTAAGTAGCCAATGCCTTGAGCTTCACCTTCTCCAAGCTTAGAAGGGTTTCTGTTGTCTATCTTAGCCTGCCAAACTGGCAGCCCTCTTCTCCCACTACAGCTCTGGAAAAGCAGGGAAAATGAAAGAAAGGAAGAAGGAAGCCAGAAAACTGTTATAGAACAATGGAGGTATAAATCTGTTGATGAATAACTGAAAAATATTGAAAAAGAAAAATCATTTTGATCCTGGAAATTGTGCAGCATTGTATTTTTGCTGGTGTATAGACTAGGTCTATCACTGTATGAAGTATCTGAGATCTGTGGATGTGACTATATAGTTATTGTGGCTTGACATTAAAAGTTTGGGTATCATTTATTGCCTTTAATTGCTAACTTTTTATGCTGTGCTGAGTATTCTGAATTATTGTACTATCAGACTATGAATTGCGTTTCTTGAAATCCTAATACTAACAATTGCCATTTTAATTTGAAACTAATTAATAAAAACATCACTATTTTAAAACTTGTTTGGATTTTCTTGGTTTTGTTTACATCACCTCTGCTTATGTTTCCATCGATTGCTTGTGTAGAATATCTCTACTACTCAAAAGCAAGAGGCAGCAAAACACTGCAATTGCACGATAGCAGATGTTGAGAATGCATTGGCTAAGTTTACTTGGGCCAAAGAAGCTCAGCGAAAACTTGATAAGTTAAAGGAAGAAGGGAAACCTATGCCAACGAGTTTGGATGAGGTACTTTTTGCGCTTCTTAGTTAATTTTCCTTTCTCTTGTGGTGATGCTATCTTAGTTTATATATATCTGGAATTTTCTGGATGTGTTATGTCTTTCTTGCAACAGGTTTTTATTTATTTTTGTTTTTTCTTTCTTTCTTTCTGAGCATGAGATTGCTAATGTTTGTATGTGTTTTATGGGGATTATTCTTGATATCACTCCCAAGTCCAACAAGTTCAAGATGCTTGTAATAGATTTTTTTTTTTAGCGGGTTGCTGTTGTATATGTTTCTATTGATTCGGGTGTCCAATTTGCCAGTATGTTGAAGGGATTAAGGAGCTAGTATGACAAGAAGGAATTCACAACCTTATGGCTATTCAACTCATATTTGGAAGGACTTAGTCCATAGGGTTGTAGTGAAAAATGCATCAACTGGGCATGAATCGATATACAATCTTGTTGAAAACACAACAAGAGTTAAGAACAAATAGTAAAATTATTGTACTCATATATTCGGCAAGCTATAGGCTATCAAAAGTTCCAGCAATTAATTTTTTTACTTCTGCAGTTTGATGATGAGAATGTATTTTGGTTTGCAATTAGTTTAAGAATTTTCATGCTTCTGGGAATGACCACTATCATGTTGATCTTGCTCTTTTTCCCAAAATAAATTAGTAAGAAAGATGTGAAAGAACATAGTTGCTGTTTTAATTGCATAGTTATGAACTCAGCTTTACTAATGTTATTTTACTTTTCTTAGGTGCAAAAGTTGATGGGATCGACTCCGATGGATGTTGCCCGATCAAATCTGGCTAAGAGTGGACAAATTAGTAGGAATTCACCCTGTCCTTGTGGTTCAAAGAAATTATACAAAAGGTAATTTCTTTAATTATAATGGATAACCTCTGTGGTATCTGGAATTTCACTTATGTTCATTTTACGCTTTGAAGGAGGAAATGACCTTTCATGGAGTGTGCCTTATAAGGCTGGCCAGTTTATCAGTTCTCAAAGTTTACCTGGGTCTCTGGATATTCCTTTTTTCAAAGACAAGTTTCTGTTATGAGATGATCCTTTGCATGAGAATCCAAATTTGTGATTTGTTTTTGTTGAAATAGTCTGTCACTTTAAATAACGGCCTGCAATTTACTGGCATAACTTATACTTTAGAATGCTTTCTACTTTTGATTTTGTTTTTTGATACTTAGTGTACTGTTTGTAATTCATACAACACTTTCAAAAATCTATTGAAAAGAAAATATACTTGATGCGTTGGGGTGACAAAATATTAGTGGTTGAAGCAAGAGGATGACAAATAGGATATATCTGTATTTTACCTGAAATCTTCTGGCATAGTGTTTCAGAAGGTACGCATAGTGGTTCAGAGACCAAATTACATCTACATTTGGCATCTTTAGTCTTTTCCACCTAACTGAGATTGGAAGTTGTGGCCAATATTGTATGCTTTATGTTTTAAAATGATGCAACTGAAACCACTGCATTATACAATTTAAAATGTTTTCATGGGATGATTGAAGTGAGATAAGAAACCTCTTTGTTGATTGTCCATTAATTCACCATGCTGGTAGTTTTTGAAGTCTCTGTGATTTCCTTTCTCTTACTGATGAGTAGCTGACCTTGATTCAACCTTTCCAATCATGACCATGAAATAATGACTTTAGCTTCGTGAGGATATCTAAGTGTATCTTAAAAGTTGAAGAAGGAGATTAAAAACCAATATATAGGAAGTGAAATATTGAGGAGCTGAGCTTTGGCTCCACATACATTCTTTTTCTTGGGTTGGGGCGCAGTTGGTTTGTTTAAGCAGCGAATGGGCCATTTCCAGTTTATTAATTTAACAGGGTACCTTGTCTTTGCTTTGCTAATGGGCCTAAAATGACATGTCTTTATATAGAGTTCCCTCACTTTGTAGACTGGGACTTTTTGGTCTTCTGTTTTGTAATAAATTCTTTTGGAGAGTACAATTGGAAATTAGGAGCTTAGTAGTGTGAAGAAACTCACTATTGCACACTGATCAGCCTGCTGCTAAGTGTGATCATCTTTTGCTTACTCTTTCACTTTTTGCATTTTCTTTCTAAGTGCTGTTTCCATGAACTATTATAGTTAGAAGCACTGCTCCTCTTGGACCATGCCAAACCCTATCAATTTTGCGGGAGTTTTCACTCGTGTCGGTTTTCTAGGTGCTGCGGAAAGGATGGTAAGAGTGTAGGAGCAGCTAAAGCTTGAACCACCCAGATCAAGATAGTGGATGGCAATCTAATTAGAGAACTAATACCAGAAGTTGATATTTTGGTAAGAATGCATTTTGCTGGTGGCTTTCCAAATTTTTTTGTTGGACTTTTTAGACTGGAAAATTTTGCTGATTAAGGGCAGCATGTGCCATTACATTGGTTGCACAATAAGTGAACAATATTTGATTCTTAAACTAAACAGATCTTTTTCTTTTATTATGAGAAATTGGAACTTGAATATAGTTGTGCATCTTGGATTAGTTAGTTTTCTTTGCGTATTTTCTTTTTGCAACAGACTTCAATTACCCTTTTACCTTTTGGGCGAATTACATTATTTCTCTTGAGGTTTGGTCAAATTACAAATTAGTTCCTACAGTTTTAAAAAATACAAATACATTTATTTGGTATGATCATAATTATAAAATTGATCTCTGTTAATTATAACTGAGAACGAACACAAATTTTTACAAATAATTCAGGATACATTCTAAGATATAGAAACCCTCTAACATCTAACAAAACTAGGTCGTTTTACATTCTAAGATATAGAAACCTTCTAACATCTAACAAAACTAGGTCTTTTTGTTGCTAGTTAAGAGAGAAAATCATAAAACATTGTAGACTGTTGCGGGCTGACTTCAGTAGCTGGAGAGTCCGTCACTGAATTTGCTTTCCGGTAGATATGAGTTAGAGACATCTTCCGCTCCATTACTCATTTTCTTCAATACAGGGGTGCATCATTTACACAAAATTATTTCTTATACATTTCTAAAAGATTTGAACTTACACATATGCTCTTTATTCGATCCAGAATAAAAGTCGTTTTAGAGTTTTTTAAATAAATTAAGAAATTTGTTTAAATGACAAGGAAACCCTCGACTATTGTAATTTATTACTCTACAAGAAGTTTTGGAGTTTTAATCCAATTAATACTTAGTATATATTAACAACTTGAAATTAATTCTTAGTTAAATCATTACTAAGTCTGAGAAAAATTATGTTTTGTTATTAAAAGGTCATTTATTTTGAAAATTGGTAAACAAGGACAGCCCTGGGCATGTGCGAGGTGAGCACGAGCTCAGGGCCCTAATTTTATTTAAAATTGATATTTTTTTTAAGAAATAATATTTAAAATTGATACTTTTAAAGAGACAATAATTATACTTTTAAAATAAGTATGTAAAAATATTGTCTATTTTAAAAAGTATCGCATGTAATATAAAAAGTAGTACCTATTTGTTCTAAAAATAATAATAAAAATTTGGATGTGTAAAATAAAAAGTATCGCATTTAAGGATAAGAATAGTGAAAAAACACATGTAATATTAAAAATAGGTACCTATTTTTAAAAGAATAATAATAATAATACTAACAAAATTTACTTTAAGGGTATAAATAGTGCATGTAAAGTAAAATATACTAAATTCAAATGTGGAAGTAATGACTCTTTAAAAATGTAATGCATGTAATCTAAATAGTAGTGTCTACTACTTAAAAATTATAATAATATTAATAATAATAAGTTTTGATCTTTAAGGGTATAAGTAGTGTATGTAAGATGAGTAGTAGTATATATTTCTAAAAGAATAATGACACCAACAATTAATAACAATAATAATTTCAATTTGAATGTTATAAGCAATGTTTGTAAAATAAAAAATATAATTTATTTCTAATTAAAAAAATAAAAAGATGAAGTAATGTTGTTTGTGTGCACACAATGAGTATTATGTTGGATAGTTAGACCGTTTGACGTGAATGTGTCTTAATCTAATATTTTTATTTTACATTTACGATAATATGAAAGGGTTCAAACTTACATTAGTGAGCAGGGGGCTCTTATTTATGTAAAAATGGCCCTGTTGGTAAGGACTTTTATTCTGGACTGAAGAAAATTCTTGTTGCATCTTAAACTTGTGGCATCTTAAACGTAATTTGAAAACTTGTTGCATCTTGAATGAGATTCTCCCTATCGTTTAGAGGGATTGGGTTAAGATTTGCATAAAATTCTTTTTTTTTTGCCCTTTTCCAAATCTTTGAAGCCATTGAGATAAAGAGACGGAAGAATTTTTTTTTAAATCGTTCATTTCCACAATAATGTAAGAGTGTCATCCTTTGTTTGAAATAGAGGAAAATAATTCTCTCTCTCTTTTTGAATATTCATTATTATTGATGTTTTTTTTAAAAAATTATATATTTTTGAAAACTAGGATGATTCTAAAAATGAATGAATTCGAACAAATACATAGAATTAATAATTTCCAACAATAATTAATATGGATTTAGAAATTTAAATTATTCACCAATAAAAACAAAAATCTTTAAGGCTGGGAAGTTTACCTTTCTGAAATTGAAATTCCTCTACAATAGAAACTGAAAATCTTTTTGAATGCTAAAAGCTTATCACTTAGTTTAATACTCTCTCCAATGCAGGGTAGATCAAGTTTCGGAGGAAGTAATTATTTGCAAAATCAATAATATTTTAATAAAATTGCATACTTTCAATTACATTTTGTAGTTAGTGATGGAGACATATATTGGCTTTCGTAGTTAGTGATGATACGTATCTTAACATTGAAAGCCTGTTCGTTAGACAGTTTTAAGATATTTTCCAGAATATACAAACGAATAGGTAGAAAGAAAAAAATATTTAATTTGAAGAATTAGTTTGGCAAAGGAATTTTAAGATAGTTTTAACATAGTAAGAGAAATATACTCGTGCAAAATAAGCTTCGAGCTTTTGAAATAATTTTTGAAATTCAAAATCACATCAAAAAACGTCGTAACCAAGAAAAATTATGGCCCCATATAGGCCAAACTTAGTTGGAGGTGTCTAAGGGCATGTTCTTTCCGTTTTTGTTTTAGCTTCAATAGTAATATATTATAATCAGTTTTCATAATTTTTAATATAATTTTTTACTATTTAGCTATACTTTTTTATTTTTTCAATAAACTTTTTACATTATAAAATTATTTTTTGAAAATCGGTTTTCAAAACTGTTTTCAAATCCATAAAAAAAAACAGACCCTAATTGTAGGTTGTCTCCTATCTAAACAACATGTCTCCAAAATGTAGGTTATAAAAAAACAAGCAAGATACTCGGTGGATGGACTCTATTCGATAAGTAAGTACCATAAAACTGAATTCTTATTCGACTCTAATATTTTACAAAACAAAAACAAATCTATTCTATAAATATATTAGATTTAGGCTTTGGAGTCCTATTGTGGAGCAACTCTCTACCCATTACGGTAAATATTTTTTGTAGAAACAAAATATTTATATAAAGTTTTTTATACTGATCGAACATATATATATATATATATATTTTGCAGTTCTAAGAATGTTCCGCCACTGCCACTGACAGGTGCAGAAATATCAAAATTTTTGTAATACGGAAAATATCTACTTCCATTCCACTTGATTTTTAATATTGATATATATATATATATATATATATTCATGTATTAACACTCTACATCTTAATATAAGTTTACAGTAATTCTATTTGTGTCCCAAATTTTGTAAATAAACCTACTCTAAAAAAGTAAATAAAAAAAATTGAATCTTTAGTCATAAAATTAATTAAGATGAAAATAAATGTAAATGATAATATATAATCACTTATCTGCGTCTTGCATTTTTGTATATTGGGGTAAGGCTCATTACGTCTCGCAATTATTTATTTTTCTGAAAATTTTAATAAAGGGTCCACTTAATCGGCAGTTCCTTAAAAAAAAAAAATCACTTATCTGTAATATGGAATTACACAACTGTACTTGGAGATCGTTCCTAAATCACTTGTAAGTATCGTAGATAAAAATGGTAGTAGTCTACAATTGAAGTTTACAGAATTAATGGAGATCAAAATATTCCAAAAAATTGACTCTTTGATTAAATGGTTTGTGCACGAAAAATAAGGATATTAGCTATGATGACGATGTGATGAATCCTTAAACTTTGCAAGAAAGTAGTAAATTCCGCTGTAAAATGTATCAAGGTTTAAAGCTCATTTTCTTACAGTATTTCGGAATCACCATTTCTAAATGATGCAACATTTTCTGCTTCTGTCTGTCTTCTTACCTAAAATTCAACTTCTACAAAATTGTATCATTAAACTCTGCAAAACGAAAAAGAAAAAAAAAAAGAAGCCATTTTTATTAACTAAACACAATTCCTACGTTTCCTCAACTTCAACTCATCCACTCTTTACTAGCTTTCTGATTCAGCTGCCTCAGAATTCCAAGTTTACTAGCTTCCATGGATATTTCTACTAATATGGTCACTTTCTTTCTTCTGCAACTCTTCTTGTTTTTCTCACATTTCTCCGAATTCCGGGCAGTTCGGCATTTTGCCATCCAGGGGGAATGGCGTTTGCTGCAAGAAACCATTGGGGTATCAGCTATGCACATGCAGCTCTTGCACAACAACAAAGTTGTCATCTTTGACAGGACTGATTTTGGTAAATCTAACCTTTCTCTCCCCGGGGACCGGTGTCGGGTTGATGACAACGACACGGCGTTGAAGGTGGATTGCACGGCTCATTCGGTCCTGTATGATGTTGGTAACAATGGCGTTAGGCCATTGATGGTGCAGACAGATACATGGTGCTCTTCTGGGGCGGTGATCCCTAATGGAACCTTGATCCAAACGGGTGGTTTCAACGATGGGGATCACATTGTTCGGAGATTCGAGCCTTGTGATGATGATAGTTGTGATTGGTATGAATTTCCAGGCGCTTTGGTGAGCAGAAGATGGTATGCATCAAATCAGGTACTCCCTGGTGGCCGTATCATTATTGTTGGGGGAAGAGGGCAGTTCAATTATGAGTTTTTCAATCCGGGCTCACCTTCATCATTTCAGCTGGATTTTCTTCGAGAAACAACAGATAAATGTGAGAATAATCTTTATCCATTTCTGCATCTTTTGCCAGATGGAAATTTGTACATTTTCGCAAACACGAGGTCAATTTTGTTTGATTATAAACAGAATAGGGTAGTCAGGGAGTTCTCTTCCATCCCTGGAAATGATTCCAGGAATTATCCAAGCTCAGGGTCTTCAGTGCTTCTTCCAATCGATGAAAAAAATCCCGCTGAAGCCGAGATCATGGTCTGTGGCGGTTCACATCCAGATGCATTCAATACCGCAAGACAGGGCGATTTCCAGCGCGCAAGCTCCACCTGTGGACGCCTCAGGGTTACAGATAAAAACCCCACCTGGAAAATGGAAACAATGCCGGCCCCCCGAGTGATGGGAGACATGCTGATCCTCCCTAATGGAGATTTGATCATAATAAACGGTGCAAGTTTAGGAAGTGCAGGCTGGGAAAATGCAAGAAGCCCTGTGACAAGGCCCTGGATTTACAAACCACATGGATTGGAAGACAACCGGTTCTCGATCATGGCAGCAGATTCAAGGCCGAGACTGTACCATTCCACAGCCATTCTTTTGACAGATGGAAGAGTATTAGTTGGAGGAAGCAATCCACATGTGTATTATGACTTCATTTCTGAAGAGTTCCCAACTGATCTGAGCTTGGAAGCCTTTTCCCCACCTTACTTAGCACCCATATATGAGCTAGAGAGACCAATAATAGTGAAACTTGATGAGGTTATGCATTACAATAAGAGCTTTTCAGTGACTTTTAGAGTGGGGAATTTCTTGCGATTGGCAGATTTTTCAGTGAGGATTGTTGCTCCTTCTTTTACAACACATTCATTCTCAATGAACCAAAGAATGGTAGTTTTGAAAGGGGTTGAGATTAGTTTGGATTCCCCTTTAACTTACAATGCCATTTCTGTGGGGCCATCCACACCTGAGATTGCACCACAGGGATATTATATGCTCTTTGTGGTTCATGCAGAGATTCCTAGTTCTGGTTTGTGGGTCAATTTATGTAATGGTTAAAGCTTTACATTAATCCTCCTTCATGAACTTTCATTTGTACACTCAATCCATCAATTTTTGTTGATGGGTTCATTGAGATTTGACATTATTCTTGTTGGGTTTGTGCCATATTTTTTTGAAAAAGGGAAAATCTACAATGATAGCACACAATTAATACATTTCCTATCGGTAAACAGATCAAATCTTTTGTTTGCTCTCCCACAATGTAAGGTGAAACTCACATGTCATATTATAGGACCCACTTTCTTATTGTAAGACAGAAGACATGAAAAACATACCTTGAACAGAGAAGATATATGAAGTAAAATTGTGGTTTACTTTGATGTTCAGAGAATTGGACTACGTCAAGATGCCAAGTTATAATTAATACATTGCACTTAATTTACATCCACCGGCTAATTCAAGTAGTTTGTGAAGCTTTCAAAAGAAAAGAATAAAAAGAATAAAGTAGGTTATGAAGTAGGAGAACTCAAGGTCAACCAATTTTGAGGCAAAAATAATTAACTTATATATTTATAAATTAAAACCATATTCTCTCTGTTCTATTAGAAAAGTCAACTTTATATTATTAAAAATAATATTATAATTGGACTCTTCTAATGGAACAGAAGAAGTAATGAAAATCAGTTTTGTGATGGGGGGTGGAATCAATGATTTTATCCACTAGTTGAAGAAAAGGAAAAGAAAATTAGTGCTACAGTACAAAATTATTTCATGCACATGCGACCCCCATCTTTTAGGGTATAAATAAATTTTACCCTCTATTTGTCCAATATTTCGCAGGAATTATTACACCCTTCCTATTAGATTTATACTTGTACAATAAATGTATGAATAATTTCTCGTTGAAGTGGGAGAGGTGGAAAGGAAACCATTTTAAATGAATTTAAAGATCCTTGTTTGAATGGGTGATCTTCAAGTCCATAAAACCACATAAATGTAATCAAATTAATGTAGAAATGCAGAAACTCATGAAACAGGGTTTATGTATACATCGCGGTTCATGTATGAGATGGTGCATTATTCCCGCTCCTGTCCATGCTGCTCTTTAATTTATTTTTCTTTTTGTTTAGTGATACTCTTGCACCTTGAGGTGATACTCTTGTACCTCGTGTTGAGCCATTGAGTGGATGACAAGTATTCTGCACAGCTAGCGTGTTTCTAAAAGGCCTTCCAGATTGTAGCTTACTTCTTGGGCCACTCGTCCTTCTTGGGCTTTTGCGCCAAGCTATCTAGCTGACATTATCTTAGTCCTGACCGGCTTGAACTCAACAGTTAATTCACCCTCAACAATAGTCATTAAAAGTTATTAAAAAAAGAAGGGAAATTAAACTCATCTAGAAATCAAACTTGAGGAACCGAGATGAGTTGTAGGAGTGAAGTAAAATTACTCACTGTAAAAATTATTTATATATACTCAAGCAAGCAAATTAACTCAGTCAACTGAGGCAAATGATGCATGAATCTATTTTTTATTATATACTGAACAAACTTTCAAGTGTTAAAAAAATATCAGTGGATTTACTTCAACTCATCCTTTTAGCTTCTTTGAATTAATACTTGTTGAAGAAGATTGATAGAAGATCGTTTAAAAAAAAAAAAAAATGAAGAGCATTAGTTTGGGTGCCAATGAAACTCTACGTACTCTTCATCTATTGGCTAACCCAAAACTTCTGCAGATATAATCTTCTTCAAATTGTGTTTGATTGATCCCATCTAACCAGATAATACCTATCATCTGTTCTTAGCATTTGAATCATACCTCATCGCCCGCCAAAAGAACAGACAAAATCTCTCATTTAAATTCAGTATTTAGTTAGGATCATAACAAGTCGCCATAGCTGGAAAAATCCTTCTTCTTTTACCTTATGCTTCTCTGCCATGGATTCTAAAATGGCCGCCTTCATCCTTCTACAAGTCCTTCTATTCTCTCATTTCGCCACGATCCATCCATTTTCAAACACCGCCATGCGAGGAGAATGGCAGTTTTTGCAAGAAAGCATTGGAATATCAGCAATGCACATGCAACTTTTGCATGACAACAAAGTAGTAATCTTTGACAGAACGGACTTCGGGAAATCCAACCTTTCTCTCCCCGCCGGCCGCTGTCGGATCGACGGCAGCGACACGGCGCTGACGACGGACTGCACAGCTCACTCTGTTCTTTATGACTCTGCCACCAATGGGTTCCGGCCATTGATGGTCCAAACAGATACGTGGTGTTCTTCCGGGGCGGTCATTCCTGATGGAACTTTGATCCAAACGGGTGGTTTCAATGATGGGGACCATATTGTGCGATCGTTTTCCCCTTGCGAAGATGGAAATTGCGATTGGAATGAGTTTGCAGGGGGGCTTTCGAAGAGGAGATGGTACGCGTCGAATCAGATTCTCCCGGACGGGAAAATAATCATCGTCGGAGGAAGGAGACAATTCAATTATGAGTTCTACAATCCTCATTCCGGTTCTTTCCGGCTAGATTTTCTTCGAGAAACGATGGATGATAGTGAGAATAACCTGTATCCATTTCTTCATCTTTTGCCTGACGGGAACCTGTTTATTTTCGCTAATTCCAGGTCCATTTTGTTCGATTACAAACGGAACAGGGTAATCAGGGAATTCCCTCCCATCCCTGGAAATGATTCCAGGAATTATCCAAGCTCAGGCTCTTCAGTGCTTCTTCCGATCAACGAAAACAATGTTCCCATTGAAGCTGAGATCATGGTCTGCGGTGGTTCGCGTCCCGACGCCTTCAAAAGAGCAAAACAGGGCGTTTTCCGACGGGCAAGCAGATCATGCGGGCGCCTGAAGGTTACAGATGAAAATCGCACCTGGAAAATGGAAACAATGCCGGTGCCCCGAGTGATGGGAGACATGCTGATTCTCCCTAATGGAGAACTGATCATAATAAATGGCGCAAGTTTGGGAAGTGCAGGTTGGGAAAGTGCTAAGCTCCCTGTGAAAAAACCCCTTATTTATAACCCGAACGGGTTAGAAAACCGAAGATTCTCCATCATGGAAGCCGCGAAAAGGCCGAGATTGTACCATTCTTCAGCCATTCTATTGGTGGATGGAAGGGTGTTGGTGGGAGGAAGCAATCCACACATATACTACAACTTCACTTCTGAAGAATTCCCAACTGATCTGAGCTTGGAAGCCTTCTCCCCACCTTACTTAGCACCCATGTATGAACCAGTGAGGCCGAAGATAGCAAAAATCGGCGGGGCTCATCTACACTACCAGGAGCCATTTTCAGTGACTTTCAGAGTTGGGAAATTCTTCACCATGGCGCATTTGTCCGTGAGGATTGTGGCGCCGTCTTTTACGACGCATTCGTTCTCGATGAGCCAAAGAATGGTGGTTTTGAAAGGGGTTGAGGTGACCATGGTTGGTTCAGAAACTTATAATGTGACTGCAATTGGACCATCCTCACCTGAGATTGCACCTCAGGGATACTATCTGCTCTTTGTGGCGAATGGAGTGATTCCTAGCTCTGGCATTTGGGTGAATTTATGTAGTGGCTAACTGATATTTGCTGGCAAGAAATGGAAGTTTCAATATTGTTTCTGTTTTCTTTCTTGAGAGTACATATAGGGAGATAGAGGTGCTCATTCTGGTAGATTGGGATGTTCTAAGTGCAAATGTCTAGCAGTTTTATGATGAAAATCAGCCATCATTTTCGTGTAAGTAATCATGTTTTTGAGTTATATGTTATGACTCAAAAATATAGGGGCATGATATTTGCAGCGACGGTTTCGATATTTGCAGTGACATTTTTTTGTGAAAATACCGAAATACCCCAAACACTTAAAAAAGAAAAAAAAAAAAAAAAAAAAAAAAAAAACCAAAGTGTCGCCGGAATCCGGCGACATTTTGGGCCAAAAGTGTCGCCGTAGGCCGAACTCCAGCGACACTTTGGGCCGAAAGTGTCGCCGGCGACATTTTTGGCCAAAAGTGTCGCCGGCGACCGGCGTCACTTTGGGCCAATAAGAAAGTGGTTACTTCAAATAAGAAAGTGGGGTTTGTGGCCAAAATGTCGCCCGGCGACACTTTTGGCCAAAAGTGTCGCCGGTCGCTTGGTCCGAAAGTGTCGCCGGCGACATTTTTAGCCCAAAGTGTCGCCGGACTTTGACACTTTCGGCCAAAGTGTCGCCGGCGACACTTCCCCCCCCCCCCCCCCCCCCCCCCCCACTTTCTTATTTGCAGTATGACAAAACTACTAATAAATTCGGACATAATACAACTAAAATAATTAATAAATTTTTTTTTTAAATTTTTCCCCAAGGGCATTTCAGTCTTTTCACAAGAAAATGTCGCTGCAAATATCGAAACCGTCGCTGCAAATATCAATTCCGAAAATATATTTTTTAATATATATTTATTAATGGAACTGGAGTAATATTTGGCGTTTGATATGATTGGAATAGACCATTTGCCAGCTTTTGTTTGAGACCTTTGGCTAGCTACAAGCTTACCATTAATCATGGTCAAATAGCATTTTAGTTTACGGTTTAGTTTGGATTTCATTTTAGAAATTCAAAAAGGGGCATGTTATTTAAAGGACGCAGGTAGGGGTGTCAAACGGGCGGGTTGGACGGGTATTAAATGGGTGTTAAGTTAATGGGTAATGGGTACCCATTATCCATTCAATTAATGGTCTTAACTCAAATAGGTAATGGGTAACTATGGGTACATGGGTACCTATAATACCCATTATACAAAAATGTAAGCTTATTTAATAGTTTATTAATAAAAATTTAAAAATATTTTTTTTTTAATTTCATTTTAAACTTTTTTTAAAGTGAATTTTAATTCTTTGAATCTATTCTAAAATTTGAAATATTAAATTTTATATACTTTTATATTTAATCGTATGTAATTTTTTTTGTCCAAACACAATTTTTAATTTTTTTTATATTTATATAAACCCGTGCATGCCCTAATACCGAAACTAGGCCCGAGGCCGAAACTGGTCCTGGGCCAAAACTGGCCCGAGGCTCAAAATTGGGCTCGGGCTGAAACTGGGCCTAGCCCCAAATCAGTCCAAAACTGGGCCCGAACTGAACCGGCCCAGCCCGAACCCAAACCCGTCCTAAACCCGAACGAATTTTGAATTAGTATTTATAAGTGGGTAATTTAAAAATATTATAAAAAAATAAATAGAAAAAAAAAGTAAAGTAATTGTAGGACACGAAAAATAAAGAAAAAGAAAAAATAAGTTTGAAGAAAAAAATAAAATGGGCACACTAAAATATGTGAGTTGTTGTTTTTTTTTTTATTTTATACTTTTAAGGGTAATTTTGGATGGGTATTTTTGATACCCATGATGCGCGGGTTTTAGGGTACCCAATGGGCTACCCTAAATCCGCCCATTACATATTTAGCCCAAGCCCACCCAACCCATTATTTTTTAAAGTGGATTTTATTGGGTTAATACCCAATGGATTTGGACGGTTTTTGGGTTAGTGAATTTTTTTGCCACCCCTATATGCAGGACACTTTTAAAAATTTAAATAGTGAAAATACAAAAATATCCTCACTTTAATTAATTAACTTTTTTTTTTAAAACACCATTGTTGCCGGCGAGAATAAAACCTTCTCGCCGGCAACTATGGCCGGAAAAAGGAAAAGAATTTTATAAAATGCAAGAAGCTCTGCAATCAGATCTTTTTCTTTTCTTTTTTTTTTTTTTATCGCCGGATAGGAAGGTGATGAAAGGCAATTAAGTAATTTCTTTTAAAAGATTTTTAAAAGTGTCCTATAATTAGTAATTTTTCAATAACTAAACAAGAATTTTGGAATATACTTTTGACCGGCTTAAAGACTCTCAATGGTGTCGACAAACTGAGACTAATTGCAACTTTTCATAAAAAGTAAATGTATGATCGTATCTAGGTTTTTTCCTACCCTTTAGAAGAGTTGTGGCCTTTGAAATGTATCAATTGGAGGTCTATAAAAGTTAGTGCAAATTTTATACAATAAACTCTTATCCCAAAGATATTAGTTTTAGAATACTATCACACCAAATGCTACTAATAAAACCTTAAGAAGAGTGCCTTTGATGTATATTCGATTTGTATCACTTTTGTAATAAATTAGTGTTCTTGAAGTTAATAATTAAAGTTCTTGTTGTTTCGTTTTATGATTCCCATTATTATTGGGGAGTGCTATACTTACTCTCAGAGTCACTCACCCTCTCCTATATGACTTTTCATATCAGCTATTAAAATAAATAAAAATTCTGATAGGGGATATACGGGGAGTGCTATACTTACCTTGAGCGTCACACCCTCTCCTATGTGCATACATATTAGATGCCAAATAAGCAATTAATACTATATTAAAATGATAGGTAATATAGAATTAAAAGATGACACCCCTCTCATGCATATATGCTCTCCATCTTTCCTTTTTCTATATTTTCATCTTTCTATTTTTTACTCTCTCTATTAGTTTGGGATCCTCTAGTCCAAAGAAAATTTGAAGCAGAATGTCCAACCCAAAAATGGCAAAACTATTTAGGAGTGTCCCCTGAATTTTTCGTATTTTGGGTTGAGATATTCTAGTCCAACCTTTTTTTTTTTTTGGACCAGAGCCTTTCCATCTCCTCATGCATCCTCCCCCTACATTGATGACAACTTTCTACATCCGTAATTCGCAGAGGTCAATTTGCTGCATAATCATCGCTTATTTCCTTTCCAATTTCTTTACCATTTAGATGTATGGATGGCTACGGTTCCGGAACCGCCGGTTACGGTTTATAAATCAGTGGAACTGGAACCGGAACCTTAGGGGGCGGTTCCGTGCCGGTTCTAGAACCGCCGGTTCCGGTTCTGTCACGGTTCTGGTTCTGTCAAGGTTCTCGTTCCGATTCCAATCTCTTCCGTTTATTTAACAATTTTTCTCGTTTATTTACAAATTTTAACTTATAAATGTTATTTTATTTTGACTCAATTAATAACTCAATTATTCATAAATAATTAAAATTACAAAAATAAAATAAAATCTGTAGCGACGGTACATACATTTAAACAATTAAATAATTTATATAATAAAAGATACAAAAATAAATTGTGAAAAAAATATATATATATATACAGATGAATAATACCTCAATATATTATTTAAAAAAAATCAAGAGAGTAATACCTTGTTATAAATCGTGAGAAATCAGAGTTTGAACTTTGAAGCATTGAAACTTTTACAAAATAAATACATCTTAAATATTTAATATAATTCATCTTCATCTTTTGCGGAAGTTGCGGTTGGATCTAATTTAATTTAATAATTAATTAATTTTAATTTAATTTAATGCTTATTTATATTATATTAATAATATATATAAAAGTATACTATTAGTTTATATATTATTATAATATATATTTAAAAATAATTTTTGTATATTATATGTTAAACATATAATATAATTATAATTATAATTATAAGAAAGATGTTCAAAAAAAGCAAATAGTTGAAGTGGTTAATCAACTTTGCTTAAACCCTTTCAATTTTAATAAAGGGTTGTGTGTTCGAAAATGTAAAAATTATTATTTTTATGGTTCTCACATTAGAACTGGAGGGTTGGAACCGGCGGTTCCGACCTGTCGGTTCCCGGTTCTCAGACAAGAGGAACCGGAACTTTAACCGCCAGAGGCGGGTCCGGTTCCGATTCTGGAACCGGGGACCAAGGTTCCGGTTCCAAAACCGAGGGTCCGGTTCCGGGTCGGTTCCGGTTCGCCATCTCTATTTAGATGGCCTAAATAGTTTATTTTGCTGAGAGAACCCATCATCATTCTTCCTCACAGTCTCGTAAAGTATTTATTCTGAGTTAATCTCATAAAATAATTTTAGTAGGATAGATTTGGGAGCAAAAGAGAAAAAAAAAAAAAAATCAAAATCACAACTGTAAAAGTAATATTATTCCAATTGCTATAAAATAAATAATATTATTACGATATTGGGTTGAAAGCAATATTTTATTTGAAAGTATGATTTACTGCAGCTTCAAAGACATTTATGTGTAAAAAATTATTCATCACTCAATTACATTATTCTTCTTAGTTAAAGGTTTAATATGTATCTTTTAAAAATTAGGGGCTTATTTTGTACTTACGACAAATTTCGGGGTTAATTTTTGTATTTCACCCAAAATAAAAAAAAATCAATAAAAAATAATAATTATATTCTCATCACATTCAGGGAGAACTTCATAATTTTCACAAACTTCATGGTCTGCTCAATAATTTGAACAGACTTCAAGGGAGATAAATGTAATTTACTCTCTCCATTTTTATTTTTTACTTCAGCCAAAACCTTGCTGCAAGCAACAATGAGAGGCTAACGAACCTTCCAAGAAACTTCAGAGTTCAAAGGGCCTCAAAACCCAACCATGTCAAAAATGCCCAATCTTAACAAAGGTCCAAAAATGGCTGCCCCTGTGAGCTGAAATTCCCTTCTTTTTTTTTCTACTTCATTTGGGCCTCCAACAACGTTGCTGGGCAGATTATTTCGTGCACGTATCAAATGATATCATATATTATTCAGAACAGGATTCCTCTTCATCTGTTTAGACTCTAGATAGTTGATAAGCAAATAGTGCAAATGTCACATCAAGATTGAGCATTCAAAGCCAATTGGGCGTGTCCCAGAATTCCCTACTGCTTGCTGATCCAACCTACCAATTTACACAGTGACACTGGTTGGTTGAGTGTTGTGAGTTGTGACTTTGAACCATAAACCATACGTCTCTTCCAGTATCGTTCCTAAATACTCACTTTTTTCAAAAATCTATAATACATATCCGTGAGAATAGTAGTGGATAGGTAAAGTGTCACATAATTCTTGGATGTCTTTTTCTCGTTTTCCACAAATTTTTTTACTTTAGCTTCTTTATTAAGAATCGGGTTCATCTTTACCACCCCTTTTCCCTCCTTGATGGGATGAGATTAATTTCAGTTGCTGTTAGTAAGATTCTCATAGTCGAAACTTTTTCACCGTTTTCCTTTTCCTCCTAAGTATTTCATAGTACGAGACAACAACTTGAATTAAGTGGGACGGTGCTTTTGGTAGAAATTGAAGTGTAAGTTCCCTTTTTAGCATTACTAGTAATTAATTGTTCTAATGTCTGCTGGAGTAGTAGAAAGGCCCTTTAAAGTTTCGATTTTTATGCAGTGTTTGAGGATTTATTGGTGGATTTTGCTCAATGGGAACTCTGGAAACGTGAAAGGCTGTTTGTGTTGAATTTCTTACCGTTTGGAAATCTAAATTCTGGGTTTGTCTTGTAAACTAAGCAAATGGGTATAATGGAAATGGGGACAACTTCTGATCACTTTGCAGTGGTGTCAATCAACCTCTTTGTGGCGTTGCTTTGTGCTTGTATTGTAATTGGACATTTGCTAGAGGAGAATAGATGGATGAACGAGTCTATTACTGCCCTCATTATGGTAAGATATCTACACTCCTTTAATTTATTCAATAAGATCTTGTGAAGTCTAGGTTTTCGATTATGTAGAATATAAGCAAAATAATTAGCTTTTTGTAGTTCTGCGTTCAATTATTGTCCTGTGAGTTCCACAGTTGCACCTGAACTAGTTATGCTATTATTGTAGGCTATATTAGGTGTTTTTTTGTGGTTGATTTGATGTGTTAAATTAAACTACTACTTCTGAAGATTGTTCTTACATGCTTGGTTGTCTTCAAGTTTTAAGGATGTGATTATTGGCAGGGCTTGTGTACTGGGATCGTTATTTTGCTGTTAAGTCGTGGAAAAAGCTCTCATCTATTACTCTTCAGCGAGGATCTTTTCTTTATATATCTACTTCCGCCAATTATTTTTAATGCTGGGTAAGTATGAGACTTCTAGTTCAGTCACTATGAATTCTGCTTATGCTGTAATTGCATGGTTATTTAGCATTTTGATTCCCGTGGAAATCAGTTTCTCCTGATAGGGAAGCTGAATGAAGAATTCAACATTGTGCTTCTCTCAGATTTTAATGCATTGATGTTCTTTTTGGCCCTCCATTGTTATGTTCACCTTTTTTTGTTGAGAAAATTATGCATACTTTCAAGTACAGGAAAGGATTATAGAAGGACACTTGAGAAAAGAGCCCATTGCGTTAGAGTATCAATTCAGTTTGATGCGAAGTACTACACTGGAAGTTTAGAAATTATTTGAGGATTATAGTGACAGAAAAGAAGATTTTACATTTGGTATTTATTGATTTCTCAGGAAGGCATATAATTAGATATGATAGAGTTTTGGGGTATAATGTGGCAGGCATTAGAGGAGAGAGGAGTAAGAGGTTCCTAGATGAAGTTATAAAATATAAGTATACAGATGTAATAACGTGTCAATGGCCTAATAAGGATATTGGTTGAATTCCTTAATACTGTATGTTTGCATCAGGAATTCTCTTTCACACCATATCTTTTAGCCTTAATAATGGGCGAGCTTACTTGTGTCTGTATGAAAAAAGTTAATGAATATATATTATTTGCAGGCCAATAAATGAAACATGTTGGTTTGGACATATTATATTATGTCAAAAAATAGAGAATCATTAACGCAAATTAAAAGAGAGATAAGATGGCCTAAAAAAGACTTGGAAAGAAACTATTAAAAAAGAAACGACATATCTAAAGTTAAATGAAAATATGTGTTTTGATAGTACATGACCCCGAGATATGATCCATATAGCTGACCGCACATGGAGGAATAAAGCCTTTTTTTCCCTTTTCATATTCCCAAAATGTTAAACTGTGTATACTTGTGGCTGACAATATTCATTTCATGCTTCCGGGATACGACCTAAATAAATGAATAGTTTAGAACATAATGATTTTTCTCAAATGATTAGAGATCAAAATCAAAATCATAGCACAACCATTTTGTGAGAATGGAAAATATAGGTTTATAGTGTATGGTGATCAATTCAGCGTTGGTGATTTCAAAATCTAAAGTTTATAGTTGAGGTATCGGAGAAGCAAATCAATAGACCTGTTCAAAAATAGCTGGAACTTAAATGAGTATGTGATATTATAATCAGTATTGCATTAGTTCTTTGTTTTAAATCTTAAAAGAGGCCAATGCTTGGCTTTCAACTAGTGGTACTGAATTGAAATTCTTTTTAGCACTTTTTAGTGGATAATATGTCTCTAGGTGTTCTAGTGCAGCAAGCTTGAACCCAAACTAGCTTCTGTGAGGTTGTTGGCACTTTGACTACTAAATTGATTTGCTACCAGTACGGTGGCTTATTTTTGTAGAGGTCTTGATTGAGAAGGAAATTGGTGTATTGAACCAAGTAAATGATATGCAGGCACTGTTGAGAAGCCCAGCATAGCGACCTTTTAGGAGATTATGTGAATTGTTAGCTCTGATTGAATGTGGAGATCATTAAGTTTCTACTAGCATGAATAGCTTTCAGCTGAAGCATGGTGTAGGATGGCCACTCCCCATATGCTTGTTTTGTCTCAGTGGATTAAAGACCAGAATTTAATAATTCCATGATCAAGCTTTTTTCCTGTTTGTCATGCATTTTCATTTTGCATCTTCATCATGTTCGTTCCTTGAATATTTTAGGCTATTAGTTTCTGCACTTCCTCTCTCCCCTTCAGTTTTTTACATGAAGGAATTTGTGGGGTCCTTTAGGTTGCTGGTTCTTTTGAATATCAAGGACCCAGTTGTCCGCATAAACTGGAAAGAGAAATACTAAAAAATCTTCACAGCTGTTGGCATTTGAATTTCAGAGTCATGTCTTTGCTCTGGGATACTGTGATTGATAACTTCGTACTGCCTTTCTCTAATGATGGCTATGTTCAACTATACTCACTGTAGACAGGGAAACTTCCACTTTGAAAGATCATTTTGGGTTCAGGCACCTTTACGTTTTAATCTCAATTATCGTATGGGCCTTTTTTTTCCCCCCAGAGATTTGATAAACATGTATTTCTGAAAGTTCCCGTTAGCGTTTCTCAAGTTTCCCTTTTCTGATGCTTTAAACAACTCACAATTATTCTTTTGTTATCAGGTTTCAGGTTAAAAAGAAGCATTTTTTTCGAAATTTCATGACAATTGTGCTTTTTGGTGCTGTGGGTACACTAGTCTCATGGGCAGTTATATCATTTGGTATGTGTGAAATATTAATGTATATTTTTGTTTCTATTAATTCCTCCAGCATTAGTGTAAAGCTTGATGAATTGTAATTTGGTGGTTTTGAGGGCTCAGGTGTTCTACTTGTAATAAGATTCAGCGAAAAAGAAAAAATATCAATGTTAGAAGATTTGTGGTTTCCTTTTGATTTCTCTTTTTTCCTGTTAATTTCAATTTATAATATTGATGATCCGTCTCTGTGGAGCTTACTTTGAGGGGCTTCTGTCTAAACCTGAACTCATGAGGCATTTAAGCATATTTTGCAGGTTTAAATTTCTTGCATGGCTAATTGGTGTTGATTTGAAAACAAGGAAAACTATTGGGTTTTCCAAGCTATTTCAGTATGATATAGATGTTGAATGTGCCAGATATGAGTGTCTGCAGTAATTGTTAACTCATTTAAGACGTGACTTGACTTCTTCAGATTTAAGCCCTGGGAGGAAAGAAGAACCTGTGTAATAGTCATATTATGCATTATGAACTTCTGTTGGGAATATTAGTTTATGGATGGAAAGATGGAAAAGTAGATAAATTTTGCTCATTGCTTTCAAACAAGTTATGGATTTGGATCACTGGTTACTTGCCTTCAATTTCAAACTCATACTAATGACTTAACTTGTATTTGAGCCAGGTGTCACCCAGTTGTTTAGTCGATTGGATTTTTTTGCCGACTTTGATATGGGGGATTATCTTGGTACTAAAATTTTCATCATCTCTCTCCCTCTCTCTCTCCATATATATATATATATATTTGTATGTATGTATATCTAACATTTATTCACCCAAAATTTTAGCTATTGGGGCTATATTCTCTGCAACGGATTCTGTGTGCACTTTGCAGGTAAATGAATACACTAAAGGTAGTGCACATTTTGTATGAAGACATATTATGTTCTGAAACTATGACCACACACTGCATCTGCAGGTGCTAAATCAGGATGAAACTCCCCTGCTTTACAGTTTGGTATTTGGAGAGGGTGTTGTGAATGACGCAACATCTGTAGTGCTTTTCAATGCTATTCAGAGCTTTGACCTGTCGAAAATCAACTCTACTACTGCCTTACACTTTGTCGGAAATTTCCTGTATCTGTTCTTTGCTAGCACAGCTCTGGGAGTAGTGGTGACTCTTTCTCTCTCTTACTCTCTGTGCATGTATCTCTGTACAAATCTGTGTTATTCAACAAAATTCTATGCTGTTTTCTTCGCTGCAGGCTGGTTTGCTTTGTGCTTATATCATCAAAAAGCTGTATTTTGCAAGGTATAAGGATGTCATTCTCTTTTGTTGAAGCATTACCATCCTAAATATATTGACTCTTTTTTACAAGTAGCTAATGTAGTCTCAGAGAGAGTTTCGAATTTCTTTTTTGTTTATGTTATTTGATGGTTTTATAAGATAGTGAATTTTTATCTTTTAACGATTAGATTCCCGTTAAATTAAGTGTTGATCTCTTCCCATCCCTATACCAACACTTGCAGGCTCATATACTTTGATAACTCAGTAGTTAACCCTACATTACTAGAATGCTACAGCCTTGCATGAGTCTTATTTTTTCATGTTATGACCCTTGATTGTGTCAGTGAATAGATCTTGTTAGCTTTTTTTTTTTTTTTTTTTTTAAGCATCAAAACCTTCTGAAGTTATGTTACTGGTTATGGTGTTGTATCTCCTGCATTACCTATCAAAACAGTATCTTGCACTGGTTGTTCTTTTGTTGTTGACTTATTTGATTTGAAGCCCCCTATTTTATGTTTTACCTTTAGAAGTTAGTAGATAGCTAATACAGATTTCACTTCAGTAGTGTGAAATGCCAATACATAGTTTTTTATTTATGTCAAGCGCACTTGCCACAACGTAATTCATGACCTTCACATTAACAAACTACCCACTGAAGTCCAATGGACAAACAAATGTGGAGAATCCCAGACATGAACAGATAAAGACTTTATTTCATCTTAACTTTTGTGAAATGATACATATGAAACTGAAACCACCCTTCATCATCTCATCTATCAGTAAGTTTTGTTACTTAATGTCAGTGTTTTGTTACAAAATGAATGAACACTCTGTAACAATAAACAAGTAATCCACATGCCCAAAAGGAGTTTCATGTATCTAACTTGATAAGTTACGATCTAGGCATTCGACGGATCGTGAAGTTGCCCTTATGATGCTCATGGCCTACTTATCTTATATGCTTGCTGAGGTAAAATTTTTTTGACTTAGCACAGCTGGTAACTCTGGTTTCCAAGCTTCAATGCTCTTGACATATATACATTTTATCATCGATGTTCTTTTGAATTGAATGTAGGTCTTTTTTCTTCTCTCTTTTGCAGCTATTGGATTTCAGTGGCATTCTGACGGTGTTTTTCTGTGGGATAGTTATGTCCCATTACACCTGGCACAATGTGACTGAGAGTTCAAGAGTTACTACCAAGTATGCTCATAGTAAAATGCCTTCAGTGTTTCGTTAAGTTTTATTGATGGACAAGATAATATTGTTGAATGATGGTTGACCTCTTAACTGCTCTTTCTAATAGTTCAATTGATAATTCGCAGGCATAGCTTTGCAACTTTGTCATATGTTGCGGAGACTTTTATTTTTCTTTATGTCGGTATGGATGCATTGGATATGGAGAAATGGAGCTTGGTCAGTGATAGGTATGCCCGACATAAATTAGGACATGAGGCCTTTCTTTTCAGGTTCCAGGAAATAAAGATTTAGTTTTCATAACTTCTGTCAGCAATTTTCGTAGTAAAACTCATCTTGATAATTTGACCTTTTTGTTTTCTCAATATCTAGATAATATGATGTTTCTGTACAGGCATGCAGTTGGCTCATGAAGTTCTTTGGTAAATAATTTCTATGTTGATTTTTCTCTTTGCAGTCCTCGAACATCAGTTGCTGCGAGTTCAATTCTGTTTGGCCTAGTCTTGTTGGGTAGAGCAGCTTTTGTGTTCCCCATATCCTTCTTATGTAACTTAGCCAAGAAATCTTCGAACGAGAAGATCAGCCTCAGGCAGCAAGTAAGAGCTTTCTTTCTCTTAACATCAGGCATTTTCTTGTGTTATCCAATCATTACAAAAGTTGTTGTCATTCCTTCAGGTCATAATATGGTGGGCTGGCCTGATCAGGGGTGCTGTTTCGATTGCACTGGCATATAATAAGGTTACCGAGCGATTTACAATTTCTTTCTAAAATTTTTCATTTTTGTTGAAGGGCTCTGTTGTTAGGAGCGTATATCCATAGTTTCGTATTGTTTACCCTTCCAGTAACAATTATCAAATGACAAACTGTTGCTTGTTGCAGTTCACTACCTCGGGACACACTCACGTTCAAGGCAACGCGATAATGATCACGAGCACTATTACTATTGTCCTTTTTAGTACAGTGGTAAAATAACTCCTCCCTCTGGAACTTGTGAAGAGATTGATATTCTGAACTCTCTCTACCTATTGTGACTTTGTCCTGAATATCTCTGACCACTAAGTTTTCTTTATTAGCTGTTCGGCTTGTTGACAAAGCCTCTCATAAGGCTATTGCTGCCGTCATCGAAAAGTTCTAGTAGCACTGCATCTTTGGACCCTAATTCTCCGAAGTCATCCCTCCTTCCGCTCCTTGACCATCAGCAGGAGACTGAAAGTTTTATTACTGGCCATGACGTGCCACGCCCGACAAGTCTACGCATGCTTCTGTCAACTCCTACTCACACGGTGCATCGCCTCTGGCGTAAGTTTGACGACACCTTTATGCGACCGGTGTTTGGGGGCCGGGGTTTTGTCCCTGTTGTTCCTGGTTCCCCAACAGAAAGGAGTCTGCATTAGGTTTCTCTCCACTCTGAACCAAACTATGAGACCCGGGAGGGAAAGATACGTGTAATGTTTGTATATTTGTAATGTGAATAGTAAAATAGCAGAAATCTTTAACTGGATCAGTGGACATGGTGGAATGTTAACACCTTATATTAAATGAGTTTTATTACGTATTTAGTATCTACCATGATGTTAATATATGAGGTTTGTCCATTTGTCTGAATTATTTGGACTAATGGACATACCAAGACAATTAAGGCTATGGCGGTGGGAGATCAGGGATTGAATACTAAAAATTCCCAAGTGCAACGGTACTATTTTAATGTAGGTACAAGTGGCAGCAACAGACAGGTGTCCTCTCTAATTATTGGATTGTCGGAAGCCTCACCTCTCGTTGTGTGAGGTAAGTTAATCGCAACTGGACAAATTCTAATACATTTCTTTAAAAAAAAAAAAAAATCCATCCATCTGGTTCCCCAAAAAAAAGGGGGAAAAAAACTTCCTTATAATGTTTTTGATTGCGTTTTCTCAAGGGACAACATAATCAGACACATTATAAATTACGAAGTTTATTTTTTGTTTGGAACTAAATGGATGGGCGTCACGTATTATCCCATGATACTAAACACATAATAAAACTCATTTATGAGCAACTTTATCATCCTCCTTCCCTTTAAAATTTCTTCATTTTTTTCCTTTTTCGGCGAAGTTCAAGTAACCCTCTCTAGAGATATTTTCCTTTTTTGTACTTCTCTCTCTACTCCCTCTTCTTCCTCATACTTCTCTTGGTTCCCAAACGCTTCAATGTTAAAAATTTTCAATAATTCAATGAAAATTGGGGTGAAGTTCGACACCAAGTTTCAGTGTCGAACTGGCCGTTGAAACTAATCAATTAGTTCTTGAGACGTAGTCAAGGCAAAAATACGCATAAATGCCTGAGGTGGTTCGACACCAAAGTTCAACATCGAACCTTGGACCAAACGAGGCCTTGTTGAGATTTTGGGATTTGCCTTGTTCCTTGAAAGGTTTGACACCCTAGATCAAACTCGAAATGGCACTTTCGTTGTCGAACCTTGGTCTCGAACGAGGACTTGAAACACTCCATTTTCTGAAAACTTGGAACTATTAAAGAAAAGTGTAGTGAAACGTCAGTTCTTATTTGATTTTTCGTCCGAATCTTTTCCTATCCATAGGGGGTTGAATTACAGCACACGAAAATCAAAGTGTTAGCTGGTGTGCCCAATTTGCCCTTCGGCCCAACTTGAGGCCCAATTACTAAGTTTGCGATCCGGCCCAAGTTGACCCACTAATGGAAGCCTATTTATATCCAGACAAAAAAGGAGACGGAGGTAACAAACCAGTGGACAATCCCACGCCTCGGTGGGCAATGACTCACGCCCTCACCTCTATAATTAGGCACCTTCATCACCATTAGAAAGGGATCTCTCTTCTTGGTAACTTTCTCTCTAGCTTTACTATTTCCTCTGAGTCCAAATACTGACTTAGGCATCGAAGTTTAATCAGGGGAAGTCCTCGATTAATACAGGTACCAGAGATGATAAATCAGAGCGGATTCCACCAAAGACCCTCGCTGGCAATCTCGGCTTCATCAACTGGCGCCATTTGTGGGGACTCGATTGCCGGAATGTTATTCGCATTTTGGCCTTGAGTTCCCGATCTCACAAATGTGTTGTGAAGCTTTTGCTATGGTGGAGGGTGTTGGACTGAAAAAGAAAAAAAATTGAGTTCTCCTTCGAGTCTCAGTTGAGCGGACTAAAAAAGAAAAAGCTAGTTTAAGTTTTTCTTGTTGTTTGGGTTCTTTGATCCCAGATCTGGTATTAAGGCAATGCTTTCAAGGTTGAAGCATTTCCATCTAACTGTTCCTCTAATTTTGTGGAGGGGAGAAAGCTTAGGCGAAATAAGGATGAAAATCTAAAACCAAACGAAGAGGGACCTTGAGATTACATTTATATCCGGACCAAAGAAGGACAGGATTCGTCCGGATCTTTTCCTATCCATAGGGGGCTGAATTACAGCACACGAAAATCAAAGTGTTAGCCTATTTCTTTTACTCGTTCTTTTCTTGTAATTGGTATTATTTAAGTCAGTGCAGGCTTAAAACAATAGACTTCATCTTATCCCAAAATGATATTAGTTACAGAACATTTGCACAATAAAGGAGACTAATAAAGCATAAAGGAAAGTATCTAGCGCGATTTGAAGCATTAAATTCCTTTGTTTATGATACATATCTTGTTTGTATAATTTATTGTGATAGATTAGTAGTTGTTGAAGTTAGTAAAGCTCTTTGTTGTTCTTGTTTTGGAATCCCCATTTTTGTTTATAATATCCAAATCTTTAGGTTTCTACGTTCTTTAATTTTAAGATGCTTGATAATAGACCAGTTATACAACATTTACTTAATTAAAAAAAATACTAAATCATTTTACTCAACATAATTTGGTATGGATGAATCAATTATTGTTTTGGAAATAATTGACAAACTTCTCCCATCCTAGAAAGAGTTCAAGGAGGATCTCAAACACAAGAAATAAGAGATCACTCTTGAAGGATTGGCTCATTATTTTCCCGTTGAAAAAGAATTGAGGATGCAGAAAAGTTCTCAAAATATTGGGTTTGCATGACAATGACAAAGACAAGGAATTCGCCAACCAAGTCAATGACATTGAGGAAGGACAACAGAAAAATTCCTAGAAAATGATCAAAGATGATAATGATCATGGCAAAAGCATAATGTTAGACCTATGGTTGAGACATCCTGTAAAAACTCATAATATCTTGTTGAAGAGATATGCAACATGAAAGGGAGAGTTTGAAGAAAGGAGGAATCTTAAGTAAGATCTAAGTTCTTGAAAAAATTAGGCAAAAGATTCATTTTCTAAAATAAGTGGAGTCTTGACTAGGACCAAAATTTTTGAAGAACAATAGGACAAAAGATTCATTCTTAGTATCAGGGAATTAGGAAGAAATTTTATATCAGAGTTAAGATAGGATATCTTATAAAAAGCATTAAGATCAAGAGGTTGATTTCATTGTTGTTAAACTCGACTCCAGACTCGTAGACTCGCCCGAGTCTATGAGTCGAAAACCCTAAATCGAGTCAAACTCAGCCCAGACTCGTAGCCAAGCTAAACTCGGCCCAGACTCGATCAACTCGGCCAGACTCGGTAGACTCATCCGAGTCTACCGAGTCTGGTCCGAGTTCAAAAAATTATTATGGGCTGCTATTTGGAGAGATTGGGCCAAAAATATTTTAGCCCAATTTACTCTATTATTCAGCCTTTAAAATTTTTTTATACTAGATAGCCTCTCCCTTCTTCTTTTATAAAGGAGTTTTCTCACCCCATTCCTCTTTCCCACTGATGTGGGACTGGAGAGTTGATGAAACGTAAAAAAAAAAATTAAAACACCAACTTCAAGGATTCAAACCCTGCTGCAATTGTATTCACAATTAGATTTACCACAAAGCCAAACTTAAACATCTATCATATTGGGCGTTTGAAGTTTTAAAAGGATATATATCTATCCTTTTAAAACTTGTGGGTTTCCATTACACTACTAATTTTCTTTTTGAGTGAATAACATTTTTTTTTTTCTATAAAAGTTATGATTTTCTATTACACTACTAATTTCTCATCCATATTCGAACCTTTTATCGACAAATTTTTAAATATTTTTCTTAACTTTTAAGTTTTCATTTCTTTTTAGGGTCAATTGCTTTTTTTTTTCCTTTTCCTTAAAACTTCTTTGTTCCTATCAAATTATAATTCCCCACAATTAATTAATAATATAGTGAAACATATTGAAAATATTAATTAATTTATTTTATTTTGAAATATAAATCGTAATAATTCTACCAATATTTATTCCAACTTGCACATTTAACTTTTATAATTAAATTTAAATTATTAGTAGTAGTTTATAACTCAATTTGTATACAAATGTCATTTATAGTCAATTTTAAGCTATTTCCGATTTTATGATCCGATTTTACGATTTCGATTCTAGACCTAAAACGATTCTAGCCAATAATACGAGTTTAACAACCCTGGTTGATTTAAAACAAGTGTAGGGGTTTGAAATACACCTTTAAATAATTCAAAGTAGTGGATTAGAAAATTCTAAGTTGGAGGACTTTTGATAAGGAGTAGAATTCAAGGAATATTCGAACCACTATAAATCATTGTGTTTTGTCTACTCTTTAATTTGCTTTACAAATTGTTATTGTCAAATCACATTTCTCATGCTCACACTTGTTTTGATTGGGTAATTTGAAAAAGGATTTTAAAAATATCTTTCAAAATAATTTTAAAATTATCTAGAACCTAACTCACCCCTCTCCATCTTAGGTTGCTAAACAGGATTTCAAAAAATAAAAATAAAAAAGACAAATATTTTCATTGCAACAAAAAGGGATACTACAAAAATGAGTGTTGATTTTTGAAAAAACAAAAGAAAGAGGAAAGTTCTTCAAGTGATAATGATGTTGGAGTACTTATGGCCATGGTGTATGACAGCAAATTTTGATAAAGACTTGTGTTCAATAATGACAAGTATGTTATGTTCAAGGCAGAGATGTATGTAGGAAAAAATCGCGACATAGATAATGCCTTGTTTAACTTAATATTAGTAAGAATATTTATATTAAATAGGATTTATTTGTAATCACATCATGTACAAGAACACGATATAGTTATTATAAAATAATTTTAGTTTACTAAGTTATAATTAAATGCTTTCATATATGATTACAAGATACTAATATAACTATAGTTGGTATAAATTGAATATAAATGATGTTTTAAAATATATGAAACTATATAGGTGCAAAAACTTGATTTATAAAGGTATTTTGCATGTTTTGTTTTATGGAAAACATGGTGATTAAAGATGCCTACCTCTCTTGGTTGAACTGTTTTGATTCCTGTTGTATACCTAAAAGATATAATGTTGTGGTCCTTATGTTTTATTCTTATAATCCATTTATCCATAAATTTGAAAAAGAAGTTTAGGATTATATTATATCAATCATAAGAAGGTCAATGTAGTAGTTTGATTATATGTTTTTTTCTTGTAAAAAGTGTAAAGATCATGAGTGATTTTATGACTATCTATGGATGCATAATTTCCTTAAGAAAACTAGGTTGATTCATGTATGTTTGTTTAATACTTAAATATATAATATTCTGGTTATCTTTTTGTTTGATTCTTAAATTTTCATATGACTATTAATTTGGTAAACGAATTAAGTTAATGATTATATTATATGTAGTATAAGTTAGATGTCATGTCTAGATAAATATTTTAATACAATATAGATTGTATGAATATACGTGACATGATTACTTGTTTTTGATGGATTTAAAATTATAACTAAAATTTCAAATACATGTTAAATTTCAATATGCATTATTATAAATTTGATTTACGAATTGTTTTAAAACATGTTTGTTAAGTGTTTAACTTGATCATGTTTGACTTTTGTTGTAAGTTAATCATGAATAGTGTAATGAATGAATGATTCTTCTGTTAAATTCAAGTTGCATGGATGAAAGTCTTAGAATTTCATGTTAATTTGTAATCTTTCTACAAATGGTATTACTTGACTTATGAAATTGATTTGTGACATGTTCATTAATGCTATGGTTTAATGAAATAAATTGAATGCAATTTAATTGTTTGTATGATCACAAAAAACTGTAAAAGGAGATGATCATTTTAACAAAGAATCGTCTAAATTGGTGTATAGAAACATCAATAAGAATATATTGAAAAATCCAAATTATATCATCATTTAATTTTGAATTCTATGATTAATGTCAGGGGCAGGAACTGCGTGTTGATTGTAATATACTAATGAAACTTAATAGAAACAATGTAAGAATGCAATATTTTTTTGACTTTAGATATTGTGTTACACTTACTATTACACTTTGAACAACTCATTATAAATATTAATTTTTGTATGATTGTTTCACAAATAATGTTCATTTTTCTCAATAAATCTTTTATTAAGGGTTCTATTTTCGGTGTATGATATATTTATTTTCATTTTTTTGGGATAACAAAAACACAAAAATAATATGGAACTATATTATTTTTTCGTCTCATTAAAATAATCTAGTTTTAAAAAATATACAGCTTATTATGAATTGTAAGTACAACACCTAAAATAATTAGTTTGGCATTATATTTTTCACTTATATACTTACTTTCTAAATAATGATTAAGTGTGGATCATACATGATTACATTAATAAAGGTATGCAATGTAAATAATAAAAACATGACTCTTTATATGGGATAAAAAAGTAAAATATAATATCAATGAAAATAAAACAAAAATGTCAATATTAAAATTAAGTATAAATAGAAGTAAAATGAATATCATTGATATATATATATATATATATATTTAAAGTGAATAATTAGAGTGGAAGAGTTGGGGTGGTGGATAATGGGTGGGTCTTGTAACCCGAGATTATGGGTTCAATCTTTGGAGTTGCGACGGTAAAAAGAAAAAAATAAAAACAAAGCGAATAACTAAAATGCGACAAAGAGTATATCACAAAAATATACTCCTTCCGTCTCATTCAAAAAGTCACTTTGACACAAAAATATACTCACTCTATTATATTCAAAAAGTCATTTTGTTTTTGAATGGGACGGATGGAGTAATAGATGATCCAAAGTCTTATTTGGCACACTGGACGTTTTCCAAGCAAATATTAAGAGAACAACTGTGACACAATGATGGCAAGAAATGAAGGTTATGAAACATCCAATTTTAGCAGGGGAAAGATGAAACTCAAACTGCTAAAGAGACTGTTTGGTAAAGACGTTTGAGTCTCATTTTGTGTTTTATATAGTTTTTTACCAGTCTCAATAAGTTTTTTTTTATATTTTCAATAAACTTTTATATATTTTCAATAAACTTTTATACATTTTCAACACACATTTTTACATTTTCAATGTAATTTTAATATTTTAAAATTACAATCCAAACCAATGTTTGAATCCGTCATGAAACCAAACGGGGTCTTGTCCATAGCAATATTGACATCATCAGATAAGAGTTATTCACAAATGTTTTTCTCTATGTTTACAGGAGGTACACAATACAGAACGACAAAGTTTAGGCCAAAAATTCATTCAAGTTTCCTAGGGCTGTTCAAACTGTGAAATCCGACCCGATCCGAATGGATAGGATTCGGACCGGGTTCGGATCAGTGATCGGATCGGATCAGGCTTGATCCCTTTTTTATAACTTTTTTATTGACCGAAAAAAAAGAAAAGAAAAAAAATAAAGCTCGCAACAGCTAGAAACAGAACGGTTACTGCAGCAACCATTTTCTACCATACAAACAACCACCAACCACAGCAACTTCCGAGAAACCAACTGGGCAGCGGCGGAGTAGACTGAATCGCGCAGCAGCGGAGAAGAAGGAGTCGCACAGCGGCGGAGAAGACGGAATCATACAGCGGCGGAGAAGACAATGTCGGCGGAGTGAGAGCGAGGATTAGGGCATTGAATTTAGGTAGATTTTGATATTTGAAGTTCACGCTAAAATTGAAAATAAAATTCTTTTTTTTTGGTTTCGGATCAAACTGATCCGATCCGATCCGAAAACCGAACCTGATCAGCACTTATTAATTTCTGATCGGGTCGAGGATCGGATCATCCGACCCGTGGATGAACCCTCAATATATACACACATATATGAGAACCATATTCCTACCCAAAGTGAACATATTCAAAACAAAATTCAGTACTTTTAAGATCCATGTGGAGGCTTTTTATTTCTATTTTCACTGAGAAAGATTAGATACATCATGGAGGTTTCTTCTTCAACATTTATAAGAAACTAAACGTACAGTGATTGACATGTGTTAGAGACAGGCGGCGTCGTGGTATGGTTGCTGAAACAGACCAACATGACGTGGCTGATCTACGTTTTCTCGTTTTTGTTCATCGGCAACGTGAAAGATATCCGAGGAAGGCAGATATAAGCGCAACCATGCATACATAGAGAAAGGGAAATCCCACCTGGACCCTTCTCTCTACTTTCTTACTTCTCAATTGTACCTGCAGATAACCAGAAAAGAGCTCAAATATGAAATGGAGCAAGGAAGAACATGATATTATGCCTCGGTATTGATTTTTTAAGGTCCTAAACCCGAAAAACAATTTGAAGAAGGAAAAAAAAAAAAAAAAAAAAAAAAATTACTAGTAACATTGAAAGCCACAGTATAATCCTTCCAAAGAGCCATTAAAGGGTGCAAGGTAACAAAAGTGATGTTTGAGACAAATGATCTGAAAAAGCACACTAAGATCTATTCCACAATTAAGACTAAATTTCATTTATGTACAACTAACAAATGGGACATTTAGGAAAGGAAACCTCAGCTGGCCAAGGTATTTATCAGGTGGTATTACTTCTTGCGAGTTCATGCAGTTTCAAAAGCATGGTGCACACAATTTATATAGAAAATGAATTTAAGTAAAGCTCAATATTGGGAAGGAAATTGAACAATTGTACAAGGCATGCATTACTTGCAAATCTGCAGGTATTAACAACATAGACATTTCTACTCCAGTTTCTTGTTATGTTCAAAGCGATGATAAAGTCAATCTTAAGTACACAATAGTATGGGAAAGTTGTAAACCGTTTCAACCTATGTAAGTCTTCAGGTAGAAAATACAAATGTATGACATTACCAATTGTTGCTGTAAACTTTCACAGTCTTGAGTAATTAACCGCCTCTCTTCTGTTAGCTTTGAGATGGTTTCCTGTGCCTGCAAGGAGGTCCAATAGCAAAAACTTAAGCTCATCTATAGTTCATAATACAAGAAACAATAAATTGCAAAAATGTTCGACCTTCTTTAAATTTGTTTCCAGTTCACTTATTTTTTCCTTCAAATTCTTAGCATCATTCACCAGTTCCATATGCTCTATATCTAAAGCCTTTGTAGAAGCTATTGGCTTAGCATCTTCAAGTAAAGCCTTTGTGGAAGCTATTGGCTTAGCATCTCCAAGTATGTCCTGAGTCACCTGAAACATATTTGTGTTAGTAATTACACAACAGCTCTACATTGTATTGAAAAACATTAATGTTGAGTGATAAAAGGAACTCTATCATCTCTTTCCAAAAACATGTGACTTGCAATGAGAAATAGCGTCATTTGATGTCCAATGTGCATTAACTTTATTACAAACAACATATGATTTTTCTCTCTATAAACATGACTTTCTTACTTCCAACTGGGGACTAATGTCTTCTTTCCTCTGGAAAACCTGATCTCTCGAAGGTGATGAGTCATAAGTAGCGAACTGATCAGGCGCTCCATTCAATGGTGATAGTACAGGTGAGTTAGGTGGACTGATGAGGATAACTCTCAGCTTCCGCTCTTCAACATAGTTGTTGTTGTCTTTCACAAACTGTGCACAGGAAAAGAAAAAGGATAATTGTAATGAATCCAAACAAATCAGTTTATAATTCATGTTACTCACCATGCTAGATGTGATATCCTCCTCTGCTGTTCCCACAGCAACTATTGTACTTTGAACTAAGAACTTGTCCCTGGATATCATATCAGAAGGAGGAACCCGCGGTGCCTGCATAGTTACTGCATTGACACCACAGATGAAACATGAGACCATTGTCTCAGGACACAAGAACCAAAATGCAAAAAAACAAATCCAAAAAAGAAAAGAAAGGTCCATCAGTAAACCAAATTTTTAGTGTCAAAAGAGTACTGATTGTGCTTCAAGAGGCATTCATTGTTCATTAAAACAAGGAAAAGTGGAATATCAAATTTCTTGCACAAAAACATCAGTAAGATGTTAAAGGTTTATAGAAATGACTACTCATAGAAATGACTACTCCTATGAACAATGCCACTTATAATTTTGGCTTATATAAATCATAGATGCAATTTCCTCTGCAGACACAGTTGCATAAAAGACAACAAAATTGGCATACAATGGGGCCTTCAATCAGCTTAACAAGTTCAAGAAAACTTCCATAACCCACAATTCAAATAGGAAAGGAAGTATCACCGCATGGCCAGATTTAAACGCAATAAAAGAACCTTCTGTCTGGCCTGGCAGTCACAACAAGGGGAAGAAATGCTTATTTGTTGAAACTGGGATGCTAGAAACAGTACAACTAAAAAGCACCGTAAGAGTAAATGTAATGGAAAACAATTCCATATTGTTGTTCAATCATCATGCACATCTAAAGTTTAATAACACAATGGCCATAAGTTTTTCTTCATATAAAAAAAGGTAGTCTCGCATCTTTAAGATAATCAGCTTGTGCAATACAATCGAAAATGTAGAGCTACAATACAAATTGGTGTTCAGCTTTAATTGGCCAGTGCAGAAATGTAATGTATGTTGAACAATGTACAGTAACTTCCATTGTAACTCTACTGACAAATCTGGAAGCTTAAAATACTAGACATGTGATGAACAGAAAAGGCAGATATTACTTTGCATTCATTACATGCCCAATTAATCAACTTGGCACTAGCAATGTCAATCACCACAAACACATGCAAATTTCTCAATTTTCTTAAAGAGTGACACAGGAGAATGATGCTTTATAAGACCAGGTGCTAGATTTTTGCATAGTTTGAAATTCAGCTAAGGTAACTCAAAATTCTACTCCAATTTATCTGTCAGGAGAAGAAAAGATAAGAGGCTTCAGCCCAAAACACTTCATCACCCTTACATGTAATCGTGCATCACAGATTGGGTAAAACTTCAAACACCAGATTGTTGTCTATTCTAGCTCATATGTAAAGCATTACCAATTTGTGACCTGGTGTAGACCACTGTAATTATGCCAACCAAAAACTTGTCTCAATACAAAAAGACCAACATAAGTAGTCTAACTTAAAAGGTGTACCAATAAATTCATATCCGAACCACATCATAAACAAGGTAAAATTTAATAATCATGACACATTTTGAGTTATGAAATTCTAAAATTATAAAGTGCATAAATCAAATTCAACAATAAATATAGAACAATTACTGCAGTAAGTAAAGGTGCTTGATAGTACAGTTAGATGCTCAATAGAACTGTAGTATTCACGTGAGACATTTTCTGTCAAAGCCCTTTCTTAACCCATTGCAAGATATATATATATATATATATATATATATATATAATAAGTCATGCGGATCTAAAAATCCATTTAAGATATTTAAAGGGAGCCTACTAAAGTGAACAATTGAGATAAAATACTGCAATCAAACTAGAACTTAAGCCTGCATCTACCAAGCCAATGTAGAATAACTAGAACAGGCAATCATTCCATCTATAAGCAAATCTAAATTGAAATGGAACTCTTTTATACCATAACGGAAAAATTCCTCATCTCAGGAAGTTTTCAAATAAGTGGAAACACAAAAAGGAGCAGCTTGATGCATAAAAGCTCTCGCATGTATGAAGGGCGGGGAAGAGTCGGGCCATATATTTCTATAGCTTCTGCCACTGAAAATCGGACCTCTGGTCACAAGACAACAGCTCTTACCGTGGTACCGAGGGTTTTCACTTTAAAAAATAAATAAATTAAAAAAACATTATGAAAAAAAAATTGGTACGAAAAATCTATAAAAATGTGGACGGGGTGATTGAGATACTAGTATTCTGATTATCCTTAACAGATAAATACAATACACAACAAAACTACATCAAAGATGAAACAGCCTCAAGAAATATAACAACAATCCTGTAAAGCTATGGACCTCAGAATCAAGCAAAAAATGGGAATCTAAGTGCAGATCAGATCATTTAAACATATCCATGTGCAAGCAAGTAAGCATAAAAAAGCACACACCAAATCAAGAGAATTTCTGGAAGATTCAGGCTACAGTAAATTAAATCACTACCATTAAGAAGTCGTAGCAAGAGAAAATACTTGTAAAATTAGATGTCGACTTTGGCTGAATAATCCCTGTGTGTGGACGGACGCAATATTTCTTTGGACTTGTGGTCTTGACCTGTCCAAAGGTTTCCAAGAAGAACAACGTTTAAACAATACTGAGTTCAATAAACGAATGTTCCACAATATGGCAAAGATTTCCTTTCGTATTACCTTAAAAGCCACATATTTGTTAGACTTGTTGAATAACCGAACAGAGCACGAGCTTTGCTTCTTCACTTCAACTATCAAAGATTTGTTCCATAAATTTAAATATATTGAAATTTGTCATCATCAAACTATTTGCACAACTTATAAAATGCTACATGATAAATATAGGAATATAATCCCAACTAGTATTTCCTATTTAAGTAAATCAAATGTGAAATTATGGAACGGTTCAGCTCACCAGTGAACTTGAGTTCTAGCGGTTCAATTTCTAAAAGATCATCACTCATGTTTTCTTCACCGAACATTCTGAAACTCCACTTCTTTATCATCAAATTTTCAGCAATTAGGGCGACTAGCTAATTTCATTTCACCCTGCCATGATCAGGAAAACGAATTCTTCAATTTCACTTCACAAAGTAACAAAAAAAGAGTAACTTCAACGGAAAAACAGATTCCATTTCGTTCGCACAAATCAAAGCTTAACCTAACCATGATCGCGAACATTATACACAGTATCATCGAACAACTGGGAAAACAGGAACATAAACTGTTGATAGAGACAGAAAAAGATCGCGAAACGAGACGAAAGTTCACCCGTAAGAAGTTGAGGATCAGCGGCGGAGTATTAAAGGAGTTCTCTTCGTCGGCAATGTCGTTTTCGCCCACACGCAGTAACAGAGGTAGGAGAAACAGAGACAGCAATGGAGACTTGAATGAGTCAGTGACGATATGAAGTACAATAATGGCGGTGGATTTTATATTTTTATATATTTATAAACTTGCACGAGTGCACTTTAAAATATATATATAATTGCATGGGAGGACCTCGAAAGTTGAATCATACCGTAATTACCCTTAACTTTATGCATGATGCTCTGCATTGGTAAAAGACAATTTTGGGATTGTTTCTTTTCATGTCTTTGTTAGTGATTTTGAAAACATGTTTTTAAAAATAATTTTTTAATATAAAAAATGTGTTAAAAATATAAAAAAAAGTATATTGATGAAAAAATTATATGTATTAAAAATAATAAAAAATGATTATAATATGGTAGAAACCAAAACATAAACAAAATCAATGAAAAGAAAGAGGCTCTTTACATTTATGATTTAACACAGTGTGTAGTTTTTTTAAGTTTTTTTTTTTTTTCCAAATTCAAGTATTAAAATAAAAAATTATAACAAGAGTATTCAGACGGCGAGACACTATTTCTTACTAACATTATCCGTCTATTTCGTTTCTCTCAACCTTTAAATATTAGGATTTTCCACAATTTCACACTTAAGTTTAAAGTTTATATTAAGACAATGAGACACGTAATTTCTTACTAACATTCTCAACCTTTAAATATAAAGGACTTCCACAATTTCACTTTAATTTAAAATTTGTACAAATTTTAAAAACGACCACTTCTTTTTCTTTATCTTTCTTCTGTACAAATTTTAAAAACAACCTCTTCTTTTTCTTTCTTTCTTCTTTTTTTTTTTTTTTTTTGTAAAAAGTTGTATGGAATTTTATGCATTTTGAGAGTTCGGCCAGTTTAGACCTCTACTACTTTTTTTTTACTTTTGTTTCTTTTTAAAGAAAAACTATATTTCAGTTTCAGTCCTCATTGTTTCGTCAAATTACATCTCGTTCAGTAAATTTCATAAAACTATCAAAATACCAGACCCTAAATGTTATCATTAGATAGATTGAAATGTTATTTTTAACCTGCATTAAAAGGATCGAAATACAATTTAAACCTGAATTTCTAGAGGTATTTCATAGTTTACTAAAATTTTAAAGATCAAAATATAATTTAACAAAAAGTTAGGGACTGAAATGTAGTTTAAATCCGGTTTGTTTTGTTGTTCAATCACCTCCACCTACACGTCAACAACAGCCCACCCACAAAAGTCCCATTTTCATCATCGTATCATTTCTTTATTGGATTCGGATGCTACGAAGGACCATATATATATATATATATATATATATATATATATATAAAAGAATAAAAGCGAATGAGACAAGTAGAAAAGGGCCGGAGAGAAGAAACGGAATCATGAGAGGCTATTACTCAGTTTTTTTTTTTTTTTTTTAACTGAATTGAGAAATTTTTGTTTTAGGAAAGAAATATTTTTCTAAAGGAATTTTTTTTTGAAATTCGTGTAGGAAAGAGAAGAAAAAAATATAATGATTATGTTATTTTTTGAATTTATGTAAGTAAAAATTTAGAGAAAATTTTAAATTTTGAATTGAGTAGAAAATGAAATTATTTCATTGTGTAAGATTTTGAAGGAGAAAAGTGATGATTTTACTGAAATAAAATGGAAAAGAACAGTGCGTAAATTTATTTATTTAGACCATCTCGTCAAAATAAAAAAAATTAAATTTTCTAGTATATTATATAGATTCGAAAATACTATAGTTAATTCAAGGAAGCATTCCAACCATTGAAAAGTAGTTTATGTAACCACTTATGCAATTGCATCAGTCTTGTATTATAGTTCATTTTCCAGTAGTTGAATGGTTCTGTAAATGGACTATAGTTGGACCCGATAGATTTTACAAAGTTATTTTTAAATGGCTGAAATACAAATAATCTCAAGGTTTGGAGAAACAACAAAAACCAATTGTCAATTTTGAAAAAAGACAAATTAAGGGCATGTTTTTTACGTTTAGTTTTGAGTTTTGGTTTTGGTATCAATAGTAGATATAATATATTATAATAAGTTTTATCATTTCTAATACAACCTTTTACTATTCAGCTATACTTTTTTACATTTTTAATACACTTTTTTCATTATAAAACTATTTTTCAAAAACTAAAACTCAAATCAAAACTCAAACATTCAGTAAAAAACAAGCTCTAAATCTGAAGTTATTCAACAGTTAACTCAGTAGCAGTACCAAAAGAAGATATGAAGGGGGCGTGAATTACTAATAGTTTATAGTATGAAAAAATTATTATTATTAAATAAATATATATATAACTTTAAAATATTAAATTGATAACTTCCAAATTTTCAATTCGTTTAAATAGTTTTGGATCAATGACAACATTTGATATTGATTTTTCCTACTAATTTTGAAAAATCATTCATAACGAATCAAATTCATCAAAATTACAAAATCATGAAGAAAAACTCTCAATAAGAATACAATTACATAAAAAAAAATATCATAATTCATAAACTATTTCAAATAGTCAATTATATATAAACCATTTCCAATGATAATTAAATAACAAAAAAATTGGTAAGGAAAGAAAAGCTAATAATTATTTGGTTATACCCATTTGATTACTGAATGGTTGACTAATTTGCTAGTTTTTTGTGATTGAAATAAATTATTTGCTTAAGAATAAGGTGATGTATTTTCTGTACAATTTGAGGAAAAGTTTCCAGGCTTCTCTTTGGTTAGAATTGATTTTGTTGGCTTGGGCATTGTTGATTAATCGAGGAGTGAAGAGGTCTATGAGAAATAATTGGTAAGGAAAGGAAAGCTAATAATTATTAAAAAGAATTATAGAAAAAATGATAATTAAAAGGTTAGTAATAATTGGTATTAATTATGAAAGAATGATAATTAAAAGGTTAGTAATAATTAGTATTAATTATGAAAAAATGATAATTAAAAGGTTAGTAATAATTATTAAAAATTGACAAAAATGATAATTATGGAAATAAATAAAAAATAAGAAAATTAATAATAATTAAAAAAGAAATAAATTTTTTTTAGGGAAAAAATAAATAAATTTATTGAATTGGACAAATATGTAATAATGAAGAAATATTGAGTGAATATGTAAGAAAATAAAATTTTGGGGTTT
The DNA here is from genome assembly GCA_016801395.1 of Leptodermis oblonga. Taxonomy (NCBI): domain Eukaryota; kingdom Viridiplantae; phylum Streptophyta; class Magnoliopsida; order Gentianales; family Rubiaceae; genus Leptodermis; species Leptodermis oblonga. The sequence continues at coordinate 13,276,428 of CM028755.1, read as the reverse complement.
GTTTTGCAAAAGGAAGAGTAGTTCGGACAATTTTGCCCCTCAAAATATCCATCCGTTAGCAAGTTAACGGTGGACTCTAACAGAGTGTTGAGTTTTGCCTGAAAATGAAAGTTCAGTGTCTAAAAAAGAGCATTTTGAAGAAAAGTGTCAATTTTTGCAAAAGTCCATAGTTAAATGATGATCCATGCATTTCACACTTTTATATTTTTTAAATAAACTTTTATTAATAATGGGCTTACCGCGCAAGCTAGTAAAAAAAAGAAGAAATCTTTTATTTATCTATTTTTATATTTTTAATACACTCTTCATATTTAAAAATTATTTATAAAATTAAGTTTTGAAAACAAAACCCTTATCAAAACGAACGGGCCTTAAGAATTAGACGACTCAGTCCAGTACGAATTTCAAAAGGTAATAGCCCTTCAATCTCGCGTAGTTCTATCTTTTAAGTCAATATTTTGAAACAAAAAATGGCGAATTTGATAAGGTAAAACCCTTCAATCTCGTCTAGTTCTAACTTTTAAGTCAATCTTTTCAAACAAAAATTGGTTGGATTGGTCCAATCGAATTTTATTACCGATACGAAACGCTGAAGAAAAACCATCAAGCTCAGTCCACACGACAAAGTAAACGTATCAATACTATCACAAAAACTAGCACTCAATTGGTCGCATTAGAAGAGTCCATATTGTACTACTAAAAATAGTATTACAAGATGTACATTTTTAATGGAACAGAAAGAGTATATGATATGTTGGATGGTTCGAGGCGCCAAATTTTTATTTATCTAGAAATAAGTGATACTTTTCTTTTTCCCTTGAAGATGGGAGCACCAATTTTTATTTATTATGGGGCTCTAGTGGGTTCCACCTTAAAATTCTTTCTCTGTTTAAAACTATTGCGTATTTGTTATAATGTATCACGTATTACGTATAGCGTTTGATGTATCACGTATTGTTTATAGCCTCTAATATATCGAGTGTATTATTGATGTATCATGTATTTCTAAGAATATATATATATATATATATATATAACTTATAATGGAAAAAATATAGATTTTAAGGGTTGAAGTATCTTGTATTGCGTATAAACTCTAACTTATCGCGTATTACTTATAATATTTGTTGTATCGAGTTTAGTTGTTGATATACTTGCCTATTTCTTTTATAAAAAAATATCATCCGGGTAAAAAAATTTATCAATTTTTGAGGTTGAATTATCGCATATAAACTTTGATATATTGAGTTTAATTACTAATGTATCATCTAGTTTAAAAATATGTGTTTAAAAAAATGTGCCCAAAAATGCTACCGTACAAGCTTACATGTTTTGCTCTTGCTTTTTCTGTTTTTTGGAATAGTTAGAAATAGTGCAATAAGCTAATATTTAAAATTTATTTGTATTTATTGCACCCTATATGTTCATGACTAGATCTCTCCAAAAAAAAATACTCCCTCCGTCTAACTCAAAGAGTCAACTTTAAAATATGTGTAATTTATTATGGGTTGTGACATACAATACCTAAAATAAATAATTTATCACTATATTTTTCACTTATATCTTTACTTTAAAAGTAAGGGTTAATTGTGAACCATACATTGTTATATTAGTAAGAGTATGTAATAAAAAATAAATTCAAAGTGGACTTTTTAAATGAGACAAATTTTTTTTTTTGAAAGTGAACTCTTTGAGTGGGACGGAGGAGAGAGTAACACTTTTTGGAGCATGCGGTGGCAACTAACTGAACTAATCTCATATGTATTTTGCAAGCGGAAAATTTGTATTTGGAATTAAATCTTTGAAAGATTGGCCCAACTGTTATGTAAGCACTAATTTGGAATGCTTTTATCTAATCACGGCTTATTTCTTTTTGTAAAGAAGGCACAGTACAGTGCGTGCTGAGTGAAATTGATGTGCAGACGTAATTTGTCAAAAGTAACGCTAGGGTGCACTTTTCATATAGGATCTAAAAGTGTGTCCCTGACAAGTACTTAAAAATGTTTGATAGGTTTAGTTACGGCTGTTCAAGTTAACCCACGGTCTAGATCGGTCGGATCAGTTTTTTGATCCAAATTGATCCGAAACTTAAAAAAGAAAAAAGAAGATATATAAACATTATATTGAAGCTCAAACATGACGAACGACAAGCCCTGATTTGCATATATACCAAGAAAGCAACAGAGAAAAATGAACAAGATCTTCTGACGTCACCCTCCAACCATGTCCATATTTTGTAAATCAATGAGTATTAGACTATTTGAGCAAATTTCATTTTTGATAAGAGATTCAATACAAGGAAAGGGGCAAGACTCTGCCTTAATTAAATTGGCTCCATAATTAGTTTGAGGTGAATTTATTTCAAGAACGCATAATTAGTTTGAGTGAGATTGACATGCATGAGAGATTTGCCAAAAATAGTAGCGTTTATTTTGTGATTTAAAAGCGTGCCACTGACAGTTAAGGGCCTACTTCTTTGCATGTTTTCAAGAAATGTTTTGAAAACATATTTTCGAAAACATTGTTTGGCAAGTTTTTTTTTGGGTTTTCAAAAACGTGATTTCAGAAAATGTTTTCAAATTTTGTGTGTTTTTTTAAAATTTTTTATAAAACAAACGAGTTTACTACTGTTTCTAACCATCAATTGAGATTTTGCCTCATTTCCCCCATTTGCCAAAATTCAAAAAGTGGGAATGGTGGTGGTGGTTGTTATTCCAACCAACTGTTGCCATGTGAAATTTTTATTTTTCATTCACTTCCAAACAAGTTATTTTTTTTAAAAATTTTAATTTTAATTTTTAACAGCTCAGCACAATTACTTCCAAATCCTTCACCACCTCCTTTCAACCCACCACCCTCCCCCCACTCCGGTCCCTCCCCTAGCTCATCCAAGTACTACCACCACAAATCAAGCACCACTACAGAAAACCCACCACCGCTGCCCTCCTCCCTCACCTTACCACCTTCACAAACCCATCCCCTCCCTTCAACCCAGCACAACCATCACAAACCCAAATTTGCAGCACCAATAACAAAACTCAGAACACAAACAACACCAAATTTACAACACAGTTATCTAACACCAACAACAACACAACAAAAGCAAAACTCAAAATCCAATTTTACATTAACAAAACAGTAGTAAACACAAGAAAAAATGAAAAAAAATTCATTTTCTCAGGTGGTGTCAAAAAGTGGAAAAACATTGGGTTTCCTTGCTCCAATGCTGTAAATGAACGAACGAACTTGAGTATATCAATGGAAAAAAGGCTCAAATGGTTGATGGTTAGATCAACGGTAGACCGTGGGGGTTTCATTTTTATTGCTGTGGAAGCCAGACGATGAGAATTTTCACGGATAAGGAAGAATGGGGTGTCGCCGTTTTTTTGGGTATCTCGTGCGCACCTTCAAACCTAGCAGCAATTGAGAGCAAGTGGGTGTGGTGAAAAAAGAAAAGTCTCAAACACTTGGTTTCAAATTTTTTTTGGACCATAACCGAAAAAGGTTTTGACTTTGTTTTAATTGTGCTTCAAAACCCAAAACAAAGCCAAACCCATTTCTAAACCTGTCAAAGAAACATGGCCATTTTTTGATAGTTTTAGTCATTTAAACTTATATCACCAACCTCCCCCGGTCACTCCCTCCAAAAAAAATCTGCTTCATAATTAATTTGGGGTGAATTTATTTTAGGAAAATAAGGCCTAGTAACCGTGCATGTTGAGTAAGATTGATGTGCAAGTAAGATTTTGTGAAAGTAACTTTAGTGTGCACTTATTGTGATCCAAAAGTACACCCCTGACGATATCAATGGTACAAAATCAGAATCAATCATCAACCGCCACAACCTCTACATATGCACTCGCAAATATAAACATATGGAAGTAGATTTGGAACCTAAAAATACCAATCAAACTAAGACTTTTGGGGGTATGACGTATCATGAATAAAGCAATCACATCTACAACCGCCCTTCACAAAATAGGTCTATAGATAAGTATGGAATGCCCAAGGTGCAAGAAGGAATAAGAATCAATATGACATATCTATATAAGGTGTGAGAACTCACATCGAGTTTGGTACTTATCCGATTTAGGTTTCAGATTCCAAGGTGGACAAGACATAAACATTAGAAATTGGCTGATAGACTAGATTTAACAAGCCCCAGACACAACAAGCCACATAAAATCGATATTCATTCTATGGCAGATTTGGTCTTCCAGAAACAGAGCAACCTGGGATAGCAAAATAATATCACCAGAAAAAATATGGATTGAAGCCAAACAGGAAATCGACTTAAATCTCAAACAAGGAAATGAAATAGAAGGAAAAGATCGAGAAAACCATAGTCGAGCAGAAGAAACACAAAGAGAGGCAGAAGTTCAAGATCGAGACCTAAATCAAGCAACCAAATCAGAAAGACAATAATCGATGGCTCATACCTTACGGGATTGTCAAAGGGTGCAGCTACGAGGGTAATCAAGAGAGGACATGAACCGGACATTATGGGATTGACTTCTATTCTCCAGGCAACATCAGCTCTTCAAATGGAATTAACGGCTTGCCTCGAATCTCTGAAAAGCTGTTCTGAAAATAGAATTACGTAAACCCAAATCTTCACAGACTGCTCTCAGTTAGCAGATTATGTCAATCACAAAGGAAAACTCCCATGGAAAGTTCAGAATATAGGTAGCGTTATCTCTTTACATCTCTAAATTCAAGATATGTTTAGTTAAAAAAGTGCACAGGGACTTAAAAGAAAATGTTCATAGGGTCTCAAAAGTCATGTTTAACCGAAAGTTTGTTTTAAATCTAATCATATTTTATCAAAAAAAAAAAAGAAAAAAGAAAACAAGAGTACACCCTTGACAATTACAAAACTTGATATATATTTAGTACTTTAAACTTATTTCACCAACCCAAAAAAAAAAGAGAAAATTCCTTCATGATAGGGGGAAAAAAAAAAAAAGGCATATTGTAACGGTGCAGGTTGTGTGAGATCCACGTGCATGCATATAAGACTTCCCGTGGTAGTTACATAAAGAAATTGACAGATTTAATCCTTTAAACTTATTTTACCAACCCACACAAAAAAAAAAAAAAAAAGGAAAGAAAACCACAACATTGGCTTCATTTAATTAATTTGAGGCTAATCAATTGTAGGAAATTAAAGAAGGCTTTTTCAAAAGAGCCAACACAATGAAAACATAACAGAAAAGCATAACTAGGATTGTAGTTCCAAAATGCTGGCTTTACTTCAAAAGTGGAAGCCATAAAAACTGAAATCACCCAAAACCAGATTATATATATATATATATGATATTAGAAACCAAGACAGCATAAAACCAAACTATAAAAGTGTGATTTTAGTGGAGTACTAGTGGGTAGCCAAGATTGATTGTACCAGGTATAATATATAGTTGTTTCAATGTGCTGCTTTTGAGCTTTACTTCCACACACCCCAAATACGTTTGTTTTTTTCGATGAGTTGTACGTGTTTCCACACATTCCACACGCCACGGGCAGCACAAATCTTGTTGTGCCTTCCCATGAGGACAGGCCAGCTCTGTCAAAGTCCTAACAAATCCCCCCCTTTTTTCCCCTGCCAAATTTAATAATATGTTTCTTGCACATAATATGTGCTGCAAATATAAAATAGGCCAATTATCATTAATGCATAAAGGGTGAAATTTGGCCCAGTTTGTGCAAAAAATCTTGCAATCCTTTTATTTACGCTGTTGTCTATCTTTAGTTGCTCAACTTGAAACGAAAAAGTTTTATTTTCGGCCTCAACTTCTAGAATAGTTTAAAAATATATGGTTTTTGATAATTCGAATTCAGATTTCGATAACATGATTTCAGCTACTTTAATTTGCACGTGAGTTATTTCAAACATGCACGTTAGTTGTTTCAACCAAGCTAAAGGTTGCATAAAGCCATTACTTTTTTTTTTTCTTCTTTCCATTTGTTATCCTTGTTAAAATACCTAGTAAAATTAATTAATTATTCAACAAAAAAGCATTTGGAAAAAAAGGGAAAAAAATAAAATATTAGTGCCACAAAGAAAATGCACTACATTAAACACCTTCTTTGCATGTGCCACTCACACCAAAAAGTCCCTTCTTTAGTCCTAACCATAGCGTCTAATTAAGGGTTACGTGCCCCATTCTAATTTTTCTTGTACTTAAGCCTGAAATAATGCAACATCCATCCCTTAACCTCCAACTCAAGTGAATTTTCTCAATTTTATAACTTCACCATCCTCCCCATGTATGACTATCCTACGTCGCACGGCGCATCATCGGAGAGCAGGAGAAAGGGTTCTTCGTCATCATCATCGGGTGGGAAGCGGACTGCCGGAATTGTCATAGGGGCGTCAGAGAACTCCGGGGACCGATCGGGTCAGCCGCCGGCTGCAGCAGTAGCTCCGTGTGGTGCGTGCAAGTTTTTGAGGAGGAAATGCGTTAGCGGGTGCATTTTCGCGCCACATTTCGGGTCGGATCAGGGCGCAGCTCGATTCGCGGCTGTTCATAAGGTGTTCGGAGCCAGTAACGTGTCAAAACTCCTGCTGCACATACCGGAGAATCGACGGAATGATGCGGTTGTTACCATATCCTATGAGGCTCAAGCTAGGCTTTCTGATCCAGTTTATGGTTGTGTCTCAACCATTATTGCTTTGCAACAACAGGTTAGTTACCATTATTATTATTAGTATTAACCCCATTAATTTAAATGGAAAATTAGTAAAATAAATGTAAAATATTAATCCAAACTTTATTTGACAGCAGATCTGTAAATTATTTGCAATTGTTTTTGTTTGCTCTTTTTGGTCACAAGCTGACTAGCTATATAAAAACGTTTTGTATCAATGGTTACCGCACGATTTTAGCACACCTAAACACTCTTTTTAGTAACAAGCTAACTATATAAAAATGTTTGTATCAATTTTACTGTACGATTTTAACACACTCAAACACTCTTTTTATAACTATATTAAAACCTTTTGTATCAATTGTTACTGCACGATTTTAGCGCATCTGAACACTCTTTTTGGTCACAAGCTCATCACTATATGAAAACGTCTTGTATCAATAGTTACTGCACGATTTCCACACACCTGAACACCTAAAGCAATAAAAGATTGTTCACTCCAATTAGTTATTAAAATTGAGCAATCAAACTTAATTAAATCTAGTTAAAATTTTGATCAATTACAAGAATTTTTATTTCTCTAAATCTGTTTCATTAATTGTATGTTGAATTTCGCAGGTGGCTTCTCTTCAGGCAGAATTAGCCATGGTACAAACGCAACTAATGAACAGCAGATATGCCATGGCAAATGCACTTCAAGACTCACAAACAATGCAACAACAGCAAATTGTAGCATTGCAACCAGCTTATTCAAACACCTCCTCTGCTTCAAACAACCTCATGAACATGAACAGCTGCAACACCTCTAATTTTGACATCGGTGGTGGTGGCGCCAGGGGCGTCGTGGAAGCGGTAGCACCTTCCTTCAGCACTTTTGATCCTGTAAATCTCACTCGGATCCCTGGGGAGGTGGAAGACGATGACGAGGAAGAGAGTCAAAACCCTCTTGATCATTTTACCAATCAATTGTTTCATCATCAAGGAGATAGAAAACCCTTTTTTTAAGCAACTCATTTATAGTGTACTCTTGGTTGTTAGTTTATTAGTTTGGCCCATAAATAAAAAAAATCTTCCTAATTAATAGTATGTAGTGAGCCTCTATTTTAGGAAAAGAAGAAGAAAACAAATAACATAGGTTAATGCTGGCTTTGTATTTATTTTTTGGATCTTCATCAATGTTCATGGAAGTAGGTTCGTATCAACACAAAATTATATATGTGAAGTGTCCTTTTTTAATTGTTATTGAGATCACCCTATAGAATTTTTGCAGCTCATTCGGGAAAAAAAATTCAATGAAAATTTTTCTAAGAGTTGATTGCGATAAAATAGGGTTTAGGATTGAGATAAAATTGGGCTTAGAAATTTTTGACACTTTTTGAAAACATTTTCCATTTCAAATATCAACTCACACCCATTTTATAATAATTTTTTAATCTTGTCAAAATACATCCTTAAAATAGACTGGTTCCAAGTATTTAATTAATCCTCGTTCTGTTGTTTTTCCTTTTAGTGGCTGTTTTCCATGTTTTATCATTACCTTTCTTTAAGAAAAGAAAATCAAAATATTGATTAATAAATAATCTTTCACATATATATTGTAACAATAGTACTTTTTCTTCTTTTTTTTTTTTTTCATATCAAATTGTTCACTGCTGGCAATAATTACAACAACTTAGTGAAGCAAATTATAGAGCAGACCGAGCAATCAGTAAATTAAAATTTTCTGGTTTCATCACTGATCAAGAACTAATAAACCAAATTATAAATAAATTGCACAAATCATGAAAAAAACATTACTTCACCAATATTCTTCATAAATTTCTGAAATTAATTAAAACCTGGAACAGCAAGCTAGCCAACTTTTATTGGTCTCGTTTTATCTTCCTTAATTAATCCAGTTTATATTCCCCCATCTACATGCATGCATTAAGGATTTTATTTATCCTCCACCTCCTCCTCTTTTCCACAAAGGGTTCCGTGGATCCTTTTTCTCAATTTCACTTAGGATCGATGCATTAACATTTTGCAAGTTGTCTTAATTTATTTTCCCCATCATCATCATCAACATTAATCTGTCTTTTGCTTGAAAACACATTAATTCCTGCGAATATATAGATAGGTTGGGTACGTACGTACGTATCGATCGACATGCATCAAAAAGAAAAAGCAAAAAAGGAAAAAAGGAATTTGCCTTCATATATAATTAATTTGGGGTGAATTAATTGTAGGAAAAGAAAGTATAGTGTAACCGTGCTTGTTGAGTGTGATTGACGAATTTGACGTGCTTCTAAGACTTGGTAAAAGTAGAGCTAGTGTGCATTTTTGTGATCCAAAAGTGAGACTATGGATTTTTGGGGTTTCGTGGTCTAGGTTGAATGTAAACGGGCAACGGACAATACTCATCCATACATACTCATCCATACGCCCTGACCCACTACGCTTTTCGGCCAAATTTCATCGCATAGGCCTTCAAACAGGCATTTTTGATATTTCTTTTTCCCCATTATTCTTATTTCCATTAGTAGTTCGATTCCGTGTTGGTTTCGGGGATTTTTCCTTTTTTGGCAATTTTTGTAATTTTCGTTGTTTTTGAATCTAGGAGCCTCTTCCTATATAAAGGGCATGTCATCTATTGTAATACTTAGTTTTTTATTTTTATTTTTTATATTGACATAAGATTTCAGTTTGATATTTCCCCTAATTTTCAGTGATCCCTAGTACTGTGGATTCAACGAATAATAATGGATGCTTCATTGACTGGCAATTGTGCGCAATTCAACAGTCTTATGAAAGATTTCTTGGTTTTCACGAAATCTTTCTCATAGTAAGCTTTCATTACGTCAAGGATGGAAAGCACGGGGTCCAGATGGAATTCTAGCTAGCTTCTATCAACAATTAATATTGGAAAAAAAAAGTAGGGGATGATATTTCTATAGCGGTGTGGGACTTCATGGAGGAATATAGTGCCCATACCAAAAGTCAAACAGCCCAAGAAGCCGGATGATTTCAGATAAATAAGTTTGTGTAGCACAGTGTACACGATAATAGCAAAAAAAAAAAAACTGCGAACATATTAAAAGGTGATGGGGGAGCCGGTAGCGTTGACGTACATGAAGAAGTTGGACTAACAAAAATGGAAGTATGGGTTTTTTGGGTTTCCATGGACCAAAGAACAATATTCATCGCTATGCCATGACCTAATGTGCTTTTCAGCTAAATTCCATTGTTTAGGACTTCAAAAAGCAGTTTTTGCTGTTTTGTTTAGAAAATATCTTTGACGGGAATGCCCTATTTATGTTTTTCTATTTCATATTCTTATTTCCTTTAGTAATCCGATTCCGTGTTGGTTTTGGTGTTTTTTTGAAAAACAAATCTTTTTTGGCAAATTTCTGATTTTTTTATTATTTTCGAGTCGGGATGCCTTTTTCCTATATAAAGAGCATGTAATCTACTGTAATACTAAGTTTTGCTATTGAATAGAATCCACTTTGATATTTTCCCTAATTTTTGGCTAGCCTTGTGTGGTATCAATGAATATTGGATGCTAATTTTGCTAGTTTCTGCAAAATATTTCTCATCGATAGCTTCCACTCCATCAAAAGAGGTGTTGGATGACATTATAAGTGAAAACCAAAATGGGTTTGTGGCAGGAAAACAAATTGCAGACAATGTTTTGATGGTGCATGAGATTGTGGAGGCAATAAGGAAACGGAAAAAGGATAAGAAGGATTCAGTGGCATTGAAGTTGGATATGAGCAAGGCGTATGATAGGGTATCTTGGGAATTGCTATTCCAAATGATGCTGTATCTAGGGTTTTCTAAAAAGTGGATTCAAAGGACCAAGTTTATGTTAAACGGTTGGACATTAGAGAGACTCACACCTTACAAGGGATTGTACCAAGGTTGTCCACTCTCCCCTTTTCTGTTTGTAATGATGACACATGCGTTGCTATTTTTCAAGGCGGATGCTGATTCTGCCTTAGCATTGCTACAAAATCTTTTACTGCCAGTAAAATAACCAAAATTGCAAAAAAAAAAAAAAGAGTAAAGAAAATATACCACAATTGACCCAATAGAAAAAAAAACCAAAAGTGCAATATTTCCTAAATTGTGTTGTTCTTCAGGTTTTTCTTATAATCTTTAAGCTCAAGGGCTATTTTGTAATTTTACAAAACAACATGGTTACTTTTGAAAACATACTCAAACTTCAGCGGTAAACGTAATTCAACCTATAAAAATATACAATTATAGTTAAATGTAAATAAAAGAGAGCATATGTGTCAACTAAATACAATGACAGAATATAAAAAATTTGTTGTCATCATTATTCCTTTTCTGAATTTCAAAAAAAAAAAAAACCTTTCATAATACTCTCTCCAAAGTAAACTATTTGAATATGACAGAAGAAGTAACAAGTACCACGATTGTCAATTAATGACCAATACACTTCTATTTATTATCCTTTCAGGATAACCAGGAACAGGAGTCAGATTTTGAACCATCTCTAGTAGATTCATACAACATTACTATTAGATTAGAGTCTTGGAATAAGACTAAGTAGTACCAAAGGGTGTAATGCTATTTACAGATTTACAATAACCTCAGGCATCATAGTGTACAATACAATGCGGCCTTCACTCCCAATCAGTATCAAAGAAACCAGCATCTTTCATCTCCGAGTAGTACACATTTTCAAGATTCAAATCTTCCTCCTAATCAAACAGAGAAAGATCAACAAGCCCGCATTAATACTTGATTTCTGAACAAACAAGCAAAATTAGACAAATCTGGGAATGAGATGAGATCATAAATTACCTGGAAAAAGTCTGCAAGAAATGTTACATAAAGTAGAGGAAGATAAAAGGCGTGATAGCCAACTACGGTGATCCCATTCAACCTGTCAATCGAATAGAGGAAGAAGATCTTCATACAATATCTGAGAAAGGCTTTCAAAACCGAAAGTGGGAGAACTTAACCAAAGAAGCCATACCAGAGGCCAAATGCAGCTCCATTTGCTGCAAGTGCACATGCAAATGTAGCCAAGGCATTCAAGCAAAACATGGCGGTTATATAGTTGTAGAATGCAGGTCTAGCTGCAAAGAAACACAACACGAAATCGACTCACATCAAAGTTTGCATCAACAAGGCAACATTAACATAATGGGTTTTCAAAAAAAGAAAAAACATACAGTTATGCAGCGACTTACCAGGCAATCTATCCTTCCATCTAGACCGATAGAGGACGAATATGAACCCATAAACTCCAGTAACCAGTAACTTGTGAACCACCCATAAGCCCCATTTCACTCTATGTGTCTCCTCACTACGGCTGAACAACGGTATTCCGAATCCAAATGTGTAAATACCCTACATTGAACAGAGAGATAACTTGGTAATTGTATAACAATTTGAAATCATGAAACAGATTATGCTGAATGCAGATATTGCTGAGAAGCGCATATGTAGAAATCATCAATGCTTAGATGACAAGTACTATCATATGACAAAGATAAGATAATCGTTCAATCGGAAATCTAATTGATGTGAACACCTGACTCATTCTTTAACCATGGTCAACCAAAAAGAAAATATACAAGACTCAGGTTTAACAGGAACATTAAATGATCAATGCAAGTAATTCAATAAAAAAAAAAAGAAAAGCAGGAACTTTAGCTGAAAATGGAACTAAAAGTTGACAACAATCTCTATGACAGGAAGAAAAATATGACAATGGCATGAAAATATGACAATGGCATGAAAAATTGAATAAATTGAGCATAGAAAGTGCATACAATGAAGGTAAAGCAGGATGAAAAGAGGGCTCTTGCAACTTTGCAGTCCACAATGGAAACTCAGAGTGAAAAATAGACGAGTAGCTTTTCTTTTGAAAGCAAAAGCCTGTTTCACCAAAATGCATATCCAAACAAAAAGAAGAGAAGTAAACTTTTACTTCATACAGAACAATGGTAACTATATTCTCCAAGCAAAATAAATTCTACTGGCTCCAGAGGTCCTAATTTCAGACTCAATAAAAAGATAACAGAAAAATAAATCTTCAGATACCAATATTGCAAAAGAAAGGCTATGTTTTAACAGTATACATCAGCAGGTATAACTGTTCCAGAAGAGAACTCTTCCTGTCCAACTCTGAGTTTAAGATCAAAGTACAACTTTGGAACATCACAAACCGCAGAAAGGGCAAAGTGCAATAAGATCAGAACCACCCAAACCCCCACCCCCACCGTAGGCCCGTAAAACGTTAAAGCAGTTTTAGAGAATCTCTCAAGAAATCAAAAGGTATTGATAGGAGCTCAATTCACTAAAGAGTTCCAGCTGGAAAAAAAAGGGAAAGGTGGAATGCCATACATACTTGATATTGAAATTAAATATTACGAATAGCTTAATTTTACAACTTAAATATAAGTTATATACGTTACGATTTGGGGTTGTCATGTAACTCTTATGTGCTACTTTTTATAACCACTCAAAGTGCTCTTACCCACCAATCATGGGCTCAGTAATAGACTAGGTTTGGAGATATGAGTAGTTGGGAAGCATCAGAAACAGGGTCACTCATTTCTAACCTTTATACCCTTTTTGAAGTGTCAACCATGAGACTGAAATACAAAGATTTTGTGGTCAAACTAGGATTGAAGTCTTAAAAGAGTTGTCGAAGTAAAGAACAGGAGCTACTAAGCTCATTAAGCCAATATAAGAGTTATCAATTCCTAAAGAGGAAGAAATTAAATACTTTTCTATCAGTTTTTCAGTGGAGACAACCATTCTAAGCTTAAAAAATAGAGTTCCTAAAGAAATTTTATGTTTCATTCAGTTTCTATGGTTAAAGGCAGTAAGAAACACCAAAATAACTTAAATGTATTAATAATAATTTGATCCATATTCCTTTGATTTATCTAATCAATTAATGGCAAATAAATAAATCACCACATTTTAAAGAAAGAGCCAACCAATTGAACAGAGCGTTAAGAGGACCAATAATGAAATGGCAGGTTCTTCTAGTGAAAACAGCCTCATGGATATAGAAACTAGTTAACTTGGTAAAACTACCAATAAACAGATGAAGCAATGCTAAAATAGTTAGGCCACATAAAAAAAAAATTGAAATAGTAAATGACAAGGCAAATTAACAAATTCTGAAGAAAAATAATCAAATAAAGAGACTAATATGGAGACGTTGTGGCTTCACCAGGGGCAGTCTTAAGTAAACAATTACTAGGGGAATAGGCATCCCAAAGGTGTGCAAGGGTTTCCTCAGGCCAAAAGGAGAATGGCTCTCTAGTCCAAATGAAGAAGGCTTGCCCAGACATTAAGTAGGAATGTAAGTTTCCCTTAGTAATCTGATGATTCTGAGTGGAACGTCGCCCATCGATAATAGCTATTCCAGCATAACAAACTGACCTTTCTCAAAAACTAAAATGTAGCCTCATATCACCACTTATAATATAAGTATTATATAACCGTTTCAAAATAAAGGTGCCGCTGATGCCATTGACCACAAACTGCAATTGCATTTACCAACAATATATATAAGAAGCCATTCTTCCATTTTCTATTACATTTTGCGATCACTTTAGATCTGTATCAATATTTTATGGTTATCTTGACCAGTAAAATGCAGCACTAAAAAGTTCTGCAACATGATAATCTGTGATTAATTTCAAAAGATAATCAAGAAAGAGCGAGACTAATAAAGCCCAATATACAGTGACATTGAAGAATACCTTCAGAAATATATCTATGCCAACAATGAAGCCTGATATACCAAATGTCCGTGTTAAAGCTTCCTGTCCACTGGCATAATTTCCTTGCAATAGAAAGGCCATTAAGCTTACTTCAAGAAACAACATCCCTGACGTGGTAAACAAAGATAAAATACTCCAAGCCACTTCTTTTCCTGATGTACATTCCCACGCCTACAGGATCAAAACCACCAATGGGTTATGCCAACTACAATAATGCATCCATCTCATAACTAGTCAACTAATCACATCATAAGAGAAGAACAATTGAAAAGGCTCAGTTACATTTCATTCCTTTGATGGCACAGCCATATAAATAAATGCAACATCAAGTTAATTGTTACAAACACCATCTCAGTATAATCTTTACAAAATTATCTTTTACTTTCACCAGAAAGATAACTAATATGAATACTAAAATGTTTTACCTTTAAGCCTGACCTACAACACTAATAAACGGCATTTCTTTAACAAAGAAGCTCATATTATCCCCAACACACCACAACCCACTTCCCTAGCCATATGAACAAGACACCCAAAAGCATAAAAGAACCAACAAAATAAAAGAATAAATACATAATTCAATCCCTAAAAAAACGGAATAAAATACCTGAAGACAACACCAGAGCAAATTGAGCAGACTAACAACCCAGAGGAAGGCGTAATAAGCGATGATGATGTGGGATCTTCCATTTGAGAGTTTAGCAACACTTTTCTTAGCTTGAAGAGCTAAATAAAGCACAAACAAAGCAGACAAGACTATCAAAAACAGACTGTGCCATATCCCATGGCACTCCCGGAGCCACCCTCCAGAGAATCCTGCTTGCTGTGCCAAGCTTGAGGACGAAACTCGGGCCGCCTCCGGTTTTACGATTAGGGCTTCCAAGAACCTCATAGTTCCATCAAGATCAAGATCAAGATCAAATCAAACAGGGGCGATCTTGGCGATGCTCAATCGATTATTGTGAAGATAAAGGAACAGGCGCGTTTCTAATTGTGGGCCTATAGAAAGGGGATTTTGGGGATTTTGGGGAGTCAAGGATCGGTTTGGTTGACTAATTGAGTTGTTCTCTCGCTGCACGAATATGTACACAAACAAGGCTTACAAGAATGTAGTTATAAAAATAGATAGAAAATAGAAAATAGGTTAATGACGCCATTCGCATATTAAATTGATGTTTGGTCTAGTGGACATTTCAAAATATTTAGGTCATGTTTGGACAAATACTTCAAAAATATTTTTAGTATTTTAAGAGTATAAAAAATTTAAAAATAGTGTTTGGACAAGAAATTGCAAAAATGTTTTTAAAAAATAATTTAAAGTAAAATGTTTTTAAGGTACACTTTAAACATGCTTTATAAAATCTTTAAAAAATTTTAAAGTCATTTCAAGTTAAACTCGCGGGTCGGCCTGTCCTGCCCCTGATCCGCCCCAAACCCCGGACCCACCTCGCTCCGCCCGGACCCTGGTCCCACCCTCTGTGACCTTGGCTCCGTCCCCGACCTGACATCAGCCCCACCCCCATTCCGACCTCAACCTTGGCCTCGCCCCCGACCCTGGCTCGGTAGCCCCACCCACGTTTCTACCTCGGCCCCACCTCAACCTCACCCCAGCCCCTACTGATAGGTGTCGTTTCAACTGTCAAAAACATTTATAAAAACCTACTAAAAAGTAGTACAGTAATAAGCAGGATCGTCTCCACAGGGACTGATAACTTTATTTTTCTCGTAAAACAAAATACATAAAAACATCTAATTGAAAACATAATCTCAATTAATCTATGCAATTGATCATTGACTCAAATATACTCATGCAAACATGAATCGACCAGTTATAAGTCATTGCAATCCAAATTAGCCTTGTAAATAGACGTGTCAATAGTCTATAACGGTTTGACTAATTCGAACATCCAAATTAGCCTTGTCAATAGACGTGTCAATAGTCTATAACGTTTTGGCTAATCTGAACACTACATGACCGAATTCCCCCTTAGCTTTTTGAATAACCCCCGTGAGTCCCCACATTCATGATTACTTCTCTAACTACTTTAACTAACAGGCCGCAAGCACCCGCAGTCACCTTATTAATTAAACTTAGAAGTTAGAAGCATTAAGAATTAGGGAAACCTGAAACTAATAATTCTTATTGGGTTAACGACACAATTATCACCCATTATCTTCACTATCGATACGATATCTTTGCCACGAATCAGCCCCTTCCAACATTTATGTATTGCATGAACTAATAAGCGGTACTCGATTAAACCCAAGTTAGTTACTCTTAGATAAAATCAGAATTAAGAATTATGCACCAAAAATAATTAGAAATTCACACATTCTTTCTTACATTGAGAATACTTTTAGATCTCATGATTGTATGAACAACTTTGATCACCCTTCAAATAGAAAAGAAAATAAAACAATAAAACTAAATTAAAGAAAATAAAGTTTTGGTTTGGAAAAAATAGTTTTATAATGTAAAAAGTGTATTGAAAATGTAAAAATGTATAGCTGAATAGTATAAAACTGTATTGGAAATGATAAAAATTGATTATAATATATTAAATTTACTGTTGAGACCAAAATCAAAACTTAAAGAACAGGCCCTAAAGAGGGAGAAGGTAGAGAGCCGAATCTCTCTACTGTGAAGACATAATTTTAATCGTACAAAGCATTCCTTTATATAGAGAATTCATCCTACTAATCTCTTAATAAGACTAGGAAAATGAAATAACTAATTAATTTTTAGAGGAAGTAAATCATCTAATTAAAGAAGGAAAATATTAATTGCCATAGGCGGCTGAAAAGGAAAGGGGTGCAGCTCTAGTGATTCTCGCATCTTCAGACTTAGTAAAATTGGGAGATTGCCGAATCAATTGGCGTTGCACTATCCCATGATTTCTTCCAATTGGACTTTGCTTCAGTCACCCCTTTGGATTGGAATTGGAATTGGAATTGCAATTTGGCTTCTCTTAGTAATTAATTGCCACGGCCCACTAAGATTCCAGCCTATCAATAAGTCAGCCCAAGTGAAGTATTTCAGTCCATCAACAATCATCTGGCCCACTTCGTTGCACAGCATGGAATTCGACTACTGTTTTCATAGGCATCCATTTGGGCAAATAGACCATTTTCTGCTATTTTACCAACTTTTCTCTCTTTCTGTCTTGTTTCCTAAATCATGTGCTTAACATAGAAAGACACTCAAAATACCAGTGAGAACTGCCAATAAAGACTCCCAAACCCGACCCTGGGCCGGACTACGCCCCGGCCCCTACCCTTACCCCGAACCCGACCACGGCCCCGACCCTCACCCTGACCCTGACCACTCCTCGACCCCGGACCTGACCACGGCCCCGACCCCGACCATGAACCCAAACTCGAACTAGAACCCGACCCCGACCATGGCCCCGACCCCAGCCCCAGCCCCGACCCCGGCCCCAGCCCCAGCCCCAGCCCCAACCCCGACCCCGACTTTGAACCACGGCCCAGACCCAAACCCGGACCCCGACCCTCGGCCTGGACTTTGACCACGGCCCCGACCTTGACCCCGGCCTACCCCGACCCCGGCCTGAACTTTGACCCTGACTATAGCCCCGACCCTGACCTCGAACCCGGCCTTGAACCCGACCTCGACCCCGAATCTGAACCCGACCCCGAAGCCATTGAAAAGCCCATTGTGCGTAAAATGTCATTAAACAGCAGCAAGGAATTTAGAAGCCTCCACATAAAAACAGAAATCTTCAACGGTATGTTTGTAGGGCAAAGGTTCAAATAAGCCCCTAATGTTTCACCTAAGGGCCAGATAAGCCCCTAACATTACTTTCGAAATAAAAACGCCCCCGATGTTACAATAAAGGGCCAAATTAGCCCCTCCTCTGTTAACCCACTTCCACGTCACTTATTTTTGCTGACGTGGGTTCTTTCTACCTCCAAGTAAGCAACCACTGCAGTACTACTGCCTCTGAGCAGATCAGCCACTTATTTCCACTTCCACCACAACAGAGTAGCCTCTGAGCGGTGTCTCCGAAGGAGTTGCCTAAACCTTAACATCCACGGACCTCATCGACTTGCCCATGAGCCAGCAAATCTCCTCGTTCGAAAGGGATTTGTAAAGGGAAGCTAGTTTTGACATGGTCCTTCTGGTCTCGAACGCCAGGATTCTAAGATCGCTAGATATCTTTGATTCCGGTGATGACACATTATGCTCCTAATGAATCATCCTATCACTATTTTTACGAGCACTCAAATCAAAAAGCCAACCCATATTCTTCAAAGCAACCATTTTTATGCAATATTCAGTCGAAAGGCTAACCATTTGATGCTATCTAATTGATTCATGGGGCGGATATATAAACTTGATCAATTTCATTCAAGGAAGATAAAATCGAAATGACGTGTTTTGAAAGTATTCTGGGGCAAGACTTGAAAAGAAATGGTGGTGGACCCATGGAAAATTTCACAAGTTGTTTCAAGACGAAAGAGGCGGCAGCAGAGGCTGGAGGAGGAGGAAGTTGGTGTGGGGAAGTTAGGAATAAGATTCAAGAGTTGGGATTCTGGGAATGGGAAACAAGGCGGAGAAATAAAGAAAAGGAGATGGAGCGAGCAAAGTGTACTTGCGATTGGGAGGAACAGCAAAAGAGAAGAAGTCACTGGAGGAGAAGAAGTCATCAGAGGCTGCTGTACTACGGTGCTTGCCTACTTGGAGGTAGAAGGAACCCATGACAGCAAAAATAAGTGATATGGCAGAGCCAAGTAAGCAAAAATAAGTGACGTGGCAGTGGGTTAACAGAGGAGGGGCTAATTTGGCCCTTTATTGTAATGTCAGGGGCGTTTTTGTTCCGAAAGTAACGTTAGGGGCTTATCTGGCCCTTAGGTGAAACATTAGGGGCTTATTTGAACATTTGCTCTATGTTTGTAGCCCATGCTTAGCGAGCAACAGAAAGAGGCTGACAATCCCCGATGCCTCTGACTTCTAAACATATATGTCCGAGCCCTCATGGAACTCAATTTCAACATCTCGCTAATGACACCAAATATCCATATCAAAGTAGTCTTAGAATTCCTCCAGGTGAAAATCTCCTTGTTTATAAAAATCTCGTACCGACAACAGATGGTTATGTATCCAACTAGGTGGAACCAAAGCCGCTAAATGTCCCACACCAATCCAATTAGCAAACGATAAATAAGCCGCTCCCTCATTTAGATCCACCATGGTATTTAAAGCCATTAATTCCTACACATCTTTATACTGCAGCCATGTTCTGGATTTATGTGCTGAGACTGGCAGTGACCGTATGTACCTCGCCCAAAGAATTGACGATGCCTAAATTTTCCACTAAATTTTGCATGAATTATAAATTCACATTATTCACAAATTTCTCTTCTAATTTAACAATGAGAATTACAAAAAAAAATTCAAAAATTCAATGCAAAAAGTAACTCTCACTTATTCCCAAACTCCACTACTATATATATAATGATATATACCAAATTTTCAAGTACTTATTTTTTTAACAAGAATTCACCATATGACACACGTAGAAAGTTGGCATTTCATATCAGGTCCAAGATTTTTTTTACTGTTTTCCAAATATTCAACCCTTGTTCCTTGTAATAATGTGAGACTACATTTCATAGTCTGGTGAACTAAGGGAAATGCTCTAGATTGGTTTTCATGAACTCTGGCATTATGGCTTGTCTTAAGAATATCATTTCTATGCTTTTGCTTTTGGCTATCTATCATTCTCTGCCTCTTTGCCACTGTCATAGCTGCAACCTCATACTCTTCCTGCTGCAGTTCAATTTCTCCCTGGAGGTCACGGATGAGACTAACAAGAGGGATTCAATCAAGATCTTTCGATATGGCCAACGAGGAATACCAAATTCTCTTAATTTCTTCTTGAGTACTGTCGACAGCTTCCATGATGGGAAATATCAAAATACTTTGTGAGATATATCTTTGGTTGCGGCTGTCTTATACTTACTCTCTACTATACCTGCAATCGTCAGGTTATAATCTTGATTCTCAGCTTCAGGACAAGGAGGCCAGGGAGTTGAGATAGATCCAAGAGAGACAGTTGCTGAGTCCCTGGAGAAACATGCCTACGTCATGAAAGTGCGGGTTGCTACTTTCCTCTGTCAAAGTTTCTGATGATCCAATCTCCACATTCATATATACTTGCTACCCTAATTCGTACTCAAAATATAATTAATCAATATTTCAATTTTCATATTGATCAAATCAAAAATTATAAGTGACACTTTCAAATCACATAAATTCTTAAATATACCAAACTCAACATAAATCACGATCACAATAATTTCATATTACAACACTATATGCTGAGTATAATATTCTTCACATGAGAAATGAGAAAATCATTTACATGTAATTATGAATGAGCTTGCTATGCCATCCACAAAACAAAGCCTAGAAACAGGCTGAATTACATGTACCTTTTTTTTTTAAATTATGAATATACACATATGCTAATATATTCATAAAGATACAGAAAGTTAAAAGGAAGAAAAGTGTGCAACTTTTTTTTTTAGGACAAAAAAATGTCAAGAAATTACTCATCTTTTTCATAAGAAAGAGTATATATATGCACTTCAAAATAAAAATGTACACTTCATTAACAAAAAAGACAAAATATATACCTCTTTTTCTGCCTACAGAAACTAAGCCACCCTCCAAATTGACGCCATAAAATCATCTAGAATATCCCTGAACATATCTTCGAAAACATATTCATCCCATGGCAGTGTGTCAAAGTATAGAGCAGGTCCTGTACTCCCAAGCTTCGGCAATAGAATGTCCGATAACAGGGTGAAGCATGTACAACTACTACAAAATGGTGTGGAATTATTCACTTTTGCAATATCGTCTTCAACAAAAGAATTAGCAGTACTAGTATCACTCTCCAACGCCAACCCTAAAAGTTTTGTTTTAGTCCTAGGTTAATTTATTGCACACTGGTTGAGGGAGGAATTGAATTTAATCAGAGGTATCGATCGTTGATCAGTTGTAGTCCTGGTCCCTATTTCTTGTAGTACTTCTTGTTTCAGTGGCCTTCTGGGATCTCTTTGAACAACCATCGATGGGATCCGGCTAGAAATTCTATTCTAACATATCATATACACATCAACTTCTTTTTTTTTTTTTTTTTTTTTTGGAAAATAGCCTATTAAGTGGCTGGTGGGTTTGGTGACCCTAATTATTAAAAGTTGTAAAGAGGCATGAAGAGGGGGCATAGTTACCGTACCTCTTGTACAAAAAGAATATGAAGGAAGAAAATAAGTAAAGACAAAACTATGAAGGAAGAAAATAAGTAAAGACAAAACTATCACCTTGCATAAGGGAGTTGTAATCTGACCGCAGGATTTTGTCCAGATCATTTGCGAAAGTCTCCATCGAGCCGCTACTACCATATCGTGCCATAAAATCTGCTGCTCCATTTGCCTCTCGATATATATGATTTAAAGTCCATCTCTCTTGAGTTAAAATGTCCCTAATTCGCAGAACTGGCAAGTGAATCTTCCATGACACCTCACCTACCAAAACCTGTGTGTCACTCTCCACTTCCACCTGTTGATATCCCAATTCTTGGCACATGAACTTAATTATTAACAATTTGATAAAAAGAAAAATTAAAATAATAATATGTATGTGCAATTTATTAATTGGTATCAATCATGAATCAAGTATATAATAATGGAGATTTAGGTCGTCCCATCAATCTAGTTCATAAATTGCTAATTTGTTCATCTGTTGCCTATTGCTATTGAGGATTCTTAATGCACAACAGTTTGATTGGATGCTGAAATTTCTTTGATCAGAGTTCCATGGTCAAGACTTTGAGTTTAAACCCTTCCACCTCAAATTTCTTCAGTTTTCGATCTCTTCATACATGGATTAACCTGCCGCGTAAATCCTGACAACTCTTTATCCTAAATGCATGTTCACGGTGTATTGACTCTTTATCCTTAATTTGAAAGGAATAACTATGTTTTATTTATTTTTTCAATAGAAAAGTATAGTTATTTTATTATATTTTACTTCCAATGCCCTTACTAATTAATATAATTCATTGTGTGTGGTGCATAATTAAATATCTACATTTTAAAAAGTGAGCCCATTAGTGAAAATAATAGTGACAAATTTCCTTTTTTATATGTTGTACATTGAACTCATAAAAACTTGTGCATTTCAAAAATAACACTCCTATACTGGGAAAGAGAAAGTATATTTTTTTACTTGTACCTTTCTTTTTAATTATGAATATATACATATTATATTTATAAAGATATAGAACGTTTAAAGGTAATCATAGGTTAAAAAATTTTAGGACAAGAAAATGTCTATAAATTGAACTTCATTTTCATAAGGAAGAGTATATATGTACTCTTAAAAATAAAAATGGACACTTCATTCAAAAAAAAAAAAAAAAAAAAAAGCCAGAATGTATTACTCTCTTTCGGCCTACAGAAACTAAACGACCCTCCAGCCGCCATAGAATCATTTGGAATATCACTGAACATATCTCTGAAAACATATTCATCCCATGGCAGAGTGTCCAAATACAGACCAGGTCCAGTACTTCTGGCCGCCGGAACCTCAAACTCCGACAATGAAATTTCCGATAATGTGGCGAAGCATGTACAACTACCACAAGATGGCGTTAAATTTTTCACATCTGCAATATCGCCTTTAACTTCAACAACAGAATTAGCAGTACTAGTATCACTATCCAAAGCGCCCCCAAAAAGGTTTTGTTTTAGTCCTAGGTTTCTTGCATAATTGTTGAGGGAGCAATTTAATCCGAGGAACCAACCGTTGATCAGTTGCAGTCCAGGCCAGTGTTTCTTGTACCATTGCCAAAACTGTAACCTCATTCTCTTCTTGAGACTATCAAGGGATTTAATCTTTCGATGTGGCCAACGAGGGATACCAAATTTTCTGCATTTCTTGAAGCTCTTAGATATTTTGAAGCTTCAATGATGGGGACTTGGCGACATCTTCTAATGCATGTCTAGATATATCTTTGAATCACTACTACAAAAATGACTTTTAATGGCGGTTTTTTAGGGCTTTTAACGGCGGTTTTCGGCAATTTTGAACCGCCATCTATCCGGCAGCCGTAGAAAGTCTGGCGGTTGTGAACCGCCATAGAAAGTTAGGACTTTCTACGGCGGTTTTTTTCAAAACCGCCGTAGAAAGTCCGAACTTTCTACGGCTGTTCGCTTAGGAACCGCCGTAGAAAGTTGGCTTTCTACGGCGGTTTTGAAAAAAACCGCTGTAGAATGTCTACTTTCTATTGCGGTTCTTAAGCGAACCGCCGTAGAAAGTACCAAATTTGTAAAAAAAAATTTAATATTTCATTTTTTTTCTCTACATTCAAAAAATATATATAAAAAACAACAAGAACAGCCTTAGAAAGGTTTTGATATATATATATATATATTTCAACTTTATTCAAAATATATATATATCAAAAAATTCCATGCTAATAAACCGAACGACCACCAAACTTCACAAACTTTTTGTGTGCATCCATCAAATTCTAATTAATTTAATCATTAACAGCAAGAACAATACAATAATCACCGATATAACACTAATCAAACCCGAATTTAATCATTCATCATCTCACCAAACCCGAATTTAACACTAATAATAAACTCTAGGCCAATCACAATAATCAAGTAACAATAAAATTTGTAAAGCTTAAATAAAGTTGAAACTATTCTATATTACCTTTTTTATGATTTGAAGCCCACAACAAGGACCGATTGTGGTGAAATTATGATGGGGGATTAACTCCAAGTGGTGGGTGATGGCCGATTAAGAAACCATATCCGGAGTTGGGTGACGGCGGATCTTGTTATCAACGCTGCCGGAAGAACGACTTCGGGGGAAGACAAGAGAAAAAACCGACGGAGAGAGGATGGGCGTCGGCAACGAGAGAATGCTTCGGTTTGCTGGAGATGGAAACAGGGGGAAGCCGCGGCAGGCTGGAGATGGAAACAAAGGGAAACCCTTAAAATTCAAACAAAATCAAGTTTCTATGGCGGTTTTAATAGGGAAACCCTTAAAATTCAAACAAAATCAAGTTTCTATGGCGGTTTTAATAGGGAAACCCTTAAAATTCAAACAAAATCAAGTTTCTATGGCGGTTTTAAATGGACTTTCTACGGCGGTTTTAATTAAAACCGCCATAGAAAGTAACTTTCTATGGCGGTTTTAGTAGAAAGTCCATTTCTACGGCGGTTTTAATAAATCCGCCGTAGAAAGCCCGTAATTGTGAATTCCTGCCCGTTCCTCTATTCCTATTAATTTCTAGTTTTTCTATTTTTGTAAACTAACCCCCAAATTTTTTTAAATTTATAATAAATATGTATTTTACTATTTATCAATTTTTATAGTAAAATTCATCATATTTATTAATTATACGACGGTTAGAAATACAACCATTTAGAAAGGGACTTTCTACGGCGGTTTTCTCAAACCGCAGTAGAAAGTTCCCTAGCCGCCGTAGAAAGTAGGGAACTTTCTACGGCGGTTTTCAAAAACCGCCGTAGAAAGTCCCTTTCTACGGTGGTTTATTTCTAACCGCCATAGAAAGTTCCTTTCTACGGCGGTTTTATATAGAACCGCCGTAGAAGGTCCGTACTTTCTTTTTAATGGCGGTTTTGGTCTTTCCGCCGTTAAAGCACCGCCGTAGAAAGTCCATTTTGTAGTAGTGAATCACTAAAAGTTAGCATCATATACTTTATGTTTCATAGCTCCAAAATGGAAGTTTTAGAAATTACTCCCTCCATTTCATTAGAAGAGTTCACTTTGTAAAAGTAGACTCTTCTAATAGAACGGAGCTAGGCAGTATTGAAAACCATTTGCTCCCCATTTATCTTAATGTTAAACGAATTATGCAAAAAAAAGAAACGGATGAATCAATGCATGCATATAAAATTCATGTTGAACGGATGATTTGCCTAAATGTTAAACGGATGCCTTCAAATGCATTAAAATAATAACAAATTATGGAATTATATATAATAATGCTTCTCCTAGAAATTTGATCTAATGAAACGTTTTAATCAATTGACTTGTGTTGGAGCATTTAAATAAAAATTCAATTTTATTAATTTAAATCAATTTAATTTGGCTACAAAGGAGCTGCCGTTTTTTATCTATTCATATCATGAGTTTCTTATCTTTAATATAATGCTAAAAATATGCATCAGTTTAGTAAACCTTTAATATTCGTTTTTGCATCCATTTAGCATTGTAGATTATGAGATTTAATTCCATTAATCAATTAGGAATATTTCTCATCATTAAAACCGTTGCCAACATTCTTTAAGCTTCCGTTTTCTGATTTATAATTGAAAGACAAATTAAAGTCTTTGGATATGTATAGAGCTATATATATCTATGAAGGAACAAGGCAGATAGAGGAAGAATGAAACAAAGTGTGTGAGATTGTTTTTTATGTTCTTTACAACCCCTAAAAATATAGCTTTGGCAAGATAGAAAAAAAGTGTTAGTAAGAGTTGGCAATTCCTAATAGTTGTGCAGATTGTTAGGAAATACAACTTGTGTGTTGGGCTGTTGTATCATGGGATGACAAGTCGCGTTGCTCTGCTGCACCGAAGTTGATACTTTGTAGAGGGCTTGAATCATCTAAAGAGAGCGAAAGATCCGCGCCTCAGCCTGTCTAAACGTTTAACTGTTTGTTCGTTGTGTTTATTTTTATTCTTTTGCAGGTCACTTGGACTGTTGGGAACAACAACTTGCCTTTTGAAAGCTTTCATTACTAAAATTCAGCACCCTCACTAATGCTGAAAATTATTGATTAAATCAATTTTTGTAACCTGTCAAATTTGTTATTGAATTCCAACATAAATCAAACCAACAATTTGATTAATAAAATTAAATTTATTAAAATGTTCCAACACAATCTCATTAAAGTTGATTTGCAATGCTGAATTCTTTGTAAAAATAAATTTTTAAGTGGATTTGAATTTTCAAAATTTTGAACTTAATTATATGTGGACCTTAGTGGACCTTCAGGGGCCAAGATGAATCTTTGCCCGTCATTTTAAACCTATCACTTTTACTCCAACACTTAATGAATCTCGATGGATTGCATATATGTAGTTTATTTGATTTTGCTTTATTGGCTTCTCAATGTACCTTGTATTTTGATAATAAAGGAAATTCCTTTTTGTTTATTTTTTTTAAAGAAATAAATAAAAAACGACCTCCCTTTCTTCTATGTTGATTTAGGGTAATAAATAATAAAAGAAAGAGGCAATTCTAAGGACAAAAGGTGGCGAGACTAGGCGTCAAGCTGAAAACAAGGTGGAACCCTAGGTGGCTCTCCTGAAGAATCAATGCTCGATAATGTGGATAAATAATTTTTCATCAATACCAATCAATCTTTTTACATTTCTAAAATACCTTTTTACATTCTCAATGTAATTTTAATATTTTAAATTACAATTCAAAACAAAGTTTGGATCAAGTTTTGATACCAAAAGGGGCCTAAGCATCTAGCTATTTCATGGATCCCCATTTTTTTCTTGGTGTTGTGTTTTAACAAATTTAGATGGTATTGTAATACATTTGATGATCTCTTTTGTTGTATGCCGGAGTGTTTCTTTAATTAACACACACACACGTATATATACACCCAAGTTACGTCATGAACTTTTCTCACATTCGCTCACTCCAGCACCACATCTCCACCCTGTCCTCCATCTCCACCACCACCTCTAAATCCACACCCTCTCTTCTCTTGCCGTACCAATCACCTGTAGCACCAGTACATTAAAAAAATTGAACACTTGGCTATATTTGAGTGAATTGTAACTATCTACTATACTTAATATGCAGGATCTATTGATAAATATTTTACAGAATATCATACCTCCTTTTGCATAACCAGTAATCTCCTCCTGTTAACCTGCTAGCTCCGTCAATCATCAGAAAACCAGAGAAAAAACTCTTTCTCTGAAGTTAAGCGTACGCCATAAGTGGAAGCGAAATCAATCGTCATCTGATTGGTGACCCTGCTACCTATTTAATAGCAAATAAAACTTACCTCATAAATATTTACTAGATCTTATCTAGTAATTATTTATCTGTAGTAGTTATCCTATAGAATGATAACTACCTGGTATCTTTTATCGTACAATAAGGTATACGATAATTATATCAGTTAGGTAAATCGTTTTTACCTCAAATCTTTATTTGAGATAATTAATTTGCCAATTAAATATTTATAGATTAATTATTAATTCAATTAATCCACGTAATTATCATAGAATTACATTTAGTCCCATTTAACCCATGAATTAATTCTTAGTGTGTGACCCTTTAGGTTTCTTAATCATGGCAATAAAAATAAATTCAATCTATTTATTTGGCTTTAGTACAAAACCCAACCAACTCGCACTTGGACTAAAGACAATTTTAGTCGCGAGGATTTTAAGATTAGATAAATTAAACATTGTAATTTATCACTAATTTATTATTATAGCTCAAGATCGGCCTCTAGCCAGGCATCATGACCACCCAAGAATTAAGAAAGTCAAGTGATCGACTTCACCTATCTATGAACCAAATTTCGTGTAATTTACATCCTTTCACAATCCTATATCCCGAATTAGCACAAGAGTAAGGTATGAGTGCCAACTCTTATTGAGCTAATATTTTCTTGTTACCAAAATTCAACTTCAATAATTTAGAACACTTCTAAATTCGTTTGCAAACTTTTAAGTTGATATTTCAACAAGTGGCCAAAACTAGGTTATACTCTCCAATAATTAGGAGTTGTGAATCCTATATTGATCATAAACTATCAAATCATGCTTCCTATTATACCCAACAACTATTGTACATATACCAGTCACGGATATAGACAAATAGAGTCAAAATATAATCATCCACACTAATGATACTCTTACAATCTCAAGTCTAAGGATTATTTACACTATTGTCACATAGAGATTATGCCGTTGGCACTTAAGTTGTTAACCTTTATGGAAATCTCTAAGTGGATCATTCCAATGAATCTGTTCTCTAACAATTTAAATATTAATGACCATATATGCTAATCTATCCGCATTAACAATTCCTTTGTATCGTTAACACTATGACTAGGGAATTTTTAAGAATAATAAACATATTATTCTAAGGACTCTATCATTCCTTATATGAGTAAACATATAACTCGAAATGATAAATTTCCATATCTCAAAATTGCATAAATTCAACATTGTAAAGAAAGTGATAAAACTACAGTTATCTAGTTTTTGTCTATTCACTATCTTTACACATCAGAAAAACTCCCACTTGAATAAGAACCAATGCTTCAGTTCAATTGATAAACTACTTTATCGTTAGTGAGCATTTCTGATCAATGATAAATCAAATGATAGTGACCATACATACTTTAGACCATCAGTGACGCTCAGTTTTCATCATCCTCATGAAAACATCATGCATAGTTTCATAAACCATGTTTGATCCAAATATTTTCATAAAACACTTTAGAAATTCTAATGTATGTGACATAAGTTGTAAAATTACCTTCAAATTTATTTTGGAACTCCTCGAATAATTTTGAAAGTAAAACAAATCTATTTTATTTTCATAGAATTAAAGATTTGATCTTATTTATCTACGAGTAATTGAATAATTAAAATTAAGATAGCCATTCTAATACTTCGCAAGTATAAGAAATATATCAACTTAATTAGACCAAATGAATTACATTTGAATTCATTCAACTAGTTTTTAACTTTTAGAACACCATAGTAATTTTTTCCTTCTTAGTGCACATGCTAACATACAAGTTAAATTCAATATTCATAACATATGAAAATAATTTTATTTTAATGCACACATGCCAAACAAATTTAGCATTATGTATGTAAAACAATATACATATTATCTATCTCTATAGAGATTGACTTATGAAGTTTTAATTGGCTTTCCTATGTTGTAAAAAATTTTATTTTTTGAACAGTCATACCTTAAAATTAAAGGCATTTAATTTCTATATATATATATATTCTACGTACATAGAATAATAGAAAATCATTCATGCTCCAACTTACTAATTTGAATACACAAGACTTACAACCATTTTACAAAACAAATAGTTTGTATTTCTAATCAAAGTATTAGAACTTAAAATGAAATTGTCTGTCTTGTATATCTCATTATAATCAATCAATATAAAATTTTGAACTATGTCATACATAAATTGTTGTGCATAACACAATTTTATATCATTGTTTATTTTATGCAACAATTGCAAATACACATCTTTTATGTGATTGAGAAGTTAAATTTTATAAGTGATCATCATGTGATTGAGCATTTCGTTTCATTAGTTGATATTTTATTTTAATGGTTATCTATTTTTAAATATTATCATTCCTCCCACTATCTTTTCTAATATAAACTATTTGTTTTAGAAAGATAATATATTGTTGAACAATATTTGTTCAATGAAATAATAATATTAATAACCAAATTTTCATTTGGTTAAACCATAAAATAAATAATTAACCAGATCTAGTTCAAAACTAATCCAACTTAATCCTCATCATATAAATGGAATAAACTAAATTTTTCATAAAATTTTGTTATTAATTTATCCATATCTTATATGATAGCTAATCAACTACTAAACGAACCATAACGTTGACATAAATTGAGAATAAATAGAAGACCGCATTAGTTAATCTATATAACTAATCCAATATATCTCATATATTTAATTTCTATTATACAACACTATACATTATAATGTGTGTATAAATATCACAATTTAAATTTAGATGACATAGTATTTAAGATATTTACTATTACGATCTTATCGAGATATTAATTTTCTTTGCAAAATTTTCCAATTTTATTTAATTACTTGAACAATTCAAAACTCAAACTTATACTTCAATAAGTACAAAGTAATCATTTTAAATGATTAAATTTGAGATTTAATAAAATATGAAAATTACCTCTGGCACCAATTAATATGACACTACATAAGTCATAATAATTAATTAAATATCACATATTTTAATCATTGAAGATCATTTGACCTTCACAAATGATTAAAATTCACATATTGCAATTGATTCAAAATCAATTTATTCAAATCATCATCATAATGTGATTTGAATGTATATATGCAAAATATCATTTATAGGTAATATAAAACTTTGATGCCAAAAGTATGCTATCTAAATTAGATATATTGAACTAACACATGATCATAAATTATGACATATAGTTCAAAACTATACTCCAAAATTCCAACTTTTGTTATTTTGTATGAAAATCATATCCTAAAATGTCAAACATTAAATAGGATTATTTTCAATTTATAATCCTTAATAAGTCCAATTAATAAAGAATATAATTACCATGGCAATAATTGTCAACTATAGGACTATTCCTATTGGTCATCTTTTTAAACTTAGATCATGCAAACACATTTGCTTTCATGATATTAAATATCATGAGTCAAAATTTAAGGAAGAAATATATTCAAATTTACTTGGAAGAAAATTGTAACAATTACATTTATTTTCTTTCAAATTATTGCGCAATTTCTATCGCTCAAACTCATTGGATTTACTGAAATAGATGTTTGTACAGTTTAATTTTTCTTTAATTGAATTTCAAAAATTCAATTGTGGATCATATCCTTTCTAAAATTAAACTATTATATCTCATCCATAATGGTAAAATGTTCAATATATTTTATATTCCAAATTTTTTTTTGAATAATTAACTAAGATAATATTGTGAGATTCACATTTGATCATGCATCAACCAACGATTTAGATGCGTTATCAAGATGTGGATATCAAAACTTCTTATCCTAACAATTTAGAATTAATAGTTCACATGATATAACTGTTACATCATGTTAAATACTTACAATAAGTATTTCTAAATTATTATCTTAAATATGATTGTAATTTACGAAATCTTAACAACCAAAGTCACTTTGGTTGACAAGTATCATCAAATCTATGCCAAAGTAATCCTTTCAAGAAATAAGCCAATATAAATGGTAGATAAATATTTACTCGTGTTCTAAAACATATATTAACAATGATAAAATAAATTTACGCAAGAACAAAACCAAACTATAAGTGATATGGGCAACAATTTTGGTTTTCCTCCCACTATTTTATTCGAATCAATAACCCTCAATATTGATTTGAAAATTTTCAAAAAAATTCTTAGTAGGCTAGGATTCGATTTTAATTATTTTTGACCTTGAGGTAGCTCAACAAATCAAAATAATTTCAACCGGTTGGTTTCAATTACCTACAGCCATTGTAACTCCTAGATAGTTAGGTTATCAACTTTTGATACACATATCGTATGTCTCCTAACATTTTCCCTCTAAGACAAGTAACCTTGAGGTAGCTCAACAAATTACGAGTCTCAGTTAAATCTAACACATTATTCGGAAACATATCTCCTAGTTAAAACACATTCTAAATAGAACAATCTTGAGGTAGTTCAACAAATTTTCCAACTGGAATTGTTCTCACTATAATTTTGAAATTTGTCTCAATAATCAAAACAATTCACCTTGGTAAAACGATCTTGAGGTAGCTCAACAAATTGTTCGAACAAGGATTGTTTAAACTACAAAAATGGAAGGCAACTAAATTGATTTAATATTTATTGAGGGATTTGTTATTAAATATTAATTCCATAAATTATATGCAAATTAATATAATCAAATATTTGACTAAATATAACATACAATATGTAATCAAATAATCAAATCAAATGAGCATTTGCATCAAATATTCAATTAATTAATGCATAAAAATATGTAATTAAATAATAAAATTAATAATTACAATAATGGAACTATGTCTACTGATATTTCTAATCAAATAAGAAATATTAATTTTGAATCAACTTGAAAGTTTCTTGGAATTAATATTCAACTAAGTCAAAATAAGTCAAATAATTAAGGGTTGCATTTAAGATCATAAAATCCAAATCAAAACCTTAAATTATAATTCCTTTATTTTTCAATTTGATTTATCCTATTTTTGATTTAATTTAGAGTCTATTCCATAACTTAAATCAAATTAAATTATGAAAAATATCTAAAATATTAACTCTTTATAAATTTTAAATCAAATTTAAAATTTATAAGACTCCAAAATAATAATTGTCAAATCTCAATCAAATTGAAATTAACAAACATCTAATTTTGGAACTTTCAATAAAATTACAATTTCAATAAATTTAATAATTTTGTTGAACACATTACTAAATATTATATCTCATTTAAATCACTACAACACAAAGGGCTTTTAATGGCGGTTTTTAAGGGCTTTTAACGGCGGTTCTTGGCCTTTTTGAACCGCCGTCTATCTGGCAGCCGTAGAAAGTTAGCGGACTTTCTACGGCGGTTTAGTTCTAAACCACAGTAGAAAGTCACCACTTTCTACGGCTGTTTTTAGTTCTAAACCGCCGTAGAAAGTGGTCACTTTTTCAGACCCAAACTGCGATAAAAAGAGAAAATTAATCTGAAGCAAAACCTGTTGCTAAAAGTTTAAATTTAATACAAATATCACCAAGATACAAATTGAAATCGCTATTATATTACAGGGGCATATCCAAAAATATTTGTACAACTATAATTGAACAAGTTTCATTAGTATCAATCAACTACGGCTAATGCTCCACAATATAACTAGCGCATATTTTTCTCATAGCATCTATATCCACATTGCTTAATGGAGTGCGGTCGAGCTTGAAGTACTGCAACAGAGTATAAATTCAAAAGTAATTGAGTAGCAAAATGAAATACAGTCAAGTAAGTTATGAGAAATCAAATACCTTTTCGAGTGCCAATGTGTCGGATTTCATTGCAATTTGGTACATGTAGTGCATGACATAGTAGCCACACTCCCAGTTAGACGTTTTCTTTTTATGCTAATGAATATTAGTGTACGGGTTAGAAGATCATACAATTTTATACAACACATTGTTGAATAAAAAATTCAATAAGAACCAATTTTACCTTAACTACTATCCATTCAGGTTGCATATGCACATTTCTGGGCAATCCTAAGAAAGCTTGATAATTAAACATCACCCTATAAAAATGAAAGCGGAATGAAAATAATTAGCAACATATGTATATATGATTGGCATTAGAATTTATATATGCATTCTAACATTAGTTAATATATATATAACTCACTCGTCTATAAGTATTACTGCCTCCTCTTTTTGTGGGTTTTGTAAAGAATCAAACTAGTAGACAACCTTTTCAATCGGTCTAATGGCTATAAGCATCCAATGTTCATTGCAAACCAAAAATTTAATGACCTCAGATCTTTAAATCAGTGTTTCTTAAAAATTAGAGAAACGCTTACAGTGTTTACCCCTGAAGATACGGCACCAGATAAATTTCTTTATTCCGATCCTTCAAGTTTCGTGCAATGTAGTGTACCCTATCTTCATATGTGTTTCCTAGGGCCGTGACATGATCAGCTGAGAGAAACCCTATCCCCTTCCGGTCATTCCTTTCAACCAAATCATGTAAAGCTCTAGAGAATTTACATTATCATGCATCATTGGTTATAGGCACATGGAATGCATACTATATATAACAATAATCTGAAATAGGTTATAAAATTAAGTGGAAACTCACTTGGTGAACAATTGCATCAAACAGTTTGTGACCATGCTTTCTCTTGACAATAATTCACCGACATCCATTCGATCCATCGAAATAAAATGATCCACACCTATGATATCTCTTGTCATTTGAAACAAGAAGCCATTGAAGTTCGAATCTTTCTCCATTCGGAGCTGTAACTCGTGCAATGGATCAGATGTCGAAGAGGATGACATTTCATTTGGAACCGTCGACGAAGGAGATTTTATATCATCCATAGAATTCAAATGGCCTTTTATCTTTTTTAAACATTTATCCACCTAATAACATTTGAAATAACATTAAATATACAAAACGGTATTAAGTAATTCACAAATAAATGTAAGAATATACCTGTGTTACTGGATCCGGAATAATTTCAATCAAATGTATAGGCCATTCCACGAAAAAGGATCGGGCCATTCCCACAGTTGAAGCCTCTTCCTCAGGAAATGGTAGCGGGGCAAAGTCATCATATGAAATTTTAATTGTAACCCTCGCGCAACCTTTCCTTACCTCGCGGCCGTGGTGCTTTCTTTGCTTATAAACATTTCCCTTGGCCACAAGCTTACGTCTCTTACATGTATCCTCAGAGATGAACATATGACATTCACACCCGTCCTGAGATAATAGGCAAGCGAATGAACATTACTCAACTATTTCCGCTAACTTCAAAAACCAAGTGTAATCATGAAAAGCAATATCAAGCGTCTTTAGAAGTGACACTATGAAAGCAATTATACAAACAAATATGAAAGACATAAATGTACTTTAAGTACCTTGTATTCGCCTAAAGAACTCACATCTTCCAAGTTTGTTGCAATAGGGCTATTCTGAACCTCAGAGGCTTTGATCGGGTCCATAGATGAAACAGTATCATATGTAACTCAGGCAAACTTGTAGGGATAAGAGGAGAAAAATTTTGCCTACGAGTTTCTTTAGGGTGTAGCGTCGGACTCACAGGGGAAACATTGCTACCACGGACCTCAAACATCTCTGGGGTCATTCCGGAGGTTTCTGGGTTCAAGCTCTGAGCTTTGGCACTATTGAGGACAGTGGCTCCTACTGTATCATAGTCAGTCCCCATGTTACCACATATAAACCCAACCATCATCTTAAGATGTGTTTGACATTCATCGAGCTGGGCAGTGGTTTTCTTAAGCTTTCTTTTAGTTAAATCTAGTTCATCTTTAAGCGACGGCCTTGTTTTCGGGAAAACCTCTGTGATACGTGCCCTGGTAGAATGGCCGCGAACACGACCGGGGTGATCGGTCTTTCCCGTTGCCTTGACAAGAATGTCATTCCTACCCTCTGCAACTTTCTCCCCTTGGGACTCGCGAAAACATAGATTTTTCTAAACATTTTGCCAAAAATATGAAATGTAAATAGATCAATTATATATAGTTTTAAATATATGCGTAGCTTAAAGAACTGAAACATAAGAAAATGTATGGTGCAAACTTATAATTTCAATCCAAACACGACCAGCCTCTGGCGTGAAGTATTCCCCTTTTTTGTTTGTGTGAGCCTGTCTCCAAAGTAGATGCCGGCCTGGCCCTGCATAAGATTCTTCCCCTTCTTCTTCGGACTGACCGTCCTCTAAAGGCTTCTTCCCAGTTGCAATCAAAGCCTCTTCATGCGAATGCTTCTTTAGCAGTCGGTAACCACCGCGAGATAAATTATGGTAAAAAGAATTTAAAGTGGCATTCTTTTGCGCTTTTTCACAAATTGCCTAGAGAAAAATACAATGAAAAGTGATTATCCATAAACTGAGCAATTTCAAATATCCAAAAATAAGAAGGAAATGAATTTCAAAAACCCACCTGCCATTCTTCTGTTTCGCCGCTAACCTTGAACTTAATCCATGTCTCCCTAGGGAGATATTTATATTCAAGGCATGGGTCCTCACCCTTCAAGTCACCATTTACATATCTACCTAAAAAGGATTTCCAATCTTTCCAACGTTTACCGGCATAAGAAATCTACTTGGTTTCGAGTTCTTCAGTTGATTCAAAAACAAATAATGCCTACAGTAAACAATAGAAGTAAAAATTTAGGTAAATTTGGGTTCATTTGTACGAATGGGTAAACAAACAATGTATTATAATTTTGTAGAGTACCTGTATTTCCATCCACACTCTCTTCTTGATCTCGTCGGGAACTTTGGGCCATGATGCATATTCCATAATGTCCACTTTGCTCCGAGCCGTGAATGCTACGAATGTAATCCACTTTGTATGATAATTTTTAGGCTCATTTTTGGAATCAAACGAAATCTCAAGAGTTTTCCCCTTCATACGCATTTCCAAAAGATCGTTGCAATTTGTAGGCCCTCTACCTCTTTTAGCTCTAGTATAAGACCCATCTCTATTGCTCTTTCCCTCATCACTATGGTCCTCATTGCGTTTTCTTTTTCGGGCCATTAGCTTACCTTAAACTTCATGTACATACAAAGAGAATTCAAGATAACATATTTGCATTTAAAGAAAAGCTTTAATTTCAAAAACAAGAATGCTTGTAATGTTTAAATTTAAAAGGCAATGTACATTTCGCAAACTTCACTCCTAAAAATACTCTCCTTCCCTAAAACAAGAGAAATACTTTGTGCTTTTGCAATAAAGAAGCTTTACAATATTGATGCAAAGATAGCCTCACTTTCAATAGATTAGTGGCATTCATGACATTAAACCAAGGGAGGAACACACCTTCAACTCAACCACAAAGCATTACCCTCCTTTCCACTAAAGAAGAAACACTAAATCGCAAAAGGTAAAAGATTTAAGGAGAAGTGATATTTCAAACTCTACATTTATGAAAAAAAATCCCCCTCATCAAGGAGAACAACTCACAAAGCATATTTCACGCATTTCAAACAAAGATAAGGGAAAGCGAAGATGAGATAGTGATATTTGCAATACACAAGTCCCATTATCCAAATTAAACCAAAGGAGCCCCAAAAAAAGTTGACTTATAAAAGGTACCATTGATAAAGTACTTCATATTTCAAAACCACAACTAATGAGAACAATCATTAATTTTTACTAAAGGAAAAAACCAAAATTTAGTGAGGAAGGTAACAGCTTAAAGGAGTAGTACATCACTCCTAAAAAATACTCTCATTCCCTAAAACAAGAGAAATACTTTGTGATTTTGCAATAAAGAAGCTTTACATTGATGCAAAGATAGCCTCACTTTCAATATATTAGTTGCATTCATGACATTAAACCAAGGGAGGAACACACCTTCAACTCAACCACAAAGCATTACCCTCCTTTCCACTAAAGAAGAAACACTAAATCGCAAAAGATAAAAGATTTAAGGAGAAGTGATATTTCAAACTCTACATTTATGAAAAAAAATCCCCCTCATCAAGGAGAACGACTCACAAAGCATATTTCACGCATTTCAAACAAAGATAAGGGAAAGCGAAGAGGAGATAGTGATATTTGCAATACACAAGTCCCATTATCCAAATTAAACCAAAGGAGGCCCAAAAAAGTGGACTTATAAAGGGTACCATTGATAAAGTACTTCACATTTCACAACCAACAACTAATGAGAACAATCATTAATTTCTACTAAAGGAAAAAACCAAAATTTAGTGAGGGAGGTAAAAGCTTAAAGGAGGAGTACTTCACTCCTAAAAAATACTCTCCTTCCCTAAAGCAAGAGAAGCAACACTCAACAGGTACTTAGTGCTTGTGCAATAAAAATGCTTCACATTGATGCAAAGATATCTTTACTTTCAATATATAAGGGGCATTCAAGACATTGAAACAAGGGATCCCCAAAGAAAGAACCCTATAAAGCTTAAATTCCACATAGTGGACTCAACAACAAAGCATTTTCCTCATTATCACTAAAGGAGGAACACTAAATCGACTAAGAACCGAAATCAAACACCAATGTTCTCAAATTAATCAAGAAAAACCGAAATCAACATTTGTGTTTCTCATATTAGTGAAGGAAACCCGAATTGAAAGGGTACTTAATTGAAATCCCAATCAAAAACCTAGGTTCTCAACTTATGTAGGACAAAACACGAAATTCAACAACCAAACCAATGCAACCAACAATCAATAAATCCCAAAGCATTCCAATCATTCATCACTAGCATCAAACCCGAAATGAACATTATATTGTGCACAAAAACCCTAGTGCAATGGGAAGCAATTACAAAATGGAAGGTAACATTGCAAAAGTTTTAAAATGCAAGCATAGAAGGTGGATAAACCTTTTGTGTGCACTCCTACATCCAAGGCCGAAACTATTGGAGGGGGGAAATGGAAGAAATGTTGGCCGGGGTAGTGAAGCCACACACAACGATCGGCTGGTTGGTCCACGGCGTACGATCAGCACTTACTGCAGCCGACGGGAAGTGCGGGAAATGTGCGGAGCTCGCCGGGTTGCGCCGGCGACGGGATAAGGGCGGGAAGAAACCGAACCGCCGCTTGAGAAGGGAGAGGGAAACAGGGGAGAAGCAGGGGAGAAGAAGGGGAAAAGAATGAGGGAAAGGAAATATGTCTAAGTTCAAATATTTTGAACTTAGACCGGCTGGTTGGTTCAACGGCGGTTCAACCGCGAACCGCCGTTGAACCAACTTTCTACGGCGGTTCAACCGTGAACCGCCGTAGAAAGTTGGTTCAACGGCGGTTCGCAATTGAACGCCGTTGAATGTTCTTTTCTATTGCGGTTTTTTGTGAACCGGCATGAAGAGGGGAAAAAATTGGAGCCAATTCCCGCGCGGGCATATTTTGATATTAAATTTTTTTTTTCCATTTTCAAAAACTACCCACAATTTTGTAAATATAATATTACATACCCAATTTATATTATATTTATTAATTATGTACAGAAGCTCGACTTTTATGAACCATTTCATAATTAAATTTCAAATTTTCCATTGAACCATTTGCATTTAAATTTCGCGTGCTATTACACAATAATTATAGGTGAAAGATAAAAATTAATAAATTTCGTAAATTTACATGTAAGCGTCGATAAAGTAATAAGCTTCATTATCTTCCCTAAATTTTCTACGTTTTCGACTTGGGCGAATGGGATAAAATAATCAAATCGATAAATGCATTAGGTACGTAGTGTAAGAAAAATTAATGGTTAAGTGGCCGAAAAAAAAAATTAAATACTTACTGGATTTCATTAGCTTACATACATATATATATATAAATATATATATATATATATTTGCAATTACGATAATATTAATCAAATATGTCTAGTGAAATACATTAAATTTAGTATGCTGCAAAATATAATGTATTTTATTTACTTGCACCGGTTGATCATTATTAAATTGCATATACAATATTATAGGGGAATGTTGGGAGAAGCAGGGGAACTATGGGGAAATTAGAGATATTATACCAAAATCATAAACTCTAAAACCTAAACCCTAAACCCTAACACCCTAGGCCAACAAATTTGAATTTAGACCGTCGGTTAATTTTACGGCGGTTCAAGGAAGAACCGCCGTAGAAAATACTTTCTACGGCGGTTCATTTTTGAACCGCCGTAGAAAATACTTTCTACGGCGGTTCACTAATAAACCGCTATAGAAAGCAACCTTTCTATGGCGGTTTCACAATGAACCGCCGTTGAAAGTTGATTCTACGTCGGTTTTCGGTTGAACCGCCATAGAAAATAGTTTCAATTGGAGCCAATTCCCGCTCGCGCATAAATTTTATATTTTTATATCATTTTCTGAACCCTAAACCCTAAACCCTACTCCCTATTAATTTTTTTTTCCATTTTCATAAATTAACCCCAAAACTTTGTAAATATAATATTACACACCCAATTTACATTATAATATTTATTAATTACAGAAGCTCGCCTTTTATGAAACATTTAATAAGTACATTTCAAATTTTCCCGTGCACCAATATTCCACCGAAAAATTTCATGTACTATTACACAATAATTTTAGGTATAAGCTCAAAATTAGTAAATTTCGTAAAATTACATGTAAGCTGTGATAAAGTAATAAGCTTCATTATCAGTTCTAAATTTTCTGCATTCTCGACTTGGGTGAACGGAATAAAATAATCAAATCGATAAATGCCTTACGTACGTAGTATAAGAAAAATTAATGCTTAAGGGCCCAATTAAAAAAAAAGAAATACTTACTGGATTTCATGACCTTATATATATATATATATATATTTGGACTTATGGATGATAACAGTAATCAATTATGTATAGTGAAATACATTAAATTGAGTGTGTTGCAAAATATAATGTATTTTATTTACTTGCACCGGTTGATCTTTATGAAATTGCATATCCAATATTACAGGGGAATGCAGGGGAGAAGCAGGGGAAATGTTTAGGGTCTATGCTTCATAAAATGAAATAAAAATAGAAATTTATGCGCGTGCGGGAATTGGCTGCAATTTCCACTTTTCTACGGCGGTTCAAAAACAACCGCCGTAGAAAGATGACTTTCTACGGCAGTTCTTAGTTGAACCGCCGTAGAAAGTCATCTTTCTACTGCGGTTTCAATTTGAACCGCCGTAGAAAGTGTTTTCTACGGCGGTTCAATGAAGAACCGCCGTAGAAAGTGGAAACAAATTTAGCCAATTAATTTCCGCGCGCGCATAAATTTCTATTTTTATTTCATTTTATGAAGTATAGACCCTATACATTTCTAGTTTTTTCATGTTCATAAATTAACCCCAAAACTTTGTACATATAATATTACATACCCAATTTACATTATATTTATTAATTATGTTAGCAAGACTTGTATGAAAAATGCTTTACTAAATAAATTTCAAATTTTCCCATGCAACATTCCATCGAACCATTTCAGGTACTATTACACAATAATTTTAGGTAAACGCGCAAAATTCAGTTTATTTGTTCTTAAATAATTATCTCTATTAATAATTAAAAGCAAGCAATAATTACAATTATGTTAAGGTAAAATAAAAATAGCTTGAAAGAATTAATACTCTTTGCAATTGGATACAAGTACTCAATGTCGTATCCATGTATAGTCTTAAAAATTTTGTAGCGCTGCTGTATATCTCGTACACATGCATGCTAGTTAAGAGGCAAAATATAGAAATAGGTTGCCGCCGGTACGGAGCGCGCCTCAATATAAAATATATTGAATAATCTCTATAAAATAATAAAGATTTATTAATCGATAAACGAATAATTAATTCATTTAGCGGTCAATAACCAACCTCGCTAAATGAATATCTTTTTTCCGAGGCACAGACAAGTAATTTATGAAGAGTTAAATATAAAATCAAAATAAAAATCATTGTATAGCTTCCCCTGTAAAATTTACCAAAAGTACTACTCCTTGAAAAAAAAAAAGAAAAAATTCATGAGACATTTATTCATAAATGAAAAACAAGGAAATCAATTTGCTAGAAAATTCGACAAAGTCTCCCCTATAAATGTAACATATGTCAAGGATATGCACATACTTAAATACTTCATTAAGATTCCAACTACTTCAAATAATACGGAATTCAGTTTCAAATCAATTTAGACAAAATCTCCGCTGCTTGCTTTTGACCAAAACACTTTGGCATCCTAACATCAACACAAAAGCTTCACACAATTTCCAACAATAACATATTCATTTATAAACATTTCGCTATATAAAGTTCCCTGGAAATTTTATCCCTTGCTTGCGCGACTTCATCCAAGTTGTGACCTGTTTCAATCAGACAGTACGAAGGATAAGAATAAATGTTGTTATATGTCCACCTCATTTCATTAAAATCAAATAAACATATACGAATGCACACACACACACACACATACACACCTACAGAAGAAAAAAAATTAATAAAAACAAACAATATACCTGAAAATGATTCTTAACTTATTCTCTTTCTCTTATGGGACCCTTGATCCTCGAACCATAATCCTTCGCTGTGGTCATCACGAAGTATGTATTTATCAAGTTCCCTATCTTCTTCATCTGCTCTCGATTCAGGTAACCCACTAGAGAAAGGGCCCGCCTCATAAAGCCCTTCTTCTGTATCAATCCCTTCCACTCCGTGATGTTGTTTACCATGAAGAACAACAGACCAATGTTCGTCACAAGGATCGGTGATATAAAAAACTTGTTTCGCCTGCGATGCAAGTATAAATGGTTCCCCCTTGAAACCCTCTCATTAAGGTCCACCAAGGTAAAACCCAATGGATCATCAGTTCGAACCCCATTATTGTTATCAACCCATTTGCATCGAAATACAGCTACTTTGAAACAAACATAGTCAAGCTCCCAAATATCTTCGATCACCCCGTAATATGCCATGCTTGCATACATTGGATTTTTATCCTTCCTGCTAGAAACATGTAAA
The DNA here is from genome assembly GCA_016801395.1 of Leptodermis oblonga. Lineage (NCBI taxonomy): Eukaryota > Viridiplantae > Streptophyta > Magnoliopsida > Gentianales > Rubiaceae > Leptodermis > Leptodermis oblonga. The sequence goes on along the minus strand of CM028755.1, from coordinate 13,233,942 downwards.
GCCTCCGAGATTAATGTAACACCACTGTTTTGTGCCGTACTCTTCTCATCTTGCCTCTTAGTAGCAAATGAATATCCATTTATGTCATAGCATGAAAATGCTCGTACCGCATGGCTGGGCTTAAACGCCAACCATTTCAATGTCTCCGAAACGTCTTTGCCCATGACAGCATTACCAAACCAATAGACAAATGTCCGAATATGTTCATTGAGCATATTTTGATCCGTCCAAGCAGGATAAGACGTTCTTATTGAACGCATATGGTCTCTCACATAGGGCTCAACTTCTTCAGAATTGCGCAGTATGTAGAGATGCGCCTTCATCAATTCAACATTAGAAGGCGTAAACATTTTTCCTCCCCTTGTGCCCATACCTGTAATCCTCCCATCGTGCTGATTCTTAGATATTCCAATTGATGCTGTATCGGCCAAGTACTCAGTGCAAAACTCAATTACCTCCTCAGCTATATAACCTTCAACAATACTAGCATCAGGACGATAACGATTCTTAACATACCCCTTAAATACTTTCATATATCGCTCGACTGGGTACATCCATCGCAAATGAACAGGCCCGAAGATTTTTATCTCTCTAACCAAATGTACCATAATATCAAAGAAGGCGGGTGGAAAATACATTTCTAATTGACAAAGGACAACACTTATTTCATCTTGTAACTGATAAAGTCTTTCGCGCGCGATAACCTTGCTACATATAGCATTGAAGAAGAAACAAAGTCTTGTTATACTGGACTTAACATGCTTGGGCAATATCGAGCGAATAGCTACAGGCAACAATTGTTGCATTAAGGCATGGCAATCATGAGACTTCAAACCAACCAGTTTTAAATCTTTCAAGGAAACAAGTCTCCTTACATTTGAAGAATATCCGGATGGAACTTTGATGCTACGCAAACTTGAACACAGTTTTTTTTTCTCTTTTCTGGACAAAGTGTGACAGGCAGGGGGTAGATATGTGCGTTGTCCTCGAGCTACCGGTGCTAAATTTGATCTTATGTTCATATCAAGTCTCGCGTTATAACCATCCTTAGTTTTACCAGGGATGTTCAAGAGCGTACCTAACAGGTTTTCACAAATATTTTTCTCAATATGCATAACGTCGAGACAATGTCTGACATCCAAGTTCTCCCAGTATGAAAGTTCAAAAAAGATGGATTTTTTCTTCCAACAACATGTATCATTATTGCTAGACTCCGAAGGTTTACCAAACTCCACATTAATGTCTGTCACACGAGCTTTCACCTCTGGCCCGCTCAAGGGTTCTGGAGCTTTTCTGAACTCTTGAAATCCATTGAATGCTCTTTTCATACGGCGATACGGATGAGTCTCGGGAAGAAATCTGCGATGCCCAAGGTATACTGTCTTCCTCCCATGTGCAAGCTGACAAAAATCTGTACTCTGCTCACATATTGGGCATGCTTTATGCCCTTTAACAGAGTACCTAGACAAGTTTCCATATGCAGAAAAATCATTAATGGTACAGAACAACATGGCACGTAATGTGAACATTTCTTCACGGTATGCATCAAACACAAGTGCGCCTTCATCCCATAACTTTTTCAAGTCTTCAATAAGAGGAGCAAGATACACATCGATGTCATTTCTTGGTTGCCGTGGGCCTGAAATCATTAGAGACATAAGTATGTACTTGCGCTTCATACACAAGTAAGGCGGCAAATTGTAAATAACCAACATTACCGGTCATGAGCTATGTGTGCTACTCAGACTGCCAAACGGGTTCATTCCATCAGTACACCAACCAAGCCTCAAATTTCTGGCTTCTCCCCCAAAAGAAGGATACATTGAATCAATTTTTTTCCACTGATCTGAGTCTGATGTATGCATTATCACCTTGTCATCATCACTGGGAATACATCGATCTGAATGCCATGTCATAAGTTTTGCATCTTTTGCATTAGCGAACAACCGTTTAAATCTCGGTATTATAGGAAGATACCACAGAATCTTAGCCGGCGACCCCTTCTTTTGCGCATCAAAACTGTCTTCAACCTCATCACACAGCTGCTTGTTTTTGTATCGTGAAGTTTTACACTTAGAACAAAACAATAAATCCTTATACTCATTCCTGTAGAGGACGCAATCGTTTGGGCAAGCGTGGATCTTCTTATACTCCATACCCATTGGACACAATATTTTTTTCGCCTCATAAATTCGATCTGGAAGTTCATTATCTTCTGGGAGCATATCTTTCAATACCCTCAATAAGGCTGTAAAACTAGTATCTGACCACCCATTTGCCGCTTTCAAATTAAACAACTTCAAAACACTAGACAAGCGTGTATATTTAGTGCAACCGTTGTATAGAGGCTTCTCATTGTCACCCAAAATGGAAGCAAGAACTTCCGGTTTATCAGCAAAATCCTCGGCCACATCCTCAATCATGTCATCTAATCGATCTCTAGTAATCCCATCATCTCCTTTTGCATGAGATTTCCTTTGCTCAGGTAAACCATCAATACTTTCACCATGCCAAATCCACAATTTATAAGAAGGATCAAATCCGTTCTGATATAAATGGAATCTTATTGTATCTGAGTTATCAAACCGCGCACCATTTTTACAAGCTTTACACGAACAATGGACGTACTTTGTATTCTTATAAGCCAATTCAATGAAATTCTCAACTTCTTTCGCATAAAAATCGGAGGTCCGATCACCATACAACAAGATATTTCGATCCATGCGTAACTAACTCCTTCAAATAATTAAAAACCCCAAATAATAATTCAACAAACAATGTAAAAAGTATCAAGTTGCATGCTTGTCTTAGCACATGTCATACTAATGTTACTCATATAATCAAAACTAATATAATACCTCAATGAAAAAAATAATGCATAACCAACACATGCGCAATAAACATAATCAAATGAAGAAGAACCCATAAGTTTTTCATTTATGCATTTCATCAAACACATGCAATGCATAAAAAAATAATACACACTCTAAGTAGTGCTAATTATATGAACATCATCCATTAAAAATCAAACACTATAAATCAAATCACATCACCAAAAAACTACATAGTATAACTAAATAGGGTTCCACAATACTAAGGTTCACCATATACATGGATTGCAACTTTAATTTTCAGCACTCTACCATAAATAAAAATAAATTCTATATACACATATCTAAAGTACAAGAATAAGCAATTACTGAGAAATTTTAAGAGTTTCTAACCTTAAGGTGGTAAATTTTAACTTCAAATGACGATTCTTTACATCAAACGTGCAAAACCGTAGTAGAAATTTGGAGAAGAACACGTTCGGCCACGATATGGAGATACACGTTGTTATTTAGGGTTAAATACGTCAATACAGCAGCGGTTATAATCAAACCGCCGTAGAAAGGACCTTCTACGGCGGTTAATTGTTAAACCGCCGTAGAAAGTGGGCTTTCTACGGCGGTTGGGACAAACCGCCGTAGAAAGTATGGACTTTCTACGGCGGTTTAATAATTAACCGCCGTAGAAGGTCCCTTTCTACGGCGGTTTATCCCAACCGGCGTAGAAAGCCCCTTTCTACGGCGGTTTATCCAAACCGCCGTAGAAAGTCCGTATTTCTTTTATAACGGCGGTTTTCTATTTTCCGCCGTTAATCCGCAGCCGTTAAAGCTCTATTTTGTAGTAGTGAATTTTAGTAACTCCAAAATTAGCAAATTATTATATCAATAATGTACCCATGACCTAATAATCATATAATCACTTAATCATATTAAATGAATGTTAATGATTTCAACCATGAATCTATGTGCATAACATTTCTAATCATATTAGAAATTATTTAATTAAATAATTTGAGAAGTTTTGATGCTTTAAAGTAATTAATTAAAATTACATAGGTCAACTTACAAGAAGACATACAACTTAGGTTATCTTGTAAATAAAGAAACTCCTTTATTTAAAGTAATAAAATTACCGAGACCATTCTTTAAGTATACAAACATTTTGAGCCATTGCACAAATAAGAAAACTTATTTCTTAAAAGTAATTTCATTAAACTACTTGGGGCAGATACTGAAATAGATAAAATATTTGGGCTTTTTTGCAATTCCCAAAATAAGGAAAACAGTCAAAACTTTATGGGGCCAATTTATAATAAAACAACAGTATAGGGGCCTTTTTGAAAATTTTAAAATTTTGAAAACCCTACTGTAGCATTCCTGCCACCACTGTTCATCTTCTCCACAAAAAAATTCTTCCTCTGCGCCAGAGGTTTCCTTTGGTTTTCAACCTTGTATGGCCAGAACGGTTGTGGCCGGTGAGCCTCTGACTGCGACCAGAATTTTCTGGTCGCTGCAATCCTGTCATCGAGGCCTGCGACCAAAAAATTTCTGGTCGATGCCAGCCCCGGCGACTGTTCTTCCGGCCATGGTCAGAACGGTTTCTGACCGTGTGTGCTAGAACGACAGCCGCATTCCCTTTTTCTTTTCCTTGTCGGAACAACTTTCCGGCGAGGCAAAACAGAGACACAGCAGCCACGCCCATCCAAAACAATTCCAGATTTTACCAAAATCGAAACCCACCAAAGAAAAGGAAAACAAACACAGATCCTACAAGTTTCAAAACCCATTTACGTCATTGCTTCGAAAAATCAGAACTTTTGAAAACCAAACTTTGATGAGTTCCGGAACCAAATTTCCAGCCACCGGAGCTTTTGAAAACAGAACACTTCTGTTTCATCCAAACCGACATGCAGATCGAAAATCAAAACGCAGGCACCAAAAATAAATTTCCAGAGACCGGCGACAAACTTTTGATTACAGAAACAAATTTCCAAAACCGATCCAACATACAGCTCGAACCAAAAACCAGCAGCCTTCAATTTTCAAGAAACCAAAACCCAGAGGCATCAAAACACACCACATGAACCATTCATGTATATTAATTCACAAACATCAATTAAATCCTTATACACACATATGAAATATCTTAAAATTCCGTACATGCATATCAATACAGGCTCTAATACCAATGTAACTATGTACTATACTTAATATGCAGGATCTATTGATAAATAATCTCCTCTGTTTGCATATCCAGTAATCTCCTCCTGTTAACCAGCTAGCTTCGTCAATCATCAGAAAACCAGCGAAAAAACTCTTTCTCTGAAGTTAAGCGTACGCCATAAGCGGAAGCGAAATCAATGATCATTTGATTAGTGACCCTGCTACCTATTTAATAGCAAATAAAACTTACCTCATAAATATTTACTAGATCTTATCTAGTAATTATTTATCTGTAGTAGTTATCCTATAGAATGATAATTACCTGATATCCTTTATCGTACAATAAGGGATACGACAATTCTATTAGTTAGGTAAATCGTTTTTACCTCAAATCTTTATTTGAGATAATTAATTTGCCAATTAAATATTTATAGATTAATTATTAATTCAATTAATCCACGTAATTATCATATAATTACATTTAGTCCCATTTAACCCATAAATTAATTCTTAGTATGTGACCCTTTAGGTTTCTTAATTCATAGCAATAAAAATAAATTCAATCTATTTATTTGGCTTTAGTTCAAAACCACCACATCAACAAATGATGTAGTGGTTATTAATCACCTAATATTTTCTCAACAAATTGGGGTCAGTCCACTTTGGCAAGTTTAGTTCTTTATTTGTGCGAATTTCGGGCAACTTTAGTTATTTTTTGTGCGAATTTTGGGCAAGTTTCGTTCTTTATTTGTGCGAATTTCGGGCAAGTTTAGTTCCCTATTTTTGCTATTTTTGTTCCAGTTTAGTTCATTATTATTAAAAACAAAATGATTCACATATATGTACTAAATAGGTGTGTAGCCTTTTGAAATACTATGTTCAATCTCATTAAAGTTTATGTGCAATGCTTGGGGAATAAATTTCTATAAAATAAACATATAAATTTAAGGATGTCTAATGACAAACTTAACAATTTAAGACAAATTATAGCAAGCAATGTGTGAAAATTTATGGTAGCGTTTGAATTTAAGCAAGCTGTGATCTCTGACAACGTAAGTTTCTTCCATTCTTTGTCCCATCCACCGCTGTTTCCGAAACCCTGCCATATGTTTCAAGAGAATTCAGCTCCAAAAGTTCATCCCTTGTCCCTTTAAACCCTTCCCCCTCAACTTTCTTATGTTTTCTCTTCAAACACAGTTTCGGCCTATGGTTGATTGTGAATTAATTTTGCTTTTGTGTCGTATATATAGTCTCAGCGTGTGATTGGGGTACTAAAGATTCTCGGGTATATGGCCGATCATGTTTTAATCTATTGGCAACGTGATCTAGCGTACTAATGTTTTTCTTATAATGTATATAGTCAAGATTCATTGTGTTTAATTAATTGGTTTTATTAATTTTTGTATAATTAATGATTCCCATTTTAATTTGGATCGGCTTTTTTGATATATATATATGGTCGTGGGAGCACAATTAATCCGAAAGCTTCCATGGGCAGCAGATTCCTGAGGACGTGCCTTAGACGGTCGGGGTTCTGTTGAGTCAAAGGTCCCTCCTTCTATCATGGACTTTCATTCTAGCAAAGAAACCGTTTTATTGGGTTTTTTTTTTTGGATTACACGTTTTATTAGGTTAGTTAATTGAATCTCAGCACTAAAGCTGTCATTATATATGCATTCACTTTTAAAATTTTTTTTCCATGTTTTAGGAGTATCAATATATATATATATATATATATATATTTTACTCAATATATAATATCTTGTGGTGGGGACTGTCCAACTATGGTATGTTACTCATGAATCCAGATTTTACCAGAATTCATATAGAATTTGGAGCAAAGAGACTAAGGAGTGAATGATGTTTCAGGTACTATATATATGTGTTTTGATAAAAAAAATAAAAATAAAAAAAAAATTTAGTTTTAATCAAAACTAAGTGTTATATTTATTCTCACGGCCGGTGTAAATCTGAGCAACTCTTCATCACAAATGCATGTTCACGAATCAACAATGGAGCTTCGTATTCTAGAAAAGTTTCTTCAATGGCCGCGCTACCCAAATGGATCCTCCCGGAGCGGAAGTACCTGAACCATGTAAGTCCAAACAGTCAATTTCTGAACACCTCCAAGTTCATCCAGGAGGCTACAGAGTGTCTCCACAAATTCATCAAGTTCTCTTTGGAAATAGACCGAAATTCAGGATTGCTTCCATGTCCAAAATCAGGCTTCCACTATCGGTGCAGAGGAGAACTCCCAAGTATATCAAGTTGTTCTTATTTAAACCGGTTTAGAATGAGAGCTGTAGTATCCATACTACAAAAATAAAGCTACAAGTTGTTCGATTCACCTTTTTGCAGTAGTGTTTGTGCTATTTTTGGGTAAGTTTAGCTCTTTACTCGTGCTAGTTTGGTGTAAGTTTAATTCTTTTATTTGTGCTAGTTCTTGGTAAGTTTAGTTCTTTATTTTTTGTTATTTGATGAAACACTATACATTTTTACTTAAATTTGCAGAGCTGAATTTCTTTGTAAAAATGATACTTTCATCAGAATTAAAACTTTTAAAATGTTGAACTTTCATGTGTTAGCTATCTATTACTCATTCCTTAATTTGAAAGGAATAACTTTGTATTTTTTTCTCGATAGAAAGTCTAGTTATTTTTTGTTTTTCTTACTTCTAATTTCCTTACTATTTAATATAATAAATTGCATCCGGTGCACAAATAAATATCAACATTTAAAGTAAGAACATTAATGAAAATAATTATAACTAACTACTTATTTTGGATATTGTACACTTAACTCAGAAAAGTTTGTGAGTATTAAAAATACGACTCCTATACTGGGATAGAGAAAATATATATTTTTAATTGTACCTTTGTTTTAATTACGAATGCATACATATGTTATTATATTCATAAAGATATAGAAAGTCAAAAGGCAGAATCGTACGTAAAATATTTTTTGGACAAGAAAATGTATAGAAATTGGATTTGTTGTTCATAAGGAAGAGTATATATAGACCCTTAAACATATAAACGTACACTTCATTCACAAAGAACAGCCAAAATATATATATACCTCTCCACTACAAGAAAAATGGGCATTAGTGACAAAACTTTTTTTGTCGTCAGTGGAAGTCGTCAGTAAAGACCCCTATTAGTGACGAAAATCGAAGTCGTCAATAGAAATTCGTCAAAACGAGGAGTTTTAGTGACGAGATATAAAAGTCGTCACCAAGTCGTCACTATATGGTTGGCGCCAACCCTTCCCGCCTATTTCATGACATTTAGTGGCGAAACTAGTGACGAAAATGAGTTTCGTCAGTAGTTTGAAGACATTTAGTGACGACAATTAGTGACGAAACTTATTTTCGTCAGTAAAAGCATGCATTTAGCAATATTGTGACAACAATTTGTCGTCACTAAAACATTTATTTATAGTGACAACAAATTCTCGTCAGTAAAGGTCTGCTGTTAGAGAAAAATATGCATAAAAGTTGGTGGAAGTGAGGTTCGAAACCATGCCCTCATGGAGAGAGACAAATTGTTTTACCAATGCACCACTATCCAACATTAGTTATGTAAGCGTTTCAATTGTAGTTAACTACTCGTCAGTTTGATTTAATAATCCAAAAAATGGCTAAGCTAAGTCTTGAAATCGAGACCTCATTGTTAACATAATAATGCCTTACCAAAGCAACCAAAATTTTTATGAGTACACTTGAATTAATTAAAAGTATTTATCTATTATAATAACTATAATAATATTAATAGTAACAAGTAATTAATATATGCCCTAGTGACAAATTTACTTTGTTTACTGTTTTGAATGGGAAAGGGAATAATAATGATAAAATATATGTATAGAAGTCATAAAAGTAATTTGCTCTTGTAAGGAATTGAACACAAGACCTCCTAGAATAAGGATACATAATGTTTCCCACAAGTCCACTACTCCCTTTTAGATTTTGTTGATGGGTTTGTAATATTTATATTTAAATAGTATACATTTGAAGCAAAAGAAATTATGAATGAGTTTGACTTGAGCAAGGATTCGAACCCTCACCTTATCTCTATAAAAATTTCACATACCAGCAAGGCTATCTATAAATATTGTTAATTTTGCCGATTTTATTATATGTAAATAATTAACAATGACTGTGTTATGCTTCTATATTTTCAAAAATATCACTAGGGCACCCTAATATTTTTCCTTTAGTCCATAAATTTTTAATAATGTTAGATAGGCACGGTTTTAGGCTTATTGAGCCAATTCAATATAATTTTATTTAATTTAACTTAATTATACTACAACACCCTAATACTCCATCCATTCCACAATAAGTATTACTTTAAAAAATAAGTGCATTTCTACAACAATATATATATATATATATAGTTTTTTCCGGTTTAATATTCATATTTAATGTACCCATATTATTAATTGTCTAGTATTAATTAACATAATTAATTATTCCAATCCATCATATAAATTACCACTAAAAATGATGGTCATCACTTAGGAAAATATAATTTGCATAATTTATTCTGAGTATATATATATATTAAGAGTTAATCTTTTTATAATTTGCATAAAGTATCTGTTTCTTTCAATTTAGTATTTATAAACAAAAATTTTATGTTTTTCTAGTACATTTTCATGAAAATCAGTTGAGATGCACAATTTCTAATTAAGTTGAATTAACTTAAAAAGATATTAAAAAAAACTATAATGCCCCTTAAGTTTTTTGTAAAATGCACTATAGTACTTAAAGTATCAATTCTTTTTCACTTTAGTTTTTATAAACTAAAATTTTATCTTTATTTTGGTATAATTTCATGAAAATCAGTTGAAATACACTATGTCTAAGTTGAATAAACTTACAAATAAATAAAATGACTATTATGTCCCTAAAATTTCTTGTGAAATGCACTTTAATACTTAAAGTATCAGTTTCTTGCACTTTTTTCCTTCTAAACTACAAGTTTATCTTTATTTTGGTTCAATTTCATGAAAACCAGTTGAAATACACACTTTCTAAGTCGAATTAACTTAAAAGAGATATAAAAAGATTATTTTGTCCCTGAAATTACTTGTGAATTGCAATTTAGTAATTAAAATATCAATTTCTTTTAATTTAGTCTTTATAAACTAAAAGTTATCTTCTTTTCTTTTTTTTGGGTATATTTGTAAGAAAATTAGTTGAGAAGCATGGTTTTTAAGTTTAATTAACTTACAGAGACATAAAAAGACTATTATATATGTCCGTAAAATTTATTATAAATTGAACTTTATTACTTCAAAATCCTTTCTTTCATTTTAGTCCTCATTAACTGAAAGTTTATATATATATATATATATATATATATATATTTTTTATTATGCTGAGATGCACTATTTATAAGTTGAGTTAACTTAAAGAGACATAAGATTATTACATCTCTATAGGTTATTGTAAATTGCAATTTAGTATTTAAAGTATAAGTTTCCTTCAATTAGTCCTTATAAATTAAAAGTTTATCTTTTTCCTTTTTTATATGAAAATCAATTGAGATGTACTGTTTCTAATTAAATTGAATTAACTTAAAGAGATGTACAAAGACTATTACATCCATAAATTTTCTTGTAAATTGCAATTTAGTATTTAAAGTATAATTTTCTTTTAAATTAGTTATTATAAACTCATATTTTACCCCTTTTTTGTATATTCTCATACAATTCAATTGAGATGCACTATTTCGATGTTGAATTAACTTCAAGAGACAGAAAAAGACTATTATATCCCTAAAGTTTATTGTAAATTGTAATTTAGTACTTAAAGTATTATTTTCTTTCAGTTTAGTCCTTAAAAAAATTAATAGTTTACCATTTTTTTAACTTCATGAAACTCAAATGAGAAGCATGTACTGTTTATAAATCCAATTAACTTAAAGAGACTTAAAAAGACCATTATGTCCCTAAAATTGATTATAAATTATAATTTAGTACTAAAAACTGTCAGTTTCTTTCAATTTAGTCATTATAAACTAAAAGTTCATCTTTTAGGTATATTTTCACGAAATTCAGTTGAGATACACTTTTTAAACTTAAAGAGACATAAAAAGACTATTAGGTCACTAAAGTTTCTTGCAAATTGCTTTTTAATTGGTACGACAAATGTATACTTTTGTTTCAATTTAGTCATTATAAACTAACAATTTACCTTTTCCCTTTGTTAAACGTATACGTGAGTGTTTTCATGTACTATTTGTCTATAGTTTTTACAAGTGGTTTAATTGAACACTTAAGATGCTTTATAGTATTTGGTGTAGTGAAATTTAAAAAAATTATTTTTATTTTGATTTAGTGAAATTTAATTGTTATTTTCAAAAAAAATATAACTTTCACGCAAAAATAGATTAGTAAGTTTATTTTTAAAAGTTTAATTAAAATTTTTTTTTTGAAAACAAAAGTTTAATTAATTTTGATAAACCCATGAGAATGACCCCCCTTTACTAACACAAATATTAAAATATAATTTAATTAATCATCTAATTAAGAAATAAATCTGAATGAAAAAAAGAGGCAATTTCCAATAGAAAAAAGAAAAGAAAAGAAGGAACACCCTAGTTTGCCTTAAGCTTTTCCCTGTGCAATGAAACCCAAATCAGAACGAAATTGGGAAATTACACATTCAACGCAAAGCAAATTCGCAATTCCCCTCTTTTTCTTTCTAAATTTCCGATCATCGATTCAATTTCCCAGAAATTTTCAGGCGAATTCGATCGCATTCAATTCAACAACTATGTCGACTTCAAAGACTATCGAATTCAAGAGCTACGATGGCGAGAGCTTCGTAATCGAGGATGCGATGGCGCTGAAATCGCAGACGCTCAAGAACATGATCGAGGACGGCTGCGCCGACAACGTTAGCAGCTCAACCATGGCCAAGGTCATCGAGTATTGCAAGAGGCATGTCGAGTTCGAAGCCCTTGAGAAAACCCCCAATTCCGATTCCGGCGTGGCTGCGGAGAAATCCGAACTCGATACGTTTGACTCCGATTTCATTAAGGTGGACCAGGGTACTCTGTTCGATCTCATCTTGGCGGCGAACTATCTTGACATCAAAGGTTTGCTTTACCTAACTTGGGCCGATGAATTTGCTCCAGATCTTCCGCCATCTCAGGCGGCGTTGCCGTTCGCTAGCTCCGGGTCGACAACCCTGCTTCAGATCTGCCGCTATCTCGGTTGCCACTGCCACCACCAGCAGTCCTTGTGGTGTGGCTGCTCAAATTCAGTTGGTTTTGTCAGTTGACGCTGCTTAATTTGAGAGAGATTGAGTTTTTAACACCATCATTGAACCCATGGTTGGAGAGCAGTAGTAGAGATATCAACCGTGGTGAAGATCTAAGATTGAATGGTAAGATTTTGGTTGCTATGGAAGAAATCCAGAGAATAAGTTTGATAGTAGTTTAACATAACTGTATTTTATGTTAAAAAAAAAAAAATACTCCGTATCATGTTATAGTCCCTTAAATTTTTGGTCAGTATTTAAAATTTTCCTAGTACGATTGTGTTTTTCCTTTTGTAGCTGTACTGTGTTTTGTTCTTTTTGCAGATGAATTGTTCTGGATTTTTCTCCTGCAGGCAGTCTGTTTTTGAAATTTTAAGATTTTTATTACTTTGACGGCAATAGTTGAGTATGGATACACTTGTCTCTATTTAATTTAGTAAGTAGCTTCTCTTAGTGTGCTCATGAATTCATTCTTAACAGTGAATTGCTGCCGATAACAATTGTTTGGCTGTCGGAAGTGATGAAAGTCTGAAAAAACATGTTACCCAGATTCTTAAAAAAAAAAAAGTCGGTCAAATTGTGATGTTTTCCGCTACTTTCTCATGATAATCCAAACCATAGGGGGTTAATTAAGGATTTTGAAACCATAAGGGAGTAACTTGTCCTACCCCTAAACCACAAGGGAGGTATATGTCTTTTTCCCTTCTCTACCGCATAGTGAATATAGTGAGGAGAATTGGGAGGGATTAGTGAGTTTTTCCACTGTATGCTTAGTGATTTATCTGAATAAGTCCCACAATTTCAGTAGGTATGTTAACTTTTCTAAAAGAGTCAAAAGTAGCTGCACTCACATTAGGTGTCGTTATCTCTACTGTATGTGTGTTTACAAGCACCATATATAGTTGTATTTATAAAATTGCACCATTTGGTGAATCTATGAGTGACGAGATGATTAGAACTGGAAGTGGTCTACTAGGAGAACTTATACCATTGCTCTTGTCTACTACTTTTCCTTGCCATTCCAATCGGTTGGTTGCACTAGTGTATTTGGAAACAATAATAAGGTACTTGAAATTTGTTCAGGACAATGTGCAGTGTACACCTTTGGTACTCAGTGCCTTTCTTGATAAAAGAGGTATACACCATCCAAGTGTCAATGTGGGTCGCAGGGCGAGTTATCTTTTCATGAGAGTTGTGAAATTTACTAAAAAAGCAAAACTGTTGCCCTTCATTGAAACTATACTACAGGTATATAAAATTTGACCATCTTTGAGTCTTTTTTCTCTATGAATAATCTTGAAGTTTAGTGATTGAGCATGCTTTTACCCTTTGTAATTCATCTTTCATTTTTAGTTGCAGTCTTCCCGCCCTTTATTTTGGTTATCATATTGTAGTTCTTTGTTCTGATCAGAGCCTGCAAGATAAAGTTGCTCAATTTACTAGCATGGATTCTACATCTGAAGGACTTTCGGCATCTGAAGATGCAGGCCATATTTTTGAGGTAAATGCTTTCTTTGACATGGCCTAATGTGCAACATTCTGTGTGCGAAGCATTGATGTTTTTTTTTCACTATTCAGGTATTTGGGTTATTAAATGGAATGTAAGAAGTGCCCCTTGAAAAACAGTCTGAATACCTTTCTGCTTTGCTTACTCCACTTTGTCAGCAGGTCAGATTTGATTTAGTTTTATTAATGTTGCATTGACCTATTGTTTAAAATGCATTTTCACTAGAATATCTCTGTTGTTGCTGGTACTCTCTTTTCTTCATATATTTTAAACCATTTGAGTTATCTTTGCTGAGTTACTGTGTGATTTGGGGATAATTAATTATCTTTTGGGAGGGTTTTATTTCAACTCATCATTTGTATTCTAGAAAGGAAAAATAATGAACTCAATAATTGCCTGGGGAAAATTTGTATTTTCTTTACAAAATCGAAAGGAGATGGTTGCAGGAAATTAAAATTTGCCATAAATGCATCCTCATTGCATGTAAGCAATTTGAATGCAATCTGGAAGTTCATTGAAGCTCTAAAGATGAATTGGGTATCTATTTATAAGAATATAATTTAGTACTAATATATACTTGTTTTCCCTTCGAAAACTGCGGATGTGTTCTTTAAGGAGCACTAGTACCTTTTTTTCATGTATTTTTGCTTTTGAGAGAGATTGCATTTGTTTTGTGTTGGTGTAGTTGACATTTGCTTAAGAATAAAGTCTCCCCTACTACTTTTTTTGTTAGCTTAATAATTTCAAAGATGGTTACTGTTGGATCTTTTTTCTCCCCATATATGTCAATTATGCTATTTTATGTCTTACCATAATCTAAGTTACCTCTTGTGTTTGCTGAATGCTTTTGACCAGCATAATCATTTGACTTTTAAGTTGGGAAAGGTTGTTTTTGCCCTCAACTGGAAAATTTAATACTCGATAGACGTCTATTTAGTTCTACGAGTACTCTTGTTTCTTCTCTCTTCAACTCTCAGTTGTGATATTATCTAGGTAAAATAACTGGATTTTTTCTTTGATCTTTAAGTGCTTTACTTTTGATTGGGGAAGTTTTTCCAACAGATCATATTCTTGTAAGATTGTTGGCCTGTTATGCTATTCTAGTTTTCTTTATAGCAATTGTTTGGTTGCTGGTTCAGAAGAAGTAGATCAATGCCTTGTGCATATACTCTATAAAAATAACGTTCTTGGACATTTTGTAGCTTGGGGGAGGGGGGGGGGGGGACATATGGATGGTGATTTTGTTTTAGGTACTGTGAAATTTATGTAATATTCTCAATGTCCTTAGTGTTTTGGTTGTTAGGTAGATATATGTTTGATGGTTTGAGAAGTTCTTGAGTTTGATGTTTTTCTAATGATGTGTTCAAATACTCGTGCAGCGTGCGGTTTGTGATTCAAATGGCTAAGTTGAAGATATTTTCACGTGTCTTCAATCCCACCACCACAAGTGATGTTGGACTTGTATAATTTTACTTAGTCGTTTAGTTAGATGGAAGCTTTGGTATTTGATTTAGAATATATTTAAATATGATGACAATTTGTCATACTTGTGTAAATGATGACATACTATATGTATATTCATTTGCAATTTAAATTGAAAGTTTTGAAATATATGGTTTAATATTTTGTTCCATTGACAACATTTGTAGTCACTGAAGCAGGTAGCTATTGATCACTATTTATTGTCACTATATTTGTTGGCTTCATCTTTATTGTGACGAATCTTGTCGTCACTAAAACCGTTGACTTTCGTACTGACAAGCAATTCTCGTCACTGAGTTTCGTCACTAAAGCCTTTGACCATTTGTTACCTACTGACGACTTTCATTCGTCACTATCTTTCTCGTCACTAAAAATACACCCTTTAGTGACGACTTTTGTCTTTTAGTGACGCACACACAGTGACGACTTTTGTCGTCACTAACTCTAGTGACGACAAAAAGTCGTCACTAAATGGTAGGCTTTAGTGACGACGGTGCAAAAATGTCGTCACTGGACCCTTTAGCTACGGACCTATTGTCGCGACCACTTGACGACCCGTTTGTCGTCACTAAAGGGTTTAGTGACGATTTTTGGGCTTTTAGTGACGACTTCGCGTCGTCACTAAAGCCCTTTTTTCTTGTAGAACCCAGACTTTATGGTCTGGCAGAAAGATCAAAGGCAAGACCAGGCTGTACTTTTGGTTGAGTTACTTCGATGGCCATTTCCTTCCATTCGTTCAAATAAAACAGAAAAAAAAGTAAAAAAGAGAAAAGAGATGTTATAGGCTCAAAATTTTCTAGTTTAGGCATAGTATTAATTTTAATTTTAATTTTTTTCTATTTTTCTAGATACATCTCTTGTAGAATATCTATGATTGTAGAACTATAAACGTTGCCAGAATCGCTGAGCTGCAGCATATGTACTGTGACGCCCCGCCCTGACCCCCCGTTCCCTCGGATCCATTCCCGACGAGGAAGAGCGAGACGGGTCTAGTGGGCGTCATTCAGGGCTCGCACCCAACAATCGATACAGATAATAAATAAAAATGACCATAAAACTGTATTTATTACCTAGCAATTCATGTAGTTCATGACAGCGGAAAAGTAAAGATAAAGTCTGAGGACGGTCATAGACCAAATTATCCTCCCAAAACCATAATTATACTTAGTCTAACTGTTACAGAGTTCTTGTCTTTGTTGCTTTCGTTCACGCCCATCGGCCTTATCTCTATCGTCACTCAAGTTAAGCCCATGTAAAATAATAAGATGGAAAGGGGTGAGCTTCACTAAGCTCAGTGAGAGATCTCGGGTTTCCTTAGAAAAATTTTCACCGTAAATCTTTAAATAATAGGCCGAGTAAGCGAGTAAAGAGTCAATGCATATATCTATATAATAGCGGAATTGTAGGCATGCATGGCAAGCAGGTAAACAAGTCAATTAAGTCAAGTGCGTAAATCAAGTCAAGCTAGTCATGCAGTATAGGCAAGCATATAGCAAATACTAAAGTAGGCATGGCAGCGCAGATACAACATTCATATGCAGCACATTTGAGCCACTAGACTCCTCATGATCAGATAGCGCGGTCTAGCTTTCTCGTAATAAAGCTAAGTCGGTATTTATTCATGTTTCACTTGCTCGCGTTGATGGTTTGCAAAGTACATTGCCCCACGGCAGCCGTATCAGTAAAACTGGGTATGCTCGATGGCGGGGTTTTTGGATTCGTGGCCTTTTTCTATTCGGGCCAAAAGGGGTTCCTCTCATATAGAAAGAGTGTCGATTATCAGCGACACAACTTTCGCCGGTAAGCCCTACCTAGCGGACAGGCGGCTATTATCTATTCAATCGGGAAAACTCGAAACCCAAGTCTTTTCACTTAGATCCTCTGATCTATTTCACGCTAAGGTGATCATGGCAAACCCTAGCATGCTTCATACATTTCTAGAGCCAATCATCCAAATCCTAGATGTCATAATCCTGGGATAGGCCTAGTCATTTCTTGGCCGATTCATGATGTTTGTATGTGTTCACGGCCATACATCTCTAGAGGCAAATAGATGACATGTGATTAACCCTGAGAAGGCACCACCCTTCATGGCTACTATGTCATGCTTTCATATATAGGTGCATTCATTCATAGACATTCAATTGATCATGGCAGGTCACGCACATTCAAGTCAAGCCAAGCATGGCATAACATAATCAATCATAGCATCATCATGTTAAGAAACACGTATACACACTTAGCAATAAGTTGTATTTAAAATAGGCAAGTACTGAGGTGTGGGAGACCTTTTTAGAAAATCAAGTGGGTATTGTTACACACAATTACTAATTAGATAGTCCAATTAAGTCTTATGAAAATAGGGAGCAATCCCTCACCTTTCGTAGGTGCGCGCGTAACGACGGTTGACTAGATCGATTCACGGTCAACGGTCAACTGCTGCAAAGCGAGAGTTCTAGAGTGAGTTACTAAAGTTTGACTTTACCTTTAGATCAACTAAGTTTGACTTTGACTCTAGGTCAATTAGGTTTGACTTTGACTTTAGGTCAACTAAGTTTGACTTTGACTCTAGGTCAACTATGTTTGACTTGACTTTAGGTCACTATGTTTGACTTTGACTATAGGTTAACTAGGTTTGAAGGTCAAGGTCAAAGGTCAAAGGCCAAGTCAAGTTTACAATTAAGGTTAAGTTTTGAAATGAGGTCAAGTTTCAAGTAATGGTCTTTCTCAATTCCTTTTGGTTAATTTTGAAAATAAGGTAAGCTTTTGGTCCTTTTTGAGAATAAGGTAAACTTTTGGGCTAAACCCAATTTCAGAAAAATAAGGCAAATTTTTGCTTCTGGGATGTGTCCAAGTATCTGTCCGACTCGAGTGGAAACTCACACCTGGGTTTCATGTTCTTCAAGTTTTCAGGTTTAAAATTCAAGGAAAGGCTTTCTGGATCTCGTCCGAGCTGCTGTTCAGCTTGGATGGAAAATTAGATTGCTGGTTCAATTTTTCAGAAACTACTGGTTCGGGGTACCACTTTCGGGGTTGGTTTAAACTGGTTCCTAATCGGTTTTAATCCGTTCCAAAGTCATAGATCTATATTCTAACATTCAGGCTAGAGTCAGGAACTTAGATTATACGAAAACATGTACTATAACTATATTAAAATTCATCTCAAACTAGGCTCGGAACACTGGTTTTAAAACATCAATAATTTCGGATTTCGATTTGCAGATCTAAACCATTACAGCGAATAAAATCTAGAGGCATGCATCCTAAGCATAATAACATGTAAGGAATTCAACCAACATCCTAAACATGCTTTCTATCCATAAATTAACATGAATCACTTAGTTACTTGTTCATCAAGTTTTGCTTATATGTTCATGCTCTTAATCCGTTTTTGACTCTAAATCCCAAATTAAACACTCACTGTGAGGTCCTACGAATACCAGGAACTAACGACTTCAATGAAGGCGGCACAGCAGCGGTTCGTCGACTGTGGTGGTGTTGCAAACTTTCACGGCTTCTTTAATTTTCTGAAGTGTTTGTAAAGTTTGATTCTTGAAAGTTAAGGATGTATTTATAAGCATCCTCTAGGTTAAGGGAGATCAGAATCTTCTTTAAATAAGGTAAGGTAATTTCGGGTAGTTTCTTTCTACCGATTGATTGTGATTCCGGATTCCTTAATTAAAGATTTCGTTTCCCATTTTCGTTTTCTTCTGTCCGAGTACTCGTCTGACTCAGACGGTAACTCGCAGGCTAATTCCTCGAATTCATTCCTTTTCGACTTCTTCTGCTATCCGAGTTTCTGTCCGACTCGGATGAAAACTCGTACTACGCGATTTTCCAGATTCGTTCCTTTTATGCTTCTCTCCTTTCCTTGTTTCACTTTAGGTAATTATCACTTCTATATTAACTACCAATTAAGCAATAATTCTAGCAATCAATTAGGCAATCAATCAAGCAATCAATTTAAGCAATTAATCACGCAATCAATTAAACAATCACTCAGGCAATCAATCAAGCACTTAATTATTCGGGTTTTAAGAGCAAGAAAAATGTCTATTTTACCCTTAATACGTTACGGTTTCTAGCTCAAAATTTTCGGTCCTCACATGTACGTAGGTCTTGCGTGGATATCTCGTTTTTCCATTTGAATGATTTTCATTGTGACTTTCTCATTTGGTTGTAAAATGTGACATGTTGATTGATGTTTAAATACATCATGTGGTTGTCACATAAGTGTTTAAGTATGGATAATTGTGGTGGATGCACATCTTGTTAGCGTGTGAATGGGGAATAGATTAGGATAAGCTTCAGATAGAGATAAGGCTGAGATGCAGTTATCTAAATGTGAAGATATGCATCACCGTAATTCCTTGTAATTCTATATAAGTTCCTCTACGTGAGAGAGGTCAAATAAGAAAACAATTCCTCAATCTTCAGCAGTTAACATGGTATCAGAGCCATATGGGATTACTGCAACCCCGAATTAACCTTCCCCTCCGTTACAGAAACAGAGGTTCAACATAGCGGATAAAAAACCATCCACCTCTGTGACTGACCAAAATTCATTCCCACTCGACTCACCTTCCTCCCACAATTTATCCCTTTGGTTTAAATTAAATGACTCAAACTTCTCAATCTGGTCTCGTATGATAGAAGTTCATGCAGCCGGATTGAACAAACTTGGATATTTAAATGGGCAGACTTCAAAGGTGGACAAGAAAGATCCAGGCTATGAAAAATGGAGTACAGAAGATGCAATTGTGCATGGCTGGCTGTTAAAGACAATGGAATCCCATCTTTTGGGTTATTTCATTAATCTCCCAACAGCAGCAGACATATGGGAGAGTGTCTCTCTCATGTTCTACGACGGTGCAGACGAATCTCGGTACTATGAGTTGTGGTGCCAATCCACAAAGACCAAGCAAGCTAGTCAATCTGTACACTTGTATTACGCAGATTTCAATCGACTATGGCAAGAAATTGATAGGCGTTGTCCCGTTCGCATGAAATGCTCCACAGATCTACATACCCAGCAATGTTGTTTGACCCGGCCCGGACGCCGACCCGGCGAGGTCCAAGGGTCGCACGACCGGGTCAACCGGGGGTCAACCCGATGATGTAATAAATAGATATTTAAATAATAATGTATTAATAATTTACATATATGTATGTATGTATATATATATATATATATACATATATTATATTTTTCATATTTCAACCTTTAAAAAAATATTTTTAAGTTAATGACATATATTTGTCATATTTAACAACTAACTTAAATATCAAAGTTATATAAAAATTTATAACAAAAAATAAATATAAAAGGTTTCAATAAATTTGTTTAAAAATATAGTTTTTTAACTTATACTTTTGTTTGTTTGTTTGAATATTTAAAAACATTAAAATATACTACTTGTTTTCAACCACAAACAAAGAAAGGGAAAAAAAAAATATTAGAGCATCTGGATAAAAGAATAAAAATAAAAAAAGAAGAAGAAAAAGTTAAGAATGTAACTTGGAAGAAAAATAGAGAGTAGCCAAGGGCAGCAAAACAAATGAGTGAAAGGGCAGCAAAGCAATCCCACATAGGAAGAATAGAACAAAATGAACCTATACAAATTCTAAAAATTATGAGAAGTAGTCAAATTCTTCGGCTAAGAAAGGCCCATGCTCATTGAAGGCCCACTATTTGATATTTTTCAGAACATGAAGAAAATCGGGGTCGGGCCGGGTCAAGCTGGGTCCCAGGTTACCCGGTTGTTGACCGATTTTCTTCACTTCTGGGTCTCCCTTGTTGTTTGGCCCGGCAAGGCCTACGGGTCGACCTGCCTGGCCGGGTCGGGCCAAACAACACTGATACCCTGCGGGAAGAAATCCAAAAAGATTGCATGTTTGATTTTCTTGCAGGATTAGATGAATCTCTTGATTCTGTCAGAAGTGATATCCTCCGCATGAAACCTGTTCCTAGCATGGAAGAATGCTTCAGTCTGATTTAAAGAGAGGCACAACGACAATTGACCATGCTCGGGAAGAAGGAGAGGCCGATGTTCCACCAATGGCCATGGTATCTAAGACCACTCCTTACAGTGCTCTTCGAGCCATGGAGAATGCTGAAAAAGACAAGTTGCAATGCAGCCATTGCAATGGAAAATGCCATACCAAGGAGACTTGCTTTGAAATCCATGGTTTCCCAGATTGGTTTCTTGAGAAACGAAAGCAAACAAAAGGGAGAACCAACAAACGTCTGTCTCAGGCTAAAACAGCAAGTGTTGAAGCCGGTACAGCGGCCATTGCAGCAAGCAGAGAAGACCCTACCGAATTCAGTGAAGTGCTCTCTCTAAACAATAATTTGTCTGTGGATGATTCAGGTAACACAAACATTGTTTTATCTGCATCCTTTGTTTTAGATGCAGATTGAATTATCGATTCTGAAGCTACTGATCATATGACTAATGACAAATCCTTGTTTCACTCCATAACTGTTCCCCTAAAAAATAAAGTTATGACGGCTAATGGTGAGAATACCTCCGTTGTGGGCATCGGATCACTGTCCCTTACTCCTACTCTTCCGCTGCATAATTGTTTGCTTGTTCCTGCATTATCCAATAACTTGTTATCAGTCAGTCAAGTCACTGAACAATTAGATTGTGTGGTACTGATGTTTTTAGCTTTTTGTTTACTTCAGGATATCCGGACTCAGACGATCATTGGGTGTGGTACTAGGAGAAAAGGGATGTACTATGTGGACGATGTGGCAACTGATCGGGTTAATCAAGTTCGAAATCAGAATGAGGGGAGTCAAAAGAAACTCTGGATGTGGCATTGTCGACTTGGTCATGCATCCTTTGGGTATTTGAAGAAACTGTTCCCATATCTATTTAGTGATATCTCAGTGCCTTCTTTTACTTGTAATGTGTGTACTTTGGCCAAGAGCCACCATACGTCATATCCTCCAAGTTTGAATAAAAGAACAGTACCCTTTGAGTTAATCCACTCGGATGTATGGGGACCAGCTCCAGTTTCCTCTCTAACTAGAATTCAGTGGTTTGTTACCTTTGTGGATGATTGCACCTGTATGACCTGGTTGTATACATTGAAAAATAAAAGTGATATTAGCAAACTCTTTCCAGCCTTTTATAACATGGTTCACACCCAATATTCTTTTCCCATCAAAGTAGTCCACTCCGATAATAGTGGCGAGTACCTCAACCTTCAATTGTCAATTTTTTTCCAGAGCAAAGGTATCTTCTATGAAACAACTTGTCCCCACACGCCGCAACAAAATGGTGTTGTCGAACGTAAGAACAGACATATCCTTGAAACCACCAGGTCAATCCTCATTGGAGCTAATAGCCCTCAGAATTATTGGGCAGATGCGGTTATATATGCAGTTTACTTCATAAATAGGATGCCATCTCGAGTCCTCACATACCAAACCCCCCTCGCAGCCCTTGCCAGACATGTTTCCCTCCCTGCTGCCTCACAAATGGAACCTTGAGTCTTTGGGTGTGTGGCCTATGTTCATCTCCCTAAAACCCAACACACTAAATTAGACCCTTGTGCCATCAAATGTGTCTTCCTTGGATTCCATCCTCATCGCAAGGTGTATCGGTGTTATCACCCCAACTCTCAACATATGTATGTTAGCATGGATGTCACCTTCTCTGAGTCCAAATATTTTTTCCATACGAATCAACCCACCTATCGCTCTCAGGGGAAGATAACTGATGAGAACTATAGTTGGGTTGATCTGCCACAACCCATGGAATTTGTTCCCCCACAGCCTGTGGAAACTTGTACCTCAGGGAGAGATATGTGTCAAGTAACAGAACAAGATACTCTTTATGGCTCCATCAATTAAAGTGAAGACACCCTTTCCCCTACTCCAGTACACGTCCCAGAGTCCCCGGATACTCCTAAGGTAAGTAATTATGAAAGCCCTACATACTCTGTATTACCTAACCCGCCTTACTTATTGCCTCCCAGAGAGAATCGTGGGAAACCACCTGAGAGGTACTCTCCAGATGGAAAAGCACGATTTGCTATCTCCAAATACGTCTCCACCCATAGGTTGTCGTCACATCAACAAGCTTTTGTGAAATAGATGGAGAGCATTAAAATACCTACAAATGTTGATGAGGCTCAAAAGGATCCAAGATGGGCAAAAGCCATGCAAGTTGAGATAGATGCATTGCATAAAAATAGAACTTGGAGCATTGTGTCACTTCCACCAGGAAAGAAGCCAGTAGGGTGTAAATGGATATTCATGCTCAAACACAAAGCAGATGGAACGATAGATCGATACAAAGCCAGGTTAGTAACAAAAGGATACTCACAATCGTATGGTATTAATTATCGAGAGACTTTTGCCCCGGTTGCGAAAATGAACACAGTTAGGATTTTACTATCCTTGGTGGCAAATTTTAATTGGCCACTAAAGCAATTTGATGTTAAAAATGCATTCTTACATGGAGACTTGGAAGAGGAAATGTACATGAGTATCCCATCTGGATTTGACGCTTCACAGCCGAGTGACAAAGTGTCTAAATTGCGAAAGGCTCTGTATGGGTTGAAACAATCACCCAGGGCATGGTTTGGAAGATTCATAGAGGCGATGAAAAGAAATGGACATCACCAAGCAAATTCAGACCATACCTTGTTCATCAAATGCGATGATGAAAAGGTAACTCTTCTAATCATCTATGTAGATGATATGATTGTAACAGGCAGTGATATGGAAGAAACTGAGAAGTTGAAAGAATATCTATCTTCTAAGTTTGAAATGAAAGACTTGGGGTGTTTGAACTACTTCTTGGGGATCGAAGTTACTAGGTCAAAGGACGGAATATACTTGTCGCAAAGGAAGTATACACTTGATCTTTTGTCTGAAACAGGTATGCTAGATTGTAAGCCTGTGTCGACCCCAATAGTTTAAAATCATCATCTTGGCGTTTATCCTGATCAAATTCCAGCAAACAAGGACCGATACCAACGATTGGTGGGTAGGTTAATCTATCTATCACACACTTGTCCTGACATTGCCTATGCTATAAGTGTGGTGAGTCAGTTTATGCATCAACCAAATAAGGATCACATGGCTACTACTATGAGGATTTTAAGTTATCTCAAAGGGACACCTGGAAAAGGGTTAGCCTTTAGAAGGCATCAGTATATGAAAGTAATGGGTTACACAGATGTAGATTGGGCTGGGAACATCACAGACCGTAGGTCGACTTCTGGGTACTTCACATTTGTTGCTGGAAATCTTGTTACATGGAGAAGCAAGAAACAAGATGTAACAGCCAGATCCTCGGCAGAAACAGAGTATAGAGGCATTGTTTATGGAATAACAGAACTTTTGTAGATTCGGTTGCTGCTCATTGAGATTGGCATCAAACCTGAAGAGCCAATGTTGCTGTACTGCGACAATAATGCAGCTCGAGAAATCGCCAACAATTCGGTGCAAAACGATCGAACCAAACACGTGGAAGTGGACATACACTTCATCAAAGAGGAGCTGAACCAGAAGTTGGTGGACATTTCCTTTGTTCGATCTAGTGAGCAGTTGGCAGATGTTTTAACACACGCAATCCCTATGGATGTATTTCGAAAAACATTAGACAAGTTGGGTTTAGAAGACATCTTCGCACCAACGTGAGGAGGGGTGTTAGCGTGTGAATGGGGAATAGATTAGGATAAGATATATATAGAGATAAGATTGAGATGCAGTTATCTAAATGTGAAGATATGCATCACCATAATTCCTTGTAATTCTACATAAGTTCCTCTACGTGAGAGAGGTCAAATAAGAAAACAATTCCTCAATCTTCAGCAGTTAACACATCCCACAGGTTCGGCTTTACTAAAAAGAGGAAATAGGAATTCAAGCAGATTTATTTGTGCAAGATGCAGAGAGGAGATGGAAGATATGAATCATCTATTTCTGCACTGTCCCCTTTCACATGTCAGGATGGCATCAACACTTGGTTTGGATTTCAGTAGTCACAGTCGAAATCTGTTTGCAGAATGGTTTCAGCAATGGTTGATAGTGCTCGGGATGTAGATGCTGTGATTCTCTCAATATGCATTATTTGGCCCATCTGGATTTGGCGAAATGAGGTCTTATTTGAAAGGAAAATGGTACAAGGTGGGGATGCAATTGAGGTCAGGAGATCAGAAAAATCAGATTTTATTAGTTTAAAAACAGACGAGGATTCACACCCTTCACAGCTGATATCAGCGTCATCACTCTGTAAATGGATTGTTGTCAGATAGTTAAATGCTTAGATCAAAACCATCTTGTCCCTATAGAATGTGAGGGACTGTTAGTTGATCTCATCTTATTGAGATTTGTTTCAGAGTTGTTCAGTTTTTAAGGTGTGAAGAGAAGAGGTTCAGTCTGCTCACCATGGTGCAACCTCTCTCCTTGCTATGATGTAATTCGATTTGGTTTAGTGTGTCAGTAATATATAAAAAGTATGAGTTTCAAATATATATATATACCTCTCTCTCCGCCTATAGAAACTAAACCACCCTCCAGCGGCCATAGAATCATCTAGAATATCACTAAACATATCTCCGAAAACATATTGATCCCATGGTAGTGTGTCAAAATACAAAGAAGGTCCGGCACTCCATGCCGCCAGAACCTCAAACTTCGGCAATGGAACTTCGGACAATGGGGTGAAGTATACCTATAGCTACTACAAGATGGTGTGGAATTATTCACATCTGCAATATCGCCTTCAACAACAGAATTAGTAGTGCTAGCTAGTATCACTGTCCAGAGCCTGCCCTAAAAGTTTTTCTTAGTGCTAAGCTGTAGAGAGGAATTGGTTTAGTCAAACGAATATGAAAATTTGCAATGAGGATTAAATAGAAGTGCAATCTTTTGAAAAGAAATGTGCAATGTCCTTAAAGTTTATTTACAATGCAGAGTTTCTTCATAAAACTAATAATTTCGTCCAAATTAAAATTTTAAAAATTTTGAACTTTCAAGTGTTAGCTATCTATTACTCATTCTCTAATTTGAAAGGAAAAAGTATGTTTTTTGTTCTCAGTAAAAAAAGTCTATTTATTTTATTTCTAATTTCCTTACTAATTTTGTGCGTGGTGCATAATTAAATATCTACATTTAAAAAAATAAGGGCATTAATCATGAAAATAATATTGTCAAATTATTTATTTTGTGTATTGTACATTTGACTCATAATAACGTGTTCATTTCAAAAATAACACTCCTGTACTGGGACAAAGAAATTATATTTTTTTAAATGTACCCTTTTGTATTTTTATTTTTCTTAAAGTGAAAAAAAAAAGATAAACTACTTGTTAAAGCTGTAAGGCTAAGTCTGGCTGAGGTGAACCAATCTGTAAACTAGAACTGGGTGATCCTGGTGCCTGTACTCCAATTTGAGAAATAAGTTTCTTTGCTGCTGGATGAAGAAGGGTGGAATTGCTTGTAGGTATCCCGCCTGTTCTCATCCACAGAAAAATGCTTCTTTCCATACTTCATGTCAGCCCTTAGGATGGATGCTGGAAATTCACTGTTCCAGTCGACTAACCAATCAGAGTAATTTTCACCATTGCATGAGCGAAATGAAGTTCCAGACACATCATTTGAACAAAATTTATACCACATAGGACCCTTTCGGACATTGTAACCATTAGATCCACTTGCTTTATCCTCCCCACTAGCAAGAGTGGCACCTGAGGAGACCTCAAGACCAACAAGATCAGCAGGTGAAGTGTCAGCAGGTTTTTTCAGATTTTTGCTAGGAGGCCTCCCTCTTCGCACAACTTTGGGTTGTGGTTCACCATTGTCACCTTCATTCCTCAAATTGTTGAAATCCCGCTTAGCGAGCTCTTGTACGGACATAGGCGGAGTTAGGGTGGGGGCCCTTGGGGCTGGGCTCCCACTGATCCCACCCTAAGCACTTATATATACATGTATAATTATAGTAAATATTTGTGTTGTATATATGTGTAGTGCCCCAGTCAATATACATTTTTAAACTAACACTACCACAATTTTAAGAATTTGTGTTTTACAATTTAATGTCGTGTGGCATGTGAGATTTTTTTTTTCCATATTTATTTGAATATGTTTGCGCCATTGTGGATGTGCCCCATCTAAAAAAAAATTCTGGCTCCGCTAGTGTGTATGGACCCAGCCTGCCGACAGTAAACTGTATATCGTGAATTGTACTGCATTGCATTTGAGCATATTAACTTCACATTAGCCTCCAATTCTTCCAAATTGTTGTAAACTCCACAGTCGAGCTTTTTCCGCACAGTCCCAAAATCCATTGGATGTTGTATAATCTCGTGATAATCAGGAAGCTCATTTGGATCAATAGGTTTTGAAAACACTCCATAAGTATCCTTCTTTTGAAGTCTATCCAGGATGAACACCAACATGGTTTTATCTGGCAAAGGTGTTAAGGGTCCAGACTCCAAAGATGACCCATGTACAGTGTCCATCGCTTTCACAGCTTTTCTCCCTGATTGGGACCGGCGTCGGTAGATCTACCATCAACCGCATTGATCTCGTGCTCCCGGGAGTTGTCCAGGTCGGAACAGAGCCGGAAGAGGAAGAAGCCTGAGAATTACGAGAAGGGGAATCCTGAAACTGTTGGCGCTGATCGGGGGAGGATTGGGGCAAACGGACAACGAGGTTGACTTTCTTCTGCTGCCTCTCGTCCTCATCGTCGTCCTCGTCCTCATCGTCGTAGCCGTAGCCATCGCGGAGGTTGAGCATGTCTGAATTGAGAGGGTTCCGGCGACTAGATCGATATGGGGCAGCAGAAACTTGAATAGTCGGGGGAGGGGTTAGGGTTTTGTTGTCGTTAGAATTAATCTTCTGTTGTTGTTTTTGTTGTAATTGCTGGCGTTTCTGGAGATCTAGGAGAGAAGATCAGCCTTTCTTCTTCTTTCTCTTCGGGCCTGTTTTGTTAACGGGAAAGTAAAGTTTTTGAGGAATATGATTTCTGGTAATTTAATAATAAGGAAAGTAAAGTAAAAGAAAATATTTTGTTGTGTTTGGATTGGTTATGAAATGTACTTGGGAATTTAAACGTGAACTAAACTAAATGTCAACACTATGTCAAATTAAACTTAATCAATTTCTCATAAAAATATTATTAAGCTAAATAATATGTAATTAAAAATTAAACTATAGCTTTAAAAATTAAATAAGATGCCAATTAAACTCATCCAAAATTAAATAAACTATAGTTTTGATTATTGACTATAATGTAATTATTAGTTTAACGATAATCCAGATGAGTAAGAAAGTAACTAGAAAAACAAATAAATTCTTGTTGTAAAATGAAATATAAATTTGTCAATCGATTTTTTCAAATTTTAAAATACCGAAATGAGAATGTTTGAATATGATACAGTAATTTTCATTAAAATATTATTTAATTTCATAGCTAATAAAATTTAGCTATAAAGAATATTATATATACAAAGTATATATGTTGTTTTAAGTATATATATTTGGACATAAAATTAAAATAAACAAAGTTTAGTTAGATACAACATATACTAAAGTAAGTTGTGATATTGTGGACGATTAGCTGCAAGTTGCAACCAATTAGTCAAATGACTTTTATACATAGACAATCTTTTACTTTTTTCAGGAAAATAAACAATATATATGCATATATATAAATCCTT
The DNA here is from genome assembly GCA_016801395.1 of Leptodermis oblonga. Lineage (NCBI taxonomy): Eukaryota > Viridiplantae > Streptophyta > Magnoliopsida > Gentianales > Rubiaceae > Leptodermis > Leptodermis oblonga. The sequence goes on along the minus strand of CM028755.1, from coordinate 13,205,003 downwards.
ATTTTCATTCATGTTCTTTTCTTTTTTTTTTCATTTCATGGTTGATATCACAAATATATAAATATTTGAAAATAAATAAGAGTAAGGATAGTGAGTGTCTTTTCTGAAAATTTGTGACCCGGGAAAAAAAAATACCATATTAGAACAAAGATTCTTTTTCCAAAAAAATAACACTTATTTTCGTTGTAGTGGGGAATTATTTTCCTTTCCCAACAATTAAAATGAGTTCCAAACAAAGAAATTTAAAAATGAGGAATCAGACTACTTTCCCTGATTAGAATCCTTGTAAACCAAACATGCCTTCATGTCGTCAGGGTTGATTATTGCGACGGCGGATTTGGCCGCACAGGAGTTGATGATGACGTTTTCTTCTTAATTAGGAATATATAAATATGTTATTATATTTACAAAGATATAGAAAATTAAAAGGTAGAATCATACGTAACTTTTTTTTAGGACAAGAAAATGTCTAGAAATTGAATTTTTTTTTTTTTGCAGAAGGAAGAGTATATATAAACACTTCAAAATAAAAATGTACACGTCATTCACAAAAAGAGCCAAAATATATAACTCTCTTCTGCCTATAGAAACTAAACCGTCCTCCAGTAGAATCATTTGGAATATCACTAAACATATCTTCGAAAACATGTTCATCCCACGGCAGTGTGTCCAAATATGGAGCAGGTTCAGTATTCTCGGCTGCCGGAACCTTAAACTCCAGTAGTGGAATCTCCGATAACGAGGCGAAGCAAGTACAACTACTACAAGATGGTGTGGAATTATTCACATCTTCAATATCACTTTTAACAACAAAATTAGAAGTTCTAGTATCACTGTCCGAATTCAACCCTAGAAGTTTTGTTTTAGTCCTAGGTTTCTTGCACACTTCCGCCTATAGAACTAAAGCATCCTCCAGCCACTACTACAAAAGTCTGCAAAGCCACCAGCTCAAAACCCGTATAGCCATCACATGTTCGGCATTTTCGGCCGGTGGCTATTAGAGGGGTGGCTTTGTTATATGAAAGCCACCGGCTTAAAAACCCGGTGGCTTTTACGAAAAAATAAAAACAAAGCCACCGGTGCAAGTATACCCGGTGGCTTTGGCCGCACTTAAATAAAATAAAAAGCCACCGGGTGGATGTATACCTGGTGGCTTTGTGTCAAAAAAGTAGAAAACAAAGCCACCGGGTTGGAAGTATACCCGGTGACTTTGTGTCGAAAAAATAGAAAACAAAGCCACCATTGCTGCATCCTAAGCTGGTGGCCTTTAGAGGCACCCGAAAAACATAATAGCCACCTACTTTTGAAACGCGGTGGCTTTGCAGCAAAAAAATCGCTAGCAGCTCGGACCCTTTTTTTTGCGTAATTACATCCACAAATATTAACACTGTCAACAAATTTTGAGAATTCATTTTCAATTTTTTCATCACATACATGATACATCAAAATAACATTAATATTATTCACTTTGCAATACAACACGAGTATGGCAACAAGTAGCTAAATGATATAGTAATATTAACTACAACATATCCACTACATTAAATCATGCCTTGAAATAAATTGCAAAATTGGCCTAGTGTAGCCATTCTTTAAGGAAATTCGCCACTACATATGCTCCCCATTCATCTCGAACAACGTCCAATTGACTTGGTAGTAATGGGCTCGGATCCCTATGAAAGTGCTAGAACAGCACAAAAGCCGTTGTAGGCATTGTTAGTCCACATTGATTTTCAATCACAGTCAAAATCAATTAATCAGTCTCAATCCAATAATCAATCCAACATTTTCGGAAGTAAAAATCAAACCTACAATTTTAAAATCTCCGAATCAATCCAACATATTCTAAATTGAAAATCAAACCTACAAGTTTAGAATATACCCATCAATCCAACACTCTCAAAGTCCCAAATAAATCCTAACAATAGTTACAAATCAATCCAATATTTTTAACCACGATTAAGAGACTATCCACCATTCTCAACAACACAAAATAATAGATCCCATCCCCTTAACAAGACCAATAATCATTCAAAAATTCAGAAAAAAAAATACAACACCCAAAATACGTCTCCAATAACTATAAACATTCAACATTCTCAAAAAGACCCACTCTCACACTAAAAACTGCACCAAAAACATTTCTCCAATCAGCCAATCGTCGAGGTAGGAACTCATCAAAAATAATGCAGAAGCAATAAATTAGGAACAATCACTTCGAACCTTCATGTTAACTTAATCAATCACTCTGAGGCAAGTCTAATAAATTAAGAAACTATTAGCTGTGTATTGAGCAAAAATAACCACAAAAATGATAGCATTGATCCGAAACCTTCATGTTGTCAACATTAAGGGGAACATCACATGGAAGGCCAACCATTCATGCACATCTGCATATCCAGATAAATCTAACATGCTTGGATGAGGACAAATTAAGAAGCCATTTGTGTGTAGAATCTATAAACTTTTTGTTAACATGGTTTTTTTTTCTATAATCTTTACTGATCATGTCTTAACTTAACAACTATATCCATTAATTTACACCATGAAGTACTCAAATTGTTACTTAGATTCCACTTAGTGTATGATACACAAATATCTATAATACACGCTATTTTATTTCTATAAGCTTGGTTGTTGAGGGATATCTTTCTAAGGGGTCTAAATGAGAGGAGAGAATCTTAAAGATAATTGTTCTTGTACCAACTATATATTTAGTCATCTTTCTACTAGTTGTTCAAAATGACAAAAGAATCTCAAAGACTAAGAATTGTTCTTGTAACAACTAAGTTGAAATGTAAGAAAGATCCTAAATAGATAAGCTACCACATCATTGAAGGTGAATAAAAACAAATCTCCTAATTTGTGGAACAGAGAACTCCAATTTGAAATATGTTGTTTAAAGTGATGATCAAGAGAGAACAGATTCCTTGGGTGCTCCAAGAAAAGATTGGTGAGAGGAAATCTATATCCAAATGGGGTTCTAAATTCTAAACCAACTAATCAAACATTATGGAATTCGTTGAACAATACCAAAGGATAAGGAGGGGGTAACTAATGGAACATTGTGGAATTCCCCTCAGAGTGATTCACGTGGTCTGTTAAGGGGCAAAAATGTATAACACACTACTCCCCTTTACTTTTTAGGAACAACTACAAACTCCCTAAACCAAAGTAGAGGATTATCGTCGTCCCATTCCACTTCCTCATGCACTACCTTGCAGCCTAACCATCTTTGGTATACAACAATTCACCAACTCAAAATCAAAGGACAAAAACATCCAACACATCAAACTATAACTTTTCACCCCTGTTTCACTCCTCTCCGTTGAACACAGTTCAAAACTCCCAATTTTTAGCCACACATTACTAGTATAAGAGCAGAGTTCTAGCACCAAAGAAAATGAAGATACGAGTTTCTTTACAAAAAATTAAATCTTTCCCACAACATTTTCCAGTTCTAGATTCAACTCACAAAATTGCTCAATTGATGTTGTACCCTGTTTTCTTTTTTTCCTTTAGCTAAAATTTTCAAAATTCAAGAGGACAATTCATATGCATGAAATTCTTTTTAAATTACTGCATTCTACATTTAAATTCAACAAAGAACATAGATTGCACCTTCTCCAAAGCTTAAAATACAGCAAACCACTCGACACCCATAGGTGACATATGGCAAAACTTAATAATGAGTGCTTTATCTCATAAATATGATATAGAAACCAATTTTTTCATTTTATCAATGTAACTATTTCAATAGTGTGCGTGCCCCAAAATCCGGTTCTCAATCATAATATCAATCCTCACCTTGAAATTAAAAGAAAATGGATTTCTTGTTTTTGCTTTTGACTGAAACTCTCCCTCGTTGCCGGAACGGAGGGGAAAATACACGACACTACACAACAGCAAAATTAGTCTTCATCTAAAGCTTAAAACAAAAATAAGGAAGGAGGAACTGAGATTGGAGAATGATGTCGCAAGAACGGAGAGTGGGCAAATGAAAATTCAGACCCACAAAATTAGTCTTGCCCTAAAGATTACAAATGAAAACACACCACTCACCTCGGGGCGCCAGAACAAAGAACGGAGAAGCAGCCTAGTAAATCAACCAAGAAAGAGGTCTGATTTCTCGATGAAGGGTGCTAATTTATCGACCCAATTGGTAGTGATAGTGGTCGGCCCGAAGGCGAAGAAGAGGGTGGGGTGAGACGGCGATGGAGAGAGTTGGGGGGCTATTTTCGGGGGAAAAATGGCGGCCAGAGAGTGAGGGGAGAAGCAGAGCGGCCGGGGAATTGCAACGGGAGACGACGTGTGGGGAGGGGGGGGGGGGGGGGAAGAAGTTTAGGGAGAGCTGAACTCAAAGTTTGATTCTTTTAGGAAGCCCGATGACTTCATGTTCTTTTTTTACCCGGTTGTTTACAAAGCCACCACGCCATTAATAAACCCGGTGGCTTTTTCTTTCAGTGGACCTAGAAAGCGTTGTTTTTTGTACTGCCACCAAATGTGTTTTCCATACTGTTTAATGAGCAGATTTGAATATCCCGCGTTTCGTACTCATTGGCATCGAAAATATTTCTGACTAAAAATGAAATCTAAAGCATTTTCCCGATTTGGAGCCAGACCACTTCATAGTCCAAAAAGATTATGGTTTTGACTTGAGCAACCTATCCAACGATGACAAAATTTCCTAAGGCTGTTGGTAAATAAAGCGCCTTAGAAATGACACTTTTTAAGGCACTTTCTTTTTAAACCGGCGTAATAAGGAACTTTTTAAGGCGTTTCCTACAAAGCGCCTTAATAAGTCCGATTTGTAATTTCCTGGTCTAGAGGGTTCTTATGGTGGTTTTCCCACAACTTTCACCGAAGCCTTTCACACGACTTCCGTGTCTCAGTGCTGATCGTTTCCGTATCTCAGTGCTCGCGGCCACCTAAACAGACCTGCAACAGGAGTGAGCTGATCGTATCCGTGTCTCAGTGCTTTGAACAAGAACTAACAGAATCAATGGCAGTACCCGATCTCTCGCCCGCAGAGAATGAAGACGCAACACCGAAAGCCGCAAGGAGTTTATGAAGTTTTCTCTTTTTCTCTATGATTACAATGGCAATCAAGGCATGTATTTATAGGATAACCTATTTCTGAATCAAATTGTAACTATTTTCTAAAGTAATTAGATTTCATAAAACAAATACTAAACCAAACAGGAAACTTACAACTACAAAACTGAATTAGTGAATATAAACAATTAGGGAACTTAGTTTAATTTAAAAAAAAATATGGACCGATTAAAACTATACGGGGCAGTTCATCAAGCTGCCGGATTTATTTCACAAATAGTGTTGTGGTTGATATTTCAATATCTTTTAATTATTCTACAAGCTGCCCGCAAACGCGATTAAAACAAAGTCGAAGAAAAACAAGATGATTGTGTTCATCCGTTGATATCCCTTTGTAAAAGTGACAAAGCCACCGTATTTTTTTTATGAACAGGTGGCTTTGCCAAACAAGCGGTCGTTAAAGCCACCGGTTTATCAAAACACCGGTGGCTTTGTTCGCACTTAAACAACAAAGTCACCAGGTTTAAGAAAACCATTGGCTATATCCAATAAAGCCACCGGTGTAAGTATGACCGGTGGCTTTGTAACTAAGTTTCGCAAAAAGCCACCAGGTTGTTGTAAACTGGTGGCTATATGGGCGTGTTTTATGAAAGCCACCGGTTTACATGTACCCAATAGCTAAATTTGGGTGGCTTTGTGCCATTTTGTAGTAGTGAGCCGTCATAGAATCATGTGGATTATAACTAAACACATTTTCAAACACATATTCATCAAACCCATGGTATTGTGTCCAAATATGGAGCAGGCCCAGTACTCTCGGCCACCAGAACCTCAAACTCCCTTAATGGAATTTTTGATAACGAGGTGAAGCAAGTACAACAGCTACAAGATGGTGTGGAATTATTAACATCTGCAATATCACCTTGAGCAAAAAAATTATTTTCCCTGGCGATCACGTAGTGGCGATGCCACATACAACTTTGGTGGGGACAATTGTCCCACCTCATTTTTCAGAAACAGACTTATTATATTATAAATTATTTAAAATTTAGAAGTGTTTGAGTAATTGCCCCACAAGAAATTATAAAAATTTGGAGCAGAATTGAAATTAAAAATATAAAACTTGATATGTTTATTATGTCATGGAAAAAAATATGATTGTCTCAATATTTTGTCCTATCTGACTTTAAGGACTTGGCTCTGCCACTGAGATCACAGATAAGACTATCAAGGGATTTAATCTTTCAATGTGGTTAACGAGGAATACCAAATTCTCTGCATTTCTTCTTAAGTGCTGTCAGACCAACTTTAAGATTTTTTGAAGCTTCAATGATGGGAACTTGGCGACATCTTCTAATGCAAGTCTAGATATATCTTTGGCTGTGGCCCTTTTATACTTCCTCTCAGCTTTAGCACAAGGAGGGTAGTGGTCGAGTCTAAACTGAATATTAGGTAAGGTTCAACTGTACAAGTAAAAACGACAGGATGGTTTCTGGAGATTGGCGGGGTGAAGCTTTGTAGTGGCGAAAAAATAATTCAATACTAATGATACCCTTACTTGCTAATAGAAAGAGAGGTGACTGCACCGGCTCGCCTCCCCCTAAATCTACCACTAAGGAGGGGAGTTGAGATCCAAGAGAGGCAGTTGCTAAGTCTCTGGAGAAACATGGCCTACATCATGAAAGTGCGGTTTGCCATTTTCCTCTTTCAAAGTTTTTGATGATCGAATCTCCACATTCAAACTTTCTAGAATTGTGCAAAAGTAGGAGGGGCGACATTTTGAAATGAAATGTACAATGTCTTGAAAGTTAATATGTGATGTTGAATTTCACATATTTTAAAGTTAATTAAGGATTAAGAATGCCTAACTTTTATGTTTTATAATTGGAGAATATTTTATAGCACACTATTTGTGTGCAATATGTACAAGGTGGAACCTTTTGCAAGGAAAAGTGCAATCTCTTTAAAGTTGACATGCATTGCTATTTTTTTTTTATAAGATTTAAAAGGCCTAAGTGCTTATTTTGCTATTTGAGAAAATATTTAGTCTATTTACGAGAAAGATTATAGCTTCATCTAAATTAAACAAATAAAGAATAGGTGATTTAATTAAAATTTTAATCTAATATTGTAAATTTATGAGCAACCTTTCACAAAGAATATGCAACGAAAGGTGAGGACTTATTGGCCCTTTGGTGTAAAACTTCACCTTTTACTTTTACTCCAAGACTCAATGAATCTCAATGGATTGCATGTAGTTTACTTACTTTTGCTTTATTGGCTTCTAAATTATTTTCTTACTTCGTATTTTGATAATAAGAAAATTTCCTTTTTGTTTATTTTCTTTGAAGAAATAAATTAAAAAATGGGCTCCGTAGAGATCAAGAATCTAAGAGCAAATCACAGCTCAGAATATCTGCTTCTCAAGAAACAGAAAGCAAAAAAAACCAGAGAGAGGAACAAGAAATGAGGGAACCTTCGAGAGAGAAATTTCCTGTGATTGCTTTCTGATAAAAAAAACTTAACTTACAAAAAGATCATACTGCTAAAACAAAGAAGCACTAGGACAGTTGTACAGCACTAAGCAACATCACCAAGCAACACGTGACTACCATCAACCGTTTTTCCCACCAAAACTATGGTCTTATCCAATTGACACTTCTAGCTTACTAACTAAGTCCAGGTATGACAGCTGTAATACAGCTCATTATTGATACATCAGCATCCCTATGCTACAGTTGAAGTGTAATTCTTGAGTTTGGATTGGATGCGTACTGGAACTGATATCGCAGGTGAGATCTGTGAATTGCAGCTATGGAAATCAGCAGTTGCCTCATTTCCTTTGCTTGTTGGCTTGATATTATGCACACCCCCCTCAAGCTGGACTAGATGGAGCTCAATCAAGCCAAGCTTGGAACTTAAGAATAAGACATTGGGAGAATGAAGGCTCTTGGTGAAAAGATCAGCTAACTGAAGCTTGGAGCGAACATAAAGAGGATAGATCAAGCCAGCTTTGTATTGATTCCGCACTTTGTGACAATCAATTTCTAAATGTTTGGTGCGCTCATGGAAGACTGGATTGGCAATGATATGAATGGCAGCTTGATTATCATAACAGAAAGAAATAGGAAGATTGACAGGTACACCAATGGCCTTCAGAATGTAGGTAATCCACTGTAATTCACAAACAGTGGAGGCCATACTTCTATATTCTGCTTGAGATGAGGACTTAGAAATAGTGGCTTGCTTTTTTGTTTTCCAGGAAATCAGAGATGTGCCAAGAAAAACACAGAATCCAGTGAGGGATCTACGAGTCTTCTTGCAGGCTCACCAATCTACATCACAGTAAGAAACAAGTTGACTGAGAGGCTGAGTGGAATAAAATAAGCATTTTGAGGGACATCCTTTCAGGAATATGAGGACATGCAAAGCAGCTTCCCAATGAAGTAGTTTGGGTGAAGTAACGTACTGACTGAGTTGTTGGGTAGCATGAGCTAGATCAGGCCTGGTAACGCTTAGATAAAGAAGTCTCCCAATGAGTCTTCTATATTGTTCAGGATCAGAAAGTAATGGTAAAGTGTCATCTTCCAACACAGTTCCTGGCATTATAGGGGCAGCAGCCACTTTAGATTCAAGTAAGTCAGAATCTAGTAAGATGTCATGCACATATTTTCTTTGGTTGAGATAGATTCCAGAATCAGAACCAGCAATCTCCACACCAAGAAAATACTTAGCTGGACCCAAATCCTTGATGGTAAATTTGTTATACAGTAACTGTTTGACCTCTGTAATTACTAGTTCTGAGGAACCAGTGATCAAGAGATCATCCACATAAACCAGAAGATAAAGCTGCAACCTTGATTTCTGCATTATTAGTTATTTATATATACACATACATGTAGATGGTTATGAGAGCACAATCCAAAAGCTACCATCGGCGGCAGATTCCTGAGGACGTGCCTAAGATGATTCGGCCTTCTGTTGAGTCAAAGGTCCCTCCTACCACTCTGGATTTTCATCGGAGCAAAGAAACCGTTTTACTGGGCTAGTTAATACAATTTTAGCGCTAAAACTAGCATTATATGTTCATTCATTCTTTCTATTTTCTTAAGCATGTAAGTGTATACAGTCAATTTCTGAACGCCTCCCAGTTCATCCAGGAAGCCATAGAAACCGGCCAAAATCCAAGATTACTTCCATGTCCGAATTCAGGCTTTTTTGCTATCGATTCTAAGGAGAACTCCCAAGTATTTCAAGTTGTTCTCATTTTAACCGGTTTAGAATGAGAGTTGTAGTATCACTTTTGTAGTAGTGTTTGTGCTTAAATTTAGCTCTTTACTTTTGCTAGTTTGGTGCAAGTTTAATTCTTTATTTGTGCCAGTTTTGGGTAAGTTTAGTTCTTTATTTTTTGTTATTTGATGACACTATAAATTTCTACTAAAATTTGCAGTGCAGAATTTCTTTGTAAAAATTAAATGATACTTTCATCTGAATTAAAATTTTTAGAATGTTGAACTTTCATGTGTTAGCTATCTATTACTCATTACTTAATTTGAAGGTTGTTTTTTCTTTTCTCAATAGAAAAGTCTAGTTATTTTATTTTATTGTACCTCTAATGCCCTTACTAATTAATATAATACATCAATGCGTGTGGTGCATAAATAATTATCTACATTTAAAAAAGTAAGCACATTACTGAAATAATTGTGAAAAATTACTTCTTTTGGATATTGAACATTTAACTCATTAAAACTTTTGAGTTTCAAAAATACCACTCCTATACTGAGAGAGAGAAACTCTACATTTTTTACTTTTACCTTTCTTTTAATTATGAATATATACATATGCGATATTCATAAACGTATAGAAAGTTAAATGGTAGAACAATTTTCTAGGCGACCCAAGGCTCTCGACTAAATTGCCCCACCAGAAATTATAAAAAAATTGGGGCAAAATTGAGATTGACATATAATATTTTGATATGTTATTATACCATGAAAAAAATATTATTGTCCCAAATATTTTGTCCCACATGACTTTAGGGGCTTGGCTTCGCCACTAAGATCACGAATGAGACTATCAAGGGATTTAATCTTTCGATATCGCTAATGAGGATTACCAAATTCTCTGTATTTCTTCTTAAGTACTGTCTGTCGTATACCTGCAAACTCATCATTGTGAGCAAAATTGATGAAATCAGTGCTTGTAGAAGTAGAGGCTGCAGAAGCTTTAGAGGATCCTTGACTTTGCATTATCCTTTGCAGGACACTTGCATTCACAGATTCTAGATTAGACTGATTCTGCTCTCTAGGAAGATCAAGAGGAGTATCAACTGCATGGTTCTTGGTTGAATCTTATCTCTCTCACCCTTCCACCATTCTGGATATCCAACCAGCTTGAAACAAGAATCCTTAAGGTGACCTTCTGCCTTACAGTGATCACATTTCAGTCCTATCTTCTTAGGGTTGAATGTCTTCTTCTTTCCCATAGGTTTTGTTATGCTAAAGTTCCTTACAATAGCAGGAGTCACTTGTGTTGAAGCCATCATAGCATTGTTCTTATGAACAGCAAAATAACTTGTATTGAGATGTCCCTTCCTCTCCACTGTCTGCACCATAGAATGTGCCTGGGAAATGGATGGCCAAGGATCCATCATTAAAATCTGGTTTTTCACAGCATCAAAAGAATCATTTAAACCTAGCAGAAATTGCATAAGTTTGTTGTTTCGATCCATTTCAAGTACACCTTGATTTTGCAAGCAAGCACAATCTGGATTGCAAGTACAAGGAGGGAGAGGTTTCAAAGTTTGTAATTCATCCCAAAGTCTCTTCAACCTTGAAAAATAGCTGACAGAATTCATTTCCCATTCGTACCTCCAATTCTCTGCTTCAATTCATCCCAGAGTCCTTTGCAGTAGAAGAGAACATAAAACCTTCAACAACATCCTTTGAAATATTATTCAAGATCCAGGAGGACACCATATCATCAGTAGTCTTCCATATAGCATAGATCTCAGAGTACAAATCAGGCTCAGGAATACGTCCATCAATGAAGCCTAATTTGTTCTTAGAGGATAGAGCTAACCTCATAGCTCTGCTCCATATCACATAATTGTGATCTGTCAAAGGAATGGTGACTAGGATCAAGCCAGTGTGATCTGATCCATGAAGCACCAGTGCTTCTGTGAGCCTTTGTGCATCTCCTTGCACTCGTGCATCACGGTGACTTCCAGCAGATGATCCTTCCTCAGTTCTGCTTTGATGAGCTGCCATAGATCTTATAGATTCAAGAGTGAAATCAGAAACTCTCAGATTTTGTTCAATTGAAACAATTCTAAAGAATAATGCTCTGATACCATGTAGAGAACAAGAATCTAAGAGCAAATCACAGCTTAGAATATCTGCTTCTCAAGAAACAGAAAGTAGAAAAACCAGAGAGAGGAACAAGAAATGAGGGAACCTTCGAGAGAGAAATTTTCTGTGATTGCTTTCTAATAAAACAAAACTTAACTTACAAAAAGATCTTACTCCTATATTTATACGTAATTGATATTTGCAGCGACGGTTTCGATATTTGCAGCGACATTTTTGTTTGAAAAGACCGAAATGCCCTTGGGGTAAAAAAAAAATTAAAAAAAATTTAAATTTTCCAATCTGCTGGAATAATTTAAAAAAAAAAAAAATTCCAGAACCATCGCCGGTTTGTGTAAAACCATCTCCGGGCGACGGCGATGGTCTTGGAGAAAACCATCGCCCGGCGATGGTTTTACACAAAACCATCGCCGGCTACCGGCGATGGTTCTGGAATTTTTTTTTTACACTTTGGTTTTTTTTTTTTTTTTATGTAGTTTTATTAATTATTTTACTTGTATTATGTCCGAATTTATTAGTAGTTTTGTCAAAATTGTAAAATTTTTTACCGGAATGGGGAAGATCCGCCCGGTGGTCGCTGCAAATATAAAAAATATCAACTTAAGGGGGGGAGGGAGGGGAGGGGGGTACCATCGCCGGGCGACGGCGATGGTTTTGGAGAAAACCATCGCCCGGCGATGGTTTTCTCCAAGACCATCGCCGGGAGACGGCGATGGTTTTGAGCCATCGCCGGCGCCCAGCGATGGTTTTACACAAAACCATCGCCGGTCGCCGGCGATGGTTCTGGAATTTTTTTTTTTTTTTTTAAATTTTTAAATAGTAGTAGACAGTAGGGATAGAAAATTTTAATTTTTTTTCTCTAAGGGCATTTTAGTCTTTTTACAAAAAAATGTCGCTGCAAATATCGATTCCGTCGCTGCAAATATCATGCCCCTATTTATAAAACAAAGAAGCACTAGGACAGCTGTACATCACTAAGCAACATCACCAAGCAACACGTGACTACCATCAACCGTTTTTCCTGCCAAAATTATGGTCTCATCCAATTGACACTTCTAGCTTACTAACTAAGCTAAGATATTTACATTTAAAGGTATGACAGCTGTAATACAGCTCATTATTGACACATCAGCATCCCTGTGCTACAATTGAAGTGCAATTCTTGAGTTTGGATTGGCTGCGTGCTGGAACTGATATCGCAGATGAGAGCTGCGAATTGCAGCTGTGGAAATCAGCAGTTGCCTCATTTCCTTTGCTTGTTGTTGATATTCTGCAGGCTCCCTCTCTTCTATCTTGATTTTGGGTAATACATTATCAAAGAAAGAGGCAATTCCAAGGGCAAGGAAAGGATTCCCGTGTTGAGAGTGATGACATTTATGCTGACCACACCGAAGTATTTCGGACGGCCCAAGAGTTGGTTGCGAACTCCGAACAAGTTGCGGGCTGCCATGTGCATGTGAGATGCTACAATTGGTGCGCGCGTACCAACCTATTGATCATATCGACGTTGACGCCTTCTGGAAGACGCTGCACTTGGGAGATACAGAAATTCCAGAAACCCAGGAGGAGAGGCAAACCGCTGAAGGGCGACTGCATGAAATGTTTGAGGATGTCATGTCGCGTCCGAGCGCTGAGATATACAGAGTCATGGGTGTTGTGCATTCGGCGCTTTATCCAGAAATTGTTGATGTAGCTGAGCCTGTTAGTAGGCCACACAAGGGACGTCCCAGACACAATTCGACCCAACGAGATTTATCAGGGTTCGAGCACGCCGAAAGGAATGCGATACAACGAGGTACGAATATGTTTAGGCAACTTTTAATATGTCATTGTTGTCAAATACAAATACAGCTACTGACTTTAATATGCTTTACACTCGCAGGCCGGCGATCCACAGGCGGGCAGAGAAGACGAAGGGTTGTGAGGCCGCACGCTTCTGAGTGGCCTTACGACCTTCCCGTATTTCTGAAGCAGTTCGTGTTCGAATACATTACCGGCCACGTTAATGTTGTGCTCGATGAACATTGTGGTTTCAGGGTAATTTCCTATTTTGTACACGATGCAGATCAGGAGCAGTGGCACCAAGTGCGTAGAGACCTGCTGCAAGAACTCCCGGATGAGGCCAATTTTTGGCGTTTCGTTCTTGGGGCAGTCGACTACGATTTAGCATGCAGGCTGCTAGATTGGTATGAAGTTCCGGCAGACGAGGATTTCTGGTTCGATTCTCATCTTCTGGGAATACTTGTCGCAACGAAGTACCAGAGGGTGGTTACATTATATGCCCAGCAGAGTAGTACTTTCCTTCCGCTCCTTTGGCGGGGGGTCGGCGTCTCCACTGATCCGAGCAGTTACATCAATATGGGGTTAATAAGACAAAACCATTTCATTGCGTTGTTAACTACAGGGGAGGTATTGCTGCCCCCAATCTATCCGACGTGGAGTAGCCGGGCCGGCCAACAAATGCAGCTGTGGAAATCGCATTTGGATGGAAAATTAGCTGCATACCGAAATAAAGCGACTGCTGAGTGTTAATATATGATATTTTTTTGCGCCTTATGTACGGCTACACGTTAGAAGCAATTTATTGTTTGTACATTTTTAGGCTAGGAAACATAAGATCTGCAACTTCAGTATAAAAGGTGTAATACATTTTATCATTACAGAATTTGAATAAAATATCTATACTTCTATGCGATTGGCGATATCTACATATACAGTGCAATTTTAGCCGATAGCACAACAAAAATTACATCACTGCGGGACTCGGGCTAAAAGTACTACAGTGCCGACATCAAATCCTTCAAATGACGGCACACCTCCTCTATAGCACTCTCCCTCTCTTCGGTTGTCACGGTATTCCGATTGCGAGGATGCGCATAATACATTTTACTTGCTATGTATTGCAAGCGCTGCGTATGGAATACATATGGACTAAATGTTAAAAAGATTGACGCAATTATATAATAAATCAACAGAAACAAAACATAAATATGTAGTTCTTACCGCAACCGCAGATAGCCGTTTCAGGTCAATTGGCTCAGCCGAAGGCATGTCGTCGGGACTAACACGAACGTGCGTCCGCAGAAGGAAGTACTCAAGGTACTCAGGACACGTCTGATCGGGCCAATTAGCCCTCGCCATCCCCCTTAAAACCTTATTCTTGGGGTACATTTGGTGGATCTTCAGATTCGTATCAAACACGCAGGAGTACCTTTTTATTTCGGGGCCTCTGTAACAGGTCTTTGGCTGTAGAACTGGGTGAGGGATCGTCTGAATGAATCCAAATTGCCGCAGGAACCGATCTGGCATGTATGGTTCTGCGACCCCAGGACAATGAATAAGACCTCTATACAAGGTTATTGCGTGCGCTCCTGCGGGATTCAGCCCAAACGGAAGCCAATTGACCTAGTGCGTGTGAAACATAGTTAGTGGATAATCGATCAGTAAGGAAATTACAATAATAAACATAAGAAAATTAAAATGACAGGAGATATATTACCTCTTCGGATTTCATGGCATCCAGGGCATGCCTGTATTTGAACAGATCCCAGTCGGGATCACGCTTCCTTCCGGTTCCGACTTGCCACTTAGCCGATGCTGGCCAATCGGCAACCCAGTATCTGTGCTGTACCGGACTAAACGCGGGGAAGTATTCGTATATCCAGCTCTATTAACAAAATTGAAAAACAAATTATTCATTTTTTTCCGCAAGTATAGGTAATGAATTCATTTATAAGCGATGCCTACAAACCTGCAACAAAGTCAGACAGCCGCCTAACTGGGCACCGTCCGCTCTAGATGCCCGACCAAGATTGCGATACAGGCTTGCCAAACACGCGGCCCCCCACGCAAGTCCGCCTAGGCTTTCTACATCTTGCAGGTAAGGCAAGAAGTGCCCAAGGACGTGGGTTTTTTTCTTATCCACGAACAAGGTGTTCCCAACTAACCATAGCAAATAACCTGCGGCAGCATTGGAGGCGTCCACCTGTTCACTGAGACAACACTCGCGGAGGAGGGACATTTGACAGAGGCAAAATCTCGATCCCCGAACATTTCCGCATGAATCCCCAACGTATCCAACAGGAGTTGCTTCATCTCGGCCGGCTTAATTTTTCACCCAATTGGCTGTCCGCCAATCGGAATCCGCAGGATGTAGGCGACGTCGTGGAGACTGATACTTTTATCTGTTGGCACATATTTTGAGGATGAGAAGTGAATTGCTGCTGTGATTTAATGAAGGGCCTCTGGTTCCCCCTCCCCCTTTTAGAAAGGACAACCATGGTTCTTTTTACTTGAATTTTATGGATTTGGACCATGCTTCCAAATGGTAATGAACTTCCTTGTCTCATGATGTTTTCCTAAACTTTCGCCTTTCTGACTTTTCATGATGATGAAAGTATATGGATAATAAGCTGAAGAGTCACTAGGAAGATCATTTTTAAGAAGCATGGTATTGATTATTTAGTTGAGTATATAAGGATAATTTACAAGTATGACTTTTTATATGATAATATATTTGAAAACTTAGCTTTGCCTAATGTGGTAACTTGTTGCACTAATGCTAGCTTGGCAAGATTTTCAAGTGAGAGCACAATCATTGATTTATTTTTTAATTTCCTGAAGATCCTGTTGCACAAGGACTTTTTGAATTGATCTATGTTGTATGTAAAGTTTTCAAGCAGTTATTTATGCATCCATGTCAACAAATTCTGGTGAAATGTATCACTTATGCCATAATATAAGAATGACTGAAAGTCGAATGCCCTCTTATTTCTGTTTGCTGATGGTTAATTTTGCTACTGATTTTTAACAGCTGGGAATTTTTTGGACTTCATTGGAGGAGAGTTGGCGTGATATCCTTTGTTTAAAATGAGGTAATAAAAATGTCTCTATTAGCTGGTTCTATTCATAATTGTTTACATTTTAAAATTTACTCTGATACTAAATAATTTTCATTGTCTTTTCATTTTCAGCCGACCAATGGAAGAGGATGTAAGTTTCTTTCTCTTGACTGAATATCCATTGGCATTATTTATTTGTTTGCTTTCAGTTTATCCTGTTAAATGTTTGTGTGTGTGTTATAGTAACTTTAAGTAAAAATTCTCATAAACTTAATTTTGGCAAGATGTGCTATATCTGTTAAGTTATTCAGTCACAGCCAACCCCACAAAGTGGGGTGAAGACTTGAGTTGTTTTGGTAGTGTATACCTAGGAAGTTGTGCCAATTTATATTAGAAATTTTACCTGAAAATGTTCTTATTCACAGTGGTTTTTCTGCACAGTATCTGGTTCCAACATGTGAGTATTGATTACGTGTTGTAAGAATGTGTCATGATAACAAAATCTAATGAGACAATTACAAGGCACTATTTTTAGACATGTGAACACAATGGTGTGAATTGTTGTGGTGAGAGATCAAGAAGGGGCGAATGGGGGTAACTAAGTGTTGGCAGCTGATAAATAGAATATTAAAAAATGTGTCAGCACAATATGGAGTATGAAGCTGGCAATGCCTTATTCAGACAGTCAATATGTTATAAGTGATTGCATAGTTCAGATATGAAAAAAATCCTTGTTCTGAAATGCATGTATATTTCTCGAAGAGCTTGAGAATTGAGATTCTAGTGAGGGTCAGATAGAATTCTAAAAGACATTGGGGAGTTTGGAACTTTGATTTGGTCCAGTTTTTTTAAAAGTTTTGCTTTTGCCAAAGTGCAATGTGCTCATCAAATTGACTGAAGATCAGTAACCCTTGGAATGTTAAAAACAGCATTACTAATGTGAAATTTCATTTTTATAGTGCTGTAAATTTGGAGATTTGAAAATAATACTCATAATTAAGTGCTTTCCCTTGTTACATTTATAGAATGTGAAGACCGAGGAGGAAGAATTCAACACCGGGCCTCTATCTATTCTGATGATGAGTGTGAAAAACAATACACAGGTATTTAATTATATATGCCTGGAATCTTTTGAGCATTGTCTGAATGGTTTGCATTGCTAAACTGCCGTGTGTTGTTCATTCAGGTGCTAATCAACTGCCGGAACAACAGGAAACTTCTTGGGCGGGTGAGGGCCTTTGACAGGCATTGCAATATGGTTCTTGAGAATGTCAGGAGATATGGACTGAGGTGGGTTCAATTCGACATCTGTTTTTTCAAACAACACTTCTTTACAGTTTGCATATCTCGTTGAGTAAATCTGGTCGAATTCATAATCTGCAGGTACCGAAGACAGGGAAAGGCAAGAAGAAGGCTGTTGAAGTTAATAAAGATAGGTTCATCAGTAAAATGTTCCTCCGTGGGGATTCTGTTATCATCGTTTTGAGGAATCCCAAGTAAATCTGATATATAGTTACAAGTAGATAGTGGACGAGGCTCGAGAATGGATGTGTTATTTTTCACTTTCAATGTGAATCCCTAGTGAGGTGGATTTTACTTCTCTAGATAACGGTAGTGAGTTGCTAAACAATGCCTACTTTGATGTGCATATAGCTAAACAATATCTTATTCTATCATTGATAAGAGATTTCTCTATGAAAATTAAGAATCGTAGTTTGGAGGAGCTAACAAATAGGGGATAATTTATTATAGGAATATTTATATTGATATTACTTTATCTGTTCTATTAGAAAGATTTATAATTATAAATATTTTTTGTTTTAATAGTAGGGTTTACTTTCAATTTTTTATTTCAAATACCTAATATAATTATGATATAATGAATAATTAGTTAATACATAAAAAGTAAGGACATGAATGGAACAAATAAAGACAAAACAGTTATTTTAGATGTTGTATCTTGTATTTTAGTGAAAGTGGATCCTTTAATAGAACAGAGAGAGTATTCAATTGCAATAGTAGTGAATAATCTTTACTCATGTTTTAAATGTAGTCCACAATCTTTAATATCTATCAAATGTAGTTCACATTGTATCTGTTTCGTTTCAATTTTATTTCAAAAGACTGAAATTTGACCAAATTAATGGTCAACGAATTGGTACCGTCAGTCAAGGTGGGTTTGACCAACTAAAACCACCTCACTCCCTTGGGAAAAATGCAATAGTAGTTCACAATTTTTACCCCCTATTTCAAATGTAGTCCACAATCTTTAATATCTATCAAATGTAGTCCACATTATATCCGTTTTGTTTCAATTTCAGTCCAAAAGACAGAAATTGGACCAAATTAACGTTCAATGAATTGGTACCATCAATCAAGGCAGGTTCGACCAACTAAAATCACCTCACTCCCTTCTTCCAAAACCGTTTCTCTCGTTATAAAGCCTTGACCGACTAAAACTAGAACCTCTTAAATGCTGTCATTCTTTCTACTCCAGATACTGCAGAAGTGGCTATTCTCGGCTCTAGTGTCGATGACAGCCCCGCACACGAAAGGCAAGGGTCTTTGGTGGCTCAGGAGGTTATTGGGTCTCCGTTCATCTGCGCCATAAACAAGAGAAGAACCTAGATGCAACTGGGGGCTTTCCATGTAGAAAGTTGGAGCAGAAACATAAGTATTATCCTATTGAGTGAAAAGATCAAGCCTTGAAATGTCACTTGTGTGGAAATTTACTGGCTAGAAATGAGTATTGGCAGGCTCAAATTTGTGATTGTTTCTGTAGTGATAAATCCATTCAAAAGAACTCATCCCTAGAACTAGAGGGTATCCATGGACTAATCCTGGAAGAACAGGGCTGAACTCCACCATTTGTCCATATTGATGTGGTGCAGACACACTAGGATATACACGGATCGGTGTAGCACCAAGTATACCACTAGCCTCCCTGCTCACCATTGCGCTGCTGTAATCGACAAACCCTGGTGAGTTGCCCTCTAAACCAAGTGGCATCTTTAGGAAACAAGGGAGCTGAAGGCACTGGAGCATCATAAGTAGGAGAAGCATTTTGGGTGGTTGTGGTGACACGGACCAAATCAGTAGCTGTCTTTGGCCTCATCAATTAACAGACTAGCTAAAGATTCAGCAGCCACTTCCTGAATGGGGCTCAACTCGTGTTTATTGAAACTCTTGATCCCTTTTCCTAGCTCATAATTAAGAATGGCATAAGGGAGTGAGGTGGTTTTTGTCGGTCAAACCTGCCTTGACTGATGGTACCAATTAGTTGACCGTTGATTTGGTAAAATTTTCGTCTTTTGGACTGAAATTGAAACAAAACGGATACAATGTGGACTATATTTGATAGTGATGTGACGTAAAAAATCCGCTTCAGGAATGATGCTTCTTCACAGCCCCATGAATTCTTGTAAACAGCAATTGTCCAATCCAAATGAAGCCTCGCAGGAAAATGAGGAGCAATAAAGGGCCCAATCTTTGGATGAAGCTTTTTACTGTGCAGTAGAATGGATCACTCTAATAATTGATCTGAGTAAATCGGTTCAGCAACAGTGATGAACTTTAAGGATTCTGGATCACTTGATTCGGTAATGGTGATGAAGCTTGAGGATTTGGCACTGTTCCGGTGACAACAATGGAAACTAACCAAGAAAAGGGGCGGGGCTTTCCCCCCTGTATAGGCTCCGACGATCAAGTCAGTAATATGAAAGAAATAAACAGTATTGAATGATATCTTTGGGAGAAACAACAATAATCAGAGAGAGTGGCAAGAAATTGTTCATGAAGTACTTGTCTAGAATTCCCTTCCATTTCACTTACCTGAAATGAGGCTGGTGCCTGAGTATTTATAAGCCCACTTTGATAGTTCCGTTGGATTGTGATGTCATACGCTCCCACTTATTCTTTTCTTTAATGATACTTTAGCCGTTCCGGGAAAACTGGCTTTAACTTTGGCTCCTTTGTCATCATTGCTCTGCATATATTAAGATAATGGTCCTACCATGATATCTAACTGTTTCGAATATATTATCTCGGATCGGTTTACTCTTTACCGATCTAAGCTTTTATGTGTTTTAGTTACTTACCGACCTGAACTTTAACACTGTTGACCAATCTAACTTCTCTTAAGCTTTTACCGACCTGGGCTTCTCCAGTAGAATTGTACTTTTTCTGACTCAATCTTGACCGATCTGAGTTGATAAGTTTTACCGATCTAAGATTACCAAGTTGGTTTATAATGTTTTCCGACCTAAGCCTTCATGAGTTTATTAAGTCTTTTAGGACCGAGCTGAGCCTTTATATCCGATCTAAAGTTATAACAGACACTTGGTTTGTATGATCTTTCCGACCTAAACAGGGATCCGGGCTTCTTTTATCCTTTACTGTTCCTTTGTATTAATTCATTGGGCTAGGCCCAATAGGAATGTTTAATTTTATGCACATCAGATAGATATTAAAGATTGTGGATTGCACATGGGTAAAAATTGTGGACTACTATTGCATTTTTCCCAAGAGGGGTGAGGTGGTTTTAGTCGGTCAAACCCGCCCTGACTGACAGTACCAATTCGTTGACCGTTAATTTGGTCCAATTTCTGTCTTTTGAATTGAAATTGAAACAAAACGGATACAATATAGACTACATTTGATAGATATTAAAGATTGTGGACTACATTTGAAACATTGGTAAAGATTGTGGACTACTTTTGTATTTTTTCCCTTAATTACTCCTTCCACTCTAGTAGAAGAGTATGAGAATTGAGAAGTGTATGAGAACTTATTAGGGAATGTCAATGTGTAACAACTAAAATAGCTAATTTAAGAGAATGAGAATTGAGAAATGGACTCTTCTGAATACGGGTGTGAAAAGTAGACTCTTATAATGGAATGAAGGAATATTATTTTAATTACCTTTTATTTTAGAATCTACAATGGGGGCATAATACAATTGACATAGATAGGCATCAAAATTCAACAAACCTTTGACACTTTTTTTAAAAAACGCTTCTTCACACTTGAGTTATGGTTCTTTGGTTATAAAATTCCAATTTTACCTGTAACAAGAGTAATGATGAACTTATTAACTAATCATCTATAATAACTAATCATTAGTACTTCTCTCATTTCATTAGAAGAGTTCACATTGAGAAATAACTTTTTATTTTAATAAAAGAGTTCACTTTCAACTTTTTTATTTATGTTACCTTACTAATATTATATTAGTAATATAATCATGTGTGGTACACGATTTGTCCCTACTTAATAAATAAGGATATAAATAAAATAAAAAAGTGTCAAATTAACTATTTTAATTGTTGTAAACGGGCTGTACTTATCAAACAAAAATCTATATTTCACAATTCAAACTTTTCAGTAAGATCAAACGTGGAGAGTTGACTTGGAATGTGGGACACAATTCACACAATATCCCGTCCACACCGCCGCGCTTTCAAATTTTCAATATTGACTTTTTAGTTTTTAATACAAATTTCACCTATTTTCAGTACTGCATTTTGTTCATTCATAGACAATCCCACAATTTTCTAAGAGCATATCGCAAGAACAGAGGAAATGGAAAATATTTCGGCCAGACTTGATTCTTATCTTAAAGCCCTTGAAAACTTAGATAAACAACCAGGTTTACCTTTGCCAATGAATTATCGGATCCTTAAGTTTCACTTGGACTTCAGATTCCTAAAGTTGTTTTCCAAGTTCATCATCAACTGTGCCGCGGGAGCTGATGATCAGAATGCAAATTTGGATTCCATCAAGATCAGCATTGAGGCCCTGTTGAAGAAAAGAAGAACAGCAGAGGAAAGGGCGAATTTGGCTTCTGATGTGCTTCCAAGGCTGGAGAATTTGAAGACAAAGATAAAAGAAATTTGTGATGATTTGTGGGTTTGTTCAATGAAGGCTGTTTCTTCTGGCAACCGCGATGAGATCAAGGAATTCATGGACTTAGTTCTTTGGAATTTGAGGGATTTTGTGAACTTGAAGGGTGATTTAAGTGCTCCTCTGAAGAATCAAATCAGGGTTCTTCAAGAAAAGCTCTGTTTCGTAGGGAATCTTTTTGACTTCACCGCAAAAAGATGCTCCGACCGACGGAAATTGGAGGAATTCTGGAGTTTTATGCAAGGTGTGATGAACTCCGCTGCGTGTCTCTCAGTTATGTATTGGACTGACGAAAATCAGGTTGCAAGATGGGATTCTATGCTTGCAGATCTACTCAGGAAAACCAAAACTTACAATCTGATGGTCATTAAGATGTATTTTGGGGTCCTGCTTTCTTCAAGGCCATCTTTGTCGGAAAAATTTGAGACCAATGACCTAGTTATGAGCCTTTATGATTCGCTCCTCGAAGATCTCGTAAGCCTTGTGAAGGATCGTTTTGAGGTCTTTCGGGCGGGGCTCGTGTTCTTGACCACATTTCTCATGAACCCACCAGATAAGCCTGAAAGAGAAGCTGGAGATGTACTATTGATGCGAACTGATGATGTTATCAATGATGTGGCGTACTCCGTTTGCGCAATTTACATGGTAGATATTGACGTGTACATCCCACCTGAAGTTGAAAATGTTCTGCTCGGGGCACAAGGTGAGATTGATAAGGTCATGGCTGAGATCAGAGAGGTACACGCCCCCCAGATACCGAATTTTTCTTGCTCCGATTTTCCTGTGACTAATGAAGTTGGGTTTATTGATTGTCTTTTGGGAAATCTGGAGGAAATTATGAAATCCAAGGCCAATGGTATTCCTTTTGCCAGGGAGAAAATTATGTCCATTCAACAGGAGTTACTATCCATCAGAGCGTTTCTCAAGGATGTGATGGAGTTAAAAATTGAGCAACAAGAAGTTAAAGATCTTTGGAAACGAATGATCAATGTTGCATACCATGCAGAGCTTGTTGTCAAATCTTGTTTCGTTGTAGACACTCCAATTTGGTATGACATGCTAAGCCTTTCTATAGTAGCAGAGGAACTTAAGGTTATCAAGATGGAAGTCCAGAAGATCACTGATTTGGAGATGTACAGAGTCAGAAAGCCTGATGAGGAGTATCATTCTGGTTGTCCCCTCCCAAGGTTGGCTAATACTCCACGAATACAGGAAGTTTTTGTGGGATTCAAGGATGAGATTCAAAGGATAATTGATCGACTTACAAGAGGAACAAAAGGACTTGATATCATCTCAATTGTCGGTATGCCTGGGCAAGGCAAGACCACATTAGCCAAAAAGGTATATAACCATCCTTCTGTTAAACATTACTTTCGTAAGTGTGCTTGGTGTTATGTTTCCCAAGTGTATCAAACAAAAGAACTTTTGCTTGACATTTTAAGCTGTATAATTGCTGATCATGATATTCGAACTTCCCATTCCAACACATGTGAAGATGAATTAGCTGATTTACTACGAAAAAGTTTGAAAGGACAAAGATTTTTTATTGTTATGGATGATATTTGGGACATTGAAACTTGGGATGGCATAAAGAGATCACTTCCAGATGATGGTATTGGAAGTAGAATTATATTCACTAGTCGAATGCATAATTTGGTGTTGCAAGCAAAGCCTAACTGTAATCCTCATCCTATTCGTCCACTTAGTGATGAAGAAAGTTGGGTGCTATTACAGGAGAGACTATTTTACAATGCCAACTGTCCTTCAGAACTATCAGAGATTGGGAAGAAGATTGCGAGTAAATGCAAAGGACTACCTTTAGCAGTGGTTCTAGTTGCAGGTATTCTTGCAAGAAAGGACAAAAATCTTGAATCTTGGAATGAAATAATGGGAACTATGGGCTCCCATAGTGCCACTGAAGGTTGCAGGGACCTAATAGAGTTAAGTTACAAGCATTTACCAGATTCTTTAAGACCATGCCTTCTCTATTTTGGAGCATTTGAGGAGGATAAAATGATTAGAGTTCCAAAGTTGATAAAATTATGGATTGCCGAGGGATTTGTACCAAGAAACAGTGTAAAACAGTTAGATGAGATGGCAAGGGGGTACTTAATGGATCTAATTGATCGAAGCCTTGTGACAATTGCAGCCAGAAGTTCCATGGGAGAAGTGAAAGCTTGTGGTGTTCATGATCTACTTCATGAGTTCTGCTTGACAAAAGCTAGAGAAGAGAGGTTCCTACACAAGTTTTGCATAAGTGATAACTCTCCAAAAATTTATGATCAATACCGCTTGTGCATTGATGCCAGTAAATGGAAGCAATTCATGGATTCAAGATCTGCAGTTGGTAGATATGTTCATTCTCTAGTAGTCTCCGGCGTTTATGAAGAACGAGGCAAAAGTTCGAGACTCGGCTTTTCTTATGCTGGCTTTAAGTTTCTTCATGTGTTGGATATGGAGTTGATTTACAGTGAAATTGTATTCCCTGAAGAAATAACTTTGATGGTCCATTTAAGGTACTTCGCAGTCTGGTTTAGTTCTGACTATCTTCCATCATCAATTGCAAATTTGTGGAACTTGGAAACTTTGATTGTTAACACTTCCAATTGTTCCTGTGCTCTGCCTAATGCCATTTGGACTATGAATACATTAAGGCATATACAAATCCCTCACATGGAATTCAAAGATGAGAGCTATCAAATTCAATTGCACAATGTTGGAAGTTTGTCAGCAGCAATACTTACTTCTGAGAAAGATGCAGTGGTGCTATCAAGAACATTACCACGACTTCGGAAGCTGAAAATATTGTCCCAAATACTGTGGCATGGGATGGATCCCATTCCGTTTCCAGATTTGACCAGTTTAAGCCTGCTCGAGTCACTGTCAATGTATTCTCCTGGTCTGTTTATGCGTGAGTTTACATCTTTTTATCTTCCCAATACTCTTAGAAAGTTGACCTTAAGAGGGTTTTGTCTGCGAAGGGATGCGATATCAACAATTGGAAAGCTACCGAATCTTCAGGTTCTCAAACTGCGAACGTTGATCTTTTTTGACCAAACATGGGACTTGGAAGATGGAGAATTCTCAAATCTCAAGTTCTTAGAATTGTGGATCACGAATCTTCGACACTGGAACGATTGCAGTGAGCCATTTCCCTGCCTTGAACGCCTAGTTCTAAAAAATTGTGACCATATTGAAGAAATCCCTCCCAGCTTTGCTGATATTCCAACACTGAAGAGAATGGATGTGCATGGGTGCCCGAAAGCCTCAAGTTCAGCCAAGGAAATTGTGGAACATCAAAGGGATATGGAAAATTATGACCTTGAGTTCTACATAGAAGGGAACTAGAATTCTTGTTAATTTTTTTTTTAATTTTTCTTTTTTACATTATTGAGTATTGTTATAAAATTATTACTATAATATAACTATAAAAGTATGTAGTAGATAAATAAATAAAAGAATAAGATGAGAATAAGAGACTAGAGAGAAATATAGGTAAGCCTTTATTCATCCATTTTTCCTCATCTCATTTGTATACATCAGCCTCATATTTATAGGCTTAGACATTCTTCATGATATTGTTACAAGACCATCAAGGGTCATATAGTAGTAATTAAATAGGACACTAAAGGGGGTAGATGAAGGACCATAGAATAATAATGGGTAGTGGGAGATGAAGGGGTAAGAAAGAGAATGGACATATACTAATATTTATAACACTCCCCCTTGGATGTCCATTATTAAGAGAAATGCCTCGTTAAAACCTTACTAGGAATATCCATTGGAAAAAAACTTAGTGAAGGAAAAAGAGTACATTTTCTTAATGTAACACTGCCTCGTTAAAAAACTTTACCAATAAAAATCCAGTGGGAAAAAAACTTGGTAAAGGAAAAAAAAGTACAGTGAGTAACTCCCCCTCTTGCATACATCATTTGACATCGCGAAATTGTCACCTTTCGATCTTGTATCCCAACTTTTCAAAATGTTGAGCTTGACATTGAATAAATATTTGAAATATCATTTTTGCAACTGAGCAATCCATGTAACATCATCTCCAAACAAAGTAGTGAAAACTCACTGAAAATCTGAGAGCAAACCATTTGATTTCCAAAATTTAATGGATTACTGATCTTAGCCAAATAGGCTCTCGACATGCATTATAAGAAGTAGTAGCTATGATTTCTTTCACGAATTTAGAGACCAAAAATAGTTGTACAACTGCATCAAAGCACATAGCTGGTTTGATCGAGCGTTATAAATGATCAGTAAAATATCCAACATCTGCATTACTTGTAAGATCAAACTTGTGTACGACTTGCAAGATACAATATTGTTTCGATAGTTTTAAAATTACGGTACTTCTGGACCAAAACAAACTTTCATCATCTTCACGGTGATGAAATGAATATTTATGCACATCAAGTGATTTCACAATCATAATTTTGCTCAGAGAATGTACTTTATTCATATAGAAGTGTTTCAACACTTTTGCATAATAAAAATATTGATGCAAAAAGATGTCATTTTCTAAGTGCTCAATTTTGAAACCAAGACAAATAGTGTATTTCAAAGATTTTACATTTCGAAATCTTGTTTCAAATATTCAAAAACATTTGTATCTCTTCAGGAGTTCTTATTCAAAATCATACTTTAAATAATGAATAATAGTTTGAGACTCTTCAGGAGTTCTAAACAAAATAATCAATATATAATGGACTCTGGATCCTTCAATAAAACATATATATAGAGCTCTACACAATGTAATATAATAATTTATCGCCATAAATTGTATCATGCCTTCATGGCAATTTAAATCTCTGAAAGATTTTTTTATTAGCCATTCTAATAGGCTTATCATGACATCTATAAGATGCATTTTAAAATTTTCCCTTGCTGCCAGATAAAACAAGCAACAAAAAATATTGCATCCACCACATGAGATTATACGCCTCATAATCAATACATTTTCTTCAGGAAAAATACTAGTGCGATAAATTGTGTTAATTAATTATTTCATTTCGCTTTTCACAAATACTCATTTATGACTCGCAAGTTACACATCTTCAGGTGTGTGAATTATTTGCTCAAATGATTCTCTTTGAAGCATTGAATTCAGTTCTACTAGAATTGCGTCTTTTAATTTCCTTCATTTTTCTTGGGCAATAATTTATATGTCGACATTTATTAATAAGCCCAGATTGATGATTCTCATTTTCTTTCATAATGACAACTGTTGTAGCATAAGCAATTTTATCATTGACATCTATTGTTCATAGCTAGGTTCTATATTTAGCAATCAGACATGACATAATTGAGATATCATTATTAACAAAATTTTCAGGTACTTGAGCTTCTTCTAGAAGTTTATTATCTATCATGCTGAAAAACTCTTCAAGAGTTTTTAATCATGAAAATCCTTCTGGAATAACTAACATCTCGATTTTGCCATCTTTATCGCTTGCTTCTTTTTCTCAAGGATTTAATTCTTGGAACCGATCTTTAGACTACCACGTTTTGGTGTTGCCTTAAAATTCTTTATTAGTGGTAGAATGTCCTTCAGGGATATCAAATATAGTAGGAGCATTAGCAGTTAATATATGTGATTTGAGTCACACTTTTCAAGGTCAGAAAAAACATCTGGCAAATGCAAGTTATAAATGAATTATCTTTTAAACTTCAGGTTCATATAATTTTATAAGGATCATTGATAATTCACTCAAAGTAATTTTCTTAATTGGCTACGTACTTTTCTCCCCCTGATGTTGGGAAAACTGACTTATCAAAATAACAATCAGTAAAATAAATAGTGTATAAATCTCCAAATTTATTTTCAAGGTATTTTATAGTGGAGATTCATGCCCAACATATTTCTAACCTCCTTTGAGATCTCATCTTTTTGCGTTGTGGTGGAGCAATCATAATATAAGCCGTACATTCAGAAAATTATCAGATGAGAAATATTTTGGTTTCTGACCAAAGCCACTTGTTGGGGAGAGAATTTATTAAAATTTATTGGCCCGATGTGAACAAATATTGCAACATGCAATAAGCCCTAAAATATATATTGGGAGTTCCATTCTCAAAAACAATGGTCATGTAAATAAGTTAATGCATATAATGAAATGATTCTACTAGACCGCTTCTTGTGTGAATATAAACAACAGGATATTCCACATTTATCCCAAAGATATGTAATTTAAATACTAAGAAAGCTCATAACTGAATTATCTCTACAAGTAATTTTGCAAATTCCAGGTTGTGATTTTTAATAATAAAAGCAATGTGACAATTGGTTGATGCATCAATCAAAATTATAAAATATCTAAATAATTTATATGGTGGGTGAAAAAGCCCACAAATATATCACCATATATATCTTCTATTAGTGCAGGAGATTCGGTGCGAATTTTTACATATAATGACTTTACAATCAGTTTGCCTTGAAAACAAGTATTGCACTAGAATTCATTGATTGAAGAATCTTCCGGCCCTTCAATGAATGATTATTGGAATTCTCTATTTTGTTCACATCATTATAGAACCAGGATGGCTTAACCGGTCGTGTCATAATAAACTCATTAGTAAACGTCTGGTTTACTGTTTCATAAATTTCAATTGCAGTAATATATGTGTAGTACAACCTGGAGGAATTAGAAGGTAACTTTTCAATAAAAGTTTCTTTTCATAAATAGTACTTATAATGTACAAGTATTTACTATCACATTTATTTTTATTCTCAATATGATATCCATTTCGGCGAATATCATTGGAAATCTCAATATATTTCTTTGAAACTTTGCGAAAAATAATGCATGATTAGGTGCAATATTTTGTTCTCCCAGGTAAAATGATAGTTACTCTTTTGGAGTTTTTAATAATTTATACCACCAAATATAGTACTAACAATAGTTGATGTCATTATTAGATAAGAACATTATTTCTTATCCATATCTGTAATATATTGTAGCATTGTCTTCTGAGCATAATATTTTGTGATTGATCAATGAAATGTCCATTTTTATCACAAAATCAAAATTCTAAGTGATGTATTTATTTCAGTATAATATTTGTAAATAAAAGAAAGATTAAAACCATAAATTAATAAACAAATATTATATCTGATAACATAAAATGAACATTAATTAATCAAAATAAATAAAGTAAGAAATTTCTTTCTAAACATATACAATATTATCTGCACCTTCGGGGTGCATAATTCAAAATTAATTAGACAACATCATTGCAGATAAAAGTTGGCTTTGTCTTTTAGTTTTTTTTCTATGACTCTTGATAGACAGTAGTTATATATTTTGGTGTACGACTGGTACATGACCACTGGCCTTTCATGCCACAAGTATAACATTTGTTATCTAAATTTCTTCTTTTACTTTCATTTTTCGTGCCACAACTTTTTCACTTCTGGTGATGTTATGATTTTGTACTTACGGTGTATGAGTATTCACTAACGGTGTATGAGTATTCATTATTCTTTCACTTCTGGTGATGAATTCAACACATTTGAATAATCTTGATTACAATAGGTATCATAAAATCCACACACATGGTTGGGATTTTGTACATTATATGAATGCAAAACGATTGCATTTACTTCAAGAAATGAGATATTTATATATTATAGGGATTTATGATCATTACATTTACTTCGGGAAATAGAACCTTTATGTATTATAGGAATTCATGATTTTCACATTTACTTCAAGATATGAAATTTTTACGCATAATAGGGGTGCAAACCTCTCACATTTACTGCAGGAAATAGAGCAGCTTTATTGAGCGAAATTCGTGAGTTTCGAGCAAAACTCATTAATTTAATCCATGACAAAAAGAAAATATATCAAATATAATAATCAAAATAATTTCTATTTCAAATTTGTCGATGAGACAAATTGATACTTTGCAATCAAGTGGTCATATATCTCTCTTTCAAATTTGTCAACAGGACAAATGGATATTTTTCACTGAAGTGATCATATATCACTTTTAAATTTGTCAACGGGACAAATTTATATTTTGCATTAAAGTGTCCAAATTTCAGCACTACTATTTCAATTATATTTTTTAACCATGTGAGAAAATACATACATATGTAAAACATCAAAATATGTATTACAAATAAGCCATAGGATAATGAAACAAGCATATAAAATTTAAAAACATTATATCCAATTATTATTATGACTTTCACGAATGGAATCATTGTAACTAGTATATCAGCATTAACTCAAAATTCTCTCAAAATAATTCAAATCACCAAAAATCCAAATTAGAAATATCACACAAAAGTATAATATTTCATGACTCGTATTTTGTGAATCATGTCAATATATATAGATATGGATATATTATATACTCAAATAAATATATACCTGATCAAAATTGCAGAGCAATCATTAGAGAAAATTCATACCAAATCATAGGTTGAAACTTTGAATCATCTCATACCGGATCTTATGTTTAAACCTTTGCTGATTCCAAATGCTCCTCGTCAGTCAACTAACCTCAATTGGCTAGAATCTCGTACTGATAACGTGTTATAAAATTATTATTATAATATAACTATAAAAGTGTGTAGTAGATAAATAAATAAAATAAGATGAGACTAAGAGACTAGAGAGAAATATAGGTAAGCCTTTGTTCATCCATTTTTCCTCATCTCATTTGTATACATCAGCCTCATATTTATAGGCTTGGACATTCTTCAAGATATTGTTACAAGACTATCAAGGGTCTTATAGTAGTAATTACATTGGACACTAAAGGCAGTAGATGAAGGACCATAGAATACTAATGGGTAGTGGGAGATGAAGGGGTAAGAAAGAGAATGGACATACACTAATATTTATAACAAGTATTACATTATGGGGTTTTTTCTGATTTTTAATTGCATTTTATTTTTTCTACTTTTGTATGAAGGTGATTGTAGCTTGCGCTTCGGGTTTGAAGAATTTATTGGGTTCAACCTCAAACTGTTTTGTGTTTAGGATACATTGAAAGTATTTGTCTTATATTTGATTCCTATTTGTGAAATTTGGATTCTACTGGACAGATATGTGGTCAGGTTTTATTTGATTTTTAGTTTGTGATGAAGGCTATAATGCACAAATTTTAGACTCAGTTGTTTTTGCGACCGAATTTGAAATTTTTATTAGGAAATTTCTTTTGAGAATTTGTGTAGGAAAGAGAAGAAAAATTATAATGATTATGTTATTTTTTTTAATTTATGTGAGTGAAGATTTAAAAGTAATTTTAAATTTTGATTTTGAAATGAGTAGAAAAATGAAGTTGTTTTTTCATGTAAAATTTTGAAAGAAAAAATTAATGATTTTCCTGGAATAGAATGGAAAAGAACAGAATAATCTTTACGATGTTATAATTTGGATTCGTGATTGTTTGTGTTTATCTTTGGGTTGTTGGAGAATGATTGTAACAAAATCAGACTTTTGAAAACTTTAAATTTCGTTCCTTGAAGTTTTTATTTTTATTTTTAAACACAATTAATTTCATTATACTATAATTTTGCCTCACACAATGTCGGGTAAAACTCCCGCATAACATAAATTGTTTATCTATACCAGAAGGAGAAGCAGAACGGGGAAGAGAAATATTCTGGCTAAACCCCTTTCACCATATGGTTTAGAACCAGATGGTTATTCTTTTAAGTTAAATAGTGCAATGAGTTTGAAAGAAAAATCTATAGTTACTCGTGGCCCCTCAATATAGGTTCTGCTGGTAATTATGTGAAATTGGAGATGGCCCTTCAAATTCGCGTTAATCGCTAGTTTGGCGTTTTTTGGGTCCTCCAACCCAAACGCCAAACTGGCGTTTAACGCCAAAGCAGCTATAGTGCCGCGCTCAGACTGTAGATGCGCCAAGACCTTTCCCCTTTTTTCTAATTTTTTCAATATTTTTTAATTGCACATTGGTCCTTATTTTTTGTTTTTTGTTTAGTTTTATATTTTAGTGTCTGTTATTTTACCCATTAATTATTATTTCTATTTCATTTTATTAATATAATTGATGTGTTTTTATTTTTACAATCAATTTATTATGTAAAATTCAATACAATTATATATATTAATTAAAGTTCCTAATTAAGGTCTTAGAAAACATTATGAAAATACTTAAAATAACATACATAAATATTAAAATTTCGCATATTTGTTTTTAAAACACAACATTAGATAATCTTATCTTTACCTTATCTTTAACGTTATATCATCTCGACCGTTGAATGATTTCTAAAATCATCTCAATCGTTGGTTTCTAGAATGTTTTTAAAATTGTATTACTAGTTGTCTAATTTAAGATTTATTTCTTTGTTTGTTCCGTTATTAAAAAAATTGTGATAATTATATTTTTTGTGAAATCAATTAATTATTGTATTTATTGTATTGGATTAATACGTAACACTAAAGAAACTTTGGGGTTTGTTTGATAATAAAATATAATAGTATAAAAGTAATAAAAATGAATATAAAATGAAGTATAAAAAGGAATCTAAATGAAATATTTGTTTTTTGTGTGAAAAATAGAGTAAAGGTTGAAGTGAAATTACTATGAGCGAAAATAATATAATAGTGCACATCAAAATGGTAAAGGGATTGGAGATGCCCTTATAGAGTCGGTTTAATAAATTTTAATGTCCCTATATCAGTCAATTCCGTATCTTAGCTATCACTTTTAACCCTTGATATTTCCCCCCAACCTCTACACTCCTCCACGCACCCTCCCCCCTCCCCCCCCCCCCCCCCCCCCCCCCCCCCCCCCCCCCCCCCCCCCCCCCCCTTCTTCTCCTTGTTTTATTTTGTCTTCTTAATAAAGCTCAACCTGAATAAAAAAATAGTATGTAATTGAATCTCCCATTATAGGGCTTCATAAAAGGCGATTGCGGATTGTATTGCTTTATGAAAAGGCTACGTGGCAGAATTAAGGAGTATGCTAGACGCAGGGAAGGAAAGTGCTAAACGTAGGGAAGGAGAAATAATATTTTCAAATTACACCCAAAATATCCCCACCCCTAAGAATGCCCTCAGCCCCTCCATTTATTCACTTCTTTCATCTAACACCGTCGGAATCGTCGCCAGAGCACCTGTCCGAGCAGTAAGTGTTCAATTTTTTTAAAAAAATTAAAAGTCTTTACACTGGACGAATTTGGGTGGCGGACCATTTCCGCCACCCAAATCCGACCAAAAGCAGCCAGATCTGGCTGCCAAAATGTGCATAGGTGCATGATATGAAACCCAGCAATGGGTTTCATGAAACTCACCAAGTGGGTTTCATACATGAAACCCATTGTTGGGTTTCTTTCCTTCGGGAGCCCCGTTGTACCATTTTTTTGACGGAAAAGGGAGTGAATCTCTCTTTTTCCGGATCTGCACATAAATACTGAAATTTGGGGGTTAGGTGGCCTAACCCTAACTTTTGGGGGTTAGGCTCCCTAAACCCCAAAAATGAACCTCCTCTTAGGCAAGGTTAGGCTGCCTAACCCTGTTTTCAATGAGTTAGGTAATCTAAACTTCGAAAATGAGACCAGGCCACCTAACCCTATCTCCGGGGTGTTAAGTAGCCTAACCCTTGAAATTGAACCCCCTCTTAGACATGGTTAGGCCGCCTAACCATGTGTGTAGGGGGTTAGGTAGCCCAAACTTTGGACTTGAGGCTAGGCTGCCTAACCTATAAAATAATTAATTTTGGAACCATTAACTATAAAAATTTACATAAACAAAAAAGGAAAAAAATAAAAAAGAAAAGAAAATAAAAGAAGGTAGGTTAGGGCTTGATCCTCTCATTTGGGCTAGACTCCTAACCCAAATTTGTGGAGGTTAGGACCTGACCCCACTCAGGCTCTAACCCCCCCCCCCCCCACCTATTTGGGTTAGTTCCGAACCTATTCTTTTTTCTTTTTTTTCCTTACATCTTTCCACCGTTCAGCTACGTGACCATATATATATATTTATTTTCCTTACATATTCGGCCTCCGGAAGCATTGTGGGTTTCATTTCCTGGCTCTCAGAGGGCAAAAACAAGATCAATTTTTCGGCTCCTCTGATAGCTGGGAAATGAAACCGAAATTGGAGGGTGTGGGCAAAAATTTTTTCCGGCGATGCTTGGACTTTGATGGGTTGCTGTCGAAGAAAAAATTTGCTGTCCAAATAGGAGAGGGTGGGTTTTGGTGGGGCAGGGGCTGGTAGGCAATATTAGAGGTGGGGTGTTTTGGGTATAATTTGAAAATATTATCTCTCCTCCCCTGCGTTGAACATTTTTCTTTTTTGCGTTTAGACATGCTGAAAATTAATAAGCAGAAGGCTGCTTTTTATTAGTCCCTTCGGTGTGGAAGCAAGTAATATCGTTTCGTCACATAACGGGTATTACGCAAGGTGCTTTTAGGGTGATTGTTCTTGGGAGTCGAGTCTTAAGGGAAGGATAAATTAAGTAGTGTAGCATTTTCAAATGGGGCATACTATTTGCAGACACCATTTTACTATTCACAGGCATATTTTCCTGTAAATAGTCTATTTTGCCCTTAAGGTAAAAATTTAAAAAAAAAAAAAAACCTAATTAACACTATATAAAGCATTCATTTTCAGTAGGGGCATAGAGACCTCTCCCACTCACATTTTACACCTTTCCAATTACACTCATTCATTTTTCACTGACACGTGTATCTAAATATGGTCGATAGTCACGCGGACGATCTAGATTACAAGTTAAGTAAACAATAACGTATATTTTTTTCTTACTTTTTGAGCAGAATGTTTTTCTAAAATACCACCTGTTCCGAAATACCGCCCCGTCTGGGAGGTATTTTAGGAAAATACCGCCCAAGGAGGGCGGTATTCTTCCAAATACCGCCAATCCGGGCTGTATTTTCCTAAAATACTGCCCCAATTAAGGGTGCCCCATTTAAGGGGGGTATTTGGAAAAATACCGCTCATGCATTGGCGGTTGCATTGGCGGTATTCTGCCAAATACCGCCATGCATTGGCGATATTTCAGGAAAATACGCCATGCAATAGCAGTATTTTAAGGAAAATACTGCCTGGAATGGGCGGTATTTTACATCCGGAGTGGTATTTTGGTGAAATACCGCCCATCCGTATTTAAGTAAAAATTTAATAATTTTGTATTAAATAGCCAAACGAGTTTAGAGTTTAGTGTTTAATTATGCTCACCTATCTTTTTGTATTAACAGGATATCCGTATGGAGAGGAATGGAATATTTGTTGACCACTCCGATATATTTCAGACGGACGAAGAGTTCAGAAGTAAGGAAGATTTGCTTGTTTGGGTTCAAGCTAGAGCCGCCGAAAATAATATGACTACAAAAATTACTTCAAGTTCCAAAATATTGGGACTTTTCCTTAAAGAGAGAGAAAATGGTGAGTTCTAATAGGATGCGACAGATCAGGACAAGTTAGAGATAAGCCACCCCTACCTGAAAGGAAAAGTAAGCGGAACAATACAAGCAGCAAGTTGACAAAATGTCCATTTCAGCTGGTGGGATTATTGGGGGAAATTGGAGGTTAGAGGCCAAAAATTGTACGCACAATCATGAATTACAAGAAGTTTGGAACTGGCATTCAGTGTACTCACGGCTAACAGAACCGGAGAAGCAGAAGATTACAGAAATGACAAATATTAACATCCGGTAGAAGCATATCTTGGCCCAGTTGCGATCGGATGATCCTCAAAATATCAGCAACATCAGACAGGGGTACAATGAATCTGCAAAGGTTAAAAGGGTGGCGAGGGAGATTTGACTTTCATGCAGTATTTTTTTAAACTTTTGCATGATCACGAATACGTATATACGCACACAGTGGAAGAGGAGAGTAATGCAGTTGGGCACGAGTTCTTTGCCCACAAGAAGACGCCTTCTCTACTTGGTTTGTTTCCGTACGTTTTGTTTATGGATACGACGTACAAGACAAACATGTACGACATGCCTCTACTGCAGATAGTGGTGCATGTACCCACAGTTCAGTTTATTCATATTACTTTCATTTTCATGAAGGATGAGACTATTCCGAGCTATTTCTGGGCCATGATTATTCGATGGCGACAAATACCCACATGTTGTCATGACTAATAGAGAGACTGCTTTAATGAACGTTGTGCATCAAGTATTCCCACATGCTACACAACTACTAATGTGAACCCTTGATTCCAACTTGTGAAAACAAGAACTCAATGCAAAAAATTGCCAAGGAAAGTCTGATTGCAAGACGCAGCTCTCCAAAACTCTAGAATCCTTACCCTTGGATTCGGCAGACTACTAATTTAACAAGTTAAATTAAACACGCAATTCGAACCAAGTGGAGAATAATAGAGGCGAAACAAAGCATGCAATTAGATAGAGCAATTATCTAATTAGCCTATAGTTCCTGTACTTTAGCAATTAACAAGCATGCAAATTACTTAAGCCAAAATAAAGAAGAGTGAATAATAAAGTATAAACTTTCATTCAATTAATCACTATAAAATAATGAAGTGCAGCACCCCTATATATAGGTAGAGGGTGTGTGAAAATACAAGGAAAAGAAAACAAGGAAAATACCTAAAAAGTGGAAACCAATCAAGAGATTGGTTTCTTGAAAAATAGAAAGAAATTTGGCTGCCCAAAGAAGTTGTAACTGCCAAAAATTCAAGGAAGAGAAGAAAGGAAGAATTCGAATTTCTCCTTAAAAAAAATAAGGAAAAAGGAAAACCCCAAAAAGAAAAAGGAAGAAAAGAAAAGTAAGACTTGGATTTCTCCCTTAAAAAGGAAAGGGAAAAACTGACAAAAAAAGAGAAAGGAGAAAAGGAAAGGGAATTTGGAATTCACCTTTGAAAAAGAAAAGGAAAATCCAAAAATTAAAGGAGAACGAAAAAGAAGGAAACTAGGAAGAGAATTAGGTAACATGCACAATACCTTAATTTCTCTTAAACCCTAGAACACTTAGTAAAACCCTAATTCTCGTATGGGCTTCCTTGTGAGTTTGTTGGGTTTCTGTAGCACACCTTTGAATAAAGTTTGCAAGGGCTGCTTTGAGCTTTGCAGTCCTCTTTCGAATCATTGGCTCAACTATATCTACGAACGGATCTCTCTGATATAGACTTGGATCGTGAAGCATTGGCAGGCCTCGATGAAGCACTCGAACCTCGGCTACACTCTCTGCACCATCTTCTGGATCTCCTTGAGCTGGACTTGTCGATGAGCTAGGGGCGTTCACATCAACTACTGTGTAGGAGACATATTGAAATGGATGTGAAAAAACATGAACTACAGTCAGGCAACGACAAAACAACAATAGATATGTTTCTATATTGTTGGGCAAGTGGTGAAAGCCTTGACATATGAACAGTTCACGGAAGCTGTGGAATTTATTAATACTAAATATGGAAGTAAATCCAGATTTAGAAACGTGCTTCCATATCTGAAGGATACATGGTTGGATCACCATGGGGACAAGTTGGTATCTGCCTGGACAAAAAAATAAAGCATTACGGAGGGCGCACAACGAACATGTAAATTACTTCTTGCTTTAATTTATAGTTTGTATGGTGTGTAATTACATGATAATATTGTTCCTATGTGACCATTTTATTTTCAATGTTAATTGATTTTTAGGGTTGAAAGTGCACATGCACAGTTGAAGAAGGCAATTGGGACTAATAGAAAGGCATTTCCAGGTATTTTTCAAGGAATTAATATTATGTAAAGGAGCAATTAGATAAAGTTCGAACTGCAATGGAGTCTAATCGTAGCAAAACATACCAGAAAAGCAACTACTTACTGTATAGTAGATTGAACGGTATATTGTCTTTCGCTGGTATTACAATGTTAGTATACGAATATTCAAAAAGAGTTGGACTTATCAAGGAAGATGGTGCGATGTGCGGTTGCGAACTTCGAACTAGTTACGGGTTGCTGTTTGCTTGTGAGATGCTACAGATGGTGCGAGCACGATGCCTTATTGATCCTGTCGATGTGGACGCCTTCTGGAAGACACTGCATTTGGGAGATAATGATATTCCAGAAACTGATGAGGCGAGGAAAAGCGCTGAAGGGCGACTGTATGAAATGTTTGTTGAAACAATTACGCGTCTAAGCACTGAGATATACAGGGTGATGGGTGCCGTGCATGCGGCGCTTTATCCTGAAACTGTTGATCTAGCTGATCCACTAAGTCGGCCACATAGGGGCCGACCGAGACACAATCTGACCCAACGAGATCTATCAGGATATGAGCATGCAGAAAGGAATGCAATACAACGAGGTACAATTATTACTTTTCATGTACTGTACTGATCATTGTGTTTAATTACATAGCGATATGCTAAGGGCCTGTTCTTTACCTGGACTCAGACCTGGGTTTTGGGTGTTTTTTGGGTCTGAGTCCAAAAAATGGGCCAAATTAGGTGTAGCCCCATGTTCTCTTGGGCTAGCTCAGACCCAAGTCTTCAACTTGGGTCTGAGACCCGTGAAAACCCCCCCCCCCCCCTCTTCCACTCGTCTATTGCCCGATCCCAAATCTTCCTCCCCTCATTCCATCCTCACGACCGGCGGCCAATTTTCTCCCATTTTCCCCTCCTATCGAACCCAACAATTTCGGCGGCCAAGCACGGGTTGAAGGCGAGTGCCGTCCGCTGAACTTCCTCCGTTGTCGCTTCTTCAAACCAGCAAAAAAACCCAGTTCGGTTGTTCAGTGTAGCCACATCTCGGTTCTGGAAAAACC
Source organism: Leptodermis oblonga (assembly GCA_016801395.1). NCBI lineage: Eukaryota > Viridiplantae > Streptophyta > Magnoliopsida > Gentianales > Rubiaceae > Leptodermis > Leptodermis oblonga. The sequence goes on along the minus strand of CM028755.1, from coordinate 13,166,096 downwards.
GAACCATAAGCTCTAATTTTTGCCTTACAAGGTACGGTTGCTTTTCTACTTCTACAATCTGCGCCTAATAATTTGTGCTATTATTTTGTGGGGTTTATTTTTCAAGTTAAATTTCTGTCCTTCAATGGAGTTTGAGCCCTTGAAATAAGAAAATGTCGGCAATGTTTAAAAAAGGAAAAAAAAAAAACACGCCGAAGACATCTTGTGAAACGGGATTCAAGCTGTGGTTCATCATGTTTATCCTCCATTTACTTTTATTTATAAATTGCAGTTCTGGGAATTAACAGAGCATAAGATGCACGGTTTACTTGCTTAACTAGTTGATTTTTGGTTCTTAGAATTCTCTGTTTTTTCTGCCCTAATCCTTATGCTGAATTCCACTGAAAAACCTTGTTTCACTCGCTGGCTGGATTTTGGAGTGTTGAATGCTGCTTAACTGTCAAAATGGGCTGCGGTTTTTGTTAATTTGGTCTGTGTCAACCATTCAGCAACTATGCTGGAATTCTGTGGAAGTGAAGAGGCCAAGATGTCAATCTTCCTATCCCTTGGTGTTACTTCCTCGCTTGTTTTGTGATTTAAACTGCTGAGTGATTTTAGCTTCTATGGTGATGTTGAATTTTTTCATACCTCCTACAAGCTATAGGTTCTATTATGTGTGTGTGCTGGGTGTGCCTCACCCCTCTACCTCAATTTATAGGATTTGTCATGTTTAGAAAGCCATATGGCTGTTGGAAATTTTCTGTTTGTTCTTCTCTTTGGTTTAACAATGTGGTTAGGTTTTGTGCTGTTCTTGTACTGGTATTCTGTACATTCGTAAGGTTCTGCTGCTTTGGTTAGCAAATTCGCGTCAACGCAGGTGAAAACCATGTATTAATTTGTCAAAATTCTGAAACAGTGGAAATTTGAAAATTTTGGGCTTCAAGGGAGTTTTGCATTGTGTCCTTGTTGTACTGTTTCTTTGTACTCCTATATTCATTGTCATTTACATGCGGATTGGATTTTTAAAAAATATCAAAAATTAATTTTTTCATTGCTGTAAAATAAATTGCAATCAAACTTTAGTGGAAATTGAATAGAAGGCGCGAAAATAGGAAATGTGGGATTTTTGGACTAAATTTGAGCTGAGACCCGTGTTCTTTAGCTTGGGCTGAGAACTGGGTTACAACTCAATTCTCAGAACCTTGTTTCTTAGAACTGGGCTGAGAACAGGTTTTAAAACCTGTTCTCAGAACTCCCTAAAGAACATGCCCTAAATTTAATATGATTTACAATCGCAGGTCGGAGATCCACAGGAGGACAGAGGAGAAGAAGGGCGTTGAAGCCCCACGCTTCTGAATGACTTTTCGACCTTCCCATATTATTGAAGCACTTCGTGTTCGATTACATTTACAAGCACGTCAATGTAGAGCCCAATGTCCATTGTGATTTTAGAGTAATTTCCTATTTCATATATAAAGATGAAGAGCTTTGGTGGCAAGTGCGGACAGAATTGTTACAAGAACTGCGCGATGAAACTACTTTGTGGCACTACGTTCTTGGCCAAGTCGATTACAACTTAGCATGCACCACAGTAGACTGTCTTGTATCTCCTGCCGTAGAACAATATTGGTTTGATTCGCATCTTTGTGGTTTACTTGCCGCCACAAAGTACCAGAGGGTTGTTACATTATATGCACAGCAGAGTAATACTTTTCTTCCAATTCAGTGGCGGGGGGCCGGCGTCTCTAATGATCCGAGCAGTTTCATGAATATGGGGCTTATCTTCCAAAATCATTTTATTGCTCTGCTAACGACAACGGACGTCATGCTACCCCCCATCTATCCAACGTGGAGAAGTAGAGCCTCAGAACAAATGCAGAGTTGGAAATCTCATTTGAACCCCAGATTTGATGAATTCATGAATAAATCTACTATTGAGTGTTAGTATTAGATCTTTTTCTCATCCACTGGTTTCACGTCAATGAAATTTGTTATTGATTTTATGTTTCCAATATAAGTTTATTATTTTATAGTTTCAAATGTAATTATTTTTAACATTACTCAACGCATGTACAATACACAGAAGCATCACGAATGATATATTAATCCACACACTGCATAAAAAATTGAATATAATAAACGAAGATAATATTATTGTAGAAATCAGTCAATAATCTTGCACAGGTGAGCTTGCCGTAAGTTCTTCTAGTCCCGGCATCAAATCCTCCAAATGGATAGCAAACTCAGCTATGGCCTGCTTCCTCGCCTATCTGGTTACGCCATGTCTTGCCCGGGGATGAGCTAGAACCGCTTTACTTGCTAAATATTGCAAACGCTGCATTGTAACGAGAATTCCAAATATATTAAATAAACAGTGAAACAAAAAAATTATCAATAATGTACAAAATTACCATAAACCTCATGTACTTACCGCAGGTTCGGTGCCTCTTCCACTTCCATGTCGTCTGGACTAACACGAACGTGCGATCGCGCCTGGAAGTAGTCGCGGTACTCAGGGCACGCCTCATGGGTCCATTGAGCCCTCTGCATCCCATATAATACATTCGTGTTGTACATTTGCCATCTCATAACATCCGGCTAGTAATGAGAATTATACTTAAGAATTTCAGGGCCTCTGTAACAATCTTTTGGCTCTAAAACTGTATAAGGGATGGGCTGCACGTACCCAAACTGTCGCAAGAACCTATCAGGCATATAGGTCTCTACAATTGCAGGGCAATGAATAAGACTCCTATACAATGTTACCGGATGTAACATTGCAGGATTTGGCCACAAAGGAAGCCAGTTTACCTAGTTCAGTGGAAAACAAGTTAGTATTCATCTATTACAATAAAAAATCGTCAGACATTTAAATGATAGAGAAATATTACCTCATCTGGTTTCAAGCTATCAAGTGCCCGTGTGTATGACAGCAAGTCCCGTTTTGGCTCACGCTTCTTGCCGGTTCCGATGTGCCACTTCATTGCAGCAGGCGGGTTGGGATCCCAAGATCTCATCTTTGGAGGACTAAATGCTGAAAAATACTCGTATATCCACCTCTATTAAACATAAGAAAATAAATAGATTTAGTAAAATTAATGAACCTTTATGCAGTATTGAAGTAATTTATAAATGATTCCTACGAACCTGCAATAATGTCAGACACCCTCCTAGCTGAGCACCGTCCACCCTAGAGGCCCTACCAAGATTACGATATAAGTTGGCCAAGCAAGATGCCCCCCAAGCATTTGCCCCTACGCGCTCTACATTTCGGAGGGACTTCAGGAAATGGCCAGGAATGTAGGTTTTTTTTCTTATCCACGGACAGGGTGTTCCCTAATAACCACAACAAATACCCTGTGGCAGAATTGACAGGGTCCTCCTCCTATCTACTGACACTATAGGCTTGCAGTAGGGACATTCTCACACTGGCAAAATCTCGGTCCCCATACTGGGCTTCCTCTTTCCCTAGCAATTCTGAAAGCAGTGCCTGCATTTCTGTAGGCCTAATTTTTTCAACAATGGGATATCCAAAAATCAGAATTCCCAATATATGGGCCACATCGTGGAGAGTGATGCTCATCTCTCTGAAAGGCATGTGAAATGAATTAGTTTATGGATGCCATCTCTCAACAAAGGCATTGAGGAGTGAAGTGTCTAACTCTGGATGTATGCACAGTCCTAAATGTGCCAACCTGGACTCATCCACTAACAGTTTCATTTCCCCCTCGGTTAACTCTCACTTTTGCAGCCGCTCATACCTATTATGACACTTCAATATATCACGTTCCTACGTAATTTAGCAAATATATTAACACATTTTAGGCAAACAAGTTAATAAGCATAAATCGAAACAACTAATAAAACATATTTCACAAGAAGTAATAAAGCATAATACGATACATTTCCATGCCATATGTAGTAGGCACCATGACCTTTAAAACTCTTTAACAACTCTGCATTTGAAGGTCCACCGTTAATCGGCCCACGTAGAATCCGGTAGGTCTGCCACTTAGGATCCGTCCCGAACCCTGACCCTGACCCTGACACTGACACTGACACTGACACGCACCTACGTTCGGATCCCATTAATTCTTTCCATTTTCCTCTCCTCCTTGATTGGTTGGTTGTATTTGCAAATTCGTCCTCATCGTCCAACCGCCCCAAATTCCATTCCATATACGCTTGAGTCTGAGACAATTCCCTCTCCAGTAGTTCAGCATTCTCCCGTGCTTCCTCCTCCTCCGCATATCTGGTGTATGGCGGTACAAATTCAGTTTCACCGTAATCAATATTGCTTGCCCCCTCTGCATTTGAAAACCGAGAAGAACCTTGCGCTCTTCCTGGCACCCTTCTTTGCAGCTCGGATGTAATGGGTGGTATTCGGCCAACTGTTCCTTCTAAGGATTGTGTTGCCTCATTGTCTCTAACAACTTCCTAATTGCCATCCTTTTTGCTTCTGGAGAATCTTAATTTCAATTTCTTGAATGCATCTCCCATATGAAATAATGTCAAGATGCAATTATCAAAGGAAAACAATTAAAGGGATATAAACAAAAATAAAATAGTTAAACATAAAATTACAAAATAATGCCAAAACACCGCCCGACCACCGGGAAATACCGCCGACCGGCGGCAGTATTTTCCAAAATCCCGCTGGGGGGAGGTGGGATTTTCAAAAATCCCACCTCTCCCCAATCCCGCCGGGAAGAGGTGGGATTTTGGCCGAAAATCCCACCTCTATCCAGAGGGATTCCGGCCGAAAATCCGGCCGAGGAGACCATTTTTTGTCGTCTCCTCGGCCGAAATTTATCAGATCCGTCCAAAAAACCCCGGATAATCGCATATCCGGGCAAAATCAGGCAAAATTATAACTAAATAACCAACAAAATATCAACGAAACGAATATGAATTTTAAACACTCACCTTTGCAGATCTGATTTGTCTGAACTTTTATCCGATCCGGCCAATTTTGTGGAGCAGCTTCAGGGAGAGGATTGCACGATTTATTTATTTATTTTTAAAGTAAAAGGGAGTGGATTGAAGGAAGTGGTGGCTGAGAAAGTGGGTATTTATATGGGGTTTTTTTTTTTTTAAATATCCAAGGGTATTTTAGTCAATTCACAGGCAAATGTGCATGTGAATAGCAAAATGGTGCCTGCAAATAACAATTCCGATAAATGATCTAACTGGACTTCTCTATTAGTTTCCGCCAGAATCTTAAGTAAGAATAAATATATTTTCAATGATTAAAAAAAAAAAAAAGAAGAAAAAACCAACTAAATTTGAAAAAAAAAAAATATATTTGTTTGGAAATACCTTATAAGTATGATAGACCATGATTGTATCTCAAATAAAAGTCCCGATTTTATAACGTGTAAAATGTTCAATTTATTATAAGAATTAAACTAGTACAACACATAAAACATATTCCACTAGAACATACATTTTAAAACATGTACACTTCTTTTATGAGTTTCAATGTAAACTGCATAAAAAAAATAATTTATCACTATTTTTCTATTCATGTCCTTAATTTTTAAATATAGGTAACAACACACAATTAAATTAATAACGGAATAAAACAATTTTAAAAATAAATCAAAATTGGATTATTCTACTAGTTTTTCAGTGTACGTAAAAATTATAAAGTGATACGGTTACACTAAAAATTAATTACTTTTACCCATATTTATATTTTCTAGTTTAACTACATCTTAAACTGAAATTTTTGCAAGTATATGCATTTAATTTTGAATGAGATTGTACTTAATACTATTAAATGTAACCAATTAAATAAAAGGTAAAATTAGGACTTTATGAAAATGTTGTAAAAAAATGAATAAAGAAATACTTATTTGAGGACAAAAATGCCTCAAATGGGACATGTTTTTGGGTAGTAGGGAGTAATTGTATAAAGGGATCACGTACTCTCTCGGTTCTTAAATATGTGTCCCATTTGAGATGGTCCTGCGGGATCACGTACTCTCTCGGTTCTTAAATATGTGTCCCATTTGAGATGGTCCTGCGGGATCATGTACTCTCTCAGTTCATATTTGTGTGTTCTCGTTTATGTCCATTTAGAAAATATATGCATTTAAAAAGATAATGTATCGAAATGAGTAAATAAATATTTATTTAAAAATATTAATATTTTTTAAATAAAACATTTATTTATAAACATAGAAAATAATTAGCAGAACAAATGAACGCTATTAATGAGAGAAGAGAACCATCATTATCCTCATGAAAGCAGAAAATATAAATTAAAAAAAAATGACAAGGAAAAAAAAAAAAAAAAGGTTCATTGTTTCACGTAAATTAAAAAGATAGGTGCTGAATGATAGAAAATGAAGGCTCACTAAACCAATTAAGCTTCTCTTTTAATTTCAAATGATTTTTTATTCTGACTAAAACAACGTAAGTTTAGACTTATTATTGGTGTAGGACACGATTTTGCCTTAAAAGGAACAAGAAAAAAGGACTTCTCTTATACTGTCTAATGAATATGGTTAACAATTAAAGCGATGAAAGTGACAACAAATTTGAAAGTTCCATTATGTGTTTTGAAAATTTTTCTAAGTATTGATGATCAAAATCAAAATTTTGACAAAGTATAGTGATGAAAATTGATATTTCTCCCATAGTGTTTAATATATAATTATATAGCACTAATAATTACTTTATTTAACAACACCAAACCGATAAAATAAAATAAGCCCGCAAGTGATTGCTAGTTTTTTTATTTTTATTCCCTTAATGTGGTGCATGTTTTGTGGACTTTAAAAACAAAAGTCCCAAAATGAATACACTCCAACTTGGGACCTTTGTGTTCACAAATAATAATGATAATAATAATTGAAAAAAATTGGGCCCTAGCTAGCTAGCACACAATAAGACCATACATACTTTTTCCATTGCTATTGAATTGTTTTGAATTATTTTTATTACACTTTTGTACATGTCAGAACTTGAAACCCTAGCACAACATATGCACGTTGTTCCATTATTACTGAATCTTTTTTAATTTTCTGCTACACTTTTATTGCACATATATAACACGTGTAATTATCCAAATATGTCGTGTAATGATTGTTTAGGTTTGTAAACGAGTACAAACTTTAGCATCCTCGTACACTTTTCCCGGTCGACAAAAGTATCCCTTTTGGGGAGCACAACGAACATCTTGAGAGCAAACACACAACCCTTCCAATGCACAACCAGGTTTCACTATGGAAATCCCATCTTTCAATCCAAGAATTTGGTCTGTCCATTCATTTGAAAACAACCCTTTTGGATCGTACAATTCCTTGACCTTTAAAAACTCGTCGGCGTTCTTGTACTTCCCAATTGCCCCGATGAAAGCCAAGTTTCGATTCTTGCCCCAATGTGGCAGCCCACCATACTTAAACACTGCCATTTGCTCTATCTCTTCGAGAACATCTTCATATAGCCTTGGTGTCATTGGATCTTTGCTTCTGTAATATGTGATGTCGAAGTCCAAAGCCTCGTCCTGCTTGCCCAAATAGGCACTGGAAGCTGTGACATATCTCATGAGAAAGCCATCGTAAAGATCCACTCCACATAAAGACCTAGGGTATAGAGCCACAAGCTTTTGCACATCTTCAATGAAGTCCTTCACTTTTGGTAAGCTTATGCTGATTGTAGTTTGGAAGAAAGATAAGCCCTTTACTCTTGGATCCCATGGACATGCCGTGATTAATCCATCATTGGGGCTGTCTAAGCAGGAACCTGATGACTGGAGTCGATTGTTGAATCCTACCACGGGGTATTTATTGAAGATTGAACCTGATGTTAAGAGTTCCACTATAGCTTGTAAATTAGTCCAATGTATAAGACATCAGTGACACATATAGCGAAGAAATTCATATTTAGTTTTGAAGTTATGCACAATATGCTAGGGAGAAAAAACTTGCAGTTTTATAATTGGCTTACTCTATAGTACTAAAATAGTGTGGCACATGCATATATAGCTCTTTTTCGGTTTTTTTTATTAGAGCTTAAATATTTTGTTTTCCAAAATAAAAACAGTTTTGTATACATATATATATTTACACATTTTTTGTGTAATAGACTAATCAGAATAAAATTAGTGAGTTTGGCTCCCTATTCTACACACACTTAAATTGTAGAAAACTTACATATATTCTGTTAAAAATTTATATTATGATGGTAGAACTTAATTAATTTTGTGGGCAAATGGATTAATACATGCTTTTCATCTTAATTTGCACATTTTCACTAGAGATGTGACACTTTGGATTAATCATAATCCAAAGTGTCACATCTCTAGTGGATATATATATATATATATATAGTAAAAACAAAGAGATTCTAGCACCTGTTTTTTTGATTTAAATTTACGTTAACAAGCATTATAGATATAATCACAACGAAAGCATTTGAAATTTTTTTTTTTTTTAAAAAAAGGAAAATTAATTAAACAGGGCATAGAGGTGTGCTTAGTATATTATAAAATACATACCATCGTTTGTCAGCCCATATCTTGACGTTTCCAACAGGGAAGTGGTTAGTGCCCCATTTATGCATTTTCCAACTTCATCTCTAATGGATTCCTGCGTCTCCTCTACCAAAAACAATAATAATCATGATAATAATTAACATCAACAATAATATTACTAATTATAAAAGTAAATATCAAATAAATATTCTGTGATTTGACCAAAAAACTTTTTAATTTTGTTGAAATCCAACTTCTGATTTAGCCGAAATCCTTCATATATTTCTCTGCATGTGCTGCGAAATCTATCAATTTTGAATCTGAACAAAATTTCTCATCATTTATACATTGATTACGGGTATTTTTCTTTCTTCTTTAATTTTATAAAAATTCTTATATTAGTGTTTCATAACGTATAGAAATTTCATAGTTTGTATTATATATACCACAAAAGATATGCAAATTTTAATTTTTAAACCAAATCACAGAATATATATGTAAACGAACCTGTGCTTCTGATTAATGCGAGAAACAACGTAGGTGTAGACTGAAATCCCATGGAGTCCAAAACACCATTCCCTTGGGTGGCGTTTGGGACTCTATCATCAATCCGATAAATGACCTTACGCTGGCTGGGATACCATTTGAAGTCAGCAAATTCGTGTTGCTTCCCAAACACTCCCACTTGTTCTCCAAGATCCGAATCGTTCCTGGCTACATAAGTTATGGACCTCTTGAATAGCGGTTCAAGTTGTAGGGTAACCTGCCATGTATATTAATTTGGACATGATCACCATTAATATGAGAAAGAAGATCATACATTTTCATGACCCAATCAATTTGGTAGTCTTGTTTTTAACAATGTTTGAAGAACTACAAATGGGGTATGAACCAATTAATGACAGGATTGATGGGCCACTGGGTCAAACTGATCCCATCGATTAAAAAAAAACGGATGGCGTTATTGTAAAAGTATATACATGTTATTACTCCGGAAAGAAAATATATGCCCCTTCAGCCTCCACTAAAATAGTCATATTTTCAAACAAAAATTTTTTCTACTAAAAAAGATATGTTTCTATCCTTTCAGGCTTTATACCTTTACTAATATACTTATATGATTATGTGTGATCCACAAATAATTTATATTAAAAAGTAAGGGCAAAGTATCAAATTACTATTTTAGATGTTCAATGCCGTACCACCCATAAAAAGCAATACATTTCATAAACATTACTGATTGATCTTTATATGGGAAATAGGGACTAGTATATGAATTATTAAACTTTAAGATATAGTCAAAATTAATGTTATGAATCCAGACCGGTTCAATTCCGGTCAATCGGGTTTTAACCAAAATCGACAGATTTTTTGCTAATTTAATTATATCATTTAAATCAGATCGGACTACGACATTTTAGTATTGTCTTCAATATTAATCAGAAACATGATATTCCTAAAGTACATAATTTTCTTTACCTGTGAAATAACTCCAAGAACTCCGAGTGACACTCTAGCTGCATTAAGCTCAGGATCTCCATTTCTCAGTGTCCGAACTTTTGCATATCCTTCTTCAGGCCCCACCGGTGTTACAATCCGAAGTTGAATAACATAATCATGAACCGCACTTCCCAAACCCCACAAAGTACTTCCATGAGCCCCCGTGCCCAAAAGTGACACTCTAGCTGCATTAAGCTCAGGATCTCCATTTCTCAGTGTCCGAACTTTTGCATATCCTTCTTCAGGCCCCACCGGTGTTACAATCCGAAGTTGAATAACATAATCATGAACCGCACTTCCCAAACCCCACAAAGTACTTCCATGAGCCCCTCGTGCCCAAAAGTCCTCCGACGGTCAACCCCCACCAGTACGGAGTATAAGGTAGGGTTAGCCCTGCGCTTGCGCTCACGTTGATTAGCTCCCGGAGCGTCATTCCGGGCTCAACCGTTATAGTCATGGCGGTTCGGTTCAAACTCACCGTTCTATTCAGTAATTTCGTGCTTATTATAACCCCATTTTCGCCGGGGCACATAATCTTGGGGATGCTGTGTGAGGTTGTGGTTGCCACCTTCATTTTTCTTTCTAAAGCAGTTGCATTGGCAACGATCGAAACGAGCTCTTCTTCGGTTCTAGGGTACGTTGCTTGAGCCGCACGACAAACGCTCCGGTCGGGAAACAAGCCGTAGGTGTTAGTGACGGCGCAATTCGCATTTCCAGACGAACATTTTACGGGATCTTCCGGTGGGGTGCAGCCCGCCAAAGAGATCCAAAATGTTAACACAATCAGCAATTGAAATCCCTTTTGAGAATTCATCATAATATTTCTGAAGAATTAATGGATTTTATTTTAGAGCACGTACAGATATATAGTTTTCCTTCAATTTCTTGGGTTGAGATATTGGTTTGGACTAACCACGTAATATTTATAGCGTGGAACCATGCATGAGCGTAAAAGAAAGAGACGCAGCGATTGGTTGAAAAGTAATTGGGCGTACAAGAGAAGTTTGGCACACAAGTCGCAGGCGGCCAAGCCATGCACGCAACATTATTCCACTTCTTCTACCTGCATGCATGCGTACATATACGTGTACCTGCATATCTATATCTATAGTTCATTTTATGGCAATTTTGTTGAAAAAATTAAATCAGATTTAATTAGAAATTTCTATTTGTAGTAGGATTTAATAATTATTTGTTTAGTTTGTTTTCAATTAAAATTTTTGGTTTGTTTGGGAAACTAGTTTTGAAAAGGATTTTGACAACTATGAGTCTATATAAAGTACCTATGGATATTATTTTCAGTTAAGTTGAGAGTTTGAAAGGTCAAAGCCTTTCAACTCTCTGTTTTTGGGGTTTTTTTTTTTTTTTTTAGGGAGCCTTTTTGCCTATTGTGATGTGTTGCTATGGGGCCGAGGTTATAAGGGTTAATGTTCCTGTTTATGTCTCGTTATTTATGGGTTGTTGATGTCTAGGTCATAAGAGATGAAGTGTTCATGTTTATGCTATAGTAGATTTGTGGATGTAGGTCTTTTGAAATCGAATCAAGTTAAATTGTGTGTTGTTTTATTCTTTCTGTTTGATTTATTCTGCTGCGCATTAATTTATTTGCAATAAGAAGATTTTTATATCCTACAAATTATAAATTATACATAATTATATATTTATTAATAATTAAATTACTATTATATATACTGCTAATAAAGATGCACGGAGAGTTTGGAGAGTCGCGGATCTCTCACCCCTGGTTTCGCCCATGTATATTCCTATATGCATATATATAATATAATATATATATACACCCATGCATTTCATATTCTCTAACCGTGCAATTTAATATTGTTGTGTTGAATATATACGGTGGCGTTACATTTTAGAAACCTTCAACGCAATGATCTGGGCGAAAAAGATATTCGATCAATTGTGTAAACTTGGAAGAAAGCATTGATTAATACAGCAAGATTGGGTTTTTTTTTTTTTTCCTATTTAACAATTAATTCCGATATGCAAGTGTTTTTCATTTTTCTTTTCTTCTTAATATGGCGCTTTCGAGTTTCAAATCCTCATATGTTATCGCAGTTGGCTGTACACTTGTCATACCAAATTGGCCTGCGGAATATCATAGATGGACCTGCAAGGTTTCAATGGATAAAAATGGAGTTTTTAATTTACAAGTTTATGCAATTAAAGTCATTCTTCTAATATCAATAGTTTGTTGGAAAGTTATGTACTTAACAATTTAAAATTTGCAAATTTGACAAAGAAATAAAACAAAAACTAGTGTATGAAAAGTCGGACCGTCCGAGTGCGGACACGTAACCGTGTTTAGTTTAAAGAGTATTGTAAAATTTAAAAAAATACGTATATTGATTTTATTCTCTACTATATATCGTACTATTTATAGCTTTGATATATAGCGGTCATGAGTTTACTTCTAATATATCGCGTATTGAGTTCCGTCTCTAATTTATCGCGTTATATTGTATCGACAATCTGTTAAAACAATAATTGTATATGTGCGTATTGATTTTAGGGGCATAAGTATTATATGTAGTGGAAAAAAAAAACACATGTTTTAATTTTTATTCATTAATAAATTGTTTGTTAATGAAAACGCGTATATTAATTTTGAAAACAGAAATACTTTTTTCAAACAGTCTAATGGTTTGACAGACTCTCGAAGAAGCTTCAGCTTGAAAAGGAAAAAGAGAAATACACAAGTTCCAATATTCCGTTTTGAAAAATTTTAGCAGATAGATTGATACGAACCTTGTTTTGAAACTTAGGTTATGGGCATGTAAACGCTTGGATGAAATGGAAAAATTATTTTTGGATTCTTAATTAGAACAACGTCTTATCATTTAATTACTAATTATGATTGATGTTGAATCACTTGTTTGAATTTTTCTTGAGACGTGATCTTTTGAATTAAATATTATGAGCGCGTAAACTAAAAGTAAAAGAGACTTGCCCAAAAAAGCAAACGTCTCTGGTCTCGTATGATTAACTGGAAGATCGATGAGCTTACTTTAAAATTTTGATCGTATTTAGAATTGTGCTTATTAAGGTGTTTATTTTGAATGGTAAAAAAAATGGATTAAAATCATGAGAAGTTAAAAATGTTGTAAGTTGTGAGGTCACGGTTTCTTTTTAAATCAAGACACTACTGTAGAAATGGTTAGGGGAGGCGGGTCCTAAGGGGGATTGGAGGCGAGTGCGCAGTGTGTGCACCAGCCTCCACTGCAGGCGCCTCCAATTGGAGGGGCCCGCACCCGCCTCCAATAACCATTAATCATAATGGTTTAATGGTTATTAATGGTTATTGGAGGCGGGTGCAGCCTTCCAATATATCATTATTGAAGGCGGGTGCCCGTTACACCCGCCTCCAATATTCTCCCAGTACAAAATTTAATTTTTATTTTTTCAATTTATGGATTCAGTAGGAATCAAACTCGCGGTCGCAAAATCACTTGACTCTTGCACATTAAATTTACCACTAAGCAACATATATTCATGTATATAAAATTAAAATCGAAAGTATATATTTATATATTTTCTTTTAAAACTTGTGGTTTTTATTACCTAGTAATTTATCGTATTGTTCCAAAATTATTTTCAACTTTAAAAATTATCCTAGTGAATTATTTTTAAATTTATTTTCTACTTTCAACATTCCAAAACAAAGAGAATTTTCGAAACACTATTGATTAAAATTTGCAAAAATGCACCCGTCTCCAATAAACATGATATTGGAGACGGGTGCAAATATGCCTCCGCCTCCAATGTTTATCATGCACCCAATTTGGAGGCGAGTGTTGCCTTCACCCGCCTCCAACAAATGCTACTAATTGATTCTCCATATTTGGAGGCGGGTGTTGCTTTCACCCATCTCCAAATATGTGAATCATTGGAGGCGGGTGAAGACAACACCCGCCTCCAAATTGGGTGCATGATAAACATTGGAGGCGGGGGCATATTTGCACCCGTCTCCAATATCATGTTTATTGGAGACGGGTGTTGTCTTCACCTGCCTCCAATGAAAAGCATATTTGGAGGCAGGGAAGGAAACACCCGCCTCCAAATATGCCTTTTTCGAATTTCCCACTCCTTTGGCACCCGCATTCAAAGGGGCGCCTCTTTTAGCTCATTTTGTAGTAGTGAGACTTATAAATTTTCAGATTTTTAAATTAATTTTTTTGGTGTTAAACTGCTATTAGGGTTATAGACATATTTTGTTTAAATTATTATTGTGCTATTAGGGTTATAGACATATTTTGTTTAAATTAAATTGCTATTAGGGTTATAAACTGCTCAGGGGGGTTACTTCTTCTCTGGAAGCCTGAGCTTTCTGTGTCATTGATTTCTTTTCATTCGCAATTTATTGATGTTTGATGTGTGTCTTTACGTGTTTATTTATAAGGCTTAAATCCGCAGATCTCACGGGTATTTGCAGTTATTTGTGATGAATTATGCAGGTTTAGGTGACGATTGTTGATGTGTAGGAGAACTACAAAAGAAAGCAGAAATCAAGTTCCGACAGCCCAACGGGCCATCTGCATAGTCGAGAAACTATTACAAGTTCTTCCTATGTCTTCTATTGGGTTCTGAGTTACATCTGATGCAAGTAACGAAGAGTCATTATGGAACTGTGTTTCCTACTCTAAGTCGACTTGTGACACTTGTAGGAATTTTATTCCTACCATAATACATTATTTCTCTTTTAATTATGCTGCCTTAGTTATTATTTCCTAGTTTAATTCTATCTCTTAGGAGAATATTTTAGTTTCCTTTTATTAAACTAACTCTGCACATTATAAATGGACAGAGATAGGGTAGAATTAGGCATTCCGATTCATTCCGATTTCTAGTTTAATTCACGTAAAATAGCGGCTGCAGCAGTTTTGAGATTTTTCCTTCGGTTCTTGAATCCCGGCGTAGAGTTTCCCGTCGACAACAATTAAGTTCAATCAAGTATCTTTTCTTTCTCTTTTAGTTGTTCGGCTCTAATAGATTATTAGTATTTCTTGTTGGTTAAATTGTCAGTTGAATGGATTGATTGAATTCAGTCCTAGTCTATTAGTTTATGAATTAGTTAAGTCTCTTATTAATGAATTCCGTAAGTCCACTGGTGTTGATCGGTTCGGGTCGGTGAATTGAATAGTGGAGGCTAAGAATTATTTAGTTAATTGCTTTATTTCTTAATTAAACCCTTGAGTCCATTACTATTTAGTTTATTCTGAATCTATAGTTCGTACATGCAAGTACCAGTTTATTCTGCTTTTAATTAATTTCGCTTTCGATGCTGTTAGTTAGAATTGCTAATTAAAGTTATTAATTAGTTAATTAATTGATTAGTCGTTGCCGTGGGCAGTAGCATTAGTTAATATTAATTTATGCATGTTCTTGAATTCCGACAGTAGCTATTAATTAGGATTATTACTTATTAATTAATTAGATTAATATGTCTTACGTTTATAATTATTTAATTAGTTTAATTACTATGAGTAGCTAAATTTCTAAATCCACCATAATGTAAATAGCAATTAATCTATGCATGTTATGAAACCGAATTGTTTGTAATTAATATGCATGTGTTCCCTTTCACTCTGGGTGTCTATATCTCATTACTTGAATTTATATGAACATGATCAACTTGTGTAGATTCAGTAGAACCAATTAATCCGTCTCACTACTTCATGTCATTTAGTGGATAGGTTAATTAGTAGTGAAGTTACCGTCAGGTAATGTAGGGTAAAGGGTTAGTAATTCCAAACTGGTGACGCGACTAGGAATAACTAGAATCAGGTTCTCCTAATTATTAATGTTGTTGGTATAGTTAATGGGTGTCGGCTTTTCCGGCCTGTTCTATATTAATTAGAGTACAATTATGTCTGTTCTTATTCACGGTAGTTGTCGATAAATAAGGGAGAATTGGGTTATGTCTGTGCTTATTCACGGTAATCTATAACTGCTTGATACATGCTAATTAATATATCTTTGAGTTTGTGATTGACATGCATGAGATTATTGTGTATTTGCATATTGCTGGATTGCTTTTATAAATTTGATAATTTAATCTCCTTCATTAGTGTTTTTACTTAGTAATCATAAGTGACTTTATAAGGCACTCCGGTGCACAAAGGTGGTTGCTAACCAAACAATTGCTTGAAATCAGTAGGATTTAGAATAATAATCACTCCGTTCCCTGTGGATTCGACCCTGCTTTTCACTGTGCTAATCTTAGCTATTTTGCAGGTCTGGTAGTAATTTACTATCTTTTGTTAGGGCGAGCGATAGCACTACCAATGTTAATGTGTCGCTTGCTGGTTCTCAGTTTAGATTCACGGGATGTTATGGGGAACAAGCTGTGGCCCGCAGAGGACAGTCGTGGGAATTGTTTCGGGGCTTGATGGCATTGCCTATTTGGGGAGGGGAGGGGGGGGGGGGGGTGCAACGAGGTGTTAACTCACGCTGAGTATATAGGTTGCACACGGCACCCATCAAGCCAGATGGCGCGCTTTGGGGAAGCACTGGAATTCTGTGGGCTGTGTGACATGGGATATCGAGGACACGTGGTGTCGAAGCATCACTACCCCAAACAAGCAGCGGGGAAGGCTGGATAGGGCCGTCTAGAACGCACCCCTGCATGATCTCTATCCCTATAGTAAGGTTGTCCACTGTGACACCTTTTGTTCGGACCACAAAGCCTTACACATTCAGCTATTGAGGCAGGCCCCTTGTGCTCGAGGCCCTCCTTGGGAACGGGGGCCCAGATTTGAGACGATGTGGGTGAAATTGACGGATTGGGAGCAAATGATAAAGGATAGTTGGAACACGGGTCTAGAATCTTTCCCGGCAAAGCTAGACCGATGACTAATCAGTTTAGTTGCATGGGGGGCGGCACCGGGAGGAATAGCTTATCGAATAGATTGCTGCAACTAGGCAGTAAATCCTCGTACTAGAGCAGGGGGTCATCACGCTGGAGGGCCAAGAGTAGATGGTAGTTCTTTGGCGGCAACTATAGCTGTTTTTAGACTAGGAGGACATCCTCTGGAAGCAGTGCCAAGCAACATTGGTAGAAAGAGGGGGATAGGAACACTGCGTACTTTCACAGGTATGCCTCGAGGAGGAGGGCGCTAAACATAGTTGACGGACTGGAAGATGAGTTTGGTGTTAAATAGGAGGACCCAGAGGTGATTGATATGCTCATCTCAGAGCACTTCTGGGGTATATCCACATCATCGAGCCTGGTAGCGGGAGACATTGAGCATGCACTAGCGGGCATCAGGCCTCAGGTCATAGTTGTTACAAGGGAGTGGCTGGATTTACCGTATGAGGAGCGAGAGGTGGTGAAAGCTCTGAAGTCTATGAACCCCTATAAGTCGCCTGGCTGGCCCAAATGAAATGAACTCCGTGTTCTTTAAGCAGTTTTGGCACATTATGGGGCCTTGTGTGGTGTCGTATCTGTTAGGCATCTTAAACACAGGCCGGCTACCATGAGGTGTGAACTATACTCATATTATCCTGATCCCGAAGGGGAACTAGCCAAAGAGAGTGTCTGAGTTTAGGCAAATTAGCCTGTGCAATGTAGTGTACATGCTTGCCTCCAAGGTGGTTGCACTACTGGTCCGTGACACCCTTCCGAGAGTGATTAGTGAGATCTAATCGGCGTTTGTGACAGGCCACCACATCACAAATAATGTCCTATTGGCATACAAGATGCACCACTACATGAAAATCTAGGGGGTGAGGGGTCGGCAGCTCATGTCTGTAAAGCAGGATATGAGCAAGGCTTTTGACCGAGTGGAGTGGTAGTTCATCATCCCCCTGCTCGCCAAGCTGGGGTTCCCTCTGCGGTTGGTGCAGCTCATCCGAACATGTGTCTCCTCGGTAGCGTTCTCGTTCCTCCTGAATGGCAGATGCTTTGGGAACCTCGTTCCAGAATGTGGAGTTAGGGAGGGCGACCCACTTTCCCCGTACCTCTTTATCCTTTGTAGCGAGGTTTTCTCCACTATGTTGCATGATCTCCAGTACAGTGGGAGACTGAGCGGAATTGGAGTGGCCTATACGGCGCCGAAGATCTCACATCTGTTTTTTGCAGATAACATTCTTAGAGAGGCCATTGTCACGGAGGCTGGTTTCATCCAGACAGTCATTGAGGCATACTCTAGTGTTGCGGGCCAGTGGATCAACTTCTATAAGTCGGTAGTGGCGTTTAGCCCTGCCACGGACCCTACCATCCGCTAGGAGATCTGCACCCAGTTAGGGATGTGGGAATGGACCACTACGAGAAGGACTTGGGACTCTCTTGTGTGATCTGAAGGAATAAAACAGCAGTCTTTCAATCTAAAATGGCCAGGGTGGCTAAAAGACTGGAAGGTGGAGTCTTTGAGTAGAGCGGGACAAAAAGTGATGAGGTCATCACAACGGTGATCATAAGCTCCTTTAAGCAGCTCGATGGACCCGTACATCAGGAACCTTACAAGCACGAACTTCAGAATCAGCAGCCCGGCCAGCTCAGCTATGATCACAGAACTAAGGGAAGATCATGCAGAGCTATGCCCAGCACAAAAACGGCCTGTTTCGTAGAGTTTGTTGACTCTACGAGACTTTTCCACAACTCCATGATACATCTTAATTTGGGTTAATCCATCAGCATCTAAGCTTCTCAAGTTGGCCTAGCAGAAGACAGAAGAGGAACCGCGAAAGGCCTGTAGTGCAGACATACGAATTGCCACAAGCCCACGCACGGCCCATCGCGGCCCAACTCTTCCCGTCACGGATCCGCGCGAACCAATGCTCCAGGGTTCTTGCAATTTCGCAAGCTCCCTCCTTCTAAAATCCTGAGAGGATTTGGAAATTGCATGGCTTCCTTTTCCTTTCCCTTTCCAATAATAATTATAATTAAGTTTAGTTACCTTAATTGGTTACAACTTTACTCAATTATAGTTTCCCTTTTATAGTAGATTTTCTTTCCTACTTTAATTTGAATTTTCTCTTCAAGATACCAAATTCAAGCTTCGCTTTTCCTATTTTATTTCCTTGTATTTTCAGATTTCCTATTCCAAGGTGATAACCGAATTTACAAGCTACCTTATTTGAGTTCCTTTCGAATTTGGTATTGTAATGAGATTCCAACTGTCGTTGGTTTCCACTTTTATTTTGTTTCCATTTTCTTGTTTTTTTTCTCCAAGTTTTCAGATTTTCAACTCCTATAAATAGGGGGGTGACCGAATTCTTCCAACTCAAAATTCGTAGTATAATTGTGAGGTTTATCCTTTACTTTGGTTCTCATCTTTTTATTTTGAGCTTGTGTGTTTATTATATATTGATAACTCGACAAAGCTCCAGAACTTAGGACGTCTAGGTTACTTGCCCCGCCTAGATTCTTAGCTTGTTCACCTCTTCATTCTTATTATCTAGTTAGGATTGAAAAAAGAGCTAGTCTCACCTTCACTAGATAGGGTTTGTTGAGTTTATATAAGAGAGTGAGTCTGTGACATTTCAAGTTCGATCCTTCCTTGGCAATCGACTTCCGCAATGTGAGGCATTTCACGACAACTCACATCAGGAAGTGTTGGTGAAGTCCGTAGTACAGGCCATCCCAACCTACGCTATGTCATGTTTCATTATCCCGGATGGTGCGCTCTGCGAGATCCACTCGCTGGCGGCTAGCTTCTTCAGGGGGTGGGGGTGGGGGTGGGGATGGGTGGGAACTGGTCGGGCATCCATTGGGTGGCATGGGACAAGATGTCCCGAAGCAAAAGGAATGACGGCCTGGGGTTCTGGCAAATGAAGGCGTTCAATGTAGCGATGCTGAGTATGCAGGCTTGGGCCTTACTTGCCAAGCCACATTCTTTATTAGCCCGGGTATTGAAGGCGAAGTACTACCCAAACTTTATGCTCCTCGAAGTGGGGTTAGGACACTGGTCGTCGCTCACGTGGCGTAGCTACTTGGAAGGTCGAGACGCGCTTCGGCTGGGGCTTAGGCAGTAGGTTGGGAATGGCTCCAGCACCAGGATCTGGCAGGATCCGTGGGTACCAGGAGAGGCACAGTTGGTACCCTAGTCACAGCAGGGGACCCAGCCCCACCTCGTGTCTGACCTCATTGACAAAGCAGCGGGTGCAAGAGGTATTCATCGAGCGGGTAGCAGGGAAGATACTTTCCCTCCCTCTCCGGAATGTTTTCGGGTTAGACATTTGGATGAAGCACTCGAACAAGCTAGGCTGGCACTCAGTTTGCAGCGCATATCATACGATCGTCTCCTCTGAAGGGGAGTTTGGGTCTGGGGTTCCTGGGGGGCTAGCGCCAAACTCGATCTGGCGACGACTATGGAGTCTCAACATCTCAACACGAGTTCAGCAATTCCTGTGGAGGGTCTCCCTGGCGGACTTACCTACGTTTGAGGCTTTGCTGGGGCACCTTGTGGCGGTAGACCCATCTAGGAGACATCGGTGTGGAGCTGGCCCAGGCAACCTGGCCCACCTCTTCTTCGAGTACGGCTTCTCCCAGATGGTGTGGGTTCGGGCGGGCTGTGCACCGACTGTCTATGTCGCCGGTCCAGGAGCCTTTATGGGCCCGCGACATGATCATAGCAATACCAGGAGGACAATGGAGTACATTGGAATGGCCCTGGATTAGATCTAGTTCCAGCAAAACAAGAGGGCCCATGGGGAAACGGGGCAAGGACCCTTGGGGGTGGTGCAAATGGTTACAACCTCGTAAAGAAACTACAAGGCGACGAATGGGTGCCCGGAGTGGGAGGACTCGTCCCTTGCATTTGGCATTCTTTTGGAGAAGGCTCCCCCAGGGATCCGAGTCTATTTTGATGGGGCGTTTCTTCTACGAACAGGGCGAGCGGCAGTTGGTGTGTTTGCCTAAGACGCGGAAGGTGTTTGGCTGGCAGGTTGTGCTAGGCGGATAGTAAAGGCCCACTCCCTGGAAGAAGCAGAGACCGCAGCCGCCTTGGAGGCAAATGGGCTCATCCTCCAGCGGGGATGAAGATCAGCCTCGTTGATTGGGGATGCCGCGAACAGTGGTTCTGGGGGTGCGAGGGGAGCTCGGACCCCCCTGGGTGCTCAGCCCCTTCTGACCCGGCTCGTAGAGCAGATGGGCGGGGTTGACATCAAGGGTATTTTTTGGGTAGACCGGACGCAAAATACCATTGAGCATCTACTGGCCAAGCAAGGGGCCACTGGCTCTGGAAATGTACTATTGGGCTACGACCCCACCGTTTGTATCCACAACACAGCTAAACGTTTTCCAGCATCATTAATACACGGCATTTATTTTCCCCCTCAAAAAAAAAGAAAAGAAAAAGGCTCTGGTACCACCTAAAGAGCGACATTATGCATGCTAATTAGTTTTTTCAATCACCTGACCACAATATCGCATCGGAACACTGTTTCAGCTATATTTAAGAAATCATGCATTTGTATAATTTGTTGAGTTAATTTTCTTCTATCATGAAAATTGCGAAAAGAAATAAATTTCAGTGAAAAATCCCAAAAATGACAGAACACCTAATCTAATGCTGGAGTTGGAGATGTGAAGTTGACGACGAAACTTCAGAGTTACGAAAAACCCAAAGGACAGAGAAAATCAGTGTATGGATACTGAGGAATCCACCATCAGTGATGTTGAAATCGGGAAACGAGTCGTGACGAAGACAATGGACATCCAGAGAAAGAGGGAAAACCTAACACGAAACAAAGAAAATTGGGAGCAGCAGCAACATGTACCCATAAAATTACTTCATTCGAAAAATCTTTACCAAAATAATACAAATTCAAATTATATTACTTTCTGGACATTTGTTTTGTCGTGTAGACTCCTAATCGCCCAAGTCTCTCATTCATATTCGAAAAAATCCGTTAAACGCGTACTTTCCTCAAAAACAGAGCCAAATAACTGCAGAAGATGTTCGGACAAATTAAGAGCCATTATTCATAATTAATCAGTACTTATGTAAAAAATTTGCACAATTCACCCATTAATCGTACGTTTTGTTTTGATTTTCTTTCTCTTCTTCTTTTATGCAAGAAATTTTTTTTTACTCTCTCGGTTCCATTAGAAGGTACACTTTGAAAAATATTTTTGTTTCATTAAAAGAATCTACTTTTAAATTTTTTTACTACTCCTACATACTGTTACTAATATAATCAATCATGATAGTCCACAATTAGTCCATACTTAATAAGCTTATAAATTATGTCAAATTAGTTAGGTGTTGTACATTAACTATAATAATAAGTTGTGCATTGGTCAAAGCCGACTCCTTTAGTAGTCCGTTTTGGATGCCTTTGAACTAGGGGTGGCAATTTGTGTTGTATTTGGGTTATGGAGTTTGGGTTGGTAGATTTTCGTATCAACACTTCTTAACTCTAACCTTAACCCCATTTAATATATTATCCGTATATTGCTATTATGTTAAGAAAATAAGTAACGCATGGAATATGCGTATCGATTAAAGTGTTGAAATATTACATGTAGTAAAGAAAACACATTGTTTGATTTTATCCTTTAATGTTTCACTCCTTAGGCTCCGTTCTTTTTGTGACCAGATTGGAAAAATTTTAGTTTTAGGAAAGAAATATTTTTTGGAGGAAATTTATTTTGAGAATTTGTGTAGGAAAGAGAAGAAAAAATATAATAATTATGTTATTTTTTTAAATTTATGTGAGTTAAGATTTAAAGGGAGTTTTAAATTTTGAATTTAAAATTGCGTATAAAATGAAGTTATTTCTTTAGGTAAAATTTTAAATGAAAAAGTGATGATTTTTCTGGATTGTGATGGAAAACAACAAAGCCTTAATAAAAATAGGCGTACCAGTTCTAAGGGCAAAAATATTTCAGTCAAATTTTCAGACGGTTTCACAAGAGATTCTCATAATAAATAACACAAGAGAAGCTTCAGTTTTGAAAGGAAAAAGAGAAATACACAAATTCCAATACTCCATTACGCATTCTAAGGATTTGTGGCAGATAAATTTATATAAACCTTGTTTTGAAACCTAAAAAGGAAAAGAAAAAAAAATGAATAATTTGTGGAGAAAATTTTTTTTAGAGATTTCTATAGAAAAGAGAAAAAAAAAATGGTAATAATGAGGTTATTTTCTAAATAACGTGAGTACAATTTTAAAGAAAATTATAAATTTTATAAGTTGAATTTATGGAAAATTGAGAGGGTTTGAAATGAGATTTTTTATTTTATTTTTTAAAAAATGATATTTTTCAGGGAATTTCCAGTAAACATAGCCTAACGAGCATCTAAACTTGGGATCGATTTAAAATGGATCCAATTGAAAAGTGAGAAAATTATTTCTTGAGTCTTGGAACTACGTCTTATCAATTTAATTATGATTGAAATTGAATCATGCGTGTAAAGAAATTATGTTATATTATATGCGTGTAAACTAAAAATACAAGAGACTTCTACCCCAACCCAACCCATCCAGCCCACAGAAAAAAGAGAAGAAAAAAAAAAGAGGCTCTCTCGTATGATTAACGTGAATATCACATACATAAAAATTTTATCGTATTTTAGAATTGTGCTTAAGGCGTTTCTTTTGAAATACAATAAATCAGATATCAATCAGGGCCGTTCCTACCTAAATAAAGACCCTATTCAATAACACAAATTTTGGGTCATTTTATATTATCATAAATGTTATATAGAATTAATAGATTAAGAGTCATATATTTCAATCAGTCTAATTGTTTGACATGAGACTGTATTATGTGCACACGTACAATACTACTTTATCTTTTAAAAAAAAAAAAGAGAAAAAAATATAGACCATATTTTTTATATTACAAACCGTGCTTAAAATTGAAACTATTATTATTATTATTTTAGAAATATGTACTACTTTTTATCTTACATACATGACTTATAAGATTAAAAATCAAAACTTCTTATTATTATAATATTTTCTAATGCATCTTTCCATACTGCAAATAATTATTTAAGTGGTGAGCATAATCACCATTCACAATCATTTAATTCTGCTTCTTTAAATTCTGGTTATTTAAATTCCAGTAATTTACGTGATGGGAATAACCGTCATAATGCTTCTTGTTCTTATATTCCAGATTATTTTCCGCCCAAAAATTTTTGTGATGAGGAAAATCATCATAAGATTTCTAGTGAGGAGAAAAATCCGCAAGTTGATTTATTAGATAAAGATAGAGAAAATATTGTTAGAGGTACTTATAATACTAAGGAAGCAGATATAACCGAATCTGAAATGAATTTTTCCATATGAATAATACAACCAAAATAAATTTTCAAAAAGGGTCTGTAGCTAGGCAGAAAATTAGAGCTGAATTTAGCTTACCTAGATGGGAACCATTTAGAAGGCGGTTTTTACCATCCTTTTCTGCTAAAGAAAAAGAAAAAATTCAAGAAGAATTTTATAAGTTCTTAGGAGATAAAAATATTTTATTTATGTTTGTACCATGGTTTGTATCAAATTATATTGAACCATATATTTCTGTTATAGAAAGAGATTATAGATTATTGAATGGTAATATTTTAAAAAGTCAATATCATCCTCAAGGATCTTTTCAAATGGAAAAAGATAAAATAGAAATAAATTTTAATACTTTTTTAAAATTGTTTGAAGAAAATACTCTTCATATTACTATAAAACAGATAAATAAAATAATAGAACAACAAAATTATACAAATTTATATTTAATCATATTAGGAGAACAGATTATATATTTACATGAAAGAATTGATAGACTTCTTCATAAAAATACAACTATAGCTAGTACTAGTGGTACTAAGGGAGTAATAGCCTCTCCAAGTCTTCAACCTACTCCTGAAATAAAAGATTTTAATTTTAAATCAACTACACATTTAGAGAATTTAATAAATCAAAAATTTAGAGATTTAAAACTTAATACTATTGAAGAGGAATTCTCTAAAGAAATAGAAAATAATTTTGATTATAAAATAATTATAAAAGACGAAATAAATAAATTAGGAAGAATTGCTCAAAAGAATAAGTTTGCAGATAGGTCAACTCAAAGAATTAATTATTATAATACACCTTCACCTGTAGATATACTACATGAAGAACAGGAATTTATTATAAATAATAGTTATAGTAGTAAAAATATTTATGAATGGAATTTAGATGGTTATACTGAAAAACAGATTTATAATCTTATTCATAGAATGTTAATGTATAGTACTATTTGTAAGGGAAATAATAATACAGATAGTAATATAGCAAAAATGATTGTTGTTGGTTTTACTGGCCAACTTAAAGGTTGGTGGGATAATTACTTATCACAAACAAATAAAGATGAAGTTTATAGAACTGTTAAACAAGAAGGTAACCAAATTGTTGAAAATGCAGTTTATACACTGATAGTTACTATTTTAGAACATTTCACAGGAAGAATTTCTGATAATAGTGAAAATATTCGCACTTTATGACAGAATTTACGTTGTAAAACATTGTCTCATTTTAGATGGTATAAGGATGCTTTCTTTAATGAGGTTATGGAACTTCCTGAAAGTAATAGTAATCATTGGAAGTCAAAATTTATAGATGGTCTTCCCAGCTTATTTGCTGAAAGAATTAGAAAAACTCTTAAAAAAGACAGAGTGACTATTCCTTATGAGGAATATACTTATGGCAGGTTAATTGCAACATGTGTACAAGAAGGTATATCATTATATAATGAAATAAAATTAAATCAACAAATTAAAAGACAAAGATTGACTGATAGAAACCAATTAGGTCAATTTTGCAGTCAATTTGGAATGGATATTCCAGTCCAAAGAAAAACATCATATAAAGAAAAGCCAGATGGGTATTATAAAAAGAAAAGAAGAAAATATTCTCAAAAGAAAATAGATAAAAAGTTAGAAAGAAAAAATAATAGGAAAATTAATAAAAAAGAAATTAAATGTTATAAATGTGGAAAATTAGGTCATTATGCAAATAGGTGCAGAATGAAGAAAAAGATTAATAATCTTGATATAGACGATGAATTAAAAGATAAATTATCAAAATTATTATTAAATACTGATTCTGAGTCAAATGAGGAATCAGAAGAAAATTTATCTGAAGAAAGTGATAATCAAGTTTAACAGATGGATCATCTGGAGATAATTGTTGTAAACCTTGTAATAAAAGTGAATCATGTTTAAAACAAATAAGTCAAGATAATTCGGATAATGAAGAATTTTATAAAATTCTTTCACAATTTAAAGAAATGGATGTAAATGTGTTGACTAATAATAATATTTTAGAATTTTTAAAATTAATAAAAAAATTCAGAACTAAGATCAAATATTATTGATCAAATAGAGGATATGCCCTCTACTAGTAAAAAGTCTGAGGAAAATGATTTTTCAATTAATAATGATCCATATTCTATGACAGAAGTTCATAAACTTTTAAAAGAAAGAAGTAATATAATTTCTTCGAATACAAGTATAAATGATCTAAATAATGAAGTTAATAACTTAAAAAGAGAAATACAATTTTTAAAACATGAAAATATTGGTTTTGAAGAAAGAATTTCTAAATTAGAAATGGGAAAAGAAATAGCTTTTGAAGAAAATAAGACAGAAGAATTTGATGAAAAATTCTTAAGTACTCTTGATATTATTACTTCTCAAAAATGGTATACAAAAATTGTTTTATTAATAGATAATGATTTTAGAATTGAGCTTACATCACTTATTAATAGTGGTGCTGACATAAGTGTTTTACAGGAAGGATTAATTCCTACAAAATATTTTAAGAAAACGACTCATTGTATTCCTAAAAGTTTTTTATTAGTGAAAAATATAACTAATCAAGTAATACTTGGAACTCCTTTTTTGAAAAAATTATATCCTATTTCGCATATTGATTCCAAAGAATTGATTGGAAATTATGAAAAGAATCTAGTTACTTTTCAATTTATAACGGAACCATTTTCTAAAGTCTTAAATGAAATAAAGGAAAATATTCTTCGAAAAAATAATCAAATTTATTTTTTGAAAAGTGAAATTAATGTTTTCACTATTGAAGAAAAATTGCAAAATCCTAAATTACATGATAAGATTAAAAGAATTTTAAATAATTTTTCATTAGAAATTTGTGATGATCATCCAAATGCTTTTTGGAATAGGAAAAGACATATTGTCAACCTTCCATATGAGGAGGATTTTGATGAAAATAAAATTCCCACTAAAGCAAGACCTTGTCAAATGAATTCTGAATATTTAGAATTGTGTAAAAAAAAAATTCATTCTTTATTAAATAAGGATTTAATAAAGCCTTCTACTTCTCCATGGTGATGTACTGCTTTCTACTATGTGAAGCCATTAATCATAAGTAATAAGGCATATTTTACAGAACAAACAAACCATTCAATTCAAAATGAAAAAACGGAGAAACGCCCTAAAACGCCATCACACGGCTAACAACGGGCAACATCCTGGTTCATTATGAATAATGAATAGTGCCAGATAGTTTCTCTAACCTATACTTATAATTAATTGATAAACAAAGAAAGTCCATTCATGCCAGAATCATAAATCCATAAACAAAGTATACAAACTGACTAGCATAGTCTAACACTTAATAATTTAGCCTGCTATTAGGCTAAATTTATAACAAAATTATAAATTTTTAATTAAAAACTTTAAAGGAACTTACACTCAATTCGGTGTCTTCAAGATATCCAAGATAGAAAGGAATAATATGGAAATTTTTATTTACTAAAAGAGGGAAACTAAAAGGGAAGCTGAGAGGATACAAGATACACAAAGGAAAAGATAAAAGAGAGCTAAAGGAGTGGATTCCTCCTTCTACCAAAACTCAATCTATAAATAGGCGCTAAACGCCGGATATGAAGCCTATTACAAACGGATTTAAAATTTTTAATTTAAAATCCGTAACAGTATCAATTTGAAAATTTTTTGAAATTCGTGAATATCACGGGTCTTGATTGCTGAGCTGTCCCTATGAAAACAACTTTTATTTCAATTGTCGTCTTATGATGCTTTTTTGGAATTCTGACTGGCAGAGCCAGTAACAGCCCTTTCGACTGTTTTCAAAATATCTTCGAGATCCAAATCTTCCTCATCATCTGGATCCTGAGATTCTATTGGCTATTATTTGAAGCCATAGAAACATCTTTAGCATATGACTGGATGATTTCTTCTCTGGAAAAAATCCTTTCTGCATTTGCAGTTTTCTTGAAATTTGCTGGAAAGGACTAATTTCCTCCTTTTGTTGATTTTCTTGTTGGTGCTGGTATTCCTGCACTTTCTCCTTGATTTGATCAATTAATTCCTGGCCGTATAAAGCTTTGTCTCCATATCAATTTTTATCAATTTATCCCAAAACTTAGTATAACTAATTCTTTTGAGACATGGAATATGATGTTGGGTATGACCCACTTCTGGACTCCATTTCCAAATCCAAGGAATAGAAAATTCCATGAAAAAATGCATTAGACCAATATTATCAATCCAGTATTGAGTTGTATGATCAAAATTCACAATTTTTGGTGAAACTTTAGCCCATTCAGCATATAATGCTTTAAAGGGTTCAGGTAGAACCTTTATTGATGGACCAAAATTAATCCACCAATTTAAAAACCAATTTGGTATGGGTTTACTATAAGTTTTCCCACAAATTTTTATGAACCAAGAGTGTTTTCTTTTTTGGTTTTCACATAATAAAACCTTTGATAAAGCATCGATATAATCCCAGTATTTGAATTTAATCAAAACTTTTTGTTCAGGATGAAGATATTCCTTATCCTTGAGAGTAGATAAACCCCATTCATCAGCATATGTAATCTGTTTAATTGTAATTTTACTGAAATCATAAATATTTGGTGTTGTTGAAGTAAAATGTGAAATTTCACAAATCCCCGAGTATTTCAGGATATTTTCATAGTAAACCCTTTGCTTATAAGCAGTTTCAGCATATGATGTTGAATTAAGATACCTTTGCATTAACATCCAAGGATCACTGTCCCACTGGGAATCTTTATTTTCTATTTCTTCATCACCTAATACCTGAGCATAAGAAGAGGATGGATTATTACCTTCCTTTTGCTTTATGAATTCCATAAATTCCCCATATAATGGATCATTTGGAGACATACTCCCCCTTGAACTGGAAGCCAAATTTTCAGCTATAAGCCTTTTTTGTCCTTGCTGGGCGAGGATATTTCCTCTGCCTCCTCGTCCTCTATAGGGGCCAGAGCCCCTACCTCTTGGTAGCATATATCTGCAAAATTTAAATAAATTTTTATTAAAACATATCTTTAATAATTTATTCATTTAAATATTCTCTAGTTAGAAAACTTGGAAGACTATTATCTTCACCCTTGTTGTATTGAATTTCAAAATCAAATGGGGCTAAATGAGCCTGCCATCTTGCAAATATTTGTTTAGAAACATCATGTTTAAAATATTTATTAAACATGTATTTTGCAGATTTATAATCAGTCTTTATAATAAAATTTTGATTATATAAATCATCTTGAAATTTTATAACACATTTAACTATAGCAAGAATTTCTTTTGCAATAATTGCATAATCTTTTGACCACCAGACCATTTCTCTGAATAATATCGAACAAGATATTCTTGTTTATTATCAGGAGATATTTGTTTCAAAATTCTTCCATAGCCTATATCAGAAGCATCTGTTTCTATAATTTTATTCCAATGTGGGTTGGCTATCATTAAACATGGAAGAGATTTGACTCTAGCTTTAATTCTTTTTACAGATTCTGTATGTTTATTAGACCATGGCTCCGCATTCTTTTTAAGCCTATCATATAAAATAGTTGTATCTTTTACCAAATCTTCATAGTAAGAAGAAATATAATTCAAGCTACCCAAAAATCTTTGTAATTGAGTTTTATCAGTAATTTCATCTGGAAATTTCGAAGCAAAATCAATACTTCTATTAATAGGAATAATTTTTCCTTTTTCAATATTATGGCCTAAAAATCTGACATTAATCTGAAATAAGGACATTTTTGATTTAGAAATTACTAAACCATTTTGTATAACCAATTTTAAAAATATTTCTAAATGTTTAAAATGACTTTCAATATCTTTTGAAAATATCAAAATATCATCAATATATACAATAATAAATTCACTATAAGGAATAAAAATATCATTCATAATTTGTTGAAATTCTGAAGGAGCATTCTTAGACCAAAAGGCATAACTTTCCATTCATAATGTCCTATAGGAACATTAAAAGCTATTTTATATTGGTCAGCTTTACTAATTTGAATTTGCCAGTATCCTGACTTTAAATCAAAATTTGAAAATATTATAGAATCATATAATCTATCCAACAGATCCTTTTTATTTGGAATAGGATGTCTAATCCATTTCAAAACTTTATTAAGAGGTTTATAATTAATAACCAATCTTGGTACCCTTCTTTCAATTTCACTATGTTTATTAACATAGAAAGCAGTACATGACCATGGAGAAGTAGAAGGCTTTATTAAATCCTTATTTAGTAAAGAATGAATTTCTTTTTTACACAATTCTAAATATTCAGAATTCATTTGACAAGGTCTTGCTTTAGTGGGAATTTTCTTTTCATCAAAATCATCCTCATATGGAAGGCTGACAATATGTCTTTTCCTATTCCAAAAAGCATTTGGATGATCATCACAAATTTCTAATGAAAAATTATTTAAAATTATTTTAATCTTATCCTGTAATTTAGGATTTTAAAGTTTTTCTCTTCAATAGTGAAAATATTAATTTCACTTTTCAAAAAATAAATTTGATTATTTTTTCTCAGAATATTTTCCTTTATTTCATTTAAGACTTTAGAAAATGGTTCCGTTATAAACTGAAAAGTAACTAGATTTTTTTCATAATTTCCAATCAATCCTTTCGAATCAATATGCGAAATATGATATATTTTTTCAAAAAAGGAGTTCCAAGTATTACTTGATTAGTTATATTTTTCACCAATAAAAAACTTTCAAGAATACAAACCTTATTTTTACAAATATGTGCTCGTGGAAGTTTAAATTGAATATCAAGTTTTTCACCACCAACATGTCTCAAACTATGAGTCGTTTTCTTAAAATATTTTGTAGGAATTAATCCTTCCTGTAAAACACTTATGTCAGCACCACTATCAATAAGTGCTGTAAGCTCAATTCTAAAATCATTATCTATTAATAAAACAATTTTTGTATATCATTTTTGAGAAGTAATAATATCAAGAGTACTTAAGAATTTTTCATCAAATTCTTCTCTCTTATTTTCTTCAAAAGCTATTTCTTTTCCCATTTCTAATTTAGAAATTCTTTCTTCAAAACCAATATTTTCATGTTTTAAAAATTGTATTTCTCTTTTTAAGTTATTAACTTCATTATTTAGATCATTTATAGTTGTATTCGAAGAAATTATACTACTTCTTTCTTTTAAAAGTTTATGAACTTCTGGCATAGAATATGGATCATTATTAATTGAAAAATCATTTTCCTCAGACTTTTTACTAGTAGAGGGCATATCCTCTATTTGATCAATAATATTTGATCTTAGTTCTGAATTTTTTTATTAATTTTAAAAATTCTAAAATATTATTAATAGTCAACACATTTACATCCATTTCTTTAAATTGTGAAAGAATTTTATAAAATTCTTCATTATCCGAATTATCTTGACTTATTTGTTTTAAACATGATTCAATTTTATTACAAGGTTTACAACAATTATCTTCAGATGATCCATCTGTTAAACTTTGATTATCACTTTCTTCAGATAAATTTTCGTCTGATTCCTCATTTGACTCAGAATTAGTATTTAATAATAATTTTGATAATTTATCTTTTAATTCATCGTCTATATCAAGATTATTAATTGATGTGCATACAATTGAACTTTCATTGGGCCTTACCCAATGGACAAAAGAAAAGGTAAACAGTAAGGATAAAGAGATGCATAAAAAGTCCAAAACCAAACTTAGGTCGGACAGTTCCTTAAAACTGAGCCAAAGATTAGATCGGCCAAGGGCTTAAGTCACTCAATAGTTTCAGTATGCCTTACTAGCATCTCTTACATAACATCATATCGGTCACCATAACCGAGCTGGGGAAGCTAGGTAGGAATAGGCCATAATCCGCTGACACAGTAGGTAGAAATCATTATAGGATTAAACATGTATTTTGAATGCATGTAGAAATCACTCAGCATGATAGCGTGAAGGAAGCCAAAAGTCAGATCATGATGACCAGAACAGTTGGATGTGTAGAGAAATGGAGCAGTTAGGAATACAGGTCATCATAGCTCAAACGGACATATCCGAGTCTTGATATAAATATTAAGTCACAAGGCTTAGAGAGGTACGCAATCTTTTACATTTGAGCTCTTTGTGAATACTATTCATCTCTTCAACCTCACTAACTTGACCGTCGGAGCCTATACAGGGGGAAAAGCCCCGCTCTTCTCTTTCACTGTATCTACCGGGAATACTTCCCAGTCGGAGTCTCTAATCGATCTCGTTGGACCGAGCCATCCAGCCCGGTTTCCTCCTTTGTTTCCTTTCATTTGGACGTTCTAACATCGAGTTGGGCCTTGCTATTTCAGACATCCATTGGGCCTTCTAAAGTATCCATTAACGGACAATTTGCGTCACATCAACTGGCACCGTCTGTGGGGAACGTTTGATCAAATTATTTCATCAAATTTTCTCCATATTCAAAGAAATTTGTTGAAACCATGACGCAAACTCAAGATTGTTCGGGAGTGGATGCTTCTTCTTCCAGCACCACCGCTACATCCACCGTTATAGCTATGATTATTCCAACCGCCACTTTAGTTTCTACCACCACCAATGTTCCACCAGTTACCACCACTGCTGTCGTATCTCACACCACTGAGTCTCTCACCCCTCAGCAAGAATAGGCTGAAAGAGAAAAATTTTATCGTTTGTTCCCACAGTTGTTTCACCTAATTAATCCTGGCCTTCCACCATCTCTACTCTTAGTTTGGGGCTCCCCGTTTCAAACGCCACAACCACTGTCCCAGATATTATTAACATTGAGAATCCTCTTGGTTCACAGTTTGTTCCTACTATTCCTCCGCCAGGAGCTTTGTTCAATCCCATGACCAACCCATCTGTTGTATTAGTTTCTAGTCTCCCCCCTCAGTCTGTTGCTGTTTTTGGATGTCCTCCTTACCCTGAGGGGGCTCATCCTTTTTCAGGGTCTAACCACGCAACTGGTCTCCCTACCCTTTCTATCGCTCCTCCTGTTTACACTACCTTAGCCCATACCCAGGTCACTCCTACCTTCCCGGCTCATTTCACGGTTCCTACCGCTCAGATCAATACTTACCCTTTCATGTCAGGTTTGCCTTTTCCTATGTTAGGACAGCAAGTAGGACAGTTAGGTCAGCTTGGTTTAGGTCCGCAGTTGAGTCAAATAAGTCAGCCTGGCCTAGGTCAGCAGTTGGGTCAGTTTGGCCACCTTGGTCCCGAGGTTAATCAATTAGGTTATCCCAGATACGTAGCCCCGTCAAGTTTAGCCCAGTTTCAACATTATGGTGTAGGCACAAGCCGAGCCCTGCAGCCCCTCACTGGGTACTCTCCCTTACTTAACCCGAGCTATTATACCCGGCCTGTCGCGGAGAACTTTGCGAATGGAGGGTCGTTACCTGCTTACCCGGGAATAGGGGGGTATCCCTTAGGTTAAACAGGATATGTCCAGCCTCGTCAAGCAGTCTTACCTGAATCTGGATATGCTCAGTTGGGAAGGGGGGGGCCCACATCTCGCGTCTCTCATCCATTTGGCTGGAAAATTCAAACAGCTCTATTTTCACTGGGCTAGTAAGGTTTAGGTAAGGTTGACAAATACGATGGTACTGCTAACCCGACGGCTCATTGGATGCAATGCATGAGTGTCATGAATGCTGCAAATTTATCTGATGCTAACCGCTGCATGACCTTTCATCTTACTCTAAAAGGTCAAGCCATTAATTGGTATTGTACTCTGCCTCGAAACTCTATTCATTCATTAGATCAATTTGGTGATTTGTTTTTAGCTAATTTCATCGGCAACAAGATATTATCTAAACCTATTTCACATTTAATGAACATAACTCAGAGGGTGGGAGAAGGGTTGTAGGCCTATATAGATCGGTTTAATGTAGAATCTAGGAAATGCCATGAAAAAGATGATAGGATTATGATGGGATCGTTTATTAATGGGTTACGGTCAGGACCTTTAGTTACTGAACTTGCCATCTGACCCCCACACTCTTACTTTGAAATGATGGTTACTGCTGTTAACTTTGCTGTTATTGAGGATGCTGCAGCAATAAAACAGGAACGAGAGAGAGGTTTTTTTGACATTTATGGTCAAAGAAAAGCTTTTCCTCCAATTCCTCCCCTGGAATAAATAAGAAACAGAACTTCGTAAGTACTAATAACACTGGCCCAAAGGCGGGAGTCGGTGTTAATGCCTTGCAGGTGGTCGAACCCTTCTCTGTGCCCCGGGCCGACATATATGCGGCTATTCAACACCAGGGGTTATTACCTCCAGCTTGTCTTATGACGGGCCCCACGGACCGACTCAATCTCAGTAGGTATTGTAATTATTATAAGCATATTGGCCACAATACTAATAACTGTAGATATTTAGCTACAGAAATAGCAAAGCTCATCCAAGCTGGAAAGTTACCCCAATATACGCAAGTGGCTCCCTTGCCCAAACCAGTGGTTACAGCAAATCGAGAACGACCTACCGAATGTTACCGGTGTGGGGAGCCCGGTCATTTTGCCCAAGAGTGTTCCCAACCCGATCCCCGGGCCCCAAACGCTGGGGCTGGTGCCGACATAACTATAGCTGGGGTCTGAATACCATAG
Source organism: Leptodermis oblonga (assembly GCA_016801395.1). NCBI lineage: Eukaryota > Viridiplantae > Streptophyta > Magnoliopsida > Gentianales > Rubiaceae > Leptodermis > Leptodermis oblonga. Next base: position 13,131,250 of record CM028755.1, on the reverse strand, counting down.
CTGGAGGACCGACCCAAGGTGACTCTAATCGCCAGAGAAAACAGGTATATCGACAAAGGGAAAACATCCTTGGTAAGCGTAAAGCAGACATCATGGCCCCAGTTATTACTTTTTGATGACAGTGATCTTTTCTTACTTTATAATTGTGATGACCCTCTAGTTATTGATTGTTATATTTCTAATTATCAAGTACGAAAGACACTATTAGATACGGGTAGCTCTAATAATATTATTACTACCAAGGCATTAAATGGATGTCAATTGCATAAGGCACGTTTAAATTCAGTACGCACACCTTTGATTGGCTTTGGCAACCACCATGTTATTCTTGTGGGACAATTAAGCATACCGGTCACATTAATAGCTGGCCCGCTAAAACGAACAGAAACCATAGATTTCGTAGTCATTGATGAACCATCACCCTACAATGTGTATTTGGGTCGGCCTGGATTAAATCAATTTCAGGCCATTGCTTCTACCATGCATATGCTTTTAAAATTCCCTACTTCGGAGGGTGTGGCTTCTCTTCGTTGTGATGTCATACAGGCTAAACAGTGTTACACAGCTTCCCTAAAAGAACCGATGCTAGTAGATTCAAAACTGCCAGACGCCCCCGTCGTTGTACCGACCCCCGCATCCCCAGCTTTGCCGATACCTCCTAAAGGCAGTACTTCCCACGCTGTAGACATTGCCGACCTAGCAGGTCGCTCGGAGCGATTCATCGAGGCTGGGGCTGAAATCAAAACAGTTCCTCTAGCGGCCGACCTAAATCAGGTAATCAAGGTAGAGGCTGATCTATCTCCTCAGTTATTACATGATTTACTTAACCTATTGCGTGAGTTTGCGGAAGTCTTTGCTTGGGGGCCAGAAGACATGCCTAGTATTTGTTGAAGTATCATTGAACACAGGTTATCCATTGATGCCAGTCATAGGCCGGTTCTCCAACGGAAACGTAACCTAGGAGGAGAACGAAGTAAACACATAGAGATGGAAGTCAATGCTTTACTGGAGGTGCATATCATTCGAGAAGTAGATTATCCAGAGTGGCTAGCTAATCCGGTATTAGTCCCCAAGCCAGACGGTACCTGGCACATGTGCATCGACTTCACCGACCTGAACAAGGCCTGCCCCAAAGACTGGTTTCCTTTGCCTTTAATTGACATACTGGTCGATGCCATAGCCGGGTTTCGCTTTCTCAATTTCTTAGACGCATACAAGGGTTATCACCAAATATTCATGGCTAAGGAAGATAATAGGTGTCCTTTAGCTGCTGCATTTTAGAGCATATTTGTGGCAAATCTCACGGGTATGTGCTAGTTTTTGTAAGATAAATGCAGGTTTTAGGAAGAAGAACAATTAGAGAAAGTAGGATGCAAAAGAGGAAGAAAAGAGCAGTCCAGCCCAATGAAGAGAAGAGCAGTCCAGCCCGCAAAGAGCAATTAGAATGGAATTTGGATTATTTAATTACCAACATTGGTGGTGCGCCTGGAAGAAGGAATTGTTTCCTTATACATTAATCCTTCTTTGTTTTGGAGATTAGTTTTAGTAGTGTCCTACATGGAAAAGAATTTTAGTAGTTTACTATTTTTGAATTAGTCATACTCTGCATTCTACACCTATTTATAGGGATAGAAGGGAGAGGACAAAAACACGTTTTTGGGAGTAGAGTTTTATCCCATATTTTCGTAGCTAATTCAGAGAAAGTAGCAGTAGTTTTTGCTTTCTGCGATTGGAGAATTTCTGTCCAGGAGAGGTTCCGTTAGCCCTAACGGGTGGTAGCTTACTCAGGGATTATTTTCAGATCGTAATTCAAGTATTTATTCCTTATTTATTTTATTCTTTTCGACTATTTTCATTATGAATCATATAATAATTATGTGCGTAGTTAGTTTGATTATGAGTAGCTAAATTATATATTCCAGCATAATGTAATAGCAATTAATCCGGGCATGTTATGAAACCGAATTATTCTTAAATTAAATTGTATGTGTTCCTTCTTATTCTCTGCTCATAACTTTGATTACTGATATTTAATTGAGATTGATCACCTTAATTGAATTAGGTAGAGCCAATTAATTCCCGATTAAATAACATAATATTTATTGGGCAAGATTAATTAGTGGTAAAGTTACCTTCAGGTAATAGAGAACAAGGGGTTAGTAATTCTTAGATGTTAATTCAATAAGAATAACTAAAATAGGGTTTCCCTAAATCTTAAGGCTGTTAACTTGGTTAATAGGTGTCGATGCCTTACGGCCTATTCCTTGTTAATTGGAGTAGCAATTATGTCTGTGCGGATTCACGGTAATTGTCGATAAAGTAAGGGGAGATTGGGTTATGTCTGTGCGGATTCACGGTAATCTATAACTGATTGATGACATGCTATTTAATATATTATTGAGTTGATGATTAACATGCACGTGATTATTGTGATTTACATATTGCTGGAATACTTTATTACATTGATTAAACTCTCTTTCTTGACTTAAGTTTGTTATTTAGTTTCACTAATCTTTTACAAAGTCTCTCTGCTCAACAAAGGTGGTTGGTTGCAAACCAAATTGTTTGGAATAAATAGGTTTTTGTGATTTTAAGCACTCCGTTCCCTGTGGGATCGACCCTGTTATCATTGTGCTACTTATAGCTATTTGTTGCAGGTTTATACAGTACTTTTACTGTATTTGATAGGGCTAACGACGGTCCTATCAAATTGGCGCCGTTGTCGGGGAACGGTTTTACGTTTTAAATCACCTTTTCCTATTAATTTGTGCTTTTGTGTGTTTTATGAGTAGATCGTCGCAACCTGAACTGCTGTACGATCCAAAGATTGAAAAAACTGCAAGAAGACTCGCAAAAGAAGCACGTCAAAAGCGAGAAGCTGCTGTTTCAGATTCTGACAAGGTTCCATTTGCCCTAACGGAAGGTAGAACAGAAACAGAGTTTGAACATAAATCTGTCCCCAAGCCTGATTCTACGCTGGGAGACAGACAGGAAGAAAGAAGGGACGAGCGACAAGTGGAAGCTCCTGCGGCTGAACCAACTCTGAAGGAACTAAGCAACCACGACACTGAGGATGATCCTTCAGCAATTGTAATGCCTGATGTCACGGGTCTTCCAACTCAAGTCTAGTTGGCTGAGTATGCTACCAAGGTACCGTGGAAGGCCAGGAGAGGATCCCCATAGCTTTTTGCGTGAGTACGTCAAGGGGTGCAAGGTGGCCAAGTTACCAGCAGGAGCCACTGTGGAGCAGCTCCGACTCGTGGCATTCCCTTTTGTCCAGACAGGCGAAGCCAATATGTGGTTCTCTTCCCTAGAGCCAAACTCCATCACTACATGGGGGGAGATGAAAGAGGCATTCCTTAAAAATTACTTCCCAGCCACGAAGACTAATGCAGTGAAGAAGGAGATAAGTGGGATCCAACAAGATTATGATGAGTTTCTCCGCACCTATTGGCTCAGATTTAAGCGATTGTGCGATAGTTGCCAAACCGTAGGTACTCGGATGGGGAGTTGTTGCAGTTCTTCTACCATGGAATGACGGAAGCCGAGAGGATGCATATGGATTCCGCCAGTGGTGGTGCATTTCTGAATAATACTACCACATCTGCTCATAAAATAATAAAGGAGACACTGGAAGCACGTAATGACTTTGCTGAACCCAGTATCCGTCTAGCCAAGCGCACCGCTGAAGTGCGCATTATTGATGATGTGGGACCCGTGAGCAGGATGACATAACACAGAACAACTCCCAGCTGGTAGCCGAAATGAGAAAGATGACTGAGATGATGACTAAAATGGTAGCTGGAACGAATAAGGTGCAGACAGAGGAAGTTTGTGGAATCTACGAAAATATGGGACATTTTACCCATAAGTGTAACCTTGCACCCATTGACCCCCTGGCCCAAGCAAATGCTGCTGGAAACTAGAATGGCCCACATCAGAGAAGAGACCCTTACTTCAACACGTACAATCAAGGGTGGAAAGATCATCCTAGTTTCAGATGGACTAAACCACGCATCCAGGATCAAAGTCAGCAAACCCAGTATCAAGGTAACCAGTACCAGAATCAGGTATACAGACCACCACAGCAGAGAGGTTTCCAGCAGGGCCAGAATTCATACCAACCACAGCGAAATGGTAAAGATTCTAATGATATAATTGTATCTCTAATGGATCAACAAAAAGAGCAGAAAGCCAGTATTGATAGTCTGGCAAATATGGTGTCCCAATTGGCTGCTTCGCTCAAAGAATTGAAGGGTGACCAGGGCAGATTGCCTGCCTAGGTCCAGGTACCATCCAAAGAGAATGTGAATGAGATAACCTTGAGGAGTGGGAAGGTCTTGGAGAACTCTACGTCGAGGTCCCATTTGCCCAAACGGGCCATCGACCCTGAACCTGAAACTATAGAAACAGAGCCAGTGGGTACTCAAAAAACAGGGATACTACAGAGACCTGAACCTTTTCTAAGCCTAAAAGGTGGAGATCCTTATGAAGATCCACCTTTTCCAAACCGACTGATCGGGAAGGCGAAAAAACCAAAAGAGGACCATGTGGATTATTTGGCAGCTTTTGAGAAGATGGATGTTAACATTCCCTTCCTCAAGGCAATAAAGATCCCTCCAATTGGTAAATTTTTGAAGGAGTTCATGGCTGGAAAACCTAGGGGTGCCAGCAAGGTGATCCTCGGTGAGACTGTATCAGCGGTCATTCAGAAAAAGCTGCCCCCAAAATGCAAGGACCCAGGTATGTTTTCTCTTCTTTGCATCATTGGTGATAAACAAATTGAACATGCCATGTGTGACTTAGGAGCCTCCATTAATGTAATGCCCCTATCTATTTATTTGACCCTAACTGGTGTTAAGTTAGTAGAAACTGGAGTAATTATACAATTGGCAGATAGATCTTGTGTTCATCCTGAAGGGCTACTTGAAAATGTCTTAGTTAGAGTTCATTCTTTTGTATACCCTGCTGATTTTTATGTGGTTAAGATGAGTAGTGATCCATCCAAAGAGTCGGCTGGAGTCTTGTTAGGCCGGCCTTTTTTGAAAACTTCTCGAGCCCTTATTGATGTCTATAATGGGACTATTTGTCTAGATTATTAAGGTGAGAAATACATCTTTAACATTGAGCATGCCATGAGAAATAAAGCAGATACAGAGAATGTAAATGGTATTGATATGATTGACCCAATTGTCCAAGAATACCTTGAGACTGAATTTTTGCAGGATAAGATGGAACAAGTGCTTACTCAGGGGCTGACTGAACGTGACGCCCAGAACATGAGCAATGCCCAAATAAGAGAGACCATCATGTTTCTTTACTCGACAGAAATTGATCCAGCTTCTAGGGCGACTGCCCATTTGCCCAAACGGGACCCAGAAAACAAGCTGCTCCCGTCTTTAGTAAAAGCCCCAATCCTGGATCTAAAGCCACTGCCTAAGAGCCTAAAATATGTTTACTTGGGGGAGAAGAAGACGCTTCCAGTCATCATTAGCAGTACATTAACTGCCTGTCAGGAGGATAGGCTGCTTCGCATCCTACGGCAACACAAGAAGGCCATCGGGTGGACCTTGGCGGACATCACTGGGATCAGCCCTGACATCTGCCAACACTACATCCTCCTAGAGCCAGATGCAAAACCTTCCAGAGATCACCAACGCAAGCTTAATCCCAATATGAGAGAAGTGGTCCTAAAAGAGATTCTAAAACTCCTTGACATGGGTATAATTTTTCCAATCAGTGATAGCAAGTGGGTGAGTCCTGTACATGTAGTACCCAAGAAGGGAGGTTTTGAGGTTGTGGAGAATGAGAACAACGAGTTAGTGCCTATGAGACTCCTCACAGGATGGCGTATGTGCATCGACTTCCGGAAGTTAAATGCTGCAACCAGAAAGGATCACTTCCTGTTACCATTCATCGATGAGATGTTGGAAAGATTAGCAGGCAACATGTTTTTTTGTTTTTTAGATGGATATAGTGGCTATTTCCAAATTTGGGTGAATCAGGAGGACCAAGAAAAGACGACCTTCACTTGCCCTTTTGGCACATATGCCTACAGGAGAATGCCTTTCGGTCTATGCAATGCTCCAGGAACTTTTCAAAGATGCATGATGAGTATTTTTTCAGACCTTATCGAGAAGTGCATTGATATATTCATGGATGATTTCACAGTTTATGGGGAAACCTTCGATGAATGTTTGGAGAGTTTGGACTCAGTACTGGGGAGATTGTGGTCAGAAAAACCTCATCCTCAATTATGAAAAGTGTCACTTTATGGTAACGGAAGGAATAGTGTTGGGGCACAAGATATCTGAGAAGGGAATTGAGGTAGATAAGGCCAAAGTTGAATTGATCGCCAAGCTCCCTTATCCAACTAATGTCAGGGAAATTCGTGGATTCTTAGGACATGCTGGTTTCTACAGAAGATTTATTCAGGATTTTGCTAGAATCGCACAACCTCTGACTAATTTGCTGAAAGACGACGTCCCATTTGCCCTAACGGACGAGTGCAGACAGGCCTTCGACACATTGAAGAATAAATTAACTTAAGCACTGATTATTCAGTCTCCCTGCTGGGAGCACCCATTCGAGCTAATGTGCGATGCTAGTGATTATGCAGTAGGTGCAGTGTTGGGTCAGAAAATTGGAAAGGAGAGTCATGTCATCTACTATGCATCAAAAACTCTAAATCCGGCCCAATGTAATTATTCCACTGCTGAAAAAGAATTGCTTGCAGTAGTATTTGCCTTTGACAAATTCAGGCAGTACCTATTGGGATCGAAGTGCATTGTCTACACAGATCACGCTGCATTAAAACACCTACTGGCCAAGAAGGAGTCCAAGCCAAGACTAATTCGGTGAATTTTATTGCTCCAGGAATTCACATGGGAGCTAAGAGACAAAAAGGGTGGAGAAAATAACGTTGCTGATCATCTGAGTAGGCTGATTCAACCTGAAACTGGCCCACCAATTCAGGAAAACTTTCCGGAAGAACATCTGTACCAGGCGACGTCCTGTTTGCCCAAACAGGAGGTAGAACAGTCACTGAATCTGCGAACTTCGGATAGGAAGATCTGTGATCTATGGTATGCAGATATGGTTAATTACCTCACCTTTAATGCTTTTTCGCCAGACCTGACCCAAGCACAGAAGTAGAGAATTGCTAGTGATAGTAAATACTATATGTGGGACAAGCCGACTCTGTGGAAAATGGGAGCTGATCAAGTAATTAGAAAATGTGTCCCTGAATGGGAACAAGAAGAAATATTGCGTCATTGTCATTCTTTGGAATGTGGTGGCCATTATGGCCCCCAGCGAACAGCTAGAAAAGTGAGAGACAGTGGATTTTACTGGCAGACATTGAATCATGATGCTTATTTATTTTGTAAAGCTTGCGACAGGTGTCAACGAATAGGTAATATAGGGCCCCGAGATGAGATGCCACAAGTTCCCATTAAAGTTTGTGATATTTTTGATGTGTGGGGAATGGACTTCATGGGACCACTCCCAGTATCGAATGGGAATCTTTATATATTGCTGGCTATGGACTATGTATCTAAATGGGTCGAAGCAAAGGCTACCAGAACCAATGACTCAAAAGTAGTTGCAGAGTTTTTGCGAGCTAATATTTTTTGTAGGTTTGGTGTACCGAGGGCAATCATCAGTGATCAAGGAACTCATTTTTGTAATCAGACCATAGCCGCCCTGATGAAAAAGTACGGCGTTCATCATAGACTTGCCACACCATATCACCCACAATCAAATGGTCAGGCTGAGGTTTCCAACAGAGAAATCAAGCATGTGCTCGAGAGAATAGTGAATACATCAAGGAAGGATTGGAGTCAGAAGCTGAATGATGCTCTATGGGCATATATGACTGCCTTTAAAACTCTAATAGGCATGTCACCTTACAGGCTGGTTTTTGGAAAAATGTGCCATCTACCTGTGGAGCTAGAGCATAAGGCATATTGGGCAGTGCAACAATTGAACATGGAAGCGACCAAGTGTGGGGATGAAAGGAAGTACCAGCTAGAAGAACTCGAGGAACTGAGACTTGAAGCATATGATAATGCAAATTGGTACAAAGACCTCGCTAAATTATGGCATGATCGGTGCATTCGACAGAAGGAATTTTAGGTGGGCCAGAAGGTTCTACTTTTTCAGTCTAGACTACGCCTCATGGGTGGTAAACTAAAGAGTAAATGGCATGGGCCTTTGGACATTGTGTCAGTCAGCCCGACTGGAGCTGTGCAAGTACGGAATCCGGCAACTGGCCATACATTCACGGTTAATGGGCAACGTCTCAAGTATTATAACGAACTCGATCGGAACATTTCGGTGGAAGCAATTTCACTACAAAGCTGTCCGAACCATTGAAGGAGACATACTGCGTCTGGCCGAAGACGTAAAAGAGAGGCGCTAGTGGGAGGCAACCCACGTTTTTTTTTATTTTTTTTCCTTTATTTCCATTATTTTTAGCATTTAATTTTTGCTGCAGTTGGTCGTTCCAGTAGCCAACCTGAGAAGCTTAATCGCCAACAAGGAGCAGGGATCCAAGCTGCCGAGTCAGCATTTAGGGGGAGCAATCGCCACATCTCAGAAAAGGGAGGACCATCTTGCAAGAGTCAAAGAAAGTAAGTGGTGGGGGGTCAACCTCGCAGTTTCCGAAAGAAGAAGGGCCACCCTGCAAATTACCCAAACCCATTGCCCTAATACCTAAATCAGCACGCCACTCTTTCCTCTCTACCTACCCGCCACCATCGTTTCTTCACCCCCACCCGCCGGACACCGAACTCCATCCCACCACCGCAGCTTTCCCATGGCCGTCGCACGCAAAGGCAAGCCCCGCCGAGAAGAACCCGCCCCCCTCCGCCTACTTCCGCCCCAGATTCCCACTCACCCGGCGACCTCTAATCGGCTCCCACCACTGCCGCCGCGGGTTCCTCTCGACCACGCCCCACTGCCGTCCGGTCGCGGCCGCTGATGAAGAACCCGACCCCCCCCCTCGGAGCTCGACGTGCCTCTCGCACCTCTACGCCGCCGGTCGACCCGCACCGTATCCCTTATGGCGTCTGCCGCCCTTCGGTCTCACCCTCCACACGATGAAGGACCCGTGACCATCGATTCAGATGAGGAAGTTCCATCCTCCCATCCAACCAGTATAAGGAGGTCCAATCGGCCCTCCGATCGAGCCACCACTAGAGGCGTACCGTCTCCCTCGTCCCATCCCTCGGCTTCCGAGTCCGGCGAACCAACCTCTCCGGAGCCACATCAACCTGGGGACATGGCTGACACCTCTACACGGGATCAACTTGCCCCGTTCTTGACTTTCACTGAGGAGGAACAGCAGAAAAGGTATGAAATTTTCAGTACTAAATCTGCAATTTCGTGTGTCACCATTGATGAGGGTGCATTAGAATTCCTAAGAGTTAATGCTGCTGTACATGAATTCTTTGCGGGGATTGGGTGGTCTTGGATACTTGATATGCCTATTGATCCTAATTTTGATGAGATGTTGCATGAGGCTTTCACCACCATGAATAAAGCAAAGAATAAGGATCTCACTCGTGAACATGTGTTTTTAACCTTTAGGCTTTTGGGAGGCAACATCAGTTTTCCATAAATTCTTTGAATACCTGTTTAGGCATATGTGATGAGAATGCACTTCAATCTGCTGCATACCTGCAAGGTAGAATAGGTCTGCCCAAGTTTAACAAAAAGGAAGCCTAGAAAGCTTTAGCCCCGAATGATGAACAGGATTTTATTGCTTCTAAATCTCCTGCTTATTTGATTAATAATCCTGCTTTAGTGGTCTGTCACCAAATTCTAGCTCATAATTTGAGTGGTAGGGTAGCCGCATTGCATGTAGTCACTGCCCTTGAGCTCTATATCTTGCATGCTATGTTAGAAGGTCATCCTTTGAACCTAGGCTTTTGGATTGGACACCAACTGGGTGACATAGCCAGCCACACCATCAGGAATCTGTCCTTAGGACACTTTGTGGCCACTCTTGCCCGTCAAGCTCATTTATTCGACCCTACCAACACCTGCAAGAAGCCTGCACCTCTCCCTACATCTATGACTCTGGAATTTATGCAACGCATCTCTATGATTTATAAGGACCCTACGGGGGACACACATTTCTAAGGTACGGCGGTTCCACCGCCAACACATGTCCATGTTGCAGGTTTGCCTCGAGTCCAACAAGAGATTGCTGCTTTGCGTGACGAGGTCCAAGAAGGTTTTGATGCCATTAATAGACGATTGGACAAGTTCTGGAATTTTTTGCAGCAGCGCTTTCCTTAGTAAGTGTTTTCGTTTCTTTTTGCTGTTTTTATTGTTAGTCTCATGTGTCATTTCTATTTTTGTTTTGTGCTATTTTGTTTTATTTTCCATAGTTGTGTTGTCTATGTATGCTTGAGGGCAAGCATTATTTTAAGTGTGGGGATGTTTTGCGATTTTTTCCTGTGTCTTGTTTTGGTTTTTGGAGCCTTGTTATGTCAAGTGTGTGTATGTGAAGTCCAGGATGCTGCCCAAAATCTGAATGTTAATATGAAATAAGCAACATAGATATCCTATTAATCAATTACTATGCTTATTCTTGTGGATGTGGTTTGGGAAAGATCAGTTATTTTAATACAAGTTATGCATGAATTCCTGTTTCTATAGCCTACTAAATAATTCTGAGCCACACTGGATGTTTTGCATGAGAATCTCTTTGGTTTGCCTGCTAGACTGTCAAAATGGTTTATTGAGTAATGCATGGTTGGATGATGGGGGACCTTTTCTAGGATAAACCCCGTTTGGCTTGAATTTCTAAACCTTCCCACACAGAAAAATAACCCTTAGTCAGCAAGTTGAAGCCTTGACCTTTCAATTCTGAGTCAGTAAAAGTTAGCCAAGGCCTATTTTGAGTAAATCCTTTCTTACCCTTAGTGTGCATGCTGCATGTTAATTATGTGTTGATGCTGCGATAGAGAAGAGAAGATCAAGAGGTACAATTTGTGGAATCCAGTTCTGTTTCTTTTTTGTATCTGCTGAAATTATATGAAAAATCAGTTCTGCTGTGGTAAGAAAATGAGTCCACATTTGAAAAAAAAAGAAAAAAAAAAGGAAAAAAAAAGAGATGATGAAATAAAGAATAAGAGCTGGTTATGTTTTGAATACAATTGCAGAATAAGTGTAAAGGACTGGACAAAGAGATTGTGTGCTGAATTTTTAATCAAGTTCTGGAAAAGTTTTTGGTGACTGTCACTACTTGAATAATTAAAGAAAGAGCTGAATATTGTGGCTCTAGATCAGGAAAAGCAGGAAGTGGAGTTGATGTCCAAATAAAAGGAGCAGCAGGTTCTATATGCATGCACACTATTTGTTGAAATCTGCAGGTGACTTAGAACCCCATAGGGCCCGACCAAATAAATAAAAATCCCTTGGCCCCATTGCGTCCCTGTGAATAAAAGGTTGTTCTTAACATCTGTGCATTACTCAATCTTTACTGTGGAGATGGTCAGTTATCAAACTTTTGAGTTCTGACTAGACTAGGGATGAATCACTTGTCCTAATTTTCTGAATTGTGAGTTGTGTGTTTTACTACCCATAAGAGTGCCTGCTTGGGAATTTGTGCATAAACTGTGTTAAACTGACTTGGTATGGTTTGTTTGGTGGAATGGTAGAGTTTGCATAGTTTGTGATTAAAAGGTGAATCTCGTGGTGCAAGTACAATTGACATAAGGAATTTGGCCAGAGTAATCCTGTGTTTATGTGGTGTCATTGTGTCGTGTGAGTCATGTCTTGGGTCTTTTGAGTCATTGTTTGTTTTTCTATTATATGTCTTTTGGGTCTGTTCAAGTTTTTTGTCTTTTATGTTCTTGTGTTTGTGTCTTTGTGTTTTTGTTACATAAACAAGGGAAAGAAAAGAGGACTGAGTTTAATTCTTCACTTCACGCTTGAGGACAAGCGTCATTCAAGTGTGGGGATATTTGATAGGTGTCATTTAGCTGCTGCATTTTAGAGCATATTTGTGGCAAATCTCACAGGTATGTGCTAGTTTTTGTAAGATAAATGCAGGTTTTAGGAAGAAGAACAATTAGAGAAAGCAGGATGCAAAAGAGAAGGAAAGAGCAGTCCAGCCCAATGAAGAGAAGAGCAGTCCAGCCCGCAAAGAGCAATTAGAATGGAATTTGGATTCTTTAATTACCAACATTGGTGATGCGCCTGGAAGAAGGAATTGTTTCCTTATACATTAACCCTTCTTTGTTTTGGAGATTATTTTTAGTAGTGTCCTACATGGAAAAGAATTTTAGTAGTTTACTATTTTTGAATTAGTCCTACTCTGCATTCTACACCTATTTATAGGGATAGAAGGGAGAGGACAAAAACACGTTTTTGGGAGTAGAGTTTTATCCCATATTTTCGTAGCTAATTCAGAGAAAGTAGCAGTAGTTTTTGCTTTCTGCGATTGGAGAATTTCTGTCCAGGAGAGGTTCCGTTAGCCCTAACGGGTGGTAGCTTACTCAGGGATTATTTTCAGATCGTAATTCAAGTATTTATTCATTATTTATTTTATTCTTTTTGACTATTTTCAGTATGAATCATATAATAATTATGTGCGTAGTTAGTTTGATTATGAGTAGCTAAATTATATATTCCAGCATAATGTAATAGCAATTAATCCGGGCATGTTATGAAACCGAATTATTCTTAAATTAAATTGTATGTGTTCCTTCTTATTCTCTGCTCATAACTTTGATTACTGATATTTAATTGAGATTGATCACCTTAATTGAATTAGGTAGAGCCAATTAATTCCCGATTAAATAACATAATATTTATTGGGCAAGATTAATTAGTGGTAAAGTTACCTTCAGGTAATAGAGAACAAGGGGTTAGTAATTCTTAGATGTTAATTCAATAAGAATAACTAAAATAGGGTTTCCCTAAATCTTAAGGCTGTTAACTTGGTTAATAGGTGTCGATGCCTTACGGCCTATTCCTTGTTAATTGGAGTAGCAATTATGTCTGTGCGGATTCACGGTAATTGTCGATAAAGTAAGGGGAGATTGGGTTATGTCTGTGCGGATTCACGGTAATCTATAACTGATTAATGACATGCTATTTAATATATTATTGAGTTGATGATTAACATGCACGTGATTATTGTGATTTACATATTGCTGGAATACTTTATTACATTGATTAAACTCTCTTTCTTGACTTAAGTTTGTTATTTAGTTTCACTAATCTTTTACAAAGTCTCTCTGCTCAACAAAGGTGGTTGGTTGCAAACCAAATTGTTTGGAATAAATAGGTTTTTGTGATTTTAAGCACTCCGTTCCCTGTGGGATCGACCCTGTTATCATTGTGCTACTTATAGCTATTTGTTGCAGGTTTATACAGTACTTTTACTGTATTTGATAGGGTTAACGACTGTCCTATCAGAAGATGAGGAGAAGACATCCTTTATCACAGACAAAGGTACTTATTGCTTTGTTACTATGTCTTTTGGTCTGAAAAATGCTGGAGCTACTTTTCAACGCTTAGTGCATAAGATCTTTAAGAAACAATTAGGTCGGAATATGGAAGCATATGTTGATGATTTACTTGTTAAAAGTAGGGATGAATCTAATTACCTTCTTGATTTACGTGAGACACTTGAAACTCTAGTTCAGTACAAATTAAGACTAAATCCTAAAAAATGTATTTTTGGGGCCACTTCGGGTAAATTCTTAGGGTATATAGTTTCTGAAAAAGGTATTTCTGTTAATCCTAATAAAGTAGAAGCTGTTCTACAAATGCACCTTCCTAGGTCAATTCATGAAGTACAACAATTAACGGGTAGACTAGCGGGCTTGAATCGATTTTGCCGACCGAGCTTTACCATTTTTTACCATTTTGAAAAAATCTGATAAATTTGTGTGGACTCCAGAATGTCAAGTAGCTTTTGAACAATTGAAAATATACTTAGCATCTTTACCATCTTTAACTATGCCAATTCCTGGGGAACAATTGTACATGTATATAGCCACTACCGAATCTGTGATTAGCTCGGTTTTGCTTCGAGAAGATAACCGGGTTCAAAGACCTATCTATTTTGTTAGCAAAGTTTTACAGGCTACCGAAAAAAATTATTCTAACCTGGAAAAGTTAGTCCTGGCTCTAGTTCACTCCGCACGACGTCTCCGACCTTACTTTGACGCACATGGAGTCACTGTCTACACCGATGCACCCTTGAAGGCTATCTTGCAAAAATCAGGAGTTTCAGGTCGTCTCACCAAATGGGCCATTGAGTTGGGGGAGTATGACATCACCTTCATGCCTTGTACCGCAGTCAAAGGTCAGGTGTTAGCAGATTTCATAGCTGAAGGGGTATCAAACATTCCGGAGAACATGCCTAGTCCGTCGCAGGAAGTCGATCTTCTTTTAACCTTGGCAAAAGGCGATGATTCGTGGACACTCTATGTAGACAGTGCCTCTAGCCAGTCCGGTTCGGGTGCCGGGATCATCCTCACCAGCCCTACCGGCGAAACTCACACTTATGCTTTACGGTTCTGTTTCACAGCCACCAATAACGAGGCAGAGTACGAAGCCATGTTAGCCGGCCTAAAATTAGCTCGGAAGCTGGGGGTCCGAAACTTGAAAATTTGTTCAGACTCCCAGTTGGTCGTTAAACAAATTTTGGGGGAGTATAAGGCCAAAGATCGACAAATGGAGGAATATTTTGCAATGGTTCAACAGCAGCTGCAAATTTTTCCAAAATGGGCTATAGAACGAGTCCCACAGAGCAAAAACACAAATGCGGATGCCTTGTCCGAATTGGCGTCTTCGGTTTTCTCTTATCTGACCAAAAGTGTTCTAGTGGAAGAAATGCCGATTAGGAGTATAGCCTGGAGCCAATAATCTTGTCCATACGAGAAGGACAGGATTGGCGATTTCCTCTATGGCAGTACTTGCAAAATGGTACTTTACCAGACTCACGGAAGGAGGCACAATGAATACGAAGAAAGGCTGAACACTACCAGATAGTTGGAGAAGATCTGTACAAAAAGGGTTTCTTAATGCCTTTACTGAAATGTTTGGGTCCAGGAGAAGCGGAGGCCGTGCTTAAAGAAATACATCAAGGGGATTGCGGGTCCCATATCAGAGCTCGGAATTTGGCAAAAAAAGTAATTGGGGCCGGATTTTATTGGCCTCGGCTATTTCAGGAAGCAGTTGAGTATGTCCAGCGTTGTTCCAGTTGTCAGTTTAACGCACCAGTTCATAGATTGCCGGCATCCAGCTTTACAGGGATAATGGCACCTTGGCCTTTCGCAGAGTGGGGAATAGATCTTATGGGTCCCTTTCCTAAGATCGGCTCTTGTCAATATCTGGTCGTGGCTATAGATTACTTCACAAAATGGGTGGAGGCCGAGGCATTGACAAATATTACTGGGCGAACAGTAGCTCGATTTCTATGGAGGCAGGTCATTTGTCAGTTCGTCGTACCTAATTCGGTTTCTCGGATAATGGGACTCAGTTTGAATCCAAGGAATTTACGACCTTGTGTATGAAGCTTGGTATCACTCAGCGCTTCGCATCTGTAGCTCATCCTCCAGCAAATGGGCAAGTGGAGCTCACTAATCGGACTTTGTTGCATGGACTAAAAACCAGGCTAGAAGAGAAGGGCAAGAATTGGGTGGAACAGTTACCTCTTGTATTGTGGTGTCATCGAACCACGCCTAAATCGGCTACAGGAAAGACTCCTTTTTAGTTAGCTTTTGGAGTCAATGCCGTCATACCTCCTGAAATACAAAATAAGGCGCCCCGGGTCATGCACTTTGAAAGGGATCAGAACCAACAAAACTTGGAGCTAAGTTTGGACTTAGTGAAGGAAGCTTGGGACGCGGCCTACATACATCAGCTAAATTACAAGAATTTAGTTCGGCAACACTATAATGCCCGGGTCAAGCATCGAGCCTTTGTACAAGGAGACTTGGTTTTGCGAAACTGGGCTATCAGTAGACCGCAAGATCAAGGCAAGTTGGTATCTAATTGGGAGGGACCCTATCGGGTGATAGAAGCATGACCTACTGGCAGTTACGTGTTAGAAGATTTGTAGGGACGGTTGGTTCCGCGAGCTTGGAACGCAACCCACTTGAGAAAATACTATCTCTAAGTAAGTTAAAGACAATATCGTGAGAAAACTAAGTCATTTATTCAAAGAAAAAGTCATGCCGGCCCGGTACAAAGTTGTCCCAGTTAAATATTCAGAAATAACAAAAAAAATTTTAAGTACAAGACAGCCAAGCTACGATGGAGGAGCCTGGGAAGTTACTTCTTCATCCATCGCCCCCCTTGGGTCGGCTGCAGGATCCTCTTCTTCTACGTTCTCCGGCAAAGGAATACCGGTATCTCCACATTCCTGCTTAACCTCGTCTATCAAGTCAAAAGGATCCCAATCCTGAGCTAGCAGGGAAGTGTGAGCCGAGGAGTCTTCAGGAAGGCCCTCCACCGACCTGGGGCCTTTAAACTCATCCCAGCATATCGTATATCCGCACTGGATCAGCTCCATAAAGCGCCGGTTCATCAAATCCAGTAGCGGCCCCTCCTTGAAGGTTTTCAGAGCAGCTTGACGTGCCCCTTCCACCTCTGCCGGGCTCAGCAACTCGGCCGACTTCTTCTTTTCTTCCTCTAAGGCCCCCTGAAGGTTAGCCTTCTCCTGCTTTAAGGCATCAATCTCTTCCTCCAGGGCCGATCTGTCCTGCCTCAGCTCCTCCACCTCAGCCTCCAAGCCCTGGGACTTGGTATCTAACTGGTTGGCCTTAATACTGAGCTCTTGGTTCTCTTTGTAGAGCTCGGTATTCTTGGCCTAGAGGTCGATGACTTTGCTGGATTCGACCCCCAGCTTCATCTTCAAGTACTCGATCTCCTCGACCGGCCTCTTCAACCTCTCTTGCTCATAGCTCTGGTACAGGATGTCCAGAGCAGCAGTCCTCTTGGCCGTGGCCCCGTAATTTATGCAAACCTGCAAAACGCAATAAAGAACTTTATAAGATATCACTCATTCACATATCTCAGAAGAAGAGTTGAGAGTTAAGGATGTTACCCGTTTGATGTGAGAAGCCAACAAGGCTTCTTGCTTCACCAATTGTTCAATGCTTTGCCGCATCTGGCTACTAGCCTCAATTATCTCCGTGAAGGAGCCATGGGAGTCGGCCACTATCTCCGAGTAAGGCCGGACGTCTTCAACTGGAGGCACAGCCAAGTGAGGCTGATAGATGGGCCGAGCTAGGGGTTCTGATCTTTCCTTGGGATCCTTCAGGATGATCATCCTCTCTTTCATTGAAGAATCCAAGGGTCCCAGCAGCTTATCTGGGCTAGGTATCTCGGCTCCAAAGGTTGAGTCGGTCAACTGTTGAGGAGCCTTAGCACTTCTGGCGGCTTGGACCTCTAGGGGGGTCGGCCTGTTTTTCTTAGAGACACGAGAGATCAAGGAACCAGCGGAGGGATCAGCCCCTTCTCCCTCATAGGGCAGGTCAATTTCGGCGCAGGATCTTTTTGAAGACCCTGAGGCTGCCGCCTGCTTGATGGACTTCCTTTTCCGACCATATCCACTGAAGCCGCCTGAAAACAGAAAAGACAGATGCAAGAGTATCATCAAAACCGAGCTAAGATAAATAAAGCTACAGTTAAAAAAGTTCAAAGGCAGGTAATTACATTCTGGTTCAACATTGGGGGTCCGGCTCAGCCCGGCCTAGACAAGAAGGCCCTTGGAAGGATATTTAACAGAGTATTTCTCTGAACTATTATAAGAGTTTAAAATCTTATACTCCGACAACACTATGGGATTGGACTTATCCCGGTTCTGATCTGCCGGCGCAGTGAACTCCAACCATCGGCAGGGAAAGTTGTCTTCGTCAGCTTTCACCATGAAAAAATGGGTTTTCCAATGTTTTATGGTATCTGGGGAGTCGGTTATAAGGATAGGTCCGTTTCTACATTTTTGCAAAGAAACCCATCCCGGCCCATAAGGATATTGACGGATGGTATAATATTGGAATAACAGATCTAGGGTGGGTCAGATTTTGGCCTCGGAACAGACGCACATAAAGCCCACTAGAAACCTAAGTGCATTGGGCACTAGCTGGCTCAGCCCAATGCCTACGTAACTGCATAGCTCGGTCAAAAAAGCTGGGACAGGAAATCTTAGTCCGAATTTTATGTGGTGCTCATATACGCCGACCCAACCACCGAGGTACTGGTTATTCATTCTTCGGGTGTGGCCAGTCGGGTCGGGATAGCTGGGACAAAGTGATGGGTCGATCTTAGGGTTTCTAATTCTACCCTAGTTAGTTCGGAAGGTATTTCATCCGGGTGGAATTCATAGGCGACCATATCTACACGAAAGAATTACACGAGTATTGAAGATAAATAAGTTTTTACGAAGTTTGACAATACAAGATATGCCGCAATTCAACCAACAATTACAGGAATTATAGCAACAGCGAAAAAGAAAACATGTATTATGCTTGCCGAAAAACTAGTCTTAAGCTGGCGAAGCAATCACAAAATAGTACACGGAGGGAGAGGAACCGCCTAACCTGAAGAGGGATTGAGAGGGGGCAAGCCGGTACCGGAGCTCCTTTCCTCGGCCATGGAGTTCTACGGGATATTAATGAAGAGGTGACGAAGGGAACCGGTGGCATAAACTAGCACGGTGAACGAAAGCAACAATATCAACAGGCGCGGTGGAGAGCCAACAACACGAACAATCACGGCAGAAAAGAGAAGGACAGAAAACTTTTTTCAGAAACGTAAAAACAACGATGCAGGTTTCTTCGTGTCTTAAAGAAGGATTCGGGAAGGTGAAACGAACAAGGAAACAAACCAACCGCTAGAGCAATTAATACCGCCTCGAAGATCACGAAGGTATGGGAACTTGTATCGGATACCTCAAAAGTCGCTGAACTTGTCCCGTCATGTTCCGTCTTAAAAGCTAGATTCCTGGGGTCGCGATGCAAAGGTACACATTTATTGACGAATTCACTTTCTTTAGGTTATTATATCATTACTTTCTTATGGCTCGGCTAACGTATTATTTTCTTTGGGTCAGATTTTTATTAGCTGTAGCTCATGCTTTCCCTTTGATAGTTATGATATTCGGTAGGTCGGCAACCTTCTACTACTTCACTTGAAATAGTTTAACACTTCTAGTAAGCTTAGGTCAGAACAATCCACATTTCATGCTGGCTTAGGTCGGAAAAGAAATTTTAAAAGCGGTTTGGGCAGATATCGGGTGGATGCATAATAAATACCTTAGTCAAATTTTTGGCTCTGTAAAACACAAAAAAGTATTAAGTTTTAGCTCGGTAAAACATAATACTGGGGGAACTTGTTGATGTGCATAAAATTGAACTTTCATTGGGCCTGGCCTAATGGACAAAAGAAAAGGTAAACAGTAAGGATAAAGAGATGCATAAAAAGTCCAAAACCAAACTTAGGTCGGATAGTTCCTTAAAATCGAGCCAAAGATTAGATCGGCCAAGGGCTTAAGTCATTCAATAGCTTCAGTATGCCTTACTAGCATCTCTTACATAACATCATATCGGTCACCATAACCGAGCTGGGGAAGCTAGGTCGGAATAGGCCATAACCCGCTGACACAGTAGGTAGAAATCATTTTGAAAGTGAAAGTCGCCAAAAACTGGCGGAATGCTCTCGAAACCAATTCACTTGAGTGAGACAGAGGAGAGTGGAATTTCGTGAGGAGGGGTGAAATCCGAATATCTACGAAGGAATGCCAAAAGCGAAGGCAGCTCTCTGGGTCCCTACCGAGGTAATGGAGAATGAGAGAGACGATTTTGACATTGCCCAAGGACAGGCTGAGAAAGAGAATGAGGAACCAGAGAAAGATGAACCGGGGCAAGAGGAACAGGGATTACAACATTTTGTTGGATAGGTTACTACTATATTACAGCAAGTAACCAATGTTATAACCAAACGTGAGGAACAATGTGAACCTCATCGTCATACTGAGACAGAGAATGTGGCTTTGGAAAGATTCCAAAATTTTCATCCACCTGAATTTAACGGTAAGATGAGAGATGAGGCCGCGGAGAACTGGTTAGAAGTAATGAAGACTATCTTCTGTGCTTTGGATTACTCTGAGGAAAGAAAGGTTAATTTTGTCATCTTCTAGTTAGATGAAGATTCTAGGGATTGGTGGACCCTAGTTCGGACAAAGAGGAATACCGCTCAGACTTCCAAAACTTATGAGAACTTTGCGTTCGAGTTCAAGGCAAAGTACATTCCCGTGATTGTTCAGGAGAGAAGGGAAAATGCTTTTATAGGTCTACAGTAGGGAGCAATGAGTGTTTTTGAGTATGAGGCCAAATATACCCAGCTATCAAATACGTACCTGCCTTAGTTAGTGCTGATAACCAGAGGAAGAAACAGTTCATTCAATGACTTCGGATCGAGTTGCAAGAAGCTTTGGCTGCATCTCACCATGGATCCTTTGTGGAAGCAGTAGAAAGTGCCCGAAGAGTTAAGGAGGCAAAAAGAATGACTCGGGAAGGCCAGATGCGTCAATGGGATAACCTAAAATGGGAACTTAAACCGCCAAGAAATGCAAACTATGTATTTCAAGGTAATCAGGCACATAAGTTTGCACTAGGACAAAGCCCTAGGGGAGCAGGACTAGTTTGTAACTATTATCCGAACGCACCTCCTGGTAGATGAAGTTTTGTAACAGAACTGGACATGAGGAAAAGGAATGTTGGCGTAAGGCCAACAAATGTTTAGGATGTGGTAGTTCTGATCATAGGGTACAACAATGCCCAAAGATGCTAAGAGGTTTAAATGCTAGACGCTTTCACCACAGAGGAATATAGGCGATAATGGAATGAACCCCTAGTTTGCTAGAACTGTTTCAATCACCGATGTAATTAAAACCTTTTAATATATAACTAGTTAAATTTTTAACTTACTTTTGCACAATGCCTTTAGTTATTAATTCTAATCAGAAGAATGAAATGTTACTTTATAGATTAGAATTTAGTACTTATACTAAAAATAAAAAGTTAATACTGATAAAATTGCAAGGAATTTAAACGTAAAGAAAACACTCACTCATGGACTTGATTGCCCTTAAGAATAAGAAGTTACTCTTACTATGGATTAGGTATTTAAATATAAGGTTTAGTTAACTTCAAACTATATTAACAAAGAGAATTCGAGTATAAGGTAAATATGACCTTAAGGGGGAAAGTGTCAACCCTTACTTCTATTGTTAAAGCTAGACAACTTTTACTAAAAAGACAAAATATTTGGCTTACCTAAGTAGGATCAACTTGTAGTAATTTTTCAAATGACATTTTAAAGTTAATTAAAGAGCATTAGGAATACTTTAGACATTGACAAAACTCAAATTGTATACTTAGTTGAGTAAATAAGAATTTAGGTTAGATGAAACCTTCTCTTAGAACATGTTACTTTTAAGGGATAAATTGCCATAGACTCAAAATGAGAATGGTGACCTAGAAATGTAACTAAGACTTAGTGTTTCCTAGATTCGTCAGAAAGTATCAATGTTTCATTAGGAACTTTTCAAGATTTGTTAGACCATTAACTAGATTGACTCATGAGGACGTGAAGTGAATAAAACTTTAAAACATAAGCTCAATTGCTAACGTTAAAGAAAGGATAATTTTGTGGTTTGTACTAATACTCCATTAGGACAAATTAAAGTATACGTCATTAGACAGTTGCCTATGTATTAAGGCAATCGAAACCGTATGAGTGGAATTACCCAACCCGATATCTTGAATGGGCAGTTGTAAATTTTGCTCTTAAGGAGTAACAACACTACCTTTACGGAATAACTTATGGAATTTTATTAACCATAGGAATCTTAAGTATCCATACTCACAGAAAAACTAAAATTCGCGACAACGATAAGGAGTTAAGTCTTTAGAAAGACTATGACTCTAACCATATTCTGGGAGAAATGGATTGCCAATGCGTTTAATAGGAAAACGCATATGGCTAAAATTAGAGATAAGATATTAGACATAATTAGATAGGATAACTCAGTCCAAGGATTGAAACATTAATACATAAGGACAAGATGATTCTCTTCGACAATTAATTAGCCTTAACCATAGCGATTAAGAAAATTAGTAGAAAGATGCCTTTTGAAAAAATAAAATCGGAAGTTATTAAAATATACTTTAGGAAACGATTATCCTCGACTAGTATCGATTGAAGGTAAAATTGAAAAATAATCATTCTGCCTAAAAGGCCAATTTTTGGTTCTTAGTTGAGGGGTAGTATGATTAAAACATTTAAAATCAATTAGACAACATCATATGGTTGAACTATGAATAATTTTGAGGACGAAATTTCCTAAGGGGGAAAGGGTGTGAGACCCCGTAAATTTTTTAGCATTTAAAATACACCTCTAAAAATTATATTGAGGTATTTAAAAATATTTTACGAACATTTAATAAATTATAGGAATTTTTATAAAATAATTATGGGTTAAAAACTATTTTCTTTAGAAAAACTTTATAATCATAAAACTATTTTATTTCAAAAGAATTTTCTTATTCTTAATTTCAAGTTTTAATTATGTGAATTAATTTGATAACTTTGATTCTTAATCACATAAGATATGATGTGTTTAGAAATATTATAATTTAGCAATTTATGGAATTTTTGGAAATACGAATTAGAAAATAAGAAAATTAGAAAAATAAATGAAAAATAATAAAAAGGGTGTGAATCGGTTTTACCCATTTTCCAATTGGGTAAAACCAATTGGGAGAAGATAGAATTTGTGAGACCCCGTAAATTTTTAGCATTTAAAATACACCTCTAAAAATTATATCGAGGTATTTAAAAAATATTTTACGAACATTTAATAAATTATAGAAATTGTTATAAAAGAATTATGAGTTAAAAACTATTTTCCTTAGAAAACTTTATAATCATAAAACTATTTTATTTCAAAAGAATTTCCTTATTCTTAATTTCAAGTTTTATTTATGTGAATTAATTTGATAACTTTGATTCTTAATTTCATAACAAATGATGTGTTTAGAAATATTATAATTTAGGAATTTATGGAATTTTTGGAAATAAGAATTAGGAAATTAGAAAAAATAATAAAAAAGGGTGTGAATCGGTTTTACCCATTTCCAATTGGGAAAAACCGATTGGGAGAAGATAGAATTTAAGGCCAATCGGTTTTAACCGATTTGCAATCGGGTAAAACTGATTGGAATGGATAGAATTTGGTATGAATCGGTTTTAACCAATTCACCAATCAGTAATACTGACTGGAAAAATAATAAAAATTTACCACCGCTTAAAACGAATCAATTTTAACCGATTCACAATCGGGAAAACCGATTGGTACCGCCTCATGAATCAGTTTTAACGGATTCTTGATCGGTAAAACCGATTAGAATCGGTTTTCCCGATCAAGAACCGGTTAAAACCGATTGTGTGCCAGAAATGAAAAAAAAAAAAAAAAAAGAAGAGATAAGCTTGAGCCTTTTGGCATATTAGGCAACTTTGCCTATAAATACCCTCCCGTCACCATTTCCCTTCACCACTGCACTCCCAAACTCTACCAAAATTATACCAAAACCTCACCAAACTAGAAAAAACTAGGAGCAAGTAGAAAAGAGAAGGAAGGAAGGAGAAGGAAGGAGAAGGAAGAAGAAGAAAGGAAGGAAAAGCTTGGAGGAGCAAAGCTTGAAGCTAGGAATTGATTTCGGAACAATGGATCTGTTGTGATGAGGGATTTAGGGCGCATCGGTAAGGAATTCAACATATTCTTTCGTTTAATTTTTAGGAAATAATGCATATTTTCAAAGTTTTGAAGTTGTAGAATTTTTATGAAATTTTGAGGTTAGATCTTGTAATTATTATGGAAAATTTAGTTATGAATTATTAAGGATGATGGATGAATGTTGTAGAACGGATTTTAGGCAAAAGAAAACAGAAGAAATGAAATTTTAGAGAATTTTCTGCAAAACCTGAAAGAAAACTGGGAAATCAAGTTTTCTGGTCATGAATCGATTTTAACCGATTCGGAATTGGGGAAAACCGATTGATGCCCAAAAGGAATCGGGAAAACTGATTGAAAAAGGGAAAAACCAATTCTGATCAGTTTTGGCCGATTTTTCAATCTAGAAAAACCGATTCAAAATAAGCTTTGCCAATTTTTAAGATTTTGAAATTATTAAGGACTATTTTGCAAATAATGAATCGATTTTGACCGATTTACCCTCTGGTAAAACCGATCCGAAATAAGGAAACTTGATTTTCCGCAAAATTGTTTTCTTTTAATTATTTTCTTATAATTCCTTTTATAAAATCTTGTTAAAATTATTTTAAACGAGTATTTTAAAGATTTTACACTTGTATTTTCTTGAGTTATAATTTTATAAGTTTTATACAATTTTTTGGACTATTTCTAAAATAACGTAGAAATAATATTTGGAAAGTATTTGAATTTCAGTTTTTCCGCATAATGATTATATTTTCTTTAAAGTTATAACTATTACGTTTTTATAGTTATTTTCCCGATAGAAAATTTTCAGAATACTTAATACATGTTTTAAATAAGAAAATAGGTAAAATTACCATTATGCCCTTATTAGTTAAAATTCCAGAATAAGTTAACAATTAGAATTCTATTCATTAGAAATTAGAATTATATTAGTTATAAATAGTATTAAATTATTAGAACTTGAAATATATGCAGATCTGGTAGATAGCTAGTACGTGAACTTAGATCTTCGGACCGAGGTGAGTTTATCACTGAAAATGGATACCGTTTTAATGCAATTAATAAATGAATCTGCATTGAACTGAATTGTGATGACATGTTTTACAAATCTTTTAAAATAGTGAGTGAAATGTTTTGAGATTTGAAAAGCTCATTCGTGTTTATATACCTGCTTAGATGCATATGTATTTGTGAATATTCCCAATGTACTTTGTGGGTGCTATAACTTGTGACTGTACATATGTGAATCTTGGCTATGTGAACTTTGTGTACTTGTTGATATTATTCTTTTATTAATGGGACCCGAACTGAACAAGTGAATAAAAGAGCATAGGTGGCGAAATGGATCTGTTGTTAGGAATCATTGTTGGGAATCGTTGTCAGGAATCAATATGTGATTATGAATCGTTGTCAGAAATCAATATGTGATTATGAATCATTGTCAGGAATCGTTGTCAGGAATTATTGTCAGGAATCAATATGTGATTATGAATCATTGTCAGGAATCAATCTGTTATCATGAATATGTTGTCAGGAATCATTGTCAAGAATCAATCTGTTATCATGAATGTGTTGTCAGGGATCTATGTGTCATGAAGATGTTATTATGAATCTATTGTCAGGAATCTATGTGCTTGGTTTGTATACTCGAACTTGTGGTTATTCATGTACGAATCTGTGTTAGGAACTTGGGTTAGGAATCTTTATTAACGAATGCCTGAACCACATGAATGCAGAATATAAGTATGAATACCAAGGTGAACTGTCGGTTTGTTCATAGTTCATACAGAAGCTTGACGGTTGCCCTTCATCCTCATTATATGTCTATGATTACCACTTAAGTCATGATTGATATATGTTAGGATTTGCCTAAATTATATGCATGGGTAATATATGCAACTAGGTAAGTGTTTGCGAAAATATGAACTCTCATTGGGTATGGGCTCATTCCATTTTCTTGTTTGTTTCCTGTTTTCCATGAAATTGTTACAATAGGTCGTACCCGAATAACTGTGCTCACTATTGAGGTTAGGACGACCTGAACCCCGATGATAGCTGATTGAAGTTGAAAAGAGTGAGAAAGTTTTATTAGGTTTGTATTATGAGAATTTTGTAAAATAGGGAGGTGTAATAGATTTAATATTATTGAAATACATAATGGTTGGTTTGTTCTAAACGATACTGAGTCCTGGTGTGAACCAGACAGACATCCGGTGAAGCCAACCCCTTGTATTCAGGGTGGTGAATATGGGGTGTCACGGAATTTAAGGCCAGTCGGTTTTAACCGATTTGCAATCATGTAAAATTGATTGGAATGGATAGAATTTGGGAACCGATTTGCCAATCGGTAATACTGATTGGAAAAATAATAAAAAAATTACTGCCACTTAGCGAATCAGTTTTAAATGATTCACAATTGGGAAAACCGACTGGTATTGCCTCATGAATTGGTTTTAACTGATTATTGATCGGGAAAAACAAATTCTAATCGGTTTTACCAATTAAGCAATCGGGAAAAATCGATTGTGTGGCAGAAATGAAATATATATATATATATATATAATCTACGAACCTTTTGTCCCATTAGGCCTTTGTGCCTATAAATACCCCCTCCCTTCACCAAGTTACGGCCAAATGCTGCCCAAATCATACCAAAACTTTGCCAAACTAGAAAGAAATGAAAAGAGAAGGAAGGAAGGAGAAGGAAGAAGAAGAAAGGAAGGAAAAGCTTGGAGGGACAAAGCTTGAAGTTAGGAATCGATCCTAGAGCCATGGATTCGGTGTTAGGGGGAGTTCGGAACGTACGGGTAGGGAATCCAACGTATTGTTTGGTTGGTTTCAGCAAAATATTGCATATTTTGAAGTTTTAAGAATTTTTAAATATTTTGAGTTTAGATCTTGAAATTATTATGAAAAATTTAGTTATGAAGTATTAGGAATGATGTATGAATGTTGTAGAATGGATTTTAGGCAAAAGAAAATGGAGGAAATGGAATTTTAGAGAATTTTTTTGCCAACCCAGAAGAAAACTTGGAAATTACGTTTTCTAGGCACGAATCGGTTTCAGCCGATTTGGAATTAGGGAAAACCGATTCATGCCCAAAAGGAATCGGGAAAAACCGATTTCAATCAGTTTTTGGCCGATTTTCAATCGGGAAAAACATATTGGAGTATGAAAATGTTATTTTCCAAATTTTCTTAAAATTATAAATTCTTTTAAGTATTTATTTATAAAATCTTGTTAAAATTACGTTAATGAGTATTTTATGGATTTTACACTTTTATTTTCTTAAGTTATGTCTAAATTTCATTTTTGCGGCATAACACTTATATTCTCTTTAAAGTTATAATTATTATGTTTTCATAGTTATTTTCAATTGAGATATTTCTAAAATATGTATTTTCTTTATATGTGTGTCTTTTACCGAAAAATAGGTAAATTACCATTATGCCCCTATTTAGAAAAGAATTTCAGAATAAATTAGAAATGAGAATTCTATTAGTTATAAGTAGTTACTAAATGGCCAAAACTTGAAATATATGCAGATCTGCTAGATAGCTAGTACATGAGCATAGATCTTCGGACTAATGTGAGTTTCTCACTGAAAATGGATACCGTTTTAATACAATTAATAAATGAATATGCATTGAACTGAATTCTGATGACATGTTTTACAAAGCTTTTAAAATACTGTGTTAAATGTTTTGAGATTTGAAAAGCTCATTCACGTTTATATATTTGTTTGATGCATATGTATTGGTGAATATTCCTAATGTATTTTGTGTGTGCTGTAACTTGTGATTGTACATGTGTGAATCTTGGCTATGTAAACTTTGTGTATTTGTTGATATTATTCTTTTAAGAATGGGACCCAAACTGAACAAATGAATAAAATAGCATGATTGGCGAAATGGATCTGTTGTCATTGATCTTTATCACTAATCATTGTCACGAATCGTTGTTAGGAATCATTGTCAGGAATATGTTATCATGAATATGTTGCCAGGAATCTATATGTCAGGAATCTGTTATCATGAATATGTTGCTAGGAATCTATATTCCAAGAATATGTGATCGTGAATATGTTGCCAGGAATCTATGTCCTTGATTTGTGTACTCGAACTTGTGATTATTCATGTTTGAATCTGTGTTAGGAACTTGTGTTAGGAATCTTTATTAATGAATGCCTGAATTATTAAATGCGGAATATATGTATGAATGCCGAGGTGAACTGTCGGTTCGTTCATGGTTCATATAGAACCTTGATGGCTGCTCCTTCCCCCCCCCCCCCCCCCCCCCCCCCCCCCCCTTAATCCTCATTATATGTTTGTGATTAATGCTTAAGTCATGATTGCTATATATTAAGACTTGCCTGAATTATATGCATGGGTAATGTATGCAACTCGGTAAATGTTTGCGAAAATGGTGAACTCTCATTGGGCATGGGCTCATTCCATTTTCCTATTTTGTTTTCTGTTTTCCATGAAATTGTTACAATAAGTTGTACCCAGTTGATTGTGTTCATTATTGATGTTAGGACGACATGAACTCCTACGATAGCTGATTGATGTTGAAGAGCCAGAAAGTTTATTAGGTTTGTATTTTGAAGATTTTGTAAAATAAGGGTTGTGTAATAGATTTAATATTTTTGGAATAAAGAATGGTTAGTTTGTTTTGAACGATACTGGGTCCTCGTACGAACCAGGTAGGCATCCGGTGAAGCCAACCCCTTGCATACGGGGTGGTGAATCTGAGGTGTCACATGGGTTGTCGTAGGGAGCCCACAGTAACCTATAACTAACTGATGTTATACTGTTTGATATTTTAAATTGTTCATGATTACATGCATGAGATTGATGTGACTTGCATAAATGCTGGAATGCTTCTTTAAATCAATAAATTCATTTGTTTAGTAAAGTCTAGTTTTCATTCCGAAAAGTGATAATTCAAGGTCTCGTGAGAGATAAAAAGGTGATTGCAAATTCAACAAAGGTTACGAAATTGATAGGATTAGAATTTTAATCAACTATTCCATTTGGATCGTGTGACACCCAAACTCGACCCCCCTACCTCGAAAAATCACTCCTGATGAGGAGGAGCCAGACAGACCGAGGATAGTCATACAGGGCTCTCACCCAACAATCAATACAGTAGAAATAGAGAAAAACATACATCACTATGCTTATTCCAAAATTCAAGGAGTTCAATGCAGCTGAAAATATAATAAAATTGTTGAGGACGGCCCTAGGCCAAATTATCCTCCCAAATAGGATTTATGAGCTAATCTATTACGAAGCCATCTCAGTGTTGTTTTGGACGCCCAACACCCTCACCTCTAGCGCACATGAATCAAGCACCTGTAATCAAATTTTGAAGGGAGTGGGGTAAGCTTAAGCTCAGTGAGAGACTTTGGGGTTTGTCAAAAATCCCACCGTATGTTTTGAGAGAAAAGCCGGGTAGCAATGCGTATATAAGTCATACATCAATCTATATAGCAGGCAAGTCTATTCAACCAGTCAACAACAGTCATATGATATACAGCACACCTAGTAGGCAAGTCAAGCAAATCAGGCATGTACAGGAATGAGCATGGCATCAATGCGGTAACAAGCAAATGCACATAGGTGAGCCACTAGACTCCTAGAAAGCAGATTACACAAACATGCCTTCTCTAATAAAGCTAGGTTGGAATCTATTCAAGTTGTTCAAGAGTTTGATGATTTGCAAAGCACATCGCCCCTGCGGCAGCCGTACAACAGAGGTATGCTCGACGGCGGGGGATTTAGATCCTGGCCCTTTCACATTTAGGCCATCAATTGTCCTCGCACAACGGAGGAGTGTCGGCTTGCGACACAGCTTTCACCAGCAAGCCCGTCTAAGGGCGAGTGGAACAAGGAAAGCAAACTTGCTTTCACCAGCAGGCCCATCTAAGGTCGAGCATAACAAGGAAAGCGGACTCAGAACCCAAGTCTTATCTAGTTGGTCCTTGACCTATTTTACGCTAAGGTGATCATGGCAAACCTAGCATGCTTCATACATCTCTAGAGGCAATATGCAATCCTAGATGACATGCAACTTATCGTGTGAAGTCTATCGCCTTCTAGGTTGGTACCGACATGCACAATGACAAGCAAGAAAGGAGATACATGGCAAGCATGGCATAGCATTAAGCAGGCATATTGTATATACACAAGTACAAATCACGCAAGTTCAAGTAAAAAATAGCCAAGTAATGAGGCGTGGGAAACCTCGTTGGGAAAATAAACACACAATAGTAAGTATAGGTACACAGGAGTACTACGTAGATAGCTCGGTTAAATATTTTAGGAAACTAGTGAGTAATCCCTCACCTAGATGTCTGGAAAGCGTGTGCTTCGTTCGACTCGGTAGTCTCGAGTCAACGATCAGCTCCTGCGGGTAAAGGAGACACGGTAATTAGTCAGGAGAATTTTCTAACTTCCCGGGCACGTTTAATTCTTTTGGTCAACTAGGGTTGACTTTGACTCCTTTCGAGTCGTCGGGGTTGACTTTAGGCTTTAGGGTTGCCTTCCAAATCAAAGAGGTCGCGTTTCGGTTACACAAGTCGAGTTTTGATTAATCGGGTCAAGATCGGGTTAACCCTAGTCGGCTTGGTTCGAGTTGAGTTTGGTTTGGTTCATATTAAGTCGGGTTTGGTTCCGCTCAGGTCCGATTTTGTTCAAGTCTTATCGAGTTCGGCTCTAGTCAAGTCCAGTTTGGTTCGAGTCAAGTCGGGTTAGGTTAAGTGGAGTCGAGTTAGGTCAAGTCGAGTCGGGTTAGGTCAAGTCAAGTCGGATTAGGTCAAGTTGAGTCGGGTTAGGTCAAGTCGAGTGTGGTTAGGTCAAGTTGAGTCGGGTTAGGTCTTGGTCAAACAAGTCAAGGGTTAAATCCTGTGATCAAGAGTCAAGTCTTGTGGTCAAGGGTCAAGTCTTGGAGTCAAGGGTTAAGTCAAGTGGTCAAGGGTCAAGTCATGTGGTCAAGGGTCAAGTCATGTGGTCAAAGATCAAGTCTGGTCCGATTTGTCGTCTGAATCGCACATGGAATCGCCCCCTTAGCTCATTGTCAGAATTCGGCTTCCTGGGCCTAGTCCGATTTGTCTTGCGAATTGCACGAGAATTCGGTTTCTGGGCAGAAAGTTGCCCAGAACTTCTGGTTCGGGATGGCTTCTTCAAGGCATCGTTTTTCTCGTTTCCAGTCTGTTTTTGACGATTCTAAAACACCAATCCAAATACCAACATGCAGGCTACCATAAATAATCAAAATATTGCAATTTCGATCCTCCTCGGGGCATGCTTATGGACAATGTTTCTAACACATACGATTTTCCATGATTCCCATAATTCATAAACACTCAAATCCATATTTCCTTTCGATTCAGACTAGATGCTTTGATCCTATATCACATGCAACCTCCCTAAAACGTATTAATACCTAAACATGCATCCCTATAAGCAAATCATGCAATTCATCAAGATTTCGTTCTTAAACCTCTACCACATTAACCATGCTTTATCATCACTTAACTCACGGATGAGATTACTTACAATTACCTTATGAATACCACGAATAGGCTAGGAAAGTCTAGACTCAAGGGACCTTAGCGAGGGCGGCGTTCTTTGGCAACGGCGGCAGCTCTCCTGCGTTCTTTCCTCTCTTTTTTTTTTTTCTTTTGTTTTGCTGAATTACCTTTGGCAACTAAAGGTGTTAGGTCAGAGTTAATGATTCTTATATAGGCATCAATTAGGTCTAGGAATAGGGTAAACGCAATCCAAACGAATTTGGATTCGTGCGTTTTCAAAACTAAAAGAAGATAGAATTCAAGTTGAATTCGAATTCCTGAATTCTTGCTTCTGGGCTCCGTGCAATTTGTCGTCCAACTCACACGGCTATTCGGATGGCCTGGCTCGTGCGAGTTGTCGTCTGATTCGGACGAAATTCAAACGGGCCAATTTTTGCCTTGTTTCGTCCGCCTTCTTCTCTGCTCGGCCTTTCCTCTTGAGCACCTTCCGGTGACTCTTTTACCGCTCATGTTTATAACCACACTAACCTAGGCCCCCACCCCTTCCTAGTTTACCCGAGGAGTATCACGCAACCTAGGCACATAATGGTTCATGGCTATTCAAACAAGCAAGTCAAGTTTCATGTTAACACACACATTAACCAAGAAAATTTTTTGTTGGATTCTCACTAATTTTATCCTCATAGGTTTGCTCTGAAGGTCTGGGGCTTCACAAATCAACCATGAATTCAATGTGCTACTTTTAGCAAATCTATTGCAGGTTAAGTAGTACTTTTACTGTATTTTGGCATCCTAACAACAGCTATATTATCTCTAATTAGGGTCAGAATAATTATGATCTCGGACATCGGGGATACGGATAAATCCAATCCTACACGCAAGGTCTAAAAACGAGATTTCACAACCAAAAAATAAAAAATAAAGGTACAACAGAGAACTAAAAAGCACAAAGCCTGCAGAAAGGTCTAAATCATCGACGTCTGTATGCCAAAATCCGAGCCTATAGCTAAAAGTCAACCACAACATCTCGGCAACAGCAGTATTTGAGAGATCTTAATCCAAGATCTCAGAGTATCCTAAAGGACTAAAAGCCGACACAGCTCAATATGAAGAAACTACATAAAGACTTCGGTAAAGCGACGAAGCCCAGCTCAGAAAAAGCGTAATGTTAAACCAAAGCAATGACAATGAATTCTCCAAAGCAAGAAAGTCAGGAAAAGTCTACTTTTTCCTTTCTTACATGTTGAATCCGCATAAGATTGGGGGGCTTGTAGCATTCAAAGCTCTCAACACAGACATCACAGGAACTTTTAGGCCAAAAACAACACCACCTTGGTCATCATCATGAACAAAGCGCCCAAGGATCTCAATGGCTCAAAGACAAGTCCACAACCTCGAACATAATGAGATTTGTTCCAAAAAACGACTAAGTGTTGGAACACTGAATATATTCGCTTGGTCAAGGTTGAAGAGTCTTCGACCCTAAATATTCAAGTCCTGCCCTCAGCCAGCCGAGGACTGACTAGGGGGGCTAGTTGATGCAACACGAATTTGCCGAGATCCAGCCTAACAGGCTTAGGCCCAATCCATTATGAATAGCAGTCAACTCCCGTCAAGAGATCAATAGAGGAAACCCTAATCCACCTAGAATAAGGATTCCTTGGCCCAAGCTCTACG
This sequence comes from Leptodermis oblonga, assembly GCA_016801395.1. Taxonomy (NCBI): domain Eukaryota; kingdom Viridiplantae; phylum Streptophyta; class Magnoliopsida; order Gentianales; family Rubiaceae; genus Leptodermis; species Leptodermis oblonga. Next base: position 13,098,259 of record CM028755.1, on the reverse strand, counting down.
ACTTGTATGACAAGGTGAATCAAACATGGGAAGAACTGATAGAGCTTGGTTAGGACTCTACTTTCCTTATACCCGATATGGTAGAATCCAGCCAGAATTACCTTATGTTTTACGTGAAGGCAATTCAACTATAAATACCACTGCACCCTAAGGGTTCAAGTACAAAATAATCATTTGCTTACACTACACAATTCTCTCTGATTAAACTCTACTAACTTAAGCATCGGAGTGGGGTGCAACCCCACCCTTCTATCGCGCTCTATTGGCAAATATGGATAAACAAGTGTCAAGGACTATGCTGGACCTCAGTCCGACTAGGCCGGCGAATTGATACTCGTCAATACTATTCATAAGTAACACGGTATTTTTTCTTCTCTGTCATTTTTTTTCCCTTAAAGTGATACTTGAATAAAATATTACTGATACTGTTCACAAGCATCAGTTTTATTTTCTTCAAGTATCAATTTTTCAAACAAAAAAAATGCTCGTATTGTTCTTGGGAATAGTGATCGCATGTGTAAATCCGCTTCACAAAATACCTACTCATAAACAGTTTAGACGGGGTTGTAAATGTAATTTTGCAAAACAATATGGCTGATTTTGTAAGTACACCCAAGCGTGATGATATGTAATGTAATTCGCCCAAATAATTAAATAAAAGAAAATCCAAACTCGCCCAAATAATTAAATAAAAGAAAATCCAAACCACTTAAATAAATACCTATAACCGCCCCTGAAGGCTTCCAATTCCAGTTCCACCATTCTTGAAACCGATCGGGTTGTGGTCAGGCTTTTAACTTACCAACAACGAGTAAACTTTTTTAACTTGAAAAAAAAAAAAAAAATGATTTAGTTAGATTTTGGCTCCAAAAATTTTGCTAGTTAAAGAATCCTTAACCTTACAAATCTTTCATCATGCTATTTTAGTTCCTACATTGTTGCTATTTCTGAACCTATGTTTTACCAGATTACTTCTCATCTCTCTATCCCACAATGATCATCATTTCAATATTTTCTAAAACGTTACATCTTCCAATCCCCTTCACTCCCGCCTCCTTTCACAAATCATCACATCTTTGTATGATTACCCATCCTGTTTTTCGCAATTTGATCGTTCTAGAAAGGTGATTATTCTTATAATCAATCAGAATGCACAAACTTTTAGTTGGTGATTTTCTTCTTACTTGAAATCTCTTGTGTTGATTCTGGTCTATGTAATTATCATGCATTATTGCTTTTTTTTAGATTATATGCATGGAGTTTTCAAAACTGGGGTTTCAAGTTTTTAGGGCACATGGAAAGTATGATCCCAGTGCTGATGAGAGTATTAGAGTGTAGAACCCATATGACCCAAATCAAATTTTAGCCAAAATTAGTGAGCTTTTGTGGATTTTGGAATTAGTGAGATGAGAACAGAGAGATTAAAAATTGGGGGTTGTGGCTCTTTAGTCCTTGAGAAGGGAGTGGTTTGGTTTCATCTGCTTTTGTTGTTATTGCACTTTCTTCCATGATATATGTGACCTGAATTTCCATTCTAGTAACAAAGCCAGTTTGCAACTAGTGTTTTCTTCAGCAAGTGGACAGATTTTGCCATAGGCAGTTCAGGCCTTGTACGTTTCACTGTTTTTGTTTTTGTTTCGATTTTGTTTTTAGTTTCCATTGTAAATTTAATGCCTTATAATAATTTTTCACAATTTCTAATACAACTTTTTACAATTCAACTATACTTTTTATATTTCCAATACATTTTTACATTAAAAATTCTTTTCCAAAAACATGTTCTCAAAACAAGTCCTCAGCTTTGCTTATTTGATCAAACTTGTGATATGCAGAATCCTGAATGTGCATAATGAAATGAAACTGTTGTTTAGTGTAATTGATGCATTTTGATGCTGTGGTACTTAGTGATTCTTCTGTAATGGCATTAGGAAAAGTTAAAAAAGTAATTGAAACAGAATGCCCAAGTAAAGACTGTTGCTTGGCTAGTCATAGTTTTATCTGTGACCACTTAATCCAAATGTTGCCTGTGTTAAAGATATTGCAGAGATGGACAGAGTAAAACCAGTGTATACGAGGCAGCCGAGTGCATCAACCACGCCTACTGCTGGTCCCCCCTCCTCACCAATGCGTCATGTACGCTCCGGTTCGACTGGAAACATGAGGAAACCCCAACAAGCAAAAGCTGCAGCTCAGAGGCTTGCTCATGTGATGGCGAATCAAAGGCCTGATGATGAAGAAGATGAAGATGATCTATTGTATGACGGAAATGTCTCAGCTGGCGTTGGCCTGGCTGGTTCGAGGCCCAACAGACCTCGCTCCCCATTGGTAATCTGATTATCTGTTTGTGTATTATCCTCACTAGAAACATTATACTCTTTTCCATGTTTGCATATTTATATGTCATGAAAAGTTCATGTACATGCAATTTGGTTACCTCGGGTTTCCAGAATCCATCAAAGTTAAGTCCAAAGTCTAGAAATGTTGCTTTATATATTCTAAACATTTTGATTTTTTTTGCTGTATATATAGCAATTTCTTGCTTAAGCTTGTACTATGTTTAGTTTTATGAGAAACATATGCAAGTTCTGTTGATATGATTTCAAAAGAAATTCACAATATAGCTTCATGTTTTCCTTTTTTATTCTTCTACTGTGTGAAGTACTAACACCATTATATGCAGCCAAGAATACTCATATACTACTGGCATTGATCTGCGCAGATTATCGTGCCATTTTTAGTTTAAAGAACTTTATCATTTCCTTACGGATTTTATGTAATTATGATTTTAGATCACTTTTCATAATTTTCATCTGTTAGGAGTATTTCCATGATGCTATCTTCTTTTGTAGCCGGTCCGCAAACCTGTAGAGCCACCTTCACATGCTCGTATGAGTATGCGAACTCCTCCAGCAGTCAGTGCAACAGAAGAACAACCTTCATCAAATCGATCAAGCTCAGTTCTTCGATTATCTTCATCCCATTCCTTGGAACAAAATTCCTCTAGTCAGTCTGGTCGTCCATCCCTATCCCAACTCAAAAGCTCAGTGGAGGAAACACAACCTCCATCTGCAAGATCTAACTCAGCAACTACTAGATCATCTCAATATAATGCCATGGAACAACCTTCATCAGCTCGATCAGCTATCCGCCAAAATATGCCAGCAAAGATAGTACCGATGGTGCCCCCTGTTGTCTCACTATCCCTTAAGCCCAATACATCTGCTAATCAACTAGATCAGGTCCAACAAGATATCCGCAAGGATAAAAGGTACTTAAAGCGCATAAAAGTTTCTCCTGAGTTGAGTTTTATATTTTCAGCTCAGAATTGTTGTTACTCTTCTCTGATCACCATTTCAATTTTTCCGAAGTTTTGAAACTTCCTTTCTTTTGTAATTTCATTACAATCTTAGTTCTTGAGTACACGGGTAAATTGAAACTTTATTTGATTTCAATCCGGAATGAGGAAAGATCAGCCTGAATGTTAAGCTCATCCGTTTTTGTTTTCTGCATTTCATGAATAGCAAATTCTAGGTATAGGTAATTTTCTTACAATTCCTAGCTAGTATCCTTTTTCAAATTGCTTCTAGCTGTTTGGGTGGAAAGTTCCTTTTTCAATAATTTGTAGAAACATTTTAAATGAATCTACCTAGTTTCTAGTTTTGGACATTAATGCAAGAGTGTTTTTATTCTATGCATCTCATAACTATAGCTGATTTTCTTGAATATAATTTGCCACGAACCAGACTATCTTTGGATTTTGGGACTTTTAAAATGAAAGAAGCCAGTCAGCAGCCGCCTTCTTCTTCTGCTCTGCAAGATGAGGTTTGGTTACTATCCATATTTTAAGTCTTTCTTTGACTGGCTCTGTTTGTCTATTGTGCAAAGATGAAGTTGTATTTAAGCTCGCCAAATCTTCAGCATCAATGTTTCCACTTTATAATATATAGCACAATGATAAGCTTTTGGTCTCCATGATGGCCATCTAGGAATGTTTTGGAGGTTTCAAAAGTTCAATTCTAGTATAACCTGATCATTGCTATAGTGGTAATCTTTGAAGTGGAAAATTGGATGACATCTGTAACTTTGTTCTGGTTGAATTCAAACTGCAGCTGGACATGCTTCAAGAAGAAAATGAAAGTTTACTAGAAAAGGTGTGTCCATTCTATTTCATGCTTCACACTTCTGGTTTCTTCAAGTAGAAAAATGTGTATTTTGTATAAATTGTTTTCTTACATCTATTTTAGCATGTTCTTTCTAGGTTCGACTTGCAGAAGAGAGGTGTGAAGAAGCAGAAGCAAGAGCTAAGCAGCTCGAGCAACAGGTGACCCCGTAAAGAGTTTCCACGTAGACATATTCAATTTACGAAGTATTTTAATCTGTTCATCAAATGACAGGTAGTTGTTCCATTTGAGCCAGGAGTTGATCATTGCAAGAATTTGACTTTGATGTGCTTGCTCTGTAAACATGTTTTCATCTGTGCAATACCAGCAAAAGCAACTTGTGCATTGGAAATTAGAGAAGCTTTTGAAAACGTGACCTAACGTTTGAAATAACAGTTGAAAATTGCATGTGAATGTGCCTCAAGTTTGCTCATATAAGTATACCTTCTACGTATGGCTTCAAACAGTACTTATACATTCAAAAGTTGTCTTCCAGTTTTCAAAATAATGTTCTTCTTCCATTTTGTGCAAGTTGAGCTCAAAGCAGAATTTGCCTTGTCTTCCTAAGTTGTGTAACCTTGTTAAGTCTCTTTCCATCCAATAACCAATTCCTAGCAATCTTAGTAAATGCTATCATGTAGACGATGAATTTGTACATGCCAATTCTCGTAAGCATTCCCTCCATGTTTTGTAATGATTTGTTAAAGTCGACTCCTTTTAGTGCGGTGCATGAAATTCTGACTCATGGTATGGGTGCCCCAATGAAAGTGGATGTTCTTAACATTTCTTCCCTCACCACTCATTAAAGTTCTTCTTACTAAATAAATTAATTTGGACACCTCTATATATCTAATTTAAAGTGTTTTTCCCTCTTAACATGTGAAGTTCCTCATGATACATTGTTGTCAGGTTGCTAACCTTGGTGATGGCATCTCACTAGAAGCTCGTCTTTTGAGCCGGTAAACTTCAACAACTTAGATGTCTATCTTTATGACTAAACTTTTGATAATACAACTTATTCGCCTGCTTTCATCATAGGAAGGAAGCTGCTTTACAACAAAGAGAGGTATGGATGAAAATAAGCTGCAATCACTTCTTGAACAGATAATCTAACTTTTTCGTGTGCATAAAATAAATCACCTGATTTAAGAAAGGAATGTGAGGGCGCATCTTTTGGCTCATCCAGCAAGCTTAGTTTTGGATTCCAACAAATTATAGATTGGGCCTATGCTAAATGAGAAATTGACTGTTGGACAGGCATCCAAATTATAATCTGGAAAGATGAAAGTTTTACAGCACAAATAAGTTGTACATTTCTTTCAGAGCTTAAGTTTTTGATTGAGTGATAAGCAAATTTCTATTTGTCTTGTAACACAGACAAAATTGGACTTGAGCAAGCGTAGCCATTTGGAAATGTGATCATTTTCTATGATCCCTTCCATGTACAAGAACTTTAAGTTTAACTTACAAGCCAAAGAAACTAATTCATATATCTGAATGGAAAAACAAGACTAAATTCCATTTCTGGAAGAAACTGGAACATAAGATTCTGACAACTAGATGACAATATAATGATATCATCAGATATGCTACAGAATAGGACTAATGATTTGAAACACTAGTAGCTCATCTATGGGTAAAGCTTCCATCTTACAGCTGGAAGATGCTTTTGATATGTTACTGAACTTTTTTGAGCTATGGCTAGGATTTTAATATGCATTTTCAAATACTGGTGTAGTACTGTTTCAGTATTCCCGAGTTTAGAAGGCTTTGTATTTGTGAATGTCCTATGTAAAAATTATTCTCTTAGCGTCTTTAAGCTAATGTGTGATTTAAAGGGACGTTAAGATCAAAATATGAAACACTAAAAATGATGCACTTTATTTGCAGGCTTCTCTGAAAGTTTTGTCACAAAATTTTGGTGGAGAAAGCGAGATTGAAGCACTACGAACTGAAGCAGAGGTATCCGAACTTCTATCTTGTACGTTTTGTCCTTTACTAATGCCATTTTTCTGATCTTTTATGTTCATACCTTAATTGGTTATTTGTGGTAACATGCTTAGTAATTTTTCACATTGAATTAGACTGCTAGAGAGGAAGCAAATTCTGCCATGGAGCAGCTACACGAGGTTGAGAGAGATTACAAATCGCTGCGAACAATGACACAAAGAGTGATCCTGACTCAGGAAGAGATGGTACATCAAGAATTGTCTGTATTCATTCTATTATGTGTTAACTAATTACAGTTTCTCACCTTAGGAAGAAGTTGTCTTAAAGAGATGCTGGCTTGCTCGGTATTGGAATTTATGCGTTCAGTACGGTGAGTTACTTCCACCAGTAGTTTGCTACAATTTGTAGATAATTCCTCTATCATCTCAATTGCTATTTCTCCGTCAGTGCAACCAGTAGACCATTGTTTTCAAGGTACAAGTCAGATTGTGCAATCTAGAGTAAACTGAAAACTAGTCAAATATTGATCAATTTTTTGCTATGCAACCAAGAATCTGGTTTTCAGGACACCTCTTTGTTTGTCACTTCCTATTCTTGAGGCCCTGATATTTTATCTGGGGAACTAAAAAAAGTAGTTTAACTTCTCTCTCCTTGCGATATTGGTAATACGAGATTGTTTTACAGGTATTCATCCAGAGATAGCTCCAGCTAGAAATGAATATTGGTCGTCTTTTGCCCCTCTCCCAAATGAAGTTGTCTTAGCGGCTGGGCAAAGAGCAAAAGATGAGAACTTTGTTGGTAATATATTAATTTCATTTGTAGACAGGGTCCGATAAACAAAAAAATTTATGTTCATCATATTTAGCTGGATATGGATTTTGACTGGATTGTTTGAGGGTCCTTGTTAAGCCTTCGTTTATTAATCATATCTCTTATATCTGCAGATGACAATGATATAGAAGAGCGAGAAAAAGGACTACACAATCTAAATGAGCTTGTCTCAGAAGGAAGTGTTGAAAGCATGCTTTTTGTGGAGAAAGGTCTAAGAGAAATGACATCACTCAAGGTTTTGTTGAATAAGTTTACTCCATTGTATACTCACTACTTTAAATTACCGGCCACATTGACGTATTCCTTAAAATCCTAGGTTCTGTGAAGCACTTTAAGAGGATATGTTGATCTGAATCTCTTTCCTTAGTTTCTTAGAGTTAACAACATAGCTCCAATTTGGATTTTCTTTAACTGATTACACAGTGAATCAGAACATGCAAACTGTCCTCATTCCTGAAACCAACATCTGTTCGTTAAACTGAAGGAAACACTTATCAACATCTTGGGATTCCCCTTAGATTAGCACTCTTCACTGGGAAATGCTGAATTTACATGGTAGAACAGTTTTTTTTTTTTTTTTTAATATTTAATGTTCTTCCATAGTAACAAAGTATGAGAGGAAATGTCATCATCTTTGGGTTCTGCGGATAGGGTGTCTATCATTCAATCTGTTGGAATTGTTGAGATATTAACATCATAGAAAAGTAAGTTTTCTGAGAAGTACCATCTGAATGTTGATTTGAACTTTTATTAAGTCAGATGGCCAAAACAAGTTGAATTTGAATTTATTGAGATATTTTTCTAATGCTTAATTTGGATGTCTAGCAAACAGTCAGATTACACAGCCATTGGTTTTTTAATGTAAACAAGCACTACAAAGATTTATTTCAAGAATTCACTTTCAGGCACAGATGTAACTAGTACCCAACTCCGATTGACGCCTAGCATTTTTGTCTAACAAGAAGTCAGTTTCTCTTTAGTTGATCAGTGTATAATTTAGCCATAGTTTCTCGTGGTTCTTGTCAAAATCACTAGCCTGGCCTTACTCTTTTCTCTTAGTTGGCTCTTATCACTGCCCTTTTATCTAAGTTGCTGACTTGTTATCAATTTTTTTTTCACAACTTTCTTGTGTTATTTACTCTCTTCTTTATTACTGAGATCTATCTCAACTTCTACTTTAATTTTACCAATGATTTGTCAGTTACATTTTGGTCCTAATATATTTTATGATAAACTGTAACTAAGCTATTGGTAAATTTGATTTTTGTTGCTTTCCCCGAATTCGAGAGAACTGATGGTGTATTCATATATATCTGTTGGTGAACCATCAAACAATTCAAACATCAGCTTTTGTTCTATCACACACTTTCTATATCCCTTTCAAAACTTTCCAGTAGTATGATTACTTCCTGAATGTTGTTTTATTTGTTCTTGCTAAAGGTTGAAGAAGCATTAGCAGTTGCAATGGCCTATAAACGACGACCAAGTTCAGTAAAAGGTAGCGTCACAGATATTAACTTGGATTTTGTAAATTTGAACCAACTGGATCTTGAGGATAGGTTACATACAGAGGAGACACTATCGAAATTAGCCTAATGACATTGATATTTTACCCTTCATTATTAATACTTCAATTCTGCTAGTTATGCATCTCTTAAATAAAAATCTGGAAAGAGCACAAGCCTGCAATAGCAGAAGCTTCATGGATTTAGTAAAATGTCAGTTTGTGTTCCAGTTAAATTTTCCCTTTTCAGGGTTCCCAAAAACAAAAATGCTCAATCTGAGTAGCTGGCAGAGTTGATTTATAAAACTGTTTTACTTTATCTGTGATATTCACTTTATTATTTATTACTCAACTCATTTCTCAGTAATCTTCACTCTTCTCCCAATGTGGCTGTAGATGATTTGAAGCTACCAATTGAGGGACAGCAGTTTGCAGAAGCATTTGGTAAGTTCCATCGTTTCTGTCAGATGGAAATTTTGCATAAAGAATTATGTCTACCATCGTTTTCAAGAGATCCAAGTCTTTAGCTTGTGTGATAGTAAAGAATTATGTGTTCCTACTCGATTCGCTATATACTCATCTAACATCAGTCGTTGATCGATGTGCTGTTCTAATAAGAGGAAAGGGATTTTCTTGATTTCCTCAGAATTCTTGTAACATTAGTTCTACAGTAGCACGGGCACTGAATCCTCGTATTATTTGAACACTTCATGCATTTTACTCATAAGTAAACTTGTTTGTATTAGTAGATCCTAAATTAACGCTCCATCATGAAATGAGATTGCCTAGCTAATATGAATTTTACATCGCAAGACTTCTTGTTAAATTGTACTCTACTAGAAACTTTAACTAAAATTCATAGGATAAAGGTCTGATTTACATAGGAAACATGTTGGTGTTATCCCTTTGCTGATGTTTGAACTAGAAGAGCTATTAATAAAGTGCAACAACTTCAAGTGTCCTTAAGTAGAATCAGGATGACCAACATATCCCTAAATAGTTTTTTGAACTAAACTTCATGGCATACACTGGTTCATTCTGAGCTTCCACTGAATTACCAATTTATGGTCATTGGTCTCAATGGATACCATGTCTTACCAGGAGTGCGACCTTATGTTCGTTGTTTCTTTTATTGCTTGTTGTAGCATGATAAGGTTCATACTATGATGCCATATATGGTTAACAATTTTACTGCAATGTATAGAAATTTTTTGAATAGGGCATGCCAATGAGCAGATTCACAGGAGGGCAGTATGTTTGGTTTGTTAAAATTGGAAATGGCTTAGAGATGAGTTTGAAATTATCATAAAAATCAGGCAAATCTAACCAAAATTCCAAGTTCACACTAAAAAGAAAGTGTTTCTTCTTCAATAAATTTGATGGTGACCCCCATTCATCGTCTGAGTACTTGTCGATATTCAACCTGTAAATGGAAACATTCTATATGAAATTTAAAGTGCATATTTGGAAGGAGATTTTGTGTATGTAACTTATCAGCATGCTGTTGTCATTAATTGTATTTCAGAACTGACCAAAGAGGAATGTGAAGATGTTCAGTTCAAGCAGGTATGATAGCCCTTTTTCACTACTACTATAGTATATACCTTTGTTCAAGTCAAAGTTACTGAATGTGTGAATCTCAAAAGGCTCTTTAATAATATTTGATGGTTGTTCCAACTTGTAACCATATTTTTTTGGGGGTGGATAATTGCAATTTTAGTTTATATTCTTTACTGGTTAATCGAATCCATATTCTACCAATATTTGGTAGTTTTGGTCAACAGACGGAATCAGACCGAATTAACAGATAAATGTGTAAATCCATTAGTTAGATCTAATCCGCTGTTTACTTGATTGAAATCGTCACAAATTGAAAGAATATGGATTAGTAGATTAACCAGTTTTGGAATGATGTTGACTAAATTTTTTTCTGATGGAAAAAAAAAAAATGTGGACTAGAATTGCGAAATCTTTCTGTGTGTGTGAAACTGTAAATGCTTTCTTCCTCACCAGAGTCTTTTACATCTGAAACTATCCCAAATAACATAGCTATAATCCATTTGAATGTGACACCTGTTAGGCCTGGCTTACTTATTTTTGGAGAAGGGCAAAAACTCATGGGATCAGTCCCGACATCGCGGAGGAGCGATTGCAGTTCTGGATCAGCCACGAGACTGAATCGCCTACTTCACATACTGCTGTTGATGGTACTCTCCACATTATACTTCAACCCAACTCATGAATAAAATTGTTTGTGTTGAGTTTCAGTACCTGGAGAGAGATAGATATCGTATGATGACATTTTTACCAAGATTCTTACGTTTGTTTTTCCCCCATTGTTTTGTAGTTGAACGCGGTCTTATTGAGCTAAGGAAGTTGGGGATTGAAACGCAATTGTGGGAAGAGTCTCGCAAACTGATCGATCTTGACTCCACCCACAAGACCCAACTGGCCTTTGAGCTAAATCATTAGCCCAGACACCCCCCACCCCGCCTCTTTTTTCTCCGTGTTCAGATCATCTACTGTGATTAGAGAGAATAAAACAGGAACAATTAGACAGAAGATCTGAACTTCTTCATATCGTTTCTCCTTTCTTAAATGCATGATTTTTGCCCTGATGATTTTGTTTGTTGCAATGATGTCTTGTATTTATTTAATATTTTTCTATGTTGTACCTAGAAAAGAGGAGTATGTATTCTTTACATGGATGGTGGCCAATAGCATTCTAAGCAATGTGAGTTAGGTTACTCAAAATTTCATTTTTCTTAAAACCATATGGACTTCAAATGAACTTAGAATAAACAATTTTTGACCCTTAGAATGAATTGTAAGCTAAGGGTCTGTCTTTACAGAAGTTTGAGTTTTTGTTTGAGTTTTGATTTTTGAAAAATAGTTTTATAATATAAAAAGTGTATTAAAAATATAAAAAGATATAGCTGAATAGTAAAAAGTTGTATTGAAAATGATAAAAATTAATTATAATATATTAAATTTACTGTTGAAACTAAAATCAAAACTCAAAGTAAAGAAAAGATCCTAAATGATGCAATATTAAAATGGATTATGAGCAAACAGACATGAAGTCAAAGGTGAGTAATTATTATGAATGCAATAAAGAAAGAAACTCAAGTAGAAAAAGCAAATAAAAGACTGAGAGCACTAAAGCTTAGAATGCTTCATGTTTTATTTTTGAAAATTATAATTCAGTACCTCAAAATTTTCAAGTTCAATTTTTGTTACTTTACTAACTAGAAAAATGTCTCTTCAAGTGAAAAGTAAACCTTCTGAAATTTTAAAAAAAAAAAAAATTGGTGAATGGTATATATTATAGATTTTTGAGTAAATTTCATAACATCCTTGAGGTTTCGTAATAACATCAACATACCCCTGAAATTTGAAAAATATCCAAATATTCTGTAGATTTGTATGAATTGGTCAAATTATCCTCAATTTTTGACACAAATGCCCCCAAATGAAGGGTATTTTCGCTAATTCATACAAATTTAAGGGGTATTTTGATATTTTTCAAATTTCAGAGTATTTTTTATGTTTTACCAAACCTGACGGTATCTTGAAATTTACCCTAGATTTTACTACAATTACCCTTCAAAACTAAAGTAGTTTATCATCTTTTTTATTTAGTTTATTATTTAATTTAAAGTTCAAAATGTAACAATCAAGGAAAAGTTGATGAACTAATTACAATTAAGGAAAGATTTGGGTGAATTTTTTGCAATTAACTCTGTTAGAAATTCTCACTAAAGGTAAGGTTTGGGCGAATTTTTGCAATCAACTCTATTAGAAATGGAATCTTGCCTTTTTCAATTCCTAGAAGGAAGAATGACATTTTTAGTGCTAAAAGTTTAGACTGTTTGCAACTTTAGTACTAAAAGTTTACTCATTTCTAAACTTGTGTTTTATGTTTATATTTTGTTGCATTTTTAGTACCAGTACCTACTATATCAAGTTTTACGTAGTCAAACCAAAGTCAAAGGTAATTTGATGGTATTTTACAATTTTATAATTTTGTGGGGGCTGAAAATATAATTTTTCTAATATAATTTTCAAAACATTTTCGCAGTTTCCTTTTTCTCAGTCGGAAGAAAACTTGTACGTCGACTGAGGAGAAATAATATTAGAAAAATATCTTTTAAACCCCTACAAAATTGTAAAATTTGTAAAATTTGTAAAATACCCCCAAATTACTTTTGGACTTCACTTTGACTACATAAAATCTGCTATAACAGGTATTGGTACTAAAATACAACAAAGTATAAATATAAAATACAAGTTTGGAACTGAGTAAACTTTTAGTACCAAAGTTGCAAACAGGTCAAACTTTTAGTACCAAAAATGTTATTTTCCCATTCCTAGAATTACTCCTAAGATTATGCAAATTATAAACACAAGTCTTGCATAGAACGAGGAACTTTTCTATATACAGTATTAGCAACCAATCAAAATATACCTTGGGTTTAGCCCACTTAGTACACCTTCTATGCTTAAGAGCAAGGGGAACAGGAGGTCATCGCAAACTAGAATAGCTTGATTAAACAAAAAAAAAAAACCCAATCAAAATTATATCTACAATGTTCATTATTATTTCCACTTATATAACACTCTGTGTAACTTTTCATAGTGAAGTACGAATTTCAACACCTTTCAAAAAAAAATATTTTTTCTTTGGGTTTATCTTGGGTGGTCAAATGTCAAATGTTCTGTGTGCCACCTTGGGGCCAGTGACGGATCCAGAAAATTATTTTTGAGGGGGCTAGTGTGAAAAAAGAAAAAATTTGAGCAATTAAATAAGTATATATTCATGTCCAATTACACAAAATTGAGGGTCATATGAAACATTAAATTTTTTTAATGTAATTACTAAATTGCTACTTAAAAACTAAACCATCAACTCTAAGGTTCGACTTTAAAAAAAAAAAAAAAAAAACCAATTTAGAACAATTACTGCTATTTGCTGCACTAAATTGCAACAATAATTAATTATTGCTGGAGGCCTATGTGATTGAGTGGACTGGATCTGCCCATCATCTTCTATTAAACTTATTAATACAAAAGTACTAATGGATTTTGGAGGGATTGGGGTGTGCTGAAGCCTCCCTAAGCCCACCCCTAGATCCGTCTCTGTTGGGGGCATAATCATTTTCTTTGATTTACAAATGGAAATCAAGACACAACAGAAATATGTTAAAACACAGTAGAGTCAGAAAATGGTGGCAAAGTGATATGGATCACTTTGAAAACGTACTGATGATGAGCAAACTTCCAAATTTCCAACTTCTCATATGTTCTGGACAATTGTATCACTCATCCCCTATCAAGCCTTCTAGAATAGTTGACAAGTGCACTAACTTTTGAAGTATTAGACGTGCCCAACTAGCCCTCTTCGTTCAAGCATTTGCAGCATTCATCCATCATCTTTCTCCGTTTCTGGGGTGCCCTGAGGTAAGATTAATCTCTTTTTCATTGATTTGTTCCACCCAATTGCTGTTCTTTTTTTTTCTGTTTTTTTTTTTCTTTTTCCCTTTATTAGCTTTTTCATTCCTTTTTTTAATTTCTAGTTTTTAAAAATATTTCTGTGGTATGTTGTCAGAAGGGCTTTGATATATTTATCTTTCCCTTTTTGTTTTTCTGTTAAGAGTTTGAATGAATCCATTGAGTTTGTGCAAAACACCTTTTTTCTCGTTGTAATTATGGTTTTTGAACTTGAAAATGGTGATTCTAAATTGACAAAAGTGGGAAATAAGTTGATTTTCTAGTTTGTTTTCCCTTTCCCAGTTCATCAATGAAACAAAAAAATTTAGTTTCATGTAAGTTTGCTGATATTTTACATCTTGAAATTGCATAGTTGGGCAAGGTTTTCTGGAATAAATGCTACAGAAATGTTTCCATTTCTCAATTTTGAAGGAGGTGTTCTTTCTTCATTTTTCATTTTTTTTTTTTTCTCTTTTTTGTGGTTTGGTTTGAGTTTTATCTTGCTTCTTGAAGCTTACATATAAAAGAATGGAAGTTTTTTCCCCCTTTTTTTTTTTTTTTGGATATAATTCCTGCTCACTTTTACTTGAACAATTTTTACCTGTAGATCACATAAAAGAAAATGGTTAAGGCTGTTGCAGTTCTTACTGGCACTGAGGGTGTCAGTGGCATCATCCATTTTCAACAAGAAGGAGATGGTAAATAAAGCTTCATGTTGTGACTAATTATCAGCATTATGCATCTTGAGTTTTGCATTGGAAATTCATTAGCACTTTCCCTTTTGTTTTCCTTCTTAGGCCCTACTTCTGTTACTGGAGCGATCTCCGGTCTCTCGCCAGGGCTTCATGGCTTTCATGTCCATGCACTTGGGGACACAACAAATGGCTGCAATTCAACAGGTATTATCCACAATTTCCTTTACAAGTTTAAATGCATAAGAATTACCTTTAGGTTTGCTAGCATCATTCTGGCTTTAAATTTTCTACTGATTTGTTAATGATGAAGATTGTGTTTGCTTGTGTAATCATGAGCTTAAACCCCATTTGCACTAGGAAGGCTAGTGTTTGACTTGTCCTATTGTCACTGTTTCAAAGGACTTTCTTGAATTTTGATGTGCAGGACCCCATTTCAATCCATTTAACAAAGAACATGGCGCTCCTCATGATGCGAATCGCCACGCTGGTGATCTTGGGAATGTTACAGCTGGTGGAGATGGTATGCTTTCCTTTTAGAAATAACCCTTTCCCCTACCATGTTTTAAAGATCCAGAATGCTTCGTGTAATTTCAGTAAAATGACTGCCAGCATGATCTCATTGAGAATATTTCAGCACAAAGAGTAGCTCTGATTAATTTTTACTTCTCCTTCCTTCCTCTAGGCACTGCCAAAGTCTCAATTACTGACCATCAGGTAAATTTTGAGCTTCCTGGTATCTCCATTTACCGGCTATCGCTCTTGCTCTTCTGGGAATTATTTTCCTGACATAAGTATATGTTTTCAGATTCCACTCAGTGGACCTTATTCCATTATTGGTCGGGCGGTTGTGGTGCATGCTGATCCAGATGACCTTGGTAGAGGTAATGTGACTTTGCTGAGATTTTGTTCAGTACTTCTTACTTGGGCAACTTTTGCTTGTGGGTGTTGGAAGAAGAGTGTCTAGAGTTTACATTTGCTGCATTATCTATGCATATGTTAACCTGTTGAGATTTTTTAGTTGCTTTTTTGGTGTCGCATCGTTTTGTATTTACTCTGGAATCACTCTTAAGCTCTAATTTTGGTTAACTTGTTAGTCTTACAATCATCAAGAAATTGTAAAGTTGCCAAATTCTGATGTTAAAGAAATGTAATTAAACCTTCCACTATGTGTTCTTTATTATGCAGGAGGACATGAACTGAGCAAGACTACTGGCAATGCTGGTGCAAGAGTTGCCTGTGGTATGTTTATGTGATTTCTCATTCCTTCACATCCTCTTCACATTTCGCCCATCGCCTATCGGCCCAAGGAGATATATGTGCAATTAATCAGAAGTTCTCCATTGTGTTTCTGACGTTTGTCAGAAATGTTTATGAAATTACTTGGATAGAAAATTTGTTCCAGTTCCATATTGTACTTGCTTTGATTTCCAAATCAAGAATTTCATGGCAGTTGAATTTCATCTGTTGTACTCATCGTTTGCTTCAAAAGCATGACAGATTGTTAATGTTTGTGTTTGTGCAGGGGTCATTGGACTGACAGGTTGAGGTTGGCTTGCTGCTATGCTAGTGATGTGGATAAGACATAAGAGAGGAACTTATTTCCTCCTTTGAATAAAGAATGAGAGGTTCTGCTGCTTTTAAGTTTTAGGGCTTGAATGTATTCCCTATCTATGTTGTTATATTACCCAATAAAATGGAGTAACAAATATTGCAGAATCTTTTCTTGTGTTCTAAATTTTTAGTAGGTGGGTTTGAATCTAATCTTCAAGATAATTTTTTTTCGATTGTTTTGAAAACAATTTTGAAAACAGATTTTTGGAAAATAGTTTTATAATTTAAAGGACAAAAGACAAATACATCCCTTGTGGTTTTGTCTATAGACAAGTATCTCTATTATAGTTTTAACTAGCCCAGTTCCCCTTTATAGTTTGAAGTGATTCGGAAAACTAACAGAAATTAAGTACAAACACCGTTAAAAATTTTTAAAAAAAGTACAAACACCATTAGATTTAAGTAGAAGTTTTCTGAAGAAAAAAAAGTTTAAGATTGTCACAAATCCCTTCCGTTGCTCCGCAAGAAGGAAGAGAAACAAAATCCTATAAAATCTAGCAAGACGGCTAAATCCTCAATCTGAGACGTGGTCTCAATTAATTTTTCCATCTTCATGCAGCTTTGTAGTAAATTAATCTAGCTACTTGATGCAAATTTCTCCTAAACTTTGAATCTTGGGTTCTCTCATTTTCTTCACAGTTTGGGTGTCTATTAAAAATTAATTGCAGTAATATGATATTAATCCACGCTGAAAAGCTAGCTAGGTAAAGCTTTGTACAAGATGACTATAATCTTTTTCATTTTCTTCATCTAATGAACATCAACCGGAGTGATCATTAAATAATATGTTTCAGTCTAGGGAAAACTACAGTTCGCAAATGAGAAAACAGAGCACATCTACTACAGACTTTGAACAAATTGAAGAAGTAAACACATGGATAAATCTGATTAATCTTCCTTCTCAGCCTCGTTTCAGCAATGTTGAAGTATCTCAATTCATAGACATTGGGATCCTTGTTGGAGGAAATCACGCGAAGCCAACCTCGCACATTGTTCTTCTTCAAGTATTTTTTTTTGTCAAGTACCTCTTGGAGAAGTTGGGATCGGTCGTGATGATAATCTTGGTCTTATTGACGGAATCTACAAGAGCGGGCTTACCACCAACCTTGATGCGTTCCTGGAGGTACTTTTCCAGTGAGGAGATGTCCATGATCTTGTCCTTCACCTGCTTTGCACTGTCAATCACGAACGTTGATCCTTTCTTCTTCCCGCCCTTGAAGGCAGAGCGGGTTTTTTTCTTTTCTTTTCTTTATGGGCAAATTGATTAGTATTATCCTGCCATTAGTATTATCAATTTTCGTCAGTTTCCTAGATTAACCCAAAATTTAGGGGGGTAATTGGGCTAGTTAAAATTATAGGGGAGGTACTTGTCCATAGGCAAAACTACAAGGGAGGTATTTGTCTTTTGCCCTAATTTAAAAGTTTATTGAAAATGTAAAGAGATATAGTTGAATAATAAAAAAATTATATTGAAAATATTAAAAAATAATTATAAAATATTAAATTTACTATTGAAACTAAAAATAATAACCAAAACGTAAAGAACGGGCCATTAGACTAATGTTTGAGCTTGTGTTTGATATCTCATCTTAAGTTTAGTTAACAAACAATGTTAACAGAGTTTGAGCTTGGGCTGAATTACAATTTAAGACAATGAATTTAACAAACTCACTTGTCAAACAAAAGTTTGGCTGGGTTACTATAAAATTAAGTCCAAACTCAGAAAACCTACTTACCTAACCAGTAATGTTTATATGTCGTTTGAATCTTGTAAGTACTTTTATTTTTAAGAGAAAGAAAAAAAAAACATATATCTCAATATTGAAATCTCATGGAGCCATGGACTTTACACTTGTCCTACCTGCATATAATATATAATATTAATGCATAGGGTAATTTATATCTACCTTCCTCGACATTTGTGAAAATTAAACACAAATTAAAGATAATAACTCTTCTATTGTCAGGTGGCATTATCATGTAAAATATATTTTTGACATTATTTGAAACTACTAGTATAATTAGCTATTACTCAAACTATTTTATTTTATTTATTTTTATCTCTTTACAATTCTTACTATGCTAAAAGTCTAATTGAGATAGTATAATTTATTACATAAATGAAAATTATCCGTTCACTCTCCTTTATTGATTTTCATTTGACATCTCATGATAATTTGACAAATTCCATAATTTTTTTATTCTCTTTTTTTTTTCCCCATCTTAATCTTTCGACAATTATATATATATATATATAATTATATTATATATTATATATATATGTAACTGGGAATCTGAAAAAAAATATATACTTTTTTATTTTTTTAATTAAATATTAAAATATCATGGAAATTCATTTTGTTATTTCAACTTAATAAATTCGATTTATTTTAACTACATGACAATGATGGGCGAAACTGCGCGGTGAGATGAACTAGTGTATGTATAGAGAGGGAGTAATTTTGTATTTAAAAAACGTACGGGTAACTGTCCAAGAAAACTTTAAAGTTTAATTTGCTCTAAAACTTACCAGAGCAATTTTCATGAAGCAGTCTCCACACTCTCCAGCAACATGTGCTAGCTGCTTTATTATAAATAAAAAAAATAAAAAAACACACCATGTGTTGTCATATTAATTATAAGTTATAGCTTCTATTAATATAACATACTCCCACAAGACAAAATGAAAATGACTCTTCAGGTTTCTGATTTCTGAAATCAGATTACTCATCGACGAGAGAGACATAAGCAATTAAATGACAAAAATTCCAGCTAGGTGGAGTTTAACAAGCTAACATTAAAGATAGATAGATGCCTTTGCCCTCACTTCTTAATTACTTGCAAAGTTCTCTATTGCTTGTACAGAATTATCATCCATGAACTAATAGGCAACCTAGTTGTCCAAAATTGGGACAAAAATGGCTACCCAAATCCTAAAAAGAAAAGGAGAAAAGAGAACAGAAATCACAAGAGACAGTTCAACAAATACAAGGTCTAAGTCTAACCATCCATTTCGCCAAAATTAGAAAATCAATGATGTAAATTGCCATCTATGGAGAGAGTATACTCTATCTCCATAATATCATGGCTTTTTAAGAATCAGATCTTTAACTAAATATCATGAATTTAATATATTGTTCTTGAACAAATTTCAGTACATATGGCTTTTATTGTTTCATTTGTTAATCAAAAAAAGGACAATTAGGATGAGAGTTGCACACTATTCCAAATGCCGGCATATGGCTCTTTCTATTTCCAAAAGAAATAAAATAAAAATAAATAAATAAATCCCTTCACTTTTCTTTTCTTTACTTTACCTATATTCTATTCTATGTGGTACACCAATCAAGACTAGTGCATAACAATAAACTCAAACAGGAATTGAAATGAACTGGAAGAGAAAGAGGGAGTGAAGCAAAAGCTGGTTAATTTTGACAGATTATAAAGAAAAAAAAAAAAATAAAGGGCAAGAAATTATTAAGTGAAAAAATACATGATCATATGCCATCTTTGACACAGAGTACACAGAAGAAAGAATCAATTATTAAGCTGATATCTGATGATGATGATACTGATGTGTGACACAGTAATTATTGTTATTAGGCTTCAAGCTCTTCAATGGAGTAGGAGTGACCTGCAAGAACAAATAATTCCCAGCAAAGAGATCCCCAAAATGGGACTGGCTTTCCTTCAACCTCTTCACCACTTTCCTCCATGCAAACTTAACCACCTTGGCTTTCCTCCTCAGGAATCTCCTCAAACCTGGGATTCTCACCTTCAACCTCCTTGATCTCCTCACATGAACCCTATTTCTCAACCTGAAGGTGGAGCTCTGCCTTAGCTTCCCAATCTGGTCATCCAATTCATCGTCAAGCCACCCTTCTTGCTGCAATCTTTGGTAAGAGAATCTTGAACTTGATCCCATTTTTCTTGGCTGTTTTCAGAGAGAAAAAGATGATGAAAAATAAAGGGAGATTTTCTGATGCTTATCTTTTGATGATGACCATTGATTAAAAATAGGTATATGGGTGCTGGAAGAAGGAACTATGTATTTTATCTATAATAAACCGAGCTGCCTTGGCAGCAGCAGTAGCAGAGTGGGAGCTGGTAGTTGGAGAAGCATTAAATTTTTGATGTTGTCCACCAAACTTCATGTGGACATGGCCCCTTCTGTATTTATTTTTAGTATTCATTTCTTGTTGTTGATTGTCTTTTAGGTTTGATTTTCTGGTTTCCCTATATTTACTTTATTATGACTCTCTCTCTTTAATTACTTAAATACTTTTAGGAGAGAATGGTTAAATAATTTTTGAAAATAAATTTCCTCTGTTTAGATCAAGTAAATATGAAAATAAATTGATTTCTTGTGTATATTGAATCCCATTAATATGTTATTTTGCGAAACTAAACATGAAAATCTGAAATCGATAATCATTCTTGTCATTTTATGGCATTTTTCAAGCAAATCAAAGATTTTTTTTATTTTTTTATTATTAGAGGAAATGGTTATCTTAGATCTAAATATGACCTGACCTTCGTCTCATTTTCATTCTCGCACAATAAACGCGCCCTTAATTATTTTTCATTTTTAATTAGAATTATAGTTCAATCGACCTATTCACTTGACTAAATTAAACTTATATAATTTTTTAAAGTTGTTTCTTCTAAAAATAGTTATTTTCACTTGACTACTCTTTAAGACAATAATTGGTATATATACAACGCCACAATTGTTTCACAACACACATGTCGAGTTTAACCTCTGATATCTCGCATATCGAGTCTAACTTATGATTTATTGAGTGTAGTCACTAATGTATAACCAGTGGTTGAACTAGAAAATATATTTTAAAAATTTCTGAGGGGTCCAACATATAAAAAAAAAATTTCTTCTTTTTGGCAGTTAAATACATTATAAAAAAAAATTTAATAGTTAAATATACACGGTTAATAAGGGTGGAGGAGGGGGTTGGAGTGGTCCGCGGGTTACTGGTGTATCACATATAACGTTTGATATATTGCATATTGAGTTTAACATCTGACGTATCATGTTTTCTGCTACATCACATTTATATTAAAACAACAAATATAGAATGTCGTGAGAAAAATAAACGTATTGATAAAAACACATACATCAAATTTAACTATTGAAATATTAATGTCAAACCATAGGAAAATGTTCTATAAGAGACTGTATCGCTCATTTATTAGTCACGGAAAAAACTCTCGGGAAAGGGATATGTACGTGGTGCAAATGAAGGCATAAGAAAAGGAAACCATCGCTTAATTATAAGATATTGAAGTTCCCTCCGATCTAACAAAACCATTCCCTTGAGTTTTGGTCTCAGTTCATATATATGAAAGTTTGGTGTTCACTTGTTTGTTAGGTATCAAATTTAGTTGATTTTATATTGAAATTAAAACTAAAAAGAATAAACTTATTAGAGAATGAACTCGAACTGTTTAGAAAATAAGAGATCAACCACCAACTGCTAGCTAGTGATAGCTATTAAAGGACCAATAATAACATTTCATATTTAGAGTTTTTTTTTTTTAATAAAAAAAATCAACATACGTAGTTGTATTCATAGTATATATTCAGTATAGAATTCAATTATTAGTTGAACTTTTATAAGTGTTTAATTATCACATTAATAGTTAATGCTCAAACAAAGAAAATTATTATTTGCAGATATAGTTCTACTAAGACTCTGTTCTTTTGGTGACCTGGAATGAGAAATTTTTTGTTTAGAGAAGAAATTTATTTTGGGGGAAATTTCTTTTGGAGATTTGTGTAAGAAAGAGAAAAATTATGTTCTTTTTTGAATTTATGTGAGTGGAGATTTAGAAAAAATTTTAAAATTTGAATTGTAAATTTATGAAAAAATAATGTTATTTTTTTGTATAAAATTTTTGAGAAAAAAGTGAGATTTTTCTGAAATTAAATGGAAAAGAACAGAGCCTAAATGCAGGGATTATTTTAAAATTTTAAATGGTAAAAAGACATAAATGACCCTTCTTCATTCATTCACCCTTTTGCTGAAACTTTGTCATCTTCTTCATTCACCCACCGATTTGAGAAACCCATCGGACTGACCTCACCGGCCTTAGCTTCATTTTTTGTGCATGAACCGCCGGCGGATGGAAATCAGATTGGCGCAACTCTTGGGCGAAAACCATTCAGAGAGCAGAAACCAATCGAAGACGGACGTAAACGGCGGAAGCTGCGATGGAAAATCGAAAATTGCAGAACCTTGTAGGTTCTGCAATTTCCAATTTGCCGAAAAAGCTAAATTGTAGAACCTACGTGAAAGAGGAAACCTCCGTGAAAGAAAAAAGAAAAAGAAAACGAGGACACCTTCGCCGTCCTGTGGTTTTTTGTACTTTGCTTCTTTATATATATAATTATTGTGTTTTTTATTTTTTTTAAAATTTCCATCCCTAACTAGAACAACTTAGTAATCCATTCCCCATGAAAATTTGACCCACAACCTCGCAGATGTTCTATGCGGTGTTTCTCGCTAAACCACATTCTATCCTCACTTCTCTTTATAATTTACATATATACAGTTTGTCTGTCTCATAAATTATTTTCATATATTTTTGTTTGTATTAATAAATGAAGGTAAAATTGCAAAAATTTGAATAAAGTGAGTTTACTTATATATGCGAGGTGTCCTTTACATACTTTGGACGGATGCATCTCGACAGTAACTTAAGCATTTTTTTTTGGTTTTTTGTAAATTTCTTCAAAATATCAATTTTACCCTTAAATAATAGCACTATAACTCTTGAAAAGTATGAGTGTTATTTTTTCAAGAGTAGCATGTTGCTTTTCAAGAGTAATGCTACTCTTGAGTTTTATTTATTTATTATTTTTTTCAAGAGTTATGCTACTCTCTAAATAATTGAAAAATAACTCAAATATTATAATAATTTAAGTTTGGGCCAATTTTAGAATAACTTTTGAGGTTAAGAGGTCAAAATGAAACCATTTCAAGTTAATGTACCAAATACTAGTCTGAACATTCCAATTTAATGGAATAATTGAATAATTTAACCTAATGTTTTTTGAACCTTTAAGTTTGGTTGATAAATTTTCAATTTAGATGGAGTTTTTATAATGGGGCGTACTATTTGCAGTGACGGTTTTACTATTTGCAGTAACATTTTTAGGTAAAATGTCTAAATTGCCCTTTAAGCTTAAAAAAAATTTAAAAACTTTATATACAACACTGCGAAGAAGTGGGCTGAAACACAAAATCAGCCATTTATTCCATTTCTCTTTTATGTTGTGTGAAGACTGGTGGAAGCACAAAATCAGCCAAATTGGATAAAAGTCCAGACGAACCGGATCGGCAAAGGTGATTTACTAAAATTAATAATTGTTTCTTTCATGTTTTGTTCGTTGTTTTGATAAATTAGTGTATAATTTGTCTGGATTTGTTATGTTTTTGTCTGGATTTGCGATTAACCGGCCATTTTATGGCCGGATCAGTGAAATGTTGTCCGAGGAGACACCGGACTGGACCAGAAAAAGTGCCCGGAATACCGCCGGTTTTTTTCGGCAAAAAACCGCCGGCTGCCGGCAGTATTCTTGTAAGGAATACCGCCGGGCGGTATTCTGCGGTAGTCAGCTGACCAAATACCGCATACGCGGTATTTGTTCCGAGAAGACCGCCGGAGGAAGGCGTTTTTTTTGGAAAAAAGCCGCCGGAAATACTACCGCCGACCTCTGGCGATAGTCCCACAAATACTACCGCCAGCGGTAGTATTTGTGGGACTACTGCCAGAGGTTGGCGGTAGTCTTTATGGGACTACCGCCGGCGGTAGTTTTTGGGAGAAGTCCGGCGGTCTTTTTTACGGAATTTTTTGGAAAAAAGACCGCTAGCGACTGAAGGTAGTCTCCCGGGACTACCGTCGACCACCGGCGGTATTTCTCCCAAAAAAGAAAACCGCCGCCGCCCCACTCCGGCGGTTACTTTCATGCGGGCGGTGATTTTTTTCCGCCGATTTTTCACCGACAATATTTTTTATTTTTTAATCTTCAATTGTGTTATTGTTTCTTATATATTATCAATTATTTTTGTATTTATAATTGCATCTTCAATTGTATATTATCAATTGTTTTTTTCGTCGAATTTTCGCCGACAATATTTTTAATTTTTTAATTATCAATTGTGTTATTGTTCCTTATATATTTTTAATTTTTTAATTTTTTAATCTTCAATTGTGTTTTGTAGATGGAAGAAGCGTTTAAAAAATTGAAATTAAAATTAATCAGAAGCAAAAAGGATGACAATTTGCAAATTAATGAAGCCAATGAGGCAACAAACTCTGCCTCTGAGGAAATAGTTGGCCGAATAACTCCCACCGCATCCGAACGCCAGAGAAGGGTCCTAGAAAGAGTGCATGGTTCTTCTCGATTGTCAAATGCGGCGGCGGCGGCAAGTAACAGTGATTACGGTGAAGCGGAATTTGCACCGCAATACATTGGAGATGCGGAGGAGGAGGAAGCTAGGAAAAATGCTGAACGACATGAGAGGGAAATGTCTATGTCGCAGGGGTACATAAAATTTAATTCGAGCCGAATGGAGGATGAAAACGAATGGGCAAATAACCCCAACCAACGAAGGCGGAGTGGAAAAGGCTTAATGCTCTCCTCACGTAGGTCAGTTTCAGGGACCGGGTCCGGGTCCGGGAGGGATGCCGGGCGGAAGAAATATCGGCCTTTGGATGGTCCGATTGACGGTGAACCTTCAAATCCAGAGTTGTTAAAGAGCTTTAAGGGTCATATTGCCTACTACATATGGCATCGACATGTATGTTATTATTCTTTATTATTTATTGCGAAATACTTATTATTTATTGTTTAGATTTATGCTTAATAACTTGGTGCGTAAAATGTGTTAATTTATTTATTAAATTACGTGGGAACGTGATATATTGACATGTCATAATAGGCACGAGCGGTTGCAAAGATGGGATTTAGTCGACCGAGAAATGAAAAGTATAGTGAAACAGTTCGGGTTGGGACATTTGGTCTAGTGCATGCATCTAGAGTTAGACTCCGCACTCCTCAGTGCCTTTGTTGAGAAATGGCATCCGGAAACCAATTCATTCCATATGTCGTTCGGAGAGATGAGTATCACTCTCTACAATGTGGCCTACATATTGGGAATTCCGATTGACAGATTTCCACTTCTTTGGAAAATTAAGCCGTCAGAAATGAAGAAACTGCTTTTAAAAATGTTGGGGATAGAGGAAGAGGAGTTTGGGGAGCGAGATTTTACAAGTGTGAAAATGTCCCTCCTTCGTGCCCATTGTGTCAATGGACATGTGGACTCCGCCAATTCTGCCGCAGGGTATTTGTTATGGTTGGTTGGAAATACCCTATTCATTGATAAGAAGAAAACCCACGTGCTTGGGCATTTTTTGCCTTTCCTCCGCGACGTAGATAAAATAAGTGAACTATCTTGGGGAGGAGCTTGCCTGGCGAACGGTGCCAATTAGGTGGGTATCTGACATTATTGCAGGTTTGTTCGAATTAATTATAAATTATTTTTATACTTTATACTAGGTCATTAACATTATTAAATTTTTTTTTCTTCATACAAAAAGAGTTGGATATACGAGTACTTCCCAATGTTTAGTCCTCTAAAGATGAGAGCATGGGATGTTTCCTTGCCTGCTGCAACGAAGTGGCACATCGGAACCGAGCGGAAGCGTGAGCCTAAACGGGATTTGTTGTCCTACCGCCGCGCCCTAGATACATTAAAATCTGATGAGGTAATAATCCGTATTTTTATATCATTTAAATGTCGTACAGTTAATTAGTGTCATATCCTAACTGGTCGATTAATCACTAACGTTCTTGCAAATAAACTAGGTAAATTGGCTTCCTTTCGGGCCAAAGCCTGCCCGCGTACACCCAATCACATTGTTCAAGAGACTTATTTATTCCCCTTTGATCATAGAGCCCTATATGCCTGATCGGTTCATGCGACAATTTGGATACGTGCAGTTGATCCCAGATAGAGTTTCTGAGCTAAAGAACTGTAACAAATGCCCTGAAATTTGTAAGTATTTGTGCGTGTACGATCCAGATTTCATGGCTTGGTAAATGTACACGAGTAGGATGTTAAAGGGGCTGCAGAAGGCTTAATGGGCCGATCAGGTGTGCCTTGAGTACCTCGACTACTTTCATGCGCGATCATACGCTCGTGTTAGTCCGGACGACATGAAAGTGGAAGAGCCATCGGACCCCAAACAGCTACCTGCGGTTGCGGTAAGTATATGTGATTCCTGTGTATTTATGTCCATTTATTATTTTTATGTCAGTGTTTGTTTACATAACTTGCATTTTTCTGTCAAATGCAGCGTCTGCAATATATAGATAGTAAAATGTATCTAGCTCATCCCCGGACAAGGCATTTCGTCCCCAACGACGTGAGGGAGAGGACCGTAGAGGAGGTGGCTATACATTTGGAGGATTTGATGCCCGCACTAGAATAAGTTGCGAAAAAATCACCTGTGCTGTGTTATTGACTCTTCATATTGAGTAATATTAAGAAATTTTTTTATCATCTCCATTTCTAAATTATTGTCATGTAGTATATATACTTTTTGATGCAGTGTATATGCATTCAATAATGTTAAAATTACTTATAAATGAAACTTACATATAAGATACTTATATTTGAAAACTATTGGATAAGAAATACATGTAATACTAACACTCAACAGTAGATTTATTTATAAATTCAACCAATCGTTGATCCAAGTAAGTTTTCCAACTCTGCATTTGTCCTGAGGCCCTGTTCCTCCACGTCGGATAGATTGGGGGTAGTAAGACCTCCCCTGTCGTTAACAAAGCAATGAAATGATTTTATCTTATAAGACCCATATTGATGAAACTGATCGGATCATTAGATACGCCCCCCCCCCCCCCCGCCACTCAATAGGAAGGAAAGTATTACTCTGCAGGCCATATAATGTAACAACCCACTGATATTTCGTGGCGACAAGTAATCCAAACATATGAGAATCAAATCAAAATGCATCTAACGCCGGAACTACATAACATTCTATCACCCTGCATGCTAACTCGTAGTCAACTAGCCCAAGAACGTGTCGCCAAAGGGTAGATTGATCATGCAGTTCTTCGTGCAGGTCTCTGCGCACTTGATGCCAATATTTCTCATCTGCATCGTGTACGAAATAAGAAATTACTCTAAAACCACAATGTCCATTGGCCTTCACATTAACGTGCTCGATAATGTAGTCAAACACGAACTGCTTCAGAAATAGGGGCATGTCGAAAGGCCATTCAGAAGCGTGGGGCCTCATAACCCTTCTTCTCCTTTGTCCGCCTGTGGATCTCCGACCTGTGATTGCAACTTATATTAAATTTAGTATATCGATAGGTAATTAATCATTATGATCTGTACAGGAAAATTAATATATGCACCTCGTTGTAATGCATTCTTAGCTGCATGCTCGTACCATGATAGATCCCGCTGGGTCGAATTGTGTCTCGGTCATCCCCTGTGTGGCCTACTTACCGACTCAGCTAAATCAACAGTTTCTGGATGAAGAGCTGCATGCACGACACCCATCACCCTGTATATGTCAGCACTTAGACGCGCAATGGTCTCAACAAACATTTCATGCAGTCGCCCTTTGGCGCTTTGCCTTGCCTCTGCAGTTTCGAGAATATCATTATCTCCCAAGTGCAGCGTCTTCCAGAAGGGATCCACATCGACAGGATCAATTGGACGATATGCTCGCACCAACTGTTGCATCTCACAAGCACATGGCAAGCGGCAACTTGTTTGGAGTTCGCAACCGCACAACTAACCAACTTCCCCGATGAGGCCAACTCTTTTTGTATATTCTTCTTCGACCATTGTAATAACAGTAGTAGACAGTTTACCATTCAGCCTACTATACAGTAAGTAGTCGCTCTTCTTGTATGTTTTACTGCGAGAAGATTCCATTGCAGTCCAAATTTTGTTAAAGTGCGCCTCTATCATAATATTAATCCCTTGAAAAAGACCTAGAAATGCCTTCCTATCCATCCCAATTGCCTTTTTTAACTGTGCATGTGCACTCTCAACCCTGAAAGCCAATTAACATTGAAAATTAAACTCTCACACAAAGCATTATATAAAGTATCATATAATTATACAACATAAACCACTATAAATTAAACCTATAATTAACTTACATGTTCGTTGTGCGCCCTCCGTTGCTTTATATATTTCGTCCAACAAGATACAAACTTGTCTGCGTGGGGATCTAACAATGTATTTTTCAAGTATGAAATTACATTTCTAAATTTAGATTTATTTCCATATCTAGTATCAATGTATTCCACAGCTTCCGTGAACTGTTCATATGTCAATGTTTTCACCACTTGCCCCCAACGATATAGAAACACATCCGTTGTAGTTTTGTCGTTGCCAGCCGCTACTACATGTTTCTTTACATCCATTTCAATGTGTCTTCTGCACAGTAGTTGAGTAGCATGTGAGAATACTATTTCCACAGCGTTCATTATGGCAATCTCCCTATCAGTGATGACCACATGAAGGTATTTATTGCCCTCGAATAAATTTCTCAATTGAGTTATGGCCCACAAATAGCTCGGGCTAGTCTCGTCCCTCATGAAAACGAAAGCAATATGAACATACTGAGATATGGGGACATGAGCCACTATTTGCAGAAGAGGCATGCATACATGTTTGTCTTGTACGTCGTATCCATAAACAAACGTACGGAAACAAACCAAGTAGAGAAGGGGCCTTCTTGTGTGCGAAGAAAATGTGCCCGACTGCATTACTATCATCGTCAGCTGTGTGTGTATGGAAGTATTCGTGATCGTGCAAAAGTTTGAAGAAATACTGCACGTTAGTCATATCTCCCCTCGCCTCCCTTCTACCTTTTGCTGCTATTGGACACCTGTCTTATGTGGTTGACATTTTGGGATCATCCACTTGCAACTGGGCCAATATATGCTTCGGTATGATATTAATACTTGAGATTTCTGCAACCTTCTTTTTTTTGGCTTCCGTTAGCTGTGAGTGTGATGAATGCCAATTTCGAACTTCTTGTAATTCATGATTGTGATTACCATTTTTTATCTCTAACTTCTAATTTCCCCCAGTAATTTCGCGTCCCGCAAGGTGAAATGGACATTTTGTCAATTTGTTGCTTGTATTGTTCCGCCTACTCTTCCCTTCAAGTAGAGGTGGCTTATCTCTAATTGTTCATGATCTATCGCACCCTATCTCAACTCATCCTTTTCTACCTCTTGTAAAGAAAATGCCCAACACTTTCGAATAAGACGTAATTTTTGCAGTTATATTGTTTTCAGATGCTGTAGCTTTGACCCATGTAACCAAATCTTCCTTACTTCTAAACTCTTCGTCTGTTTGAAATACCTCCGTGTGGTCAGAAAATACGTTATCCCTCTCCAAACGGATATCCTGTTAATACAAAACAATGGGTAAGCATACTTAAACCCAAAATTTAGCGAGAACCATTAAATTTTGGTATAATCTCATCTACAAGATGTGAGAATGTGACAAAATCTACATACATAGGGGGGATATTTCGTAAATCTTGCCCCCTGCGGGATATCTGGCCCTTTTTGGCCGAGAAATCAAAAAAATTACCTCCCGTCACAGATAAAAAAAGCACGCAACCGACAATTTTTTTCAGGCAGACCACTGCACCGGAAATACCGCCGGAATCCGGTAATATTTCGCTAGAAAATACCGCCGGCAGTCGGCGGTATTTTCTAGCGAAATATTACCGGAATTCGGCGATTTTCCGCAGCAAACTACCACCTTGGCGGCTTTTTCCGGTAAAAGACCGCCGGTTTCCGGCCGCACTTTTGGTCGGAACACCGCCGGCCGCCGGCGGTGGTCGGCCTAAAAATACCGCGGTCTGCAGCGCGGTATTTCGTTGGCTACTAACGCAAGTCACCGGCGGTATTTCCGGCGAAATACCGTCGGTAACCGGCGGTCCTCCTGGGGAAAAATACCGCCCTTCACAGGGCGGTATTTTCCCTCCCACTACCGCCGGTCTCCGGCGGTACTTCTGCCGGAAATACCGCCGGTTCCGGTCGAGAAGACAGTCTCCTCGCCCGAATTTTACGGTTCCGGCCGGTTTGCAGATCCGGGTCTAAATCAAAGAGCAGACAAATATTTTTTATTAAGAAAAAATAAATTTCACGTAAAAAAATGTATACAGTTATTACTTACCGTGTAATATAGATCGTTCTCTTGTCTGTCGGTCATATTTATATACACGTGAATAAAAAATGAATTACTAAAGGTGAATAGTGAAAATAGGCAAACAATATCATACAGGTTATTGGTATGCATCCAACATTTTTCTAGAGTTCTTTAATATGATTTTTTTTTTAATTTTTAAGTCTTAAGGGCATTTCAGGAAATTTACTTAAAAATGTTATTGCGAATAGTCAAATCGTCAATGCGAATAACAATTCCGTTTATAATTTACCCTACAAAGAAATAAAGCCTTGAGCATCAGTTTAACTTGAGAGCTCTGACTTTCATAAACTCTCAACTTACCCCTCAATATTTCATCATCTTCAGAAAGTCCCTAGGAAATTTATTTCGCAAAAATCAACCCCACAACAAATAAAGGGTCTCTCCACTATTGATTAGGGATGGGCACGAATCGGTTTTCACGAAATTCCAGTTTCCACGAATCGATTTCATGGAATTTTAAATTTTTTTGGCTAATTCGAAATCCGAACCTAATTCGTTTTAAAACTGAAAAAACCAAATCGAATTCGTAATTCGAATTCGGTTTGGACCGTGGAAACCGAATTCACAAATTTGTTTCCAAAATTAATAGTTTAATACAGTAAAACTTTGAAGAAAATGAAAGAGAGATGGGAAAAGGACATAGGATGAGTAAAGAAAGAAAGATAATGAATAGAAGAAAGAAAATAGATGAAGAGAAGAAGCACCGTCCAGTTCCAGATCCACCATCGCCGTCCCTTACCAGATCCATAATCTTCACCATCCAACAACAACAATCAATACCACGATAACCTTCTTCTAAAAACTTGATGGCTAAGAGAAGAAAATGAAAGAAAGATGAGAGAAGAAAATATGAAGAGTAAAGAAAGAAGGATAATGAAGAGAAGAAAGAAAATAGATGAAGAGAAGAAGAGGGAGGAACAGAGCTGGGTTCTCAGGGAGAAAAAAAAGAAAGAAAAAGAAAAGGGGGAAGGGGGAGAGAGATGTAATAGGGCACATGAATTAAAAAGAATGAGAATTATAAAATTAAAAAAATATAAATCATATATCACAATTTGGTTTTCGAATCGGTTTTTGGGTTGGATACCAAATTCGAAAACCAATTTCACAACCGAATTTATAATTCGAATTAGGTTTCAAACCAAATATAATTCGAATTAGGTTATTCGAATTCGGTTCGATTTTTGAATTGGACCAAACCATGCCACTCCTACTACTGTTGATTGAAGAAAACTGGTCAAACCAGTATTCCGGTCGCGAAACAATCCCCCAAAAATCAGAACCCAATTTTTTTCGCACACAGTCACACTGTGAATCAGAAGGAAGAAGAAATGGTGAGAGAAGTCTCAGAGAGTTGCGTCGAGAGTCTATTGACAGAGATTGTCTCTTCCTATTGCAATGGATTCTACGCTAACAAGCCCGAATTGGCCGCCCGGCGGATCGAAGCCATCGGTTTTCAAGTCGGCCACCAGCTCTCCGAAAGGTAACTTCACACGAAATGCTGAATTTTTTTTATTATTTCCCAATAATTAGAGCAGTTTTAGGGAATTGATTGCAGTGTGTGTTTGTGTGGGATGAAGAAGTGATTGATTTGGTTTATAAGTTAGGTTTATTTTGAGTACATATCAAGAAATCGATAAATTTGTATTCATTTTGTTGATCTATCGTTGGCTCTTCGTGATCCGCTGATTTGATGCTTCAGAAAGAATAATTATAGACCCCTTTGGCGAGTTCTATGTCAATTTTATTCTTTGCTCTAATAGGATTAAATTGTGCCAGGAATATGTGGCTCTTCAACTTTTTTATTTATTTCCCTTGATTTGCTAGCAAGTGACAGCTTTGCAAACAAACAATTGTGGTTTTATGGATATCGAATTTTTTCCAACCAATTTGCTGATTGTTGCTTTGATTGCAGCTGTTATTTCTAATCTGGAAGCTATCCTTGTCTAATGAAAGAGTTTATGATGTTCTATTTTGGTTCTCATATGTAATTGTAGTTTTTGGCTTGTAATCAAATGTGGGTACGTAATAACAACTTCAAATTCTTCTGGAGCTCTGTTGAGAAAGAATGTGTTTCATGTGCCAGTTCATAATGAATTATGGTTGCAATTTGTGATCAATGAGGACTAATATGCTATCTTATCTATAAACATTTGCACCAAGCAATAACTCCATTTTTGTTTTGATATACATTCGAAGTGACCGTAGACATTTTAAGATAATGGGAAGCAGTTGAAGTCACATGTTGTCATAAAACAAAGAATGATCATAGAGAGAGTGAAATAGTAGAGTGAATGACATAATATGTGCTTAAATACGAAATCATTGTACATCTTATTACTATTATCGGACCATTAATGGATAATCTTGTCTTTTAACACAGGCCACATCATTCACCCTACAATTTCACTTCTCCAATCATTTTCCATCCAAAAGTTCTTGTCACCGAAGTATATTTTCCAATATCTGCCCATGGACATGTTGGCAGTGTATTTTATGTTAATCATTGTTTTATTGTATCCATGACTCTGAATGCAATCAAGAAACAAATATGAAAAGGTCCAGACTTTGATGACTATGAATATCTGTTTATTCTCCATATTTGACATGGGTGATGCTTTGTGATGTTACTTTGTGGTTAACTGTTACATTATTGTCTAGATATGAAAATTTTGCATCCCTTGGCTAATAGAAATAACTTTTCATGTACTGCATTTATTAGTTACTTGTTTGTTTTGTCATTTCTCCTTAATAAGTTAAAACTATATATTTGGAAAAACAGAACTGTATAATTTGTCTTTTATCTGAACTTTTCTTCAGTTTCCCAATTGATTTTGAGAGTTGTGGATTATTTTCAAATAGATATCAGTATATGGTGTTGTTAATATAGTTGTTTCTGTTGTTGTTGTTGTTGTTGCTGCTGCCATTGTTCTGTTGAATTTTCTACTTTTCGGTTAGAGATCCCTGGGATTTTCTTTTGCTGATATTTCTACTGGATTTTTAGTTATTGGATTGTAAAACATGTAAGTTGAAAGTCCTTACCTTTGTTCAGGAAGTCACATGCTTTAGATGATGACATTAATCATTGATTGAGATAACTTAAATGCCATTTAACAGCTCATCTCACACCATTGTGTTAGTGGAGCTTCATCTATGCATGCAATGCTGACATGTTTTTTGTTGTTTGTTAGATACACTATGGACCGGCCGAGGTTTACTGATCATCTTGAGGCAATCAAGTTTATCTGCAAGGACTTCTGGTCTGAGCTGTTTAAGAAGCAGATAGACAACCTAAAGACAAATCACAGAGTAAGTTGGGAGATTAGAATACAGTTCAGCCTAACTCATTTCAAGATGATAGCGTAATAGGTCATTCTTCTCTTATAGGGTACTTTTGTATTGCAAGATAACAAGTTCCGCTGGCTATCTCGTATGTCAATGGATCCATCACTAGAAACGTCTGGTTCTATCCAAGATCCTGCTGCTATGGCTGAAAATAAATCTGCCCAAGCTATAGGCATGCATCTCTACTTTCCATGTGGAATCATTAGGGGAGCCCTTTCAAACTTGGGAATTCCTTGTGCAGTTTCTGCAGATATATCCAACCTTCCCGCATGTGAGTCACTGTTGCTTACTGCATACTAATCCTTTGCTTTCCTTTTTCTTTGTTCAAGTGGACAAAGAGAGAGAAAGTAGAAGGTATTTAAGTATCCCTGCTTTCTGCTAACGTTGTGTGCAATGAACAGGTTCATTTGTGATTCGCATAAAGGCCTAACAAGCTTTGCCAAACATTGAGATTAGGATTGGTTTGAGCCCAAGGTTCCGGGCCTGAACTTGTGGAGTTGTAAGCAATACCTCAGATGTGAAGTGTATTTGTCATTGTAGTGCTGCAAGGAACATGTGAAATGAATTGCATCTTTGGATGATTCTGCCCTGCTATTTTATCCCCCTTTTTTCCTGCCTTCTCTTCCATCTTGCCTTGGTATACCGATGCTGCGATTAGTTATTGATCGATGCAATTCCCCAGTCATCTTGGTGGAATTGACGTCATTAGATCATCGAAATCTTGCTGGGTTTTAAGGTTTTGTTTCTTGAGTAGTATAATCAGTAATCAATAGATCCTTCCGCTCTGTATCTTTGCTGAGTTTGTGGAAATACATCGTTCAACGTATACAATTGTTTTTTCTTTTCTTTTTAGGCTAACATTTTCAACAGTTAATGAGTAAATGTTTCCATACAAAACTAATGATAAGCCCGCTTGCAACTGGCAAAACTATACCATACCCATAAATTAACTGGCAAAAAACGCATATGTGCGTCATTATCGTTCCAAAATAATACTAATCATAACAATGCTTCAGTGACTACCTCACGTTAAGGAATTTGCAGTTTGCAAATAGTACAAATACAACGTTCAATTCCTCAAGTGACCATGGCGTTGGCTTCTTCTTCCTCTCCTTCACCTGTTGGCACCTCGTTAAACATGAACTCGCTCTGGTACTCCATTAAATATTGGGTAGATCTGTTTACGTCGTAAAACAACTCATATACCCGGCTGATGTCTTCCATCTCAACAATCCTACCCTTGCGCTTTTGGCAAGCCAAGGCAGCAGCCGTTATTAGGTGTATGGCATATCTTAATGATGTGTCGACTCCAATTTTCGTTAATAAAACCTTCCCATCTTCA
This sequence comes from Leptodermis oblonga, assembly GCA_016801395.1. Classification (NCBI taxonomy): domain Eukaryota; kingdom Viridiplantae; phylum Streptophyta; class Magnoliopsida; order Gentianales; family Rubiaceae; genus Leptodermis; species Leptodermis oblonga. The sequence continues at coordinate 13,063,031 of CM028755.1, read as the reverse complement.
GACATTTCTACCTCTTCTTCTTGGCACCTGATGTCTAGAATTTTCCTAATATCATCTTCTGTGTATGGCTGTGTGGAGATGATGAGAAGACGGTCGAGAAAATCAAGTGGAATACCATGGGGGGATTTGTAGTTAGTTCCACGGATTGTTGTGATGCCTCTATTGGTAGCAACCACCAAGATAGGTGCCATATCATTCTCTAGGGCACGATTTAGGAATGAAAAGCACTCAATGTCAAGCATGTGTACTTCATCAATAAAAAGAACACCAGGCACAATCTCAGCCTTTCCTTCCTCCCTCCACTCTGCAACCTTCGTGTCAATCTGTTCCCTCACTTCAGCGCGAATTTCACCAGTATCGCCGGTAAACAGTGCTAGAAAACCCTGAGTCCTGAAATTAAAAACGCAAAAGGGATTCTAATGAGTTGCATTGTTACAACAAAGAATATCCATTCTGCAAATGTATCACAGCAAACTGAAATTCATCGTATCATGATTAAACTAAAATGGCAGATTACATATTACTTTAATTTCTCTCCAAACAACATATCATGCATCCATTGAGACAGTAAACTACACAACGAGGCACAGACAAGAGAACCCACCGTAATCTTAATTTACAAGAATAGTAACAATGTAAATCTCAAACAAGCTCGTTTGAGGAAAGGGCAGTTGTTCTTCACAAAGCACCTGGAATATATACAGAAATTAAAGCTCTGCCTAGTGATGCTGTCTCCAGAAAGTATTCTAACCACAGTAACCTTTCATATATATATATATGTATATATAATGATGGGGATTTGTCCACCGGCATATCTATAACTGAACTTCCTTGCCTGAGCTATGTTTCCACAGAAAATTAAAAAATATATATACATATATAAATTAGATACATATTCACACCAAAAATCCATCTGTGATTCTGGAGCAATTTTCATAATTTCTATCTATCCACAAATCTGCATTTTCAAGTAGACAAGCTATATAATATCGGATAATGAAATCTCCATCAAGAATAGAATATAACTAACATGTTCTGCCCTTTTAATTCTTAAGTACTTCCAGCCATTTTTCTGTAACAGAAAAATTTCAACTGCAGGCAACATAGTTCTTCAAGGGACAATTCACATCATAAAAATCGCCAAAAAGCCCACAAAAACAACATTGAAACAAAAAGAAGAAACCTGCTGTTGATAACGTCAATCTCGTGAAGAGTTACACAATGCACAATCTCCTTCCTCTTCTGCAACTCCCCATCCGGGCACTGCACGAACTTTGTCTGTGGGCCCATTGCATCGTAGTCCCTGGACCTTGAAAACGATCTCCCTAGCTTAGTAATCTTGCCAGAAGCCTTGTCAATTGCTATTACGTCTCCACTCTGCACTTTCTCCTTCCCCAATGCCTCAATCATCTTGGCCCCCAACTCATAAACAGTCTCCATCTCCGTTGTTTTCACCGTCAACTTTCCAGTCTTCGACGCCGCCCCAGCCACCGCCGGCCGGTCAATTTGGATTTCCACCACTTCACCTTCAATAACCTCGTTCTCTTCTTTGATTCTCACTCCAATTGCTTTCCTAAAAGCTTGCATTAGGGCCTCCGTTTTGGACATTTCTAGGGAGAATAGTTCGCTGCCTGCTAGCATAGAAAAAGGGGTTTCTTGACCAATGGATTTGGCCATGCCCATGGCTATGGCTGTTTTTCCCGTGCCCGGTTTCCCAGCAAGCAGGACAGCCCTGCCGGCGATTTTTCCTTCCTGAACCATCTTCACGATGACTCCGGCTGCCTTACGGGCTGCGGTCTGACCGACCATGCCCTCCGAGGCGGCGCGTGCCTCAAGCGCCGAATCAAGGCCAAGCCCACGGATGTGGGAGTGTGCGCCAATGCGTTCGATTCGGGTTAGGTCTCGCATTTCAGAGATTTTGAGATCCCCCGCCATGGTAGTGTGTACTCAGTTGTGCAAGGTTTAGGGTTTATGGGAAAGAGGCGATATTTGTATTCGACCTTCGAGGCTTCGACGATTAGAACGTGTGGAGGGATTCTGGAGAAAAGTACTGAAATTGGTAGCGTAAAATAAGGGAAAACGAGTTTCCAAAAAAAAAAAAAGGCAAAACGACGTCGGTGACACCTAAAAAAACCAAAGAAGAAAATTCTTATTTTAATGGCTTAAAAAAGGACGTTAAAATTCCTACGAAAGACAGAAAAAGTATTTTAATTTTTTAAAAAAATTATTAAGGATAATTTTGCCCTTTTTAATGTCTTAATAATTTTATGCCTTTCAAAGAAATTTTAAAAAATTTAACACCATTGTTAAGAATTTTGAATTTTTAATGCCCTTAACAAAAAATTTCTCAAAAAGTAATCAAGCAATGAAATTACTAGAACTACAAGGTGCAAATTTTCACTAAATTTTGGCTTAATTACATCCACCTCACTTGAGGTTTGGGGTAATTATCAATGGACTCCCCGGGTTTGAAAATTTTATTATCATTCCACCTCTTTTTTTTATATATATATATTATTTTTTTTTTTACGCTTGCATCCCCAAGAATTGAACCCATGACCTTGGGGTTACAAGACCCTTCCCTTACCACCACCCCCAACCTCCCCCCTTATTATCAGTCCACTTAACTACCCAAAACATTAATAATTAGCCCTTTTAATATGTTAATGTAATAGATACTAATTACAGGGAAAAAAAAATGAAAGAAGTTATCTTTCACACATTGTAAATTGATCTCCTTCACGCAACCGCTAGAGACTATTCCCCTATTTTGAAGAATAACATACTTTGTATATATTAGTTGATGTTTTGTACATTTTAGTTGTTTAGTTAGTTACTATTGCTGAGGTGGTGGCAGCTAGTTAGATTAAATTATGTAACATTTGATTAGGCCAACCTCGCAGGAACCTTGCCCACAACCTGATGGAGCTCTTTTATTAGTTCAAAGAAACTAGTTGCTCAAGGCACTTTTTTTTTTTTTCTTACTCAAGTTAACATTGATCTTTAATTTTAAAATTTTATGTTCCAAACTTATAAGTCTTAGGTTTCTTTTATGTTGTGGTATATATAATTTTAGAGCTTGTGTAAAACCTTATTGCAGTGGTGGAAATGGAGGGTTGGGTGTTGGCCTTCGTTGTATTGCTGATAAGCAACAAACGATATCCAAATATACAATATTTGTTCTAGTTTTTGGCTAGTTTAATTATTTGTTTGCGCTAGTTTTGGGCAAGTTCAGGTCTTTAATTGTGCTAGTTTTGGGTAACTTTAGGTCTTTATTTGTGCTAGTTTTGTGCAAGTTCAGGTTTTTATTAGTGCTAGTTTTGTGCAAGTTTAGGTCTTTGTTTTTCCTACTCTATAATTCCTTACACTCACTTTTGTTGTTCTTTGAAAATGAGTTCAAGATTCACCCTTTTTCCACTTCATGATGGATGATTAGGCAAACCTTAGATTTGTGTAGAAAATCCCACCCCTACTGCTGCTATTTCCCCTTTTTGGTGTTCATGAGCTTCTTCATCTGCTGCTATGGAATTCCCTCGGCAAAAATATTTTTAACAAGAACTCTTATATTGGTTCTTCTTCCAGGCAAGGCTGATCTTGGCCTACTAGACGTGCACTTCCACCCCCACCCTAGACTTGTTCTGGGATCAATCATAACACCATAACCCACGTGCAAAGGGCAAAAATGCTCGAGAAATCTTCGAGGTTCATATTGTTTGGTGTCGATTTGACGGACAATTCCATCCATCTTTCTCCATCGGAGAAAGCAGAAGGGTCTTCCATGAGTCATGTTGATGCATATGTTCAGAGGCAAAATCAGGAAAAGGAGGAGGATGAGGATCTCGAAAGAAAGAAAGATGTTGGTTGGCTGGCTGGAGATGGTGGAAAGAAAATAAATTAAAAGCTAAGAAGATCTTTCATTTCGTACATCCATTGGATATATTGCTTAGTTAGGCAGGTAGATATGGAGAGAGAGTTTAGCCAAATGGAGTCTGAAACATATCAATATCATGTAGAACATCGTAAGATCAGTGTGTAAATATATATATATATATATATATATATATGTGTGTACACACACACTAGCATTGTTAAGCCGAGCAAGACGCGGCGATGGCCTAGTTTGTTGTTTACCTCAATTTTTGTTGTTCATTGTTGAGTTTTTTTGTTCTTAATATGCCTACTCAATCTATAGAAAGCAGAGAAGATAACAAGTAATGACTACAAATAATGAAGAAACACTGAAACTTGAAGCCAAACATCATCAGTACTTAGTAATTTTCAATACAAAGCACTAATTCTAAAATGAAACCTGCTCCTTAGCACCATGCCATGATATCTCTAAGACAAGATTTGTAGTACTTAATCTTAATTACTTATCAACATTTACAAGCAATCCGTGTGCAGAACTTGAAACTAAAATAACAATTTTACAATATGATAGTGCAACAACTATGTTTTTATCCCAATACAAACTTGAAATGATTGAATCACAAACTCACAGTAGAAAGAGGGTAAAATGCAAAAATAAAAATATGAGAGAAACGAGAAAATAATAAACACATACTATATATGTTGTCCACCATGAACAAAAATCAAGCTTTAATATCTGTTACGTCCAGTTCTGGGAGTGTTTATACTGAAAGCCAATTGATTCTATCTTCTCACTATTACTCTAAAAAACTGCGGCTCATATTTTCTTTTTGTTACATAGAAAAAGAAAACTACACAAAACTATTGGATGAGAGCTGGTGACTTGCCTTCATATTCTTGCATTTCTCTGCAGTAAGGGATGGAAACTATTCTCCAAATAGAATAGGAGTCTAGTATTAAGCGAACAAAGAAGAAATCATAAAAAGGCCTCAGATGGACTCCTCCAAACTTGGAATTTAATTAATGAGGGCATTTGATTTAGTTTTATAGAAAATATATCTCCACACCCTTTAGCAATGTCCTCTCAGAAACGCTAATTCTTAACAATTCTCGGCTGAAAAATTAAAAAATGGTATTGGTTGAGTGCATATTGAAGATCACCTGCACAGTCTTATTTCAACAATTGATTAATGAGAAAGGAAAAGATAGATTAGAACTTACAAATGTACATTCGAGGTCACGCCGAGACTTTGAAGTATTAACTCTGTTGATAGTAGCTGTTTCAAACTGTGAGAACCCGTAATTTTTCGCTTTAGTTTAACCCTTATAATTTAATATTTTCCCATACGGTGATATTTTAAATTCAAGTATGCATGATTTTAAAGTTGTATAATTTTTCTTGAGAATTTTGATGAGAAAACCTTATTTTTTAAATCATGATGTTTGAGTTTAATTTAGAGTTATGATGTTTTAATAAGTGTAAAATTGTGTTTAAAAGTTTATTGAAATAGATATATTAGTTTAATTTTGGGTATGAAATGAAAATAAGAAAATTGGAAAATAAGTGAAAAATAAGAAAAATAGGCAAAGAGCGGTTTTTACCACTATTGGATTGGCTAAAACCGATCAAACCGACTTAAAATTGTGAAAAAAAATATCACTGCTTGAGGAGCGGTTATTACCGCAATTTTCGAGATTGACCAAAGTTAGAGGAATTTTCGTCTGACTTTGAGCGGTTAAAACCGATCGTCAAGTGGAGATGAAAAAAATAATATCTTCTCTAAATTCCAAATGTAGGATATGACCTAAGGTCTATAGTCTACTGCTGTGCATAAAAGTGGACTTTCTTTGGGCCTGGCCCAATCGACAAAGGAAATGATAAACAGTAAGGGGAAAAAGTGCATAAAAGGTCCAAAACCAACCTTAGGTCGGATAGTTCCTTAAAACCGAGCCAAATGAGCCAGCTTAGATCGGATTAAGCGGCGTAGGTCGAGTTTTCTAGTTCCCCTCACTTATATCATAACGATCACCCTAACCGAGCCAGGGGAGTTAGGTCGGAATGAGTCATAACCCTGACATAGTAGGTAGAAATAATTATAGGATTAGGTATATATATTTTGAATACATGCAGGGATTGCCCATAACTTTGATCGAAAGCCACAAAATCAGGCCATGATAATAGAAAACGTGCACGTTACGGTAAAAAGAGAGGAGCAGGTGAAAGTGCAAATCATGACAATTCAACGGGCAAAACCAAGTCTTGATATAAATACTAAGTCATCTGACTTAGTGAGGTACGCAATCTTTTACATTTGAGCTCTTTGTGAATACTGTTCATCTTCTTCAACCTCACTAACTTGACCGTCAAAGCCTATACAGGGGGGAAAGCCCTGCTTTTCTCTAACCCTTTCACTGTATCTACCGGAATACTTCCCAGTCGAAGTCTCTCATCGATCTCGTTGGACCAAGCCATCCAGCCCGGTTTCCTCCTTTGTTTCCTTTCATTTGGACGTTCTAACATCAAGTTGGGCCTTGCTATTTCAGACATCCATTGGGCCTTCTGAAGTATCCATTAACGGACAATTTGCGTCACATCATCTACCATTCTAGTCGGTAAGGGAACAAAGAAAACGTCTCAAAACATTCAAGGAAACATTCATTTGCACGAAAGAAAGAAGAAGCAAGGAGGTGGAGGTAGAGAGAAAAGAGAAAGAGAGAAAAGAAAGAAAAAATACAAAAAAAAAATTAGGAAAAAGAGGATTTGAAGCTTGAATCTTAATTCCAATCCATTGGAAAATATCTTAGCAAGTTCAAGAATACGACAGTAAGCTTAAATCGTTTACGATAACATCGGAATTCCGATTTTTGATTCATATAGGTCAAAGTTTAAAGTTTCGAGTTTTTTAGAATTTTGATCTGAATCTTTGATTCTAGATGTTTTATTAATGTTATAAATTGATAGAAATGTTATATATGTGTGTTGTAAAAATGGTTTTTATAAAAAGAAACGAAAGAAAAACATGTTTTAAGGCTGTTTTGATTGAGACTCGAAACTAGAAATTTTGGAAAAACTAAATCTGGGCATGAGTGGTTATAAGCAATCTTATAGCAGGTATAATATGTGAGAACCCAGAATTTTAGACTAGGATTTTAAACGAATAAAGGGGTAAAATAGACTTTTGCTTGCTTATAAATTACGTAACATGAATGGTGAAAATTCATGCATTGATTGATTGCTTAATTGATTGATTGATTGAATACTTCATTTATTGTTTGAGTAATTGATTGGTTGATTGATTGAGAGTAAAAGTTGGTATAGAACTTGTCCTAAAATAACCTAAGGAAAGTAGGAAAAACGAAAAGGAAAGAATCTGGAAAATCGCAGAGGGCAAGTTGTCGTCCGCTTCGAACAGCACAAAACGAAAACGAAATCTCTAATTAAGGAATTGAAAATCAAGATCAATCCGATAGAAGGAAACTACCAGATGTAAACTTACCTTAATTAAGAAAGATTTTGAATTACCCTAGACCTAAAGGTTGCCTATAAATACAACCTTAATTCATGAATTAAAAGTTTGATCACTTAAATCAAAAGTTAGAGAAGTTCATGAGAAGAACTTGAAGAAGTGCCGCCGCTGCATCATTGCCTTAGTTGAAGTCTCTTAGGTTCGTGAAAATCTTAGGACCTCACGGTAAGTCTTAATTCGTAGTTTGGATTGAGATTAGAATTAAGAAAACATGAATTATATGAAACTTGAAGAACAAGTAATTCAACTTTGTATATAATTAATCCGTAGAAAAGCACATTTAGGATGTTATTGTCTTTTTTGAATGTTAAACAAACTAGGATTGTATGCATATAGTGTTTAAACGGACTGTAGTAATTAATTTGAAAATTGGATTCCGAAAATCATGCATGTGTAGAAATAATTTCCGAGCTTAGTTCGGAGCGGGATTTAATCGAGTTAAAGTAATCCGCTTTGCCAAGTAAAAGCTTATAGACATTGTATGTACGTTATACTTTATATCTATGTCTTTAGATTGATCTAAAACAATTTGGATCGGTGTTAAAAATAGCCCCGAAAGTAGTGTCTAGAACCAGAAGTTTCTGGAAAATTTACCTAGTCGTGTGAGTTAATGTTCGAGTCGAACAGGTTCTCGCACGGGACTCTGGAAACGAATTTTCTGAAATTTAAAACCTGAAACCCGAAGGACATGAATACCCATAAACGAGTTAGGGTACGAGTCGTAGGGGAACTCGGACACCCTCCAGAACCGAAATTACCTTATTTTTAGAAATTGAACTTTAATCCTAAAAGTTTACCTTAATTCTAAAATTACCCCAAAAGTATTGGAAAATACTAGTTTCATGTTCTAAAGTTACCACAAAAGTATTGGAAAATACTAGTTTCATGAAACTTGACCTTATTCTTTAAATTGACCTTTGACCCTGACCTTTGACCATTGTTGACCAAAAAGTCAAAGTTAAACTTAGTTGACCAAAAAGTCAAAGTCAAACCTAGTAGACTATAAAGTCAAACCCAAACGTAAAATGTAAAGTCAACCTTAAAAGTCAAACATAGTTGACTTATCTTATAGCGCTCGTATTGCAGGAGTTGATCGTTGCCAGTTAATCGTTGACCACTCACGCCTTAAGAAAGGTGAGAGATTTACTCGATATTTTCGTAAAGATTTAATCGAACTATATATAGTATGTGTGTAACTATAGCCTTGATTGCTCGATTAAAATAAGAGGTTGCCCCTTCCTCACTTGCATGTAAATGAAATTGAATTGCTACATATGAAATGTATGCCATGATTAATTGCTTGACTTGATTTATACATGAGATGTATACCTTGAATTGCTTACTTGCTCAACATGACTACAAGCATGTATGCTCCATTGATGGATTATTGATCGCATGAATTGTTATTGATTGAAAGCATGATTGATTGAACACTATAGAGAAGCATGATGTACTTCTAGGTATAATAGAAGACGCCTAATAACTATGCCATGAGTAGGTTATAGGATTGTATAATGAAATGTTTAGGAGTCATGAAAAGCATGCTAGAGATGCCATGTTTGCATGATAAGAGAAAATGTATGAGACCTTAAAACCAGATAAAAGATTATGCGCGTCTATTCTTGATTGATCGATTGTAAGTCACCACGTGCATGTTGCCGCATAGAGGTGAAGTCCTCTTGTAGTTAGCCGATGCATCCTAAAGGGGAAACTAAGGGTTGCATGTATACAACCAGGGATTCAAAACCCCTTACCGCCGAGCACTCCGGCTACTATTGGTAGTACTGTTGCCACTTGGATATCGAGGTGTCTGCAAACTACCTAAAAATCGTTATTGTCAAGATTGTCCAGAATTGATTATCGCCTTAGCTTTAGATGAGAAAGCTATATAGAAATCAGATTGATTTAAAACCTAAGGGTTAATTGCTAGATTGATTGTTGCATATGGTTAATAGGATTCCATGTTGCCATGTATATCCCTGCTATGTGATTATAGAGATGCTTGATTGATTGTTTGATTGATTGATCCCTTCCGCATTGATGTATGAATTACATAAAGTATGAGTAGTATAAATATTGATGTATAAACTGCAATGCCATGTCTATATAATTGCTTTGATATTGAGAGTTTTTTGTCAGATTACCACGGTGGGTAATTTCCTATTAAAAACCGAGTCTCTCACTGAACTTGTGATGCTCACCCTTTTCATTAACATATTTTTGTAGGTGCTTAATTAGGTATGAATTATTGTTCGCTAGATGTGAGGCCGACGTTCGCTGCAGCAGTGCTGAGCATTAGTACGCCTAAACAATGATTATTTTGGATTAAGGAATAATTTGGTCAATGATCGTCCCAAATAATGTTTTAAGCTTCCGCATTAGACAAATTTACTTTTAAGAAGTATTATTGAATGTTTTTCAGATAAAGGTAATTTATGTTTTTACGATTATCTGTATCAACTTGTTGGCCGTGAGCCCTGAATAATGCTACCCCCTAAACCGACCCAGACTCCTTCGCAGGAATGGCCCTCTAGAGATGCGGTCGGGGGCGTCACATAATCAATTTTCTTGGCTCAAGAAAATTGATTATTACCAATCAAAGTGTGGAAAAAAAACCAGTTTGGACCTGAGGTAATTTTTTTTAGCAGGTATTACCATGGTCTAATACAAGTTATAACCGATCTTCAAAGTTGAGAAACCCCAAAGTGTGGTTATTACCGATCTGATAGCTGGTAGAACCGCTATTCGAAGTTGAAACAAAGTTTTCAGCGGTTATTACCGCTAATTGAGAGGGTATAACCGATCCTCCCATGAAACATGAATTTTTGAAGAATGAGACTAAAATCCTTACAACTTCTTTTATAACTTTAAACCACTTTATTTAGTAACTGATTAGGATTCATGAAACACTTATGAATATACGGATTGAACACTAGAACTTTTAAAACCCTAGAATTCCAAAATTTATATGGATTAAAGAATGAATTCTAAACCTCAACACTTATGTATTGCAGATCGTTGGATGCTCGTCAGCTAGCTTCTACGGACCGAGGTGAGTTATCTCACTGAAAATGAAGAACCATTTTAACCTGCAATGAATTGAATGTCAGACTACATCATACATATGACATGTGATATGAGTTCATTCTGATATGATATGTATTGAGATGTGACAGTCAACATCTTAGATTACTTTGTAGAGTGAATCATGCTATATCTGTGAATGACCTGATGTGCCTATTTTGCACACTGGATTATCTGTATTTATTCTGAGTATGTTCTAAGCCCTGGATCCTTAACTTGGTGCGGAATGAGTCGTGAGCCAGCTTGGACTTGTTCGTTGGGCCATTCTCATTGGTCCATAATCCGAGCTACTCCTAAACTTGGGCCGTTATCTTGTACTAGCGTAGTTGACGATGTTATCTAATCTCATTGACCTGAGCTCTAAATCTGGAATTGATTAAAAAGTTGTTCACTGTTCATTTATAACTTCGACGACTTCTTGCTATACAGATTCTGCATCCTTCTATATCATGTACGTGAAAGACCATATCTGCAGAATCTGCGAAACCTGAGTGTCATTCTCGTAGATGCTACCAGAGTGTTCTGAGTGATTTTCCTATAAGTAAGTAGTGTTAGTACAATGCATGCTTTTATCAGTTATGCAAAGTTAATAATACATACCTAGTTTCAGAGTGTAAGTACCACCTTTTACAAGCCTTATGAAGGCCAAGTCCAAAATTTGAGATTTTTGGAGTTCAATCTTTTAAAATTTTAAGACCCAAGTTCCCATTTTAGAAACTTATGTCTCTGATACCAATTGTGGTATTAGAGTAGGCTAGTTAAGCTTTATGAGTCATACTCCAAATTACTAGGATTCAATCTTTTAAGGTTCTGGACCTTCGCCCTTTTAAAAATAAAGTATCTGATACCAACTATAATGCCCCCGCCCCAACCCCCTCTCATGAGAATCCATTCCTACAAAGAAGAATGAGTCGGCTCAGGGGATAGTGTCGTTCAGGGCTCTCACCCAGCATCGATATAGATAATAGCAAATTAAAATTACCGTTATCTTCAAACATTCATGTATACTTATTACACCAAAGTATTGTCAATGCCGACAATCTGAAAACATGCCTCGAGATGATGTATGATCAAATTATCCCATTATTAAAGTCTAGGCCTTTTTAATACAAAATAGTCTTCCAACACTACTGCAGTGAACATGGGCCTCACTTCTAGCGAGCATTTAAACATATTTACTCGAGCACCTAAAAAATATGTTATAAAGAGGGTGAACTTCAATCACAAGCTAAGTGTGAGACCTCGATTTTAGAAAACACCCACCGTGGTTTTTATAAAATTGTATAAAGTATTAACCAATATAAATACTAATAACGAGAACAATTTATGCATCAATACGATAGCATATAATCAAGATAAGCATCTCTAATGCACATAGCAAAGATATACATGACATCATGCAATCATAGCAACCCAGAAAAAAATAAAATAAAAAGCATCATAGCAACCAAATGCAAACAATCAACCCAGGAATTAGCCCTTAAACTATCAATTTCTTTGATTTTTATGTAGCTTTCTTAATTAAAGCTGAGTCGACAATCAAGTCTAAAACAATCTAGCGAGTTTAGGTAGTTTGCAAACACCTCTAGACACAAGATGATAAAAGTACCAGTGTTAGCCGGAGTGCTCGACAGCAATGGGTTTTGGACCCCAGTTGTATACATGCAATCATTAGTTTTTCCAAAATAGAAAATTGTCTACTATCTGTGACATGACTTCACCTCCAAAAATCAACATGCAAGTGATGACAACACAAGCGAACTATTAAAAATAGACGCGCTAAGTTTTTTTCACATTAAATGTTTTTACCTTATCGAGTTTCATACAAACATGACATTTCTAACATGATTTCATTATTACTAAAATGTTAATTATGGAAAATTTACCTTATGGCAAAAGGGGGGTAGAAATCACGAAGAGAATAAGGATGTTGTCGTAGTTTTAGGCACATATACACTATATTTAATTGACGATAAATTGACAACCACATTTTGTAGAAGAGTTTATTTAATTTTTCTTTACTATTTTCCCTCAATGTTTTTGTGATACATATACAAAATTGGGAAAATTCCTTTTAAGGGCTCTCTAGGAATCAAAATCCTTAAAATGGGTGTAAAACTTTTATAATTCCTATTAAGGGCGTAAATTCATCTGTAATGTTTTTAATTATTTTATAAATGACTTTTTTAGCCTTAAATATATAAAATTCATCAACTAAATTAATTATACAATTGATCCTGAAACAGGGGAAGTTTTTACGTTCATATACAGAAGAAGGGCTCTGTTCTTAAGTTCCATCGAATCAATCTAGGTGGGACGAGAGAACCAAACTAGAAAATTTTCACCATGATGCATTCATCCTTACCGCATGAGTTTGGAATCACGAAAAGGTACTGCTAGCCCATCCAAAGCAAGTTCCAGAATAAAATAACCGCTAAGATCAAAGAATCAATGGGTATGCAAATTTGATTTCTCGCGGACCCATAGCAAATCAATGGCTTTAAACCTTGATAACAAAAAACTGATCGATGTTGATTGGGAAATTTCACAAGGCCCAAAAGGCTTATTTTGAGACGTGTGGTGGCAGCACAACTTTTCTCAAACAACGCTGCAAGGCTCTCTTTTGCATACATTACAAATCAACCCTAAATCCTTTATGTGCATAAACTAATCCAAATCTGATAAACCCTTTCAACATTACTAAAGGGAAGTCATCAATACGCTCAAACATGAATGAAAAGGTTTGGCGAGTCAGAATTACACCGAGGTATGCAGAAAACAAATCGGAGAAGAAGGGGTTTGATGTGCCGGGACTCAGTTCTCTTCACCCAATCAATGTTTGGGATGAAAAAGATTGCAAACACACAGTGGTAACTAATCAGTAGAATTTTGCTAGGGGGCATGGGTTGGATTTGAGCATCCGTGGAGAAGTCAAGATAAAACATGGATGGTGGAAAGACATTCACAGACACAGAGAAGTTTGGAACTTGCCGTGATCAATCATGCTTATCTTGGCAACAAGAATAGGAAAATTAACTTATAATTAATTTAGTTGATAAATATTCATTAAGGTTAAATACATTAAATATGAATTTACGCCCTTAATAGGAATTATAAAAGTTTTACACCATTTTAAGAATTTTGATTCCTACAGTGCCCTTAAAAAAGAATTTTCCCTACAAAATTTTATTTTAAACAAATTTTCAATGGAGAAATAAATTCACCAATCATTGGGAGGGAGAAGCCTACTCATTGATACGCTAATTTGGGTAGATCTTTATTTTTTGTGATTTGACTATACACTAAAGTTTTGCATCATTGCTAGGAACTGATACCATATATATTTACTTCTTTTAGATTTTTATTTTCTTAAAAAATATAAAATATAAAACAGTATTCCGTTCCTTATTCTTTTTTTCACAACGTACTCCCTATTCTCAAAATTTAACTTATATGGGCAATTAACTAAAATCCCTATAATTTGTTAAAATTACAAAGTAAACCTTATGGATTGATAAAATTATCAAATCAATATTTGACGAATTTAAAAAAAATGATATCACAATTGGAAAAATAATTAGAACAGATCTTAAAGGCCAACTCCCATTGTAATTCGTCAAAGGTTGGTTTGGTAATTGTCTCAAATTGTGAAGTTCATTTGATAATTCAAACAAACTTCATGACGAATTTTGATAATTTACCAAACTTTTATTTTCTTGAAAATACCTTAAAAAGCCCACCCCTACCACTCCAGTTTTTCTCACCACAATTCTTGCAATGCCAAAATATGAAACTGTCTCCCAAAATTCAATACCTCATCAGTTTTGCATATAATTCAATAATATAATACTGTGAACCTGTCTCCTAAATAATGTATTGAGAAAAAAAATGACAAAAGTTCAAAATGTAAAATCCCCTTACAAGAATGAAATTCTAAAAGTATTGTAAAAGTTATTAAATTTGGCATTTAGGCATGCAACTAGTACAATATTTTGACACCCCAGTTTCACCATCCCGCAAACAAGGGACTGGCTTAACCGGATGCCTGTCTGGTTCGCACCAGAACTCATTATATTCAGAACAAACCAAACATACTTTATTACAATAATGCTAACAATGTTACACAACCATATTTTACATAATTCTCAAAATACATACCTAATAAAACATTGCCGCTCTTTAACTTCATCCAGCTATTACAGGGGTTCAAGTCGTCCTAGTTCCGATAGTGAGCACAATCATCCACGTACAACCTATTCGTAACAATTTTATTGAAAACATAAAACAAAACAATAAAATGGAATGACCCCATACCCAGTGAGAGTTCACTATTTTCGCAAACATTTACTGAGTTATATAATTACCCATGCATACAATGTAATCAATCCTAGTATATAACATTCATGACTCATGCAGTAATCATAGACATATAACAAGGATGAAGGGCAGCCGTCAAAGTTCTATATGAACGATGGACGAACCGGCCAGTTCACCTCGGCAATCATACATATATTCCGTATTCATGTAATTCATTCACTTATTGACAAAGGTTCCTCAAAAAGATTCATGACAAAGGTTCCTGACAATGATTCCTCATAATGATTCCTGACAACGATTATTGACATAGATTCATGACAATATATTCCTGACAAAGATTCCTAACAATATATTCATAACAATAGATTCTTGACAATGATTCGTGGCAATAGATTCATAACAATAGATTCCTGACAATGATTCCTGGCGATAGATTCATAACAATAGATTCCTGACAATGATTCATCCCGCCAACCAAGCTCTATCATTCACGTGTTCATCTCGGGTCTCATTCATGAAATAATAATCTCAAAATTCATACATGTACACAAATTTCATACAGTCAGGATTCATACATGTACAATCACAAGTTTCAGTACACAAAGAAAATACATCAGGAATCTTCACAAATACATATGCATCCAAGTAGATATATAAACGTGAATGAACTTTTCAAATTTCAAAACATTTCATACATTATTTTAAAAGGTTTGTAAAACATATCATCACAATGATATTCCAATTCAGATTCAATTATTAACTGCGCTAAAATGGTGTCAATTTTTAGTGAGAAACTCACCTTAGTCCATAGATACTAGCTCACGACTATTTACCCGATCTGTATATAATTCAAATATCAAGACTCCGAATTAATCTAGAACAATTACTTTCTTTAAAAGAAATTATTTTAAAATATTAAAATAATTATAAGAATCTAAGATTTTAATTCTAATTATATCTAAACAAGGTTTTAATATAACCTTACCAATAATTTATACAAATTAACTATTATTTAATAATTCTTAAATTAATCATTAATTAAAGTGTTTAAAATTATAACAACTTTAGTTCAAATTCTCAAAAATACCATTTTCAGAACAGGAGGGATTTTACCCGCAATTTAAGCGGCATAGCCGATGCCAAAGTTTCTTTAGTTTCAAGGATTGATTTTTCCCGCAATAATATCGGTAATAACAGATCCAAAAGTTATTCCAGATCCAAAGATCGATTTTTCCCACAATTATATCCGTAATAACCGATATTAAAATTATTCCAAGAGCAATGATCGGTTTTAACCTATCATTTAATCGGTAATAACCAATCCAAAAATTATTCCAAATTGTAGAGCGGTTTTTCCCGCTCCTTTCATCGGTAATAGCCAATTTTCTTGAGCTTCCGTCAAGAAAATCGTGTATAACTGATCTAATGTTAGGTTATAACCGGTATTTGTCAAATTCCAGGTTCTCCAAAACTTTAGCTACATGTTTTGATACAAACAATTCTAAAACACGTTTTCTTTTAATTCTTTTTAATCCAAATCAATTATGTAACCTTCATATATCATTTCTACCAATTCCTAACATTTCTACCATACCTAAAATCAAAGATTCAAATTAAACCTTAATAAAACTTAAAACTAAATAATTTGAACTTATAGCACTAGGAATCCGATTTCTATATTATCATAAGCAATTTAATCTTACCGCTGTTTCGGAGATTGCTAAAGTCCTATCTACCGATTTAGAATTATAATTCACCTTCCAAATTCCATGCTTCCAAATTTTCTTCTCCTTTTCCTTCTCCTCCTTGCTTCTTCTTCCCCTTCTCTCCCATAGATCAACTCCAGCTCCAGCTCCCCGTCTCGTTTCTCTCGGTTCTGTTTCCAGTTCCAATTAATCTCCAGTCCACAGTTCTTTTCAAGCTCCAATTCTAGTTTTCAGTTTCCTCTCACCGGTCCTACCTCCAACTTCTCAATTCCCCAATTCTTGTTCCTTTCTCTCCTTCTCTCTTCTTCCTTCCTTTCTCTGGTTCAGCTCTTTTTCTCAATTCTCGGTTCCTCTCTTTTTAGTTTCTTCTTTTTTTTCCGTTTTGATTTTGCTGTTTCACTTCTCTGTTTTCTTGTCTTGTGGCTGTGCCGTTGTCTTTTTTTGTGTCTTGTTCTAGCTACATATATATAATATATATATAGCATCTGACTTCAAGCAAAGTTTGGCTTATACGATATTTATGTGTATATATATATATATATATATATATATATTATTTTATTGTATTTTATTCTTCTTTTCTTTTATTCTATTTCTTTTTTGTCTTCTTATTTCTTCTTCTTCTGCTGCTGGCCGTGTTTCTCTTTCTTTCTTATGTACTTGGAGTCCAAGCTTGTCCCTTTTTCGATTTATTAGGCAATGAATATCCATCTTTGTGTTTTAGTTTTTCTTCTTTCTTTTCTTGTTTTATTTTTCTTTGTTTTGTTACGCGTTGGACTATCGCAGATGTATCTAGACTTCTTAAGTTCAAGTTTGCGGCTTAATATATATATATATATATATAAAATTTAATAATAATTTTATCTATTTAAATTTTTAACCTTCTGTCCTACCAAATCTTATATGACAATTATTTGACAATAAGAATTAGCAAGAGTTGTGATGTCTTTTTAATTTATGTTCTCCTATATATGTTTAAACTAATTTCCATATTCATAAATTCTAAAACTCATAAAATATTTTTAACCCTCTTAATGGCTCAAAACTTAATCCTAACTTAGTATCCCAATTTTATTTGGTTGTCCTAAAGTCATAATTCTACTAAGTGATGATTTTGGTTTAGAAAACATCCTAATTCTAAATTAGTAATTATGACATTTATAAATTGAATAATAAAATCTCTAGCTAAAATTTTTAAGAAAGTCATATAACCTTATGAATACACATAATTAAATTTAGAAAGATAATTTTATAAAATATTGATAATCGAAAAGTTAAATCTAGGATGAAAAATTGCGAGGTCTTACAAATATAATGAATTTACTTGGAAACTACATTGAGTATTGAATTTGGGAAAAGAAATCAATAAATTTTAAGAGTTGCCTATATTTATAAATTGTGTTTTGTATACAGTTGATATAATTAATTCAAAAGAAATAGAAATGAGCTAAGAACTTATATTTTAGGATAAAAATAGTAAATTAAAATTTATACCAATTTGTTCGGCTAGTTTGGAGTGATTTGTGTGTGTTCTAAAAAGAAGAAACAAGGAGAAAGAGAGAGAATTTGGGTTGCTTTGTTCTGCCGTAGCAAGAACAAAGAAAATTTTTACTTTTTGCTTATTTTTTAAAAAAGTTTTGATTTATTATGATTTGGCCTAAATATTTTATATATTTTTCATTTTGACCCCAAATTACCTGTAATCTGGTAGCTTGCCGGTAAAAGAGACCAAACAGGAGAAAGATTGATAGTTAGGGGATTGAAAGTACGAGTTTCAATAATTCAAGGACTGAAAGTGTAACAATGGTATAATTGAGGGACTAAAACTGTGATTTTTCCTTTCTAAAAACATAAATAGGGTAAAAGAAGAAATTCACTATCTCCTTAATTTGTGTGATTTTTCTATATTTGCCCACTTATTTAGGAATGGATGGAATATATCTTAAGATAAAAATAATAATTAAACTGTATAATCAAGGACTTATTTGAGACTTTAAAAATAACTTAGGTTAAAATATGATTTTCAAAAAGTTTGAGGATTTAAAATAATTGTATTACTTAAAAAAAAAATTTAAGGCCCTATTTGTTTGTGTAATTCAAATAGAAATTTTTTTTTTGAGGAAAAAAATTTTTTTGGGAGGGAATTGTTTTATGAAAAATTGTGAAAAAAAAGGTAATGATGATGTTATTTTTGAATAATGTGAGTAAAAATTTTAAATTTAGGAAAAAATGAAAGTGTTTATTTATAAATTTTTCTTTTCAGAAATGTAGAATTTTTTAAAAAAAGTATCAAAACAAAGCGTAATCAACAAAATGGGGAACCGAAATGGATCTGCATGGTAAACAAGTGGCAAATTCTGGAACTTCTTAGTGGCATTTACTACAATAAAATAAGGTTAAAAATTGAAGAGGCATACTAAACGCAGTAACCGTTTTACTAAACGCAGTAACATTCCCTTGTGAAAAGTCTATTTTACCCTTAAGTATTAAAAAAAAAAATTTCCATAAAATTTCACACTATTCACAGAAACATTGGGAAAATACCCTTTGTGGGCGGTATTTCAGAAAATACTGCCCACAAAAGGCGGTATTTCTCCCAGGAATACCGCCCACTGTTGGCGGTATTCCCAGGAATACCGCCCACTAAGGGCGGTATTTTCTGGCGGTATTTTCGCAAAATTTTATCCTGTTTCGAAAAAATGTGTAGGTTATTTACATACCGTGTAATATGGATCGTACTCGTGACTATAAAATCAAATGTTGTGCGGTATTTTTTTTTTATCTAAAGGGTAAAATAGACTTTTCATAAGAAAATGTTACTGCGAATAATAAAACGGTTACTGCGTATAATAATTTCGAAATTAAAACACTTGATAAAGAAAGGAAAACGTTATAAAAAGAAAAAGAAGGGGAATGACCAGAACCAACATCATCGTTTGCATTCCTTTTTTTCTCCCTTCCCCTGTTTCCGAAACCAATTCCACCGCCAGCAGCCATCGTCTTCTTCGCCCTCATCAACAAAAAATTTCCTCTTTTTCATCAGAAAACCAAAACCAAGGAAAGGGACTCCAAGAGGAAAGCAATACCACAGCCAAACAATTTAAAATAATACAGAAGGAAATCCAAGAAAAACAAGAGGGAAGTTTCGGCCAAGAGCAAGAACAAGAACAAGAAACCCATCGGCCTTTAAATTTCAAGGTATTGCCCTTTCATATTTACTTTAGGACTGAAATTGAGTACATGCAGACTCTTGAAAACTTGGGAAAAATCGGTTATGGGCTCATTCCTGTATTTTAGACTTTGTTTTGTGTTGGATATTGTTAAGACAAGCTTCAGAGTTTGAGGTAATTGTTCATAAATTCTTTCCCCAATTGGATTTCCTACAAAACTGCTTGTAAAAATTTCCCTAATATTCCCTTCAGCTCTTATCTGCCATGGTTCTCATTTCTGTTGTTCGAAAGAGTCAGGTTTCCGAGATGTTGTTTTTGTTGTGTTTTCTGCTGGTTTGAGAATTTGGAAATTCTGCCCTTGGTGCAGAAAATGGTTGGGCAGAAACTTCAGGAGGAACTTGTATCTTGCAAAAAACAGAGGGGAAAAAAAAGTTGAAAAATTTGTTGCGGAATGATGCCTGAACTGTGAGGAACCGGATGTACTGTTCCAGCCCTTGACTTTAGTTATGGCTTTGCTATTGTCCTTAATTAGTAAGGCTGAAACTCTTGCAAAGAATAAGGGGCATACTATTTGATTTGCAGGAACAAATTTACTATATTCACATGAACTTTTTCGTGTGAATAGTTTATTTTACCATTTAGCTAAAAAAAAAAAATTAACTGTTTTTTACTCTAAAGGCATTCATTCTTAGTGCAATCCTCTTCCAACCCACCTTTACATTTAGCATTCATTCTCAGTTTTTTCATTTACACTCTACCTATTTACACTCATTCAATTTTCACTCACACGTGTACCTAAATATGGCCCATAGTCACGAGGACGATCCTTATTACACGGTAAGTAAACAATATATACATTTTTTTTTATGTAAAGTTTGTTTGTTAACAAAAAAAACCCTGTCTGAACCGAGATTTTGCCAAAAAAAACTCCAAAATGGGCGAGATTTTGACAGAAATCTAACCATTGTCAAAAAAAAAATCTTCCAAAACCCCGCCCATAGGGGGCGGTATTTGCTTCCAAAATCCCTCCCACAGGGAGCAGGATTTTCTTCCAAAATCACGCCCCCTATGGGCGTGATTTTCTTCGAAAAGCTCGGCCCATGGGGGCGAGATTTTGGAAGAAAATCTCACCTTTTGGGGGCGAGATTTTTTCAAAATTTAATGGTTCCAGCTGAATTTTAGGGTTTAGAGTTTAGGATTTAAGTATGCTCACCCATCTTTCTGTATTAACAGGATATGCGTATTGAGAGGGATGAAATATTTGCTGACCACACGGATGTATTTCAGACAGAAGAAGAGCTCAGAAGTAGGGAAGATTTGTTTGTATGGGTTAGAGCTAGAGCAGCCGAAAACAATATGACTACAAAAATTACTTCCTCTTCAAAAATATTGGGGCTTTTCCTTACAAGAGGGAGTAAAGGGCGAGTAGAGATAGGGTGCGAGAGATCAGGACAAGTTAGAGATAAGCCACCCCCTACCTGAAGAGAAAAGCAGGTGGTACAATACAAGTAGCAAGTTGACAAAATGTCCATTCACCTTCTGGGACGAGAAATTACTGGGGGAAATTGGAAGTTAGAGGCCAAAAATGGTAAGCACAATCATGAATTACAAGAAGTTCGGAATTGGCATTTAGCGTACTCACAGTTAACAGAATCGGAGAAGAAGAAAATTGCAGAAATGTCAAATATTAACATCAGGCCGAAGCATATGTTGGCCCAATTGCGATCGGATGATCCGGAAAATGTTAGCCACATAAGACAGGTGTATAATGAATCAGCAAAAGTTAGAAGGGAGGAGAGGGGAGATTTGACTACCATGCATTATTTCTTTAAACTTTTGCATGATCACGAATACGTTTATGCGCACACAGTGGAAGAGGAGAGTAATGCAGTTGGGTACGTGTTCTTTGCCCACAAGAAGGCGCCTTCTCTACTTGGTTTGTTTCTGTACGTTTTGTTTATGAATATGACATATAAGACAAACAGGTATGGCATGCCTCTACTGCAGATAGTGGCTTATATACTCACATCTCAGTTTATTCATATTGCTTTCATTTTCATGAGGGATGAGACTTTCCCGAGCTATTTCTAGGCCATGACTCAATTGAGAAAGTTATTTGATGGCGACAAATACCCACATGTTGTCATGACTGATCGAGAGACTACCTAAATGAACGTTGTGCATAATGTGTAGTCCCACATGCTAGACAATTACTGTGCAGGAGACACATTGAAATAGATGTAAAGAAACATGTACTAGAGGCTGACAACGACAAAACTACAACGGACGTGTTTCTATATCGTTGGAGGCAAGTGGTGAACACCTTGACATATAAACAGTTCACGGAAGCTGTGGATTTTATTGATACTAAATATGGAAATAAATATAAATTCAGAAATGTGATTCCATACTTGAAAAAAAACATGATTGGATCCCCACAGGGCCAAGTTTGTATCTTTTTGGACGAAAAATATAATGCATTACAGATGGCGCACAACGAATATGTAAGTTACTTATAGCTTTAATTTATAGTTTTTATATTGTATAATTACATGATAATAGTGTTCCTATGTGAAAGTTTGATTTTCAATGTTTATTGGCTTACAGGGTTGAGAGTGCAAATGCATAGTTGAAGAAGACAATTGGGACTGATAGAAAGATATTTTCAGGTATTTTTCATAGAATTAATATTATGATAGAGGAGCACTTTGCTAAAATTCAGACTGCAATGGAGTCTTCTGGTAGCAAAACATACCGGAAGAGCAACTACTTACTGTATAGTAGTTTGAACGGTATACTGTCTTTCGCTGGTATTACAATGGTAGAAAAAGAATATACAAAAAGAGTTGGCCTTATTGGGGAAGATAGTGCTCTGTCTGGTTGCGAACTTCAAACTAGTTGCGGGCTGCCATGTGCATGTAAGATGCTATAGTTGGTGCGAGCATACCGTCCAATTGATCCTGTCGATGTGGACACCTTCTGGAAGAAGCTGCATTTGGGAGATAATGATATTCCCAACAATGAGGAGGCGAGGCAAACAGCTAAAGGGCGACTGCATGACATGTTTGTTGATGTATTGACTCGTCCAAGAGCTGAGATATACAGGGTGATGGGTGCCTTCATGCGACGCTTTATTCGAAAACTGTTGATCTTGCCGATCCGGTAAGTAGGCAGGGGACGACCGAGACATAATCCACCCAATGAGATCTATCAGGGTACGAGCATACCGAAAGGAATGCAATACAACGAGGTACAAATATTACTTTTCATATACCGATCGTTGTGTTTAATTACATATCGATATACTAAATTTAATATGATTTACAATCGAAGGTATGAGATCCACAGGAGGGTAGAGGAGAAAAAAGGCTTTGAAGGCCCACGATTCTGAATGGCATTTTGACCTTCCCATATTTTTGAAGCAGTTCGTGTTCGACTATGTTAACGATCACGTCAATGTAATGGCCGATGGCCATTGTGGTTTTAGAGTAATTTCCTATTTCGTACACAATAAAGATAAGGAGCAATGGTCGCAAGTGAGGAATGAACTATTACAAGAATTGCGCGATGAAGCTACTTTCTGGCTCCACGTTCTTGGCCCAGCCGATTACAACTTAGCATGCGCCGTGGTAGACTGTCATGTAGCTCCGACCATATATGAATTTTGGTTTGATTCTCATCTTTTTGAATTACTTGTCGCTACGAGGTACCGGATGGTTGTTATATTATATGCCTAGCAGAGTAATACTTTCCTTCCATTTCAGTGGCGTGGGGCCGGCTTCTCTAATGATTCGAGTAGTTTCATCACTGTGGGGCATGTCTTCCAAAATCATTTCATTGCTTTGTTAACGACAGGGGACGTCTTGTTACCCCCAGTCTATCCGACGTGGAGAAACAGAGTCTCAGGACAAATAAAGAGTTGAGAATCTCATTTGAAACCCCGATTTGATGCTTTTAGGAATAAATCTATTGTTGAGTGTTAGTATTAGATATTCTGCAATGACACTGTTTTCACGTTTAATGAAATTTGTTATTACGTACACAACCAAAGTTGCCATTTATTATTAATTTTAAGTTCCTAATATAAGTTTCTTGTTTTTATTTATTTATATGTAATTAATTTTAACATTACCGAGACACATATAGAATACATAGATAGTATCACGAATGTGATATTAATTCATACACTGCATCAAAAATCGAATATAATAAATCTCAATAATTTTCAAATGGTTATTCAATAATCTTCCAGAATATTATTGAAAATAAGAGTCAATAATCTTGCACAGGTGACCTTGCCACCAGTTCTTCTAGTCCAGGCATCAAATCCTCCAAATAGAGAGCCGCCTCATCTATGGCCCTCTGCCTCAACTCAATGGATACGGCATGACTTATCCAGGGATGAGCTAGAACCAGTCTACTAGCTAAATATTGCAAACACTGCATCGTAACAAAAAATCAAGATATAGTAAAGAAATAGTGAAATAAAAAATATAACTAATGGACAAAAGTAAGCATAAAGCACATGTACTTACCGCAACCGTTGATAGTGTATGAGGTCTGGTGTCTCTTCCACTTCCATGTCGTCAAGACTCACACGAACGTGCAATCGCGTCTGGAAGTAGTCGAGGTACTCAGGGCACGACTGATCGGCCCATTGAGCCCTCTGCATCCCCTTTAACAACCTCATGTTGTACAATTGTCATCCCATATAATCCGAATCGTACTAACACGAATACTTAAGAATTTCAGGGCCTCTGTAACAGATCTTTGGCTCTAAAACTCTACAAGGGATCGACTGCGCGTATCCAAACTGTCGCAAAAAACAATCAGGCATATAGGGCTCTGTAGCCCCAGGGCAATGAATAAGACCCCTATACAATGTTATTGGATGTAACATTGAAGGATTTGGCCCAAAGGGAAGCCAATTTATCTAGTTCATTTGAAAACAAGTCAGTGGTTAATCGACCAATTCAGATATTACACTAAAAAACATTCAAACATTTAAATGATATAGAAATACTACCTCATCAGGTCTCAAGCTATCAAGTACGCATTGGTATGACACCACATCCCGTCTAGGCTCACGCTTCTTACCGGTTTTGATGTGCCACTTCCTTGCAGCAGGCGAGTTGACATCCCAGGATCTCATCTTTGGAGGACTAAATGTGGGAAAGTACTCGTACATCTAGCTCTATTAAACATAAGAAAATAAAAAAAAATGTAGTGAAATTAATGAACCGTTATGGAGTATTGAACTAATTTATAAATGATTCCCACTAACCTGCAATAATGTCAAACACCCTCCTAGCTGAGCACCGTCCGCCCTAGAGGCCCTACCAAGATTGCGATATAAGTTCGCCAAGCAAGCTTTCCCAGAAGCAAGTCCTCTTACGCCATATATATCGTGGAGGAAAGGCAGGAAATGCCCAGTAACGTGGGTTTTTTCCTTGTCCAAGAACAAGGTATTTCCTACTGACCACAACAAATACCCTACGGTAGAATTGGCAGGGTCCCACTGTCTACTGACACTATGGTCTCGAAGTAGGGACATTTTCACACTTACAAAATCCCACTCCCCTAACTGGTCTGCCTTTATCCCCAGCATGTCTAAAAGCAGTGCCTGCATTTCTG
This sequence comes from Leptodermis oblonga, assembly GCA_016801395.1. Lineage (NCBI taxonomy): Eukaryota > Viridiplantae > Streptophyta > Magnoliopsida > Gentianales > Rubiaceae > Leptodermis > Leptodermis oblonga. Next base: position 13,037,723 of record CM028755.1, on the reverse strand, counting down.
CCGGCCTAATTTTCCCACCAATGGGATATCCGACAATCGGAATTCCCAATATATAGGCCACAACGTAGAGAGTGATGCTCATATCTCCAAAAGGCATGTGGAATGAATTGGTTTTTGGATGCCATCTCTCAACAAAGGCACTGAGGAGTGCAGAGTTTAATTCTGGATGCATGCACAATCCAAATGTGCCAAACAGGACTCTTCCACCAGGTTTTTCACTTCCCCCTCGGTACCACTTTAGCAGCAGCTCGTACCCATTATGTCACCTCAATATATCACGTTCCTACGTAATTTGATACATAAATTAACACATTTTAGGTACCAAGTTATTAAGCATAAATCGAAACAATAAATAAAACATATTTCATAGTAAGTTATAAAGCTTAATATGATACATGTCCATGCCATATGTAGTAGGCTGCATGACCCTTAAAACTCTGTAACAACTCTGGATTTGAAGGTCCACCGTCAATCGGACCATCTAGAGTCTGGTATGCCTTTCACCCGGCATCCCTCCAGGACACAGACCCTGACACTGACATTGACCTACTTTCGGAGCCTATTAATTGTTTGCCTTTTCCACTCCTCCTTGGTGGGTTGGTTGCATTTGGCCATTCGTTTTCATCCTCTAACCGCCTTGAATTTCATTCCATATACCCCTGCGACTAAAACAGTTCCCTATCAAGTCGTTCAGAATTTTCCCTAGCTTCCTCCTCCTCGACATTTCCAACGTATTGCTGTGCAAATTCAGTTTCACCGTAATCAATGTTGCTTGCCCCCTCCGCATTTAACGTTCGAGAAGAACCTTGCGCTCTTCCTAGCACCCATCTCTACCGCTCGGATGCCGTGGGAGGGATTTGGTCAACTATTCTCTCAGAGGAGGAGTGTGTTTCCTTATTGTCTCAAATAATTTCCAAATTGCCATCCTTCTTACTTCTGGCGAATTTTAATTTCAATTTTTTAAATATTTCTACCATTTGCAATAATATAAACACACAACTATCAATAGGAAAATAATTAAAGGGATATAAGGAACAAGAAAATAGTTAAAGCTAAAAAAAATTTAAAATAATGTGAAAATCTCGCACATTACGGGCGGGAAATCGGGAAAAATACCGCTGGATGTGAACTATTTTTTCCAACAGAATACTGCTCGCGACCGGTGGTATTTTTCCAAAAAATACCGCTCCCCAACCGGCGGTATTTTCAGGGAATTTCTAGGTATTTTCCTAATGAATACCATCCCCCGGCGATATTTTTGGGAACAATACCGCCGGAGGCCAGCGGTATTCTTGATAAAAATACCACTGGGCGGTATTTTCCTGAATAATACCACCGGCCTGAGACGGTATTATGGAAATCCCGCCACAGGACGGAAATCCCACCTTCCTGTGATGGGATTTCCATTGAACATTCCGCCAATCTTCGGAGGGATTTCTTTGAAAATTTGGCCCAGGAGACCAATTTCTGTCGTCTCCTCGTTCGAAATTAACAAATCAGGCAAAAAAGGCCGGATAATTGCAGATCTGGGCACAAAAAAAAACAATTCCGGCCAAATTATAAATAAATTAATCAAAACAACCAACAAAACATCAACAAAACAAATATGAATTTTAGGTACTCACCTTTGCCGATCTGATTCGTCTCGACTTGTATCCAATTTGGCCAAATTTTTGCTTCACAAGAAAATTTTATGAGGGTTGCAGTAGAGGAGCTTGAGGGAGAGGCAAGTTTTATAGGAAATGGCCAATTTTTTTTTTTTTAAGCCCCAAGGGTATTATAGACTATTCACAGAAAAATGTTCTTATGAATAGTAAAAATGTTCCTGCAAATAACAATTTTGAAGAATAATAGAGAAGAAACTGCAAGAATAGAGAATAATTGGAAAATTGCCAAGTGTGCTAGCTCTTGAGTTAAATAATCATGTTTATGAGAGATTTCTATTAGTGAAACGAAACTGGGGGTGTCAAACAGGTGGTTCGGGTCAAACATTTATCCATACTTAATGGGTCATGACATGATCCGACCTACTTACTAATAGGTTATGTGCGGGTTGGGTCACTTAGGGGACTCAAATTTTTTACCTGAGTTAAAACTGTAAATAATAACAAGTTTAAAAACTTACCACAAGTATTGACCATTATGCAGCCGTCAACATCCAACTTGAGTCTACAGTATGGAAAGATAAGGTTAAAGCTGATAAGGATGAGAATTGGCATAAGAAGAAAGCTGATGAGGATATGATTGTCCTTCCTAAAATAGAAGAAAACATGAAAGACTCGAGAGCAATCACAACAATCAGGATATATCCAATCAATTCAGGATGGTAATTGAGCACTTTACTTGTAAAAGAGCAATATCACAGCAGTAAGAATGACAAAAAAATGTGTATGTGATCACTGCAATAATATGTAACTTTCCTTCTACATGTATTGTTTCCGTTGGTTGTAACTCTATAAAGGAGAAAGGAACTAGCATCATATTGAGGAAACGCAATTAGATTGCAAAATCGCATTACTGACGAAAATTATTTTGTCGTCAATAAAAGTCGTCAGTAAAGGCCCTGATTAGTGACGAAAGTCAAAGTCGTCACCAGAATTTTGTTAGCATAAGGAGCTTTAGTGACGATATATAAAAGTCATCACTAAGTCCGTCACTAAATGGTTGGCGCCAGCCATTCCCGCCTAATTCATGGCATTTAGTGATGAAGCCATTTTTCGTCACTAGTTTTAGGACATTCAGTGATGAAACTTATTTTTGTCATTAAAAAATATGTAGCTAACAATATTGTGACAATAAATTGTCGTCACTAAAACACTTACTTATAGTGACGACATATTGTTGTCAGTATAAGTATGTTGGGTTCCTAAAAAGGTAAAAACATAAAATCGGTTGTGCTGAGAATCGAAACCCTGTACTCTAAAAATTTACATAATGCCTGACTACCACACTACAACGCATTATAAACATAAAATTGTTTCAACTATTTTTAACTGTCAGTATGCTTAAATTCGATTAGAATCGGAACCGCGTCCTCGAGCTAATGAACAAATTTTGTCACCAAGATTGCCCATTGTTTTTTTGCGATGAGGCATTGAAATTAATTATTACAGAGTAATATTTAGTACAAAAATAAATTACTTCAGAGTCTACAAATCAAGATCACGACTCTACATCCTAAAATAATTAAATCGATTCTAATTCTGATTACAAACAAATTTTACTAAAATAGCTCAAATGAAAACTTTTTTTTTATAATTTATCTATAATTTTACACATGCACAATTTCTTAGAATCTTATGATCCTACACACAATTACCCCACTTGGACTCCTGATCTTACAAATTATGCCTTACATGATTATCTTTTGAATAAAATCGTAAATTAAAATACCTAAATAATTTTATTTTAGTCTATAACTCTTGGCATTGTAAGTAGGACATCCGTAAATTTTTTTTATCCCCAACTTTTAACAATGTCACTATATACCCTTATATTTTTCTTTGTCTATACCTATTAAGAATGCCACTAAGACATCCTTATATTTTTCTTTTAGCTTATAACTTTTAACATCGTCACTAAAATACCCTTAAATTTCTCTTTATATCCCATGACCATTAAGAATGTCACTAAAACACTCATGTATTTTTCTTTTACTCCATAACTTTTAACAATGTCACTAAGGCACCCTTAAATTTCACTGTTAGCCAATAACCTTTAACAATGTCACTAAGATACTCTTACATTTTTCTCAAGTCCATAACTTTTAACAATGCCACTAAGATTCCTTAGATTTATTTGGCCAATAACCTTTAACAAAGTCAGTAAGATACCCTTATATTTTTCTCTAGTCCATAACTTTAACAGTGCCCCTAAGACACTCTTAGATTATTTTAGTCCATAACTTTTAACAATTTCACTAAAGCACCCTAATATTTCTCTTTAGCTCATAACTTTTAACAATGTCACTAAAACACTTTTAATAATATTACTAAGGCACTATTATATTTTTCTTCAGCTCATAGCTTTTAACAATATCACTAAGACATCCTTATATTTTTCTTTCAGTCCATAACTTTTGACAATGCCACTCCTTATATTATTCTTTAGCCGATAACTTTTAACAATGTCACTAAGACAAATTTTTTTTCTTTTAGTCCATAACTTTTAATATTTTATTAAGGCAACCTTATATTTTTCTTTTAGCTCATAGCTTTTAACAATATCACAATGACAACCTTATATTTTTATGTTAGTCCATAAATTTCTAACAATGTCAAAGATACCCTTATATTTGTCTTTAAGTCCATCACTTTTAACAATGTTAATAAGACACCCTTATAGTTTTTGTTTAGTCCATAACTTTTAATAATGTCACTAAGACACCCTTATATATTTGTTTTAGCTCATTCATTTTAACAATATCACAAAAACACATAATTATTCTGTTAGTCTGTAACTTTTAACAGCATTACTAAGACACCATTATAGTTCTCTGTTAGTCCATAACTTTTTACAGTGTCACTAAACACTCTTATATTTTTTTTAGGTCATAACTTTTAACAATGTCATTAAAACACCCTAATATTTATCTTTTAATCCACTTCTCTTGATAATATATATATATATATATATATATTTGAGAAATAATTCCACATGGACAACAATACTAATTGTATATACTAAAATGACAAATAATTTTATTTTACTCCATCACTTTAACATTGTCACTAACACATACTTCTATTTTTTTGTTTTAGTCCATAGCATTTAAAATGTCACTAAGACACTTTTATACTTTCTCTGAGTCCACAACTTTTAACAATAGAACTAAGACACCTTTATATTTTCTCTTAATCCACAACTTTTAACAATAGCACTAAGACATTTTTATATTTTTCTTTTAGTTCACAACTTTTAACAATAGCAGTAAGACAGTCTTACGATTTTCTTTTAGTCCATAACTTTTAACATTGTTACTAAGGCACCATTGTATTTCTATTTTAGCCCATAATTTTTAACAATGCCATTAAGACACTTATATTTTTCTTTCGGTCATAACTTTTAACAATGTCACCAAGGCACAGTTGTATTTCTCTTTTAGCTCATAACTTTTAACAATATTACTAAGACACCTTTTTATTTTCTTTTTAGTCCATAACTTTTAACAATGCCACTAAGGCACCCTTATAATTTTCTTATAATCCCATAACTTTTTACAATGTCACTAAACGCCCTTATTGTTGTTTTTAGTTTATGTCTAGTACTTTACATATTGACATAAATATCCTAACCCAGGCTACATAGAGAATAAATGTTTAACCAACATAAGTTATCATTTTGTCTGTTCAATTAAAAAGAATTTTACATTGTGACTTACAAATAACTATATTATTAAATATTTATAATGGAATGGAGGAAGTATTATTTAAGAAAAACCAAAAAACTGAAGTAGTTTTAAAAATTGAAAATTTTAAAACATATCATTATATAAAATGAAAACTTTAAAACTTATCATCAATAGTAGTTTTATAATTCGGATTTTTTACTCGCAGTGACGATTTTACTATTCGCAGTAACATTTTTACGTGAAATTCCTAAAATGCCCTTAAGACTTAAAAAAAATCATATTAAATAACTCTATAAAAATTCAACTTGCATACCATAAGCTGTAAGCTATCGTTTGCCTGTTTTCACTATTCACCGTCAGTAATTCATTTTTTATTCATACGTGTATTCAAATATGACCGACAGACAAGAGGACGATCCATATTACACGGTATGTAATAACTGTATACAATTTTTTTACGTGAATTTTATTTTTCCTTAATAAAAAATATATGTCTGATCTTTGATTTAGACCCGGATCTGCGATTATCCGGCCGATTTTGGCCAAAAATGTTAAAATATGGGCGAGGAGACTGTCTCCTCGCCCGGAGTTCGACCGGAAAACCGCTGGTGACCGGCGGTAGAGGGTGGGAAAAGACCGCCCGGCGAAGGGCGGTATTTTTACCCAGGAGGACCGTCGGTTACAGGCGGTATAAAAACCAAGGAATCGGCGGTCCTCTCGCCGGTGGCCGGCGGTCTTCGCCTGAAAAAACCTGCCGGATTTCGGGTGGTTTTTCAGGCGATAGACCGCCGGATTCCGGCGGTATTTTCGGTCCGGGTGTCTGCCTGAAAAACCGTCGGTTGCGTGGTATTTTTACTGCGGCGGGCGGTAATTTTTTCGATGTCTCAGCCAAAATGTCCCGATATACCGCAGGGGGCGAGATTTACGAAATATCCCCCATGTGTTATGTAGAATTTTGTCACATTCTCACCTCTCGTAGATGAGATTGTTCAAAAATTTACTAGTTCCCGCTAAATTTTGGGTTTCAGTATGCTTGACCATCGTTTTGTATTAACAGGATATCCGTTTGGAGAGGGATGACATATTTTCTGACCACACGGAGGTATTTCAAACGGATGAAGAGTTTAGAAGTAAGGAAGATTTAGTTGCATGGGTCAAAGCTACAACATCTGAAAACAATATGACGGCAAAAATTACATCTTATTCGAAAGCGTTGAGCCTTTTCCTTGCAAGAGGGAGAAAAGGGCGAGTTGAGATAGGGTGCGGTAGATTAGAAACAGTTAGAGATAAGCCACCCCTACCTGAAGGAAAGAGCAAGCGGAACAATACCAGCAGCAAATTGACAAAATGTCAATTTCACCTTGTGGGACGCGAAATTGCTAGGGAAAATTGGAAGTTAGAGATAAAAAATGGTAATCACAATCATGAATTACAGTAAGTTCGAAATTGGCATTCATCGCACTCATGGCTAACAAAAGCGGAGAAGAAGAAGTTTGCAGAAATGTCAAGTATTAATATCAGGCCGAAGCATATATTGTCCCAGTTGCAAGCAGATGATTCGCAAAATGTCAGCAACATAAGACATGTGTACAATGAAGCAGCAAAAGGTAGAAGAGAGGCGAGGAGAGATATGATTAACATGCAGTATTTCTTCAAACTTGTGCGCGATCACAAATACTTCTATGCGCATACAGCTGACGATGATAGTAATGTAGTCGGGCACATTTTCTTCGCACACAAGAAGGCCCCTTGTCTACTTGGTTTGTTTTCGTACGTTTTGTTTATGGATACGACGTACAAGACAAACAGGTATGACATGCCTCTTCTGCAGATAGTGGCTCATGTCCCCACATCTCAGTATGTTCATATTGCTTTCATTTTCATGAGGGACGAGACTACCCCGAGCTATTTGTGAGCCATGACTCAATTGAAGAATTTATTCGAAGGCAACAAATACCCACATATGGTCATCACTGATAGGGAGATTGCCATAATGAACGCTGTGGAAAAAGTATTCCCACATGCTACCCAACTACTGTGCAGGCGATACATTGAAATGGATGTAAAGAAACATGTAGTAGCAGTGGGCAACGACAAAACTACAACGGATGTGTTTCTATATCGTTGGGGGCAAGTGGTGAAAGTCTTGATGTATGAACAGTTCACGAAAGTTGTGGAATATATTGATACTAGATATGGAAATAAATCTAAATTTAGGAATGTGATTCTATACGTGAAAAACACACGGTTGGATCCCCACGCATACAAGTTTGTATCTTGTTGGACGAAATATATAAAGCATTACGGAGGGCGCACAACGAACATGTAAGTTCATTATATGTTTAATTTATATTTGTTTATGTTGTATAATTTTATGATACTTTATACAATGCTTTGTATGAGAATTTGATTTTAAATGTTAATTGGCTTTCAGGGTCGAGAGTGCACATGCACAGTTAAAAAAGGCAATTGGGACGAATAGGAAGGCATTTCCAGGTCTGTTTCAAGGGATTAATATTATGATAGTGGCGCACTTTAACAAAATTTGGACTGCAATGGAATCTTCTCGCAGTAAGACATACTGGAAGAGCGACTACTTACTGTATAGTAGGCTGAATGGTAAACTGTCTTTTGCTGCTATTACAATGGTCGAAGAAGAATACTCAAAAAGAGTTGGCCTCATCGGGGAAGATGGTTCGTTGTGTGGTTGCGAACTCCAAACAAGTTGTGGCTTGCCATGTGCATGTGTGATGCAATAGTTGGTGCGAGCATATCATCCAATTGATCCTGTCGATGTTGACCCCTTCTGGAAGACGCTGCACTTGGGAGATACTGAAATTCCGGAAACTGTGGAGGCAAGGCAAAGCGCCGAAGGTCGACTGCATGAAATGTTTGTTGAGACCATTCTTCGTCCAAGCGCTGACATATATATGGTGATGGGTGCCGTGCATGCAGCTCTTCATCCGGAAACTGTTGATTTAGCTGAGCCGGTAAGTAAGCCACACAGGGAACGGGCGAGACACAATCTGACCCAGCGGAATCTATCAGGGTACAAGCATGCCGATAGGAATGCATTACAAAGAGGTGCATATATTAATTCTCCTGTACATATCATAATGATTAATTAGCTAGCGATATCCTAAATTTAATATGAGTTGCAATCGTTGGTCGGAGATCCACAGGCGGACAGAGGAGAAGAAGGGTTGTGAGGCCCCATGCTTCTGAATGGCCTTTCGACATGTCCCTATTTCTGAAGCAGTTTGTGTTCGAATACATTACCTCCCACGTTAATGTGAAGGCCGATGGACATTGTGGTTTTAGAGTATTTTCTTATTTCATACACACTGCAGATGAGGAATATTGGCATTAAGTCTGCAGAGACCTGATTACGAGTTAGCATATAGGGCGATAGATTTTTATGTAGTTCCGGCGTTAGATGCATTTTGGTTTGATTCTCATCTGTGTGGATTACTCGTCGCCATAAAGTATCAGAGGGTTGTTACGTTATATGGCCCGCAGAGTACTACTTTCCTTCCGATTGAGTGGCGGCCGGCGTATCTAATCATCCGATCAGTTTCATCAACATGGGTCTTATAAGGCAAAATCATTTCATTGCTTTGTTAACGACAGGGAGGTTTTGCTAACCCCAATCTATTCGATGTGGAGAAATAGGGCCTCAGGACAAATGCAGAGTTGGAAAACTCACTTGGATCAACGATTGGGTGAATTTATAAATAAATCCACTGCTGAGTGTTAGGATTACATGTATTTCGTATGCAATAGTTTTTCAATATAAGTAACTTATATGCAAATTTTATTTGTATGTAACTGTAACATTATTGAACGATCATACACTGCATCAAACAGTATATATACTACATGACAATAATTTAGAAATGGCGAAGATATAAAATTTGCTTAATATTACTAAATATGAAGAGTCAATAACATAGCACACATGTTACAGTTCCCGCAACTTATTCTAGTGTGGGCATCAAATCCTTCAAATGTCTAGCCATCTCCTCTATGGTCCTCTCCCTCACGTGGTTGGGTACAGAATGCCTTGTTCGGGGATGAGTTAGATACATTCTACTAGCAATGTACTGAAGATGCTGCAGTAGAAAGAAAAAATCCAAGGTATTTAAACATACAGTGACATTAAAGTAATAAATGGACATAAATACACATGAATCACATGTACTTACCGCAACCGGAGGTAGATGTCTAGGGTCCGATGGCTCTTCCACTTCCATGTCGTCCGAACTAACATGAACGTGTGGTCGCGGATGGAAGTAGTCGAGGTACTCAGAGCACGCCTGATCGGGCCATTAAGCCTTCTGCAGCCCCTTTAACATCCTGCTCTTGTACATTTGCCAAGCCATGAAATCTGTCTCGTACATGCAAGAATACTTACGAATTTCAAGGCCTCTGTTACAGTTCTTTGGCTCATAAACTCTGTCTGGGATCATCTGTGCGTATCCAAATTGGCGCTTGAACTGAACAGGCATATATGGTTCTATGAACGAAGGGGAATAAATAAGCCCCCTGAACAATGTGATCGGGTGCACGCGTCTAGGATTTGGCCCGAAAGGAAGCCAATTTACCTAGTTTATTTGCAAGAACGTTAGTGATTATTCAAAAATTTTAGGATACGACACTAATTAACTGTGCGACATTTAAATGACAAGAAAATACGGATTATTACCTCATTAGATTTCAATGCATCTAAGGCGCGGCGGTAGGACAACAAATCCTGCCGGATCTCACGCTTCCAACTGGTGCCGACGTGCCACTTCGCTGCAGCAGGCAAGGAAACATCCCATTCTCTCATCTTTGGAGGACTAAACATTGGGAAGTACTTGTATATCCAACTCTTTTGTTTGAAGGGAAAAAAAAATTTAATAATGTTAATGAACCAGTATAAAGTATGAAAAAATTTATAATTGATCCGAACAAACCTGCAATAATGTTAGACACCCGCCTAATTGGGCACCGTCAGCCCTAGAGGCCCTTCCAAGATTGCGATAAAGGTTGGCCAGACACACTCCTCCCCAAGATAGTCCGCTTATTTTATCTGTGTCGCGGAGGAAAGGCAGATAATGCCGAAGCATGTGGGTTTTATTCTTATCAACGAACAGGGTATTTCCAACCACCCATAACAAACACCCTGCGGCAGAATTGGCGGGGTCCACATGTCCACCGACACAATGGGCACGAAGGAGGGACATTTTCACACTTGCAAAATCTTGCTCCCCGAACTCTTCTTCCTCTATCCCCAGCATTTTTAGAAGCAGTTTCTTCATGTCTGACGACTTAATTTTCCAATGAAGTGGAAATCCGTCAATTGAATTCCCAATATGTAGGCAACATCGTGGAGAGTGATACTCATCTCTCCGAACGGCATGTGGAATGAATTGGTCTCCGGATGCCATCTCTCAACAAAGCATTGATGAGTGCGGAGTCTAACTCTGGATGCATGCACCAGACCAAATGTTTCAGCCCGGAACGTTCCACTATACTTTTCATTTCGCCGTCGGCTAAATCCCACCTTTGCAGATGCTCGTGCCCATTATGGCATGTCAATATCTCACGCTCCTACGTAATTTAATAAATAAATTAACACATTTTAGGCAACAAGTTATTATTCGCAGTGACCTAAACAGTAGATAATAAGTATTTCACAATAAATAATAAAGACCAATAACAAACATGTCGATGCCATATGTAGTAGGCAATATGACACTTAAAGCTCTTTAACAACTATGGATTTGAAGGTCCACTGTCAATCGGACCATCCAGAGGCCAATATTCCTTCCACCTGGCATCCCTCCCGGACCCGGCCCCGGACCCAGACCCGGTCCCTGAAACCGACCTACGTGAGGAGAGCATTAAGCCTTTTCCACTCCGCCTTCATTGGTCCCCGTCATTTGCCCTTTCGTTTTCATCCTCCATTCGCCCCGAATTAAATTCTATGTACCCCTGCGACATAGACATCTCCCTCTCATGGCGTTCAGCATTTTCCCGAGCTATCTCCTCCTCCGCATCTCCAGTGTATCACGGTGCAAATTCCGCTTCACCTTAATCACTGCTACTTGCCACCGCATTTCACAATCGAGAAGCACCATGCGCTCTTCCTAGGACCCTTCTCTGCTGTTCGGATGCAGTTGGAGGTATTCGGCCAACTATTTCATCTGAGGCGGAGTTTGTTGCCTCATTGGCTTCATTAATTTGCAAACTGTCATCCTTTTTGCTTCTAATTAATTTTAATTTTAATTTTTTGAACGCTTCTGCCATCTACAAAACACACTTGCAGATTAAAAAATTAAAAATACATAAGGAACATAAATAATTATAACTACAAAAATAATTGCTAATATTTAAAGAACAATAACACAATTGATAATTAAAAAATTAAAAATATTGTCGGGGAAAATTCGGCGGTTACAAAATTGATAATATACAATTGCACATGCAATTATAAATACAAAAATAATTGCTAATATTTAAGGAACAATAACACAACTGAAGATTACAAAATTAAAAATATTGTCAAGGAAAATTCGGCTGAAAAAAATCGCCACCCACCGGAAAATAACTGTTGGCGTGTGGCGGCGGCGATTTTGTTTTTTGAAAAAGGACCGCCGGCGGTGAGCAGTCCTGCCGGAGAGACTACCGCCAGCAGCCGGCGGTAGTCCCACAAATACTACCTCCGGCGGTAGTATCTTCCAAAAGGACAGCCTGAGGCCGGCGGTCTTTTTCCCAAAAAGACCGCCGGAGGACGGCAGCCTTTTTTCCAAAAAGACCGCCCAAGGCCGGCGGTCTTTTTGGAAAAAAGACCGCCGTCCTCCGGGGGTCTTCCGGGAACAAATACCGCGTCTGCGGTATTTGTTCCGCTGACTACCGTCGGTTTCCGCGCGGCAGTCAGCCGGAATACCGCCATCTGGCGGTTTTTGGCCCGAAAAAACCGTCGGACATCGGCGGTTTTCCACCCCATTTTTTCAGTCCAGTCCGGTGTATCCTCTAACGTCATTTCACAGATCCGCCCATAAAATGGCCGGTTAATCGCAGATCCAGGCAAAAATATAACAAACCCAGCCAAATTACACACTAATTTATCAAAACAACATACAAAGCATAAAAGAAACAATTATTAATTTTAGTAACTCGCCTTTGCCGATCCGGTTCGTCTGGATTTTTATCCGATTTGGCTGAATTTGTGCTTCTACTAGTCTGCACACAGCATAGAAGAGAAATGGGAGAAATGGGAGGAATGGCTGATTTTGTGCTTCAGCCCAATTCCTCCCACGGCTATTTATAAAGTATTTCCTTTTTTTAAATTTTTTTTAGGCTAAAGGGAAAAAGGACATTTTACAAAAAATTGTTACTGCAAATAGTAAAACAGTCATTGCGAATAGTATGCCCCTTATAATTTTGTGAAATATAAAGTAATTCCAATATCATCATGTAAATGATTATATATGTAATTTACTTATTAATTAATTTAAAACTAAATTTTTATCTATATAGTTTAGACATTAGTTACAAGCCTTAGAAAATATAATTAGAATTATAAAAAAAAAACATGAAAAAGAAAAATATAGCAAGGAGGGAAAAGTCCCGCCCGTTTTCAGATCTAGTATGCCGCCAAAGCCGTTGACAGCACCGGCATCTGGTGCAAGGACGACATTGTTCTGGTTTCCTCCCGTTTTTTCCTTTGGCCATTTATTTTACTATTTTCCGATTTGAGAAATTAGGGTTATTTTTACCCCCTAAATGTTGGGATTTAGTTTTTATTTTATTTTATTGAACTACCAGGGAGTGGATAAGCTAATGGCATCGAAGATGATGTTACCCAGTTCCATTGGAGAATTTTTGCTCTCATAGCCATTCAGGTCAAGGTATGTCACAAATTGTTAGTATTTTGTAGCGTTGGAAACTACAAAATATTGCATGTCGAATCACATTTTATGGAAATTTATGTACCCTAAGTGTCTGATCTGTTTAGTCAGGTTAATTTTAACTTTTTGCATGACATATCTCATTTCTAATAAGGAAATCTTCGCTCCTCCGCCTTTTTTGATTTCTCAATTTAATTTTTGTTGTTATTTGGTAATTTCATGAGGGTCTTAGGCTCTGTTCTCTTGTGGCAATTTCCCAAGAATAATCACTTTTTTTTTTCAAAACTTTACATAAAGAAACAACTTCATTTTTTCAACAATTCAAAATTAAAATTTTAAAATTCCCTCTAAATACCTACTCACATAAATTCAAAAAATAACACAATCATTACACTTTTTTATCTCTCACCTACACAATTTCCCAAAAAAAACTTCCCTCCAAAAAATTTCTAACAAAAAACTTCCCTCCAACAAAATTTTCCCTACACAAACCACAAGAGAACAGAGCCTTGGTAAAGCTTGGTACTTTCTGTTTAATAATCGTCATGATTGTTTTTAAAAGCTGAGGTTGTTGTAGGCTGTAACTTTGAGTGGAACGAGGGTTCATGTTATGCATTTAGGAGTTTTAAAAAAAATGGTTGATTAGCTACTGGAGATTTTCTTTTGACTTATCATATATAAGAAAACATTACAACTTAAAGGATTACATTTGAGAACGGACTTCCGGAGGCCTCATGTGCATCAATTACTACTAGTCTAGGTAGTTTAAATATCAAACATTGTGTTAATCTGTCCGTTTAATTTGCAATCTCTAGTCCGATCATTTGTACTTCCAATGGTGGACTGGTTTTTAGTCGCACAAATTCAACAAGCCTGGCGCAGTCTGTGAGTATGATCAGATTACTGTATCCCAATCTGAATCCCTGTTTCCGAGCTTCAAGACATGCCTTGAATTGCATTTGGATTGCAGAACTTGCCCTCATGATTGGAGTGATTCCCATGTGCCTGATCCGTTTTGATCCTTCAGAATCCAAGCTGCGGCTCCTTTTCCGAATTCAGCCCAATACGATTCATGAATAATTTCCGTAACACATTCTAGTTGCAATGTTAGCAATTGAGGTTGCATAGGCGCCGTATCTTGTGCACTTGCTTGAGTTTAAAGTTGTCATCCTGACCGTGATTGAGTATTAAGATAACACTCATTGCTGGCTCTAGTGCAGATTTCCGCTGGCAAAGATTGGGTATTTTCCCATATAGCTTTGTTCCTTGATACCCAGATAGGCCAGATTATGAGCATAGATTGGTTTAGACATTGTTCATCTGGTGCTATTTGGATCCAGTCAGATAGCCATTGGATGACACTTATTGTTTGATCCTCTGTAAATCGAAAGCCCAAGCTGGAGATTTATGATGCAAAAGGGTGTATTTATCAAAAGACTGTTTGTGCTCATGTGCAGAAAGGAAAAAGCTGAGGAACCAAAACGGCCAAAGTGTAGAGATAGAGCGAAAGATAGGAGAGAGGAACAGAATATGATGATGACCCAGCGGAATCGAGCCATTTCCATGTTGTTGCTCCTCCTGGCATTATCCATTTGCATTGCAGAGCTTTGGTCATGTAAAATTGAGCCTTCAATCCCTGCTACCAAAAAGGGTTGCAATAATTTTGTTTTATTTTATTTTTTAAGGGTTGCCATAATTCTTGTAAAGAAATATTAGTTGCATTGTTCATTACTTGTGCAAATTTCTGTTTACAGATCGGCTGATGAGCATAAACTGTCTACTTAGAAGAGCAAGTTTCTTTCGGGTAATTATACTCTGCATTTAGCATTTACAGCTGTCATCCTTTCCATTCCCCTTCGCGAGCCATATATTTTGGCTCTATCTCTGTTGGATAATTTCAGTGTTTATATCTATTTGGATGTCATGTTTATATCATTTTGAGTGAAAGGTCCTTGGCTGATCATATAGCTCAAGCTTTCACATCATGTTTTAATGTGAAAAAACAACAGAATAATGATTAAGCAGACTTGTACTTCTATTTAAATGCAATTTGAGTAATGACATGCATTCAGTAAGCTTATGTGGTAATTTTGAATGGGAAGAAATGTAATAGAAAAAGATATAATATTTCTGATGAGGGCATCCCAAGTCCATCGACAAGTCCACAGACAAGTGAGTCCAGAGAAGCTGAGGAGGTTCGGGTTCTACACCGAGGCCCAACAATGCTTCAGGATCCAAGTCCATATCAAAGGGATCCACTCGTAGATATCATTGGACCAATGACCAGAAGCAGAGCAAAGATGGTTCAAGAGACACTCAACAACCTTGTACAAGCTTGCCGACAGGATGCTCAATTGATAGTAGAAGCCAACGCCTTGGAGAACAAAGCCGGAAAGGTTCAAATTGCAACTCTCCTTACAATTCTTGAAGAAGAGGCGCAATTCCCCATTCCACAATGAAGAGAAGGCTGTTTCTTGAAGTTCTTGAAGACGCCGGAAGGTTCATGGACTTTAAAGAGACATTTCTTGAAGTTCTTGAAAATCTTGAATTTCATATTTTGCAGAATCTTGAAGAATTTTGAAAATCTTGATTCCGAAATGATTCCGGGAGGTTCCAGAAGATTCCGGAAGCTCCCTACACCATTCCATCATGCGCCATCACCAATTGGGCCGACCCAATCCATGGAGTCCATTCCACATCATCCATTCGGCCAACCCACCAAGAAGCCCACACGCAAGGCCTAGTCCATTAGGGTTGCGAAATTAAGGGTTAGGGTTTGGGGGAAAATAAGGGTTTGTGCATGTTCCCTATTTTGCCCTTAGTTTATTAGTTTCCAAAAAGGATCCCTTCTTGATCTCCTTTTTGGAGTAGGATTTTCAATTCCTTTTCCTTCTTGTTTTTAACTTGTAATTTCGGCTGCCACTAAGATTAAAGGTGACCGAATTTTCCTTTTCTTTTACCATTACCCACTTCTTTCAGGCTTTGGTATTGTAAAGGAAATCAATCTCTTGGTTGGTTTCCAATTCTAATTCTTTTCCTACTTCTTTTAGGTAGAATTTTCGGATGCTCTTTGCTTTATAAATAGGCAGCCGAAACTCCATAATAAAACAAGTATTCAAATCTTAAAACTATTAGTTTGAGTACTATCCCTTTATTGCTTTATGTATTTTGCATGTTGTAATTTATATATTGCATGAAACTTAGCTTAATTAGGTTATTTGCTCTACCTAATTAAATTCGCATGTTTCACCTCTTTTCTTACTTGGTTCGAATTCTTTAAGTAAATTAGCTTAGGTTAGTTTATTTTTGTTATCTGGATTTCGGGTAAGTAAAGAGTCTATACGAGCTACGCCACTTAATCAGACTTTCCTTGGCAATTCATCCGCATGTGTACCTTTGTCCACATCAATTGGTATCAGAGCTTGGGCTGGTTTCGTGGCTAGAGACGGTTGAAGTAATCCAACCAAATCTTTATCAGGTGTTTTCTTTTCCTTGTTAGTCTTGCTTGTCTTGAAATTCTTGAAATTAGAACGCATCTTCTTGGGGGAATTTTTTTTTTTCTTTCAAGCTCTGAATTTCGGTTTCTTGGTACTGTTTTACCCTATCTTAAAATCGAAATTCCCTCGAAAAATTGAACCAAATTTTGAAGTACTGAAAAACGCAACTTAGGGTTTTAAAATTACCTTCTTTTTGCGAAAAGCTTGTACTGTTTTGGGGCTATTTTTCTTAAATTAAAAATCGCATATCCTTGCTGAACTTTCAAAATTAAATTCGGACTTTAGCAATCAAATTGGGTTCGGATTTTTGGCTTAGCTAGGGTTTCAATTTGTTGGTTGAATCTTTTAGTCGCCTTTGCTTTGCGACACTAGGGTTTGAGAGACACTTTAGTGCTGCTGTTTTGCGTCAACATTGCTGGGTTTTGCGACTGTTTTTCTACTCCTCTTGTGCTGATTTTGTTTAAAGTTGGTGAGTTTTGCGGCTGATGTTAAGAAGCTCACCTTATCTGCACATTGTGATTTGCATGCACTAGTTTCGGATACCTTGTTTTGAATTCTTGAAAATATATTGAATTCTTGATTTTGTGTCCTTGTGCTGCTGAAATTATCTCTGGGAATTGGTTAGTGAGTCAAAATTGCACTTTGCTAACCCTAGGGCTTTTTCTTAAAATCGCAAATTGGTAATTTTTTTGTAGCACTTATTGAGTAAGGATTGTTTTCTCTACGGCTTGAGGTGTACTTGCAAAGTTGATAGTGTTCAATTACCGACACTACTCCCCACAGCACTACCCTTCGGCCAAAGAGGGCTCTGTCCTTCATTGGGAATCTTTTTCTTTTTCAGTGTACTTGCAAAGTTGATAGTGTTCGATTACCGGTGCTACTCCCCACAGCACTACACTGGAATCCTGAGAAATTTTTCCGCCACTTGGGGGTTTTTAAAAATTCGTAATTGGGTTATCTGCATATTGAAAGAACTGATAATTTGCTGGGATTGGTTTCTTGATTACCTATTGGGTTGGTGATCTCTTCTTTGGTTAGTTTTAGGACTTTCTTAAAGTTGTTCAACTCTGCTTATTTCTTGATTCTATTCAATTCTTGAATTGCCCTGCTTTCAACTGCTAGTTGTATTTTTTCAAGCTACCTGAACGTTTACTCTTGAATTATAGTTTGGATTTTGTCATCGTGCACACCCATCTTTTCTGAAATTTGAGGGCTTCACCCCGAAATTTCCTTGTTGTGTACCTCTTATCTGAACTATATTACAACTATCGTTTGCGAAAAGATTTTTCAACTCCAAAATAGAACCAAGTATCTATTTTTCAAAAATTTGTGCTTTTTCCTTAAGTATCATTGCTGTGTGTGAATTACTGTTTGCCTTATACATTTGTCAATACCGGGAGTGAACATACTATAAGGCCGCCACCCTAGAGTGAAACACTGGTTTGTGTGTAGCTGTTAGGTGGGATACACTTGGGGGACAAGGGGGTAAGGTTATGACTCATTTTTCCTTGTTCTTAGCAGACAAATTTTCGCCTATAACCGATGTCAGGAGGTGCTTCTGCCCCTTTGGGAAGTGAGCAAATACTGGCTGCGATAGCGCAACTCTCTACGCGATTTGCTACCCTCACGGAGGAGGTTGCTGACTTGCGGGCAGAGCGGGAACACCGGCGTACGGAATCAGAGAAGGACACCCCTGCCCATGACAACAATGCCGCTGCCAAGCCTTTCGAGGGTCTCAGTCAATGCAAAACGACTGTTCCACCCTTCGCCGGCGGTACGAATCCGGAGGATTACGTAGACTGGGAGATGAAGATGGAGCGCATCTTCGAGCTTCATGCGATCCCAGAACACAAGAAGGTCCCACTTGCTGTGGTACATTTCACGGACTATGCCCTGGTCTGGTGGAATCAAGAGATGGACCAGCGAAGGAATACGCGTTCCATGCGGGCCCGTGCTCCGCCTCTAACTTGGTATGATTTGACGACGTCCATGCGTAGAACTTTTGTTCCTGATTATTATTTTAGAGAATTGTATAGGAAATTACATACTCTTGTACAAGGATCTTTATCTGTAGATGCATATTATAGAAAGTTAGAGATGGCCAAAATTAGGGCAAATGTACAGGAAGATGAGGCTGCTTCGATGGCTCGTTTTCTTAATGGCCTAAACAGGGGTATAGCTTTAGCCGTTGAACTTCAGAATGCAATAACTTTGACGGACATGTTAAACAAAGCTCGGGTCATGGAGGAATACCTGAAGACAGTTCCACCCGTCCGGATGCCTACCAGCGCCCCACCGGCTTGGAGAAAGAATCCGGTTTACTCGCCACCCGCTAAGAAGCCGTTACGTCAGAACGGAAGGCTATAGTCCCCGTCATCACCCCGTCTTCATCCCAATCCAGAACACCATCAACACCTCGGTAATCTATTAGCAATGTCACTTGCCACAAATGCTCAGGCCGTGGCCACTACATGCGCGATTGTCCTAACATCCGGAAGGTCTTATTGGGGCAAGATGGTGAGTACATTTTCGAAGAGGATAAAGAAGATCAAACTGTTAACCCCTTGTCGGAGTTAACTGACAGCACTACGTCTGCACCGGTTGAGCAATTTGAGTTCATCGAGGAAGATCCTAATCAGAACTTGGTTACTCGCTCCTTGACTACAGCTGCTGTCCAGGATACGTCTCAATGGACAAACATCTTCCACGCCAGGACTAAGGTCAATGGGAAGTTGTGTGTTCTGATCATTGATGGAGGGAGTTACACAAATGTGGCCAGCGAATATATGGTCGAAAAACTGAAGCTCCCCATACTCAATCATCCACGTCCTTATCGGTTCCAATTGCTCGGCAGCTCAGATGGCTACAGAGTCACAAAGTAGGTAAGCGTACCATATGCTATCGGGAAGTTTGAATCCACGGTTTTATGTGATGTTTTGCCAGTGGAGGCTTGTCACATTCTGCTCGGACGCCCATGGCTCTTCGACTTGAAGGCAACACATGATGGGGTCGCCAACACTTACTCGGTCTGCTAGGAGGGCAAGATCCACACATTCCTACCTATGCCACCTAATGAAGTGCGTTAAGAAGCAATCCACATGAAGGACGCCCTCACCAAATGGGAAGCTGGAAAGCGCCTAGATAAGGGAAAAAAGAAAGAACTTGTAATGGGTAGTAAGGCGAACTCTGATAAGCCTAATCAGGAAGAAGTTAGAAGTAGCTTTTTCGCTACAGTGGGGGAAATAGGACAGGTGTTAGGTAACAAAGGTTGTGTACTAGTTTTAGTATGTAAAGATTCTTGTGCTAACCCTGAAGATATCCTTCGGGATATTCCTATAGAAGTTGATTGTTTGTTGCAGGAATACAACGATGTCTTTCCAGGAGAGCTGCCGCAGGGATTGCTGCCTCTGCGTGGGATTGAACATCAAATCAACTTCATACCTGGCGCATCTATTCCAAATTGACCTGCTTACAAAGCAAATCCAGAGGAAACAAAGGAATTGCAGAAGCATATCGATAAGCTTTTGGCTAACGGTCAGGTAAGGGAATCACTTAGTCCTTGTGTTGTACCTGTAATTCTTGTCCCTAAGAAAGATGGTACATGGAGAATGTGTGTTGATTGTAGAGCTGTTAATAAGATAACAATCAAGTATAGGCATCCTATCCCTAGGCTTGATGACATGTTAGAGGACTTGTATGGCTCAACGATTTACACTAAAATAGATCTTACACAGGGTTATCATCAAATTCGCATGAGGGAGGGGGATGAATGGAAAACTGCTTTTAAAACTAAGTTTGGTTTGTATGAGTGGTTAGTAATGCCCTTCGGCCTAACAAATGCACCTAGTACTTTTATGCGATTAATGAATCATGTGCTTAGAAAGTTCGTAGGGAAATTTGTTGTGGTTTA
Organism: Leptodermis oblonga; assembly: GCA_016801395.1. Lineage (NCBI taxonomy): Eukaryota > Viridiplantae > Streptophyta > Magnoliopsida > Gentianales > Rubiaceae > Leptodermis > Leptodermis oblonga. Next base: position 13,017,068 of record CM028755.1, on the reverse strand, counting down.
TTTTGATGATATCTTGATCTATTCCAGAGACATGAAATCGCATGTAGAACATATTCGATTGGTATTAATTGAATTACGTGCTAATAAATTGTATGCCAATGTGAAGAAATGTACTTTCTGTGTTGAGGAAGTTGTGTTTCTCGGTTTTGTGGTCTCTAAAGCTGGTGTCAAAGTTGACGATGCCAAGGTGAAAGCCATTAGGGAGTGGCCTACACCAACCTCGGCCGCACATGTAAGGTTTTTCCACGGTTTGGCTGGATTTACCGACGGTTTGTGAAGGACTTTTGCACCAAAGTAGCACCTCTGAACGATTTGTGCAAGAAGAATGTTCCGTTCGTGTGGGGGCAAGCTCAGGAAAACGCCTTTACGGTTCTTAAGCATGATCTCACTCATGCACCTGTTTTAGCATTACCTGATTTTGATAAAGTCTTTGCACTAATGTGTGATGCTTCAAGTATAGGAATTGGCGCATTTTTAATGCAGGAAGGCAAGCCAATCGCCTTTTTCAGTGAGAAGTTGAAGAGAGCTGCCTTAAATTATCCAACTTACGATAAGGAGCTCTATGCAGTGGTCCGTGCTTTCGAGACTTGGTCACATTATTTAATGGCCAAGGAATTTGTTGTTCACAGTGATCACAAGTCCCTTAAACACTTAAAGGGACAGAGTAAGTTAAATAGACGTCATGCTAAATGGGTTAATTTTATTGAAACTTTTCCTTACATTATTAAATATAAGAAAGGGAAAGATAATTTGGTTGCTGACGCTCTATCTCGCAGGTATGAAATTCTGGCTATTTTGGATCATTCTTTGCTAGGATTTGCATATCTAAAAGATTTGTATGCTTCTGATAGTGATTTTGCTACTTTATATAAAGCATGTGAATCTGGTGCATTCTATAAGTACTATAGATAGGATGGTTTCTTGTTTAGGGAACATAGGTTATGCATCCCTCGTAGTTCTACTCGGGAATTACTGGTTCGTGAAGCTCACAATGGGGGACTTATGGGTCATTTTGGTGAACATAAGACACTTGATGTGTTACAGGAACATTTTTATTGGCCTCATATGCGAAAAGATGTACAACATGTTTGCACTCGTTGCATTAATTGTTTAAAAGCTAAATCTACATCTAAGCCTCATGGACTTTACACGCCTTTACCTATTCCTTCTTTACCTTGGACTGACATTTCAATGGATTTTATTCTAGGTCTCCCAAGGACGCAAAGAGGTAATGACTCCTTATTTGTCGTAGTCGATCGATTTTCTAAGATGGCTCACTTTATTCCTTGCAGGAAATCAGATGATGCCAAACATGTTGCGGACTTGTTCTTTCAGGGGATAGTTCGGCTTCATGGTATTCCGCGCACTATTTTTTCTGATCGCGACGTCAAATTTCTGAGTTACTTTTGGAAGACTTTGTGGTCACGCCTCAGCACAAAACTACTGTTTTCGACTACAAGTCATCCCCAGACGGATGGTCAGACGGAAGTCACCAACCGCACCGTTGGCAATCTACTTCGGGCTTTAATACAGAAGAATCTCAAACGTTGGGAAGAAATCTTACCAGTTGCAGAGTTTGCCTACAACCGCACCAAGCACTCCTCAACAGGGTTCTGTCCATTCGAAGTTGCCTACGGCTTCACTCCTTTGACGGTTATGGATCTCATCCCTTTGCCGCTAAAGGAACAGGTTAATCTCGACGGCGCCCAGAAGGCTGAAACCGTCAAACGCCTGCATGCCAAGGTTCGGGGCAACCTTGAGAAAAATTACGCCAGAGCCGCCGCCCATGCAAACCAACGGCACAAGGCTGTGAACTTTGAACCAGGAGACTGGGTTTGGGTTCACATGAGGAAGGAACGATTCCCTGCTGTAAGGAGGACGAAACTCCATCCCCGGGGCGATGGGCCTTTTCAAATCGTGTCCAAGATGGGGCCTAATGCTTACAAGCTTGATTTGCCAGGTGAGTATGGTGTTAGTACTTCATTTAATGTTTCTGACTTGTCTCCGTTTACTTATGAACAGGATGAAAATTTGAGGTCAAATTCTTTTCAACCGGGAGGGGATGATGAGGGCATCCCAAGTCCATCGACAAGTCCACAGACAAGTGAGTCCAGAGAAGCTGAGGAGATCCGGGTTCTACACCGAGGCCCAACAATGCTTCAGGATCCAAGTCCATATCAAAGGAATCCACTTGTAGCTATCATTGGGCCAATGACCAGAAGCAGAGCAAAGAAGGTTAAAGAAACACTCAACAACCTTGTACAAGCTTGCCGACAGGATGCTCAATTGATAGTAGAAGCCAACGCCTTGGAGAACAAAGCCGGAAAGGTTCAAATTGCAACTCTCCTTACAATTCTTGAAGAAGAGGCGCAATTCCCCATTCCAGAATGAAGAGAAGGCTGTTTCTTGAAGTTCTTGAAGACGCCGGAAGGTTCTTGGACTTTAAAGAGACATTTCTTGAAGTTCTTGATTTTCTTGAAAATCTTGAATTTCATATTTTGCAGAATCTTGAAGAATCTTGAAAATCTTGATTCCGAAATGATTTCGGGAGGTTCCAGAAGATTCCGGAAGCTCCTTACACCATTCCATCATGCGCCATCACCAATTGGGCCGACCCAATCCATGGAGTCCATTCCACATCATCCATTCGGCCAGCCCACACGCAAGGCCTAGTCCATTAGGGTTGCGAAATTAAGGGTTAGGGTTTGGGGAAAATAAGGGTTTGTGCATATTCCCTATTTTGCCCTTAGTTTATTAGTTTCCAAAAAGGATCCCTTCTTGATCTCCTTTTTGGAGTAGGATTTTCAATTCCTTTTCCTTCTTGTTTTTAACTTGTAATTTCGGCTGCCACTAAGATTAAAGGTGACCGAATTTTCCTTTTCTTTTACCATTACCCACTTCTTTCAGGTTTTGGTATTGTAAAGGAAATCAATCTCTTGATTGGTTTCTAATTCTAATTCTTTTCCTACTTCTTTTAGGTAGAATTTTCGGCTGCTCTTTGCCTTATAAATAGGCAGCCGAAACTCCATAATAAAACAAGTATTCAGATTTTAAAACTATTAGTTTGAGTACTCTCCCTTTATTGCTTTATGTATTTTGCATGCTGTAATTTATATATTGCATGAAACTTAGCTTAATTAGGTTATTTGCTCTACCTAATTAAATTCGCATGTTTCACCTCTTTTCTTACTTGGTTTGAATTCTTTAAGTAAATTAGCTTAGGTTAGTTTATTTTTGTTATATGGATTTCGGGTAAGTAAAGAGTCTATACGAGCTACGCCACTTAATCAGACTTTCCTTGGCAATTCATCCGCATGTGTACCTTGGTCCACATCACTTTCCCTAGGAAACTCCTTTGAGACTGCGAAGCATAGGTTTGAGTAGAAAAAATGTTCTACTTGGGTTCCGAAACTCTTATCCTTTAATACTTGTGGGGTTCATTAGTGTGTTTTAGAGGTCTCATGGTTTTAAATGACGAGGGTCTGAACTGAAGTTGTTGTAAGGTTAATCAGAATGAGGTCATTTCTTGGTGGGATGTTTGCCATTTTGTAGCAATTGATCATTCATATATGTGATCTTAGAAGTTTCTAAGGCAACAGTTAAGTTTTTTTGATGTGATTGTAGTGCAATCTGTGTTTTATAAAGATGGGCTTAAATGAAACTGTGATGATGGTTTTATTGTTCTTTCTATGTATCTATTGGTTATAAATTTATGGAGATGGGTGCAAGATTTGTATAAGTGGCGTGTGCAGATTTTCTATGCTTGTCAACAACAAATATTTCAAACTAGCAACCCTCTCATACGTGAATTTGAGTTTTGGTGCAATCTATTCAATTTAGCTGGTTCAACTGAAGACTGGTACATATCTCAAATTTATTACTGGTCATGCATATATCCATTTTTTTAGAGATCATTTCAAATGTTTATGATTATTTTTAGTTTTAGATCTTAAAAGGAGCCTACTTTCTTTAGTTACAGAAAGCTGGGATGTTATTTGCTCTTTGTTTTGCACAGTTTTTCTCATTTTAGATACTTATCTTGAAGTATGATAATTCTTTGTCTGGTGTTGTATCAGTATCTCTCTCTCTACTAGCTTTACTTACTCTATTGTTAATATGAAATTTGGATTTATCATTTTTTATATTTGTCTGCGTAATTTTGTGCTCCTTGGTATCAGAGACTGTACTGCATGTATCTTGGATTTGCTTAGTTTTGACAATTTATCAGTTAAAATTGTAATTATCTGTGGTAGCTGACTTTTAAATGGCTAATTTGCAAGCCTATTGGTGCTTTTTAAAGCTAGATTGATCATGCAAGTCCAATGTCGATGAATGTACCTCCTGCTCTTGTTGAATGGATGTCAAGCTTTGGGGATGTCAATGTTCTTGTCATTCATTTGCTAACCAATCAGACTTGATTTGTTGGTGGGCTCCTTTGTTCAACTTAGGGTGGTGGATGTCAAAAGTGAATTCTCTCACATTTGTTGGCAGTAGGACAATAATTAGATTGATTGTGGTAGTTGGGAGAATCTTTAATGTTTATGCTTGTGATATAATTAGCTTATTAATGGTATTACATATTTATTGACAATTAGTTGTCATCACTGTTGAGTTATTGTTGAATATTTAGTTTTCATTGATAACATTTATTGTCACTAAAATAATTGATTATTGATTTACATTGATGAAATAAATATATTCAATTAAATATATTGAATTTTGTAAAAATTTCTTTGACGAACACTTGTCGTCACTAAAATCGTTGACTTTCATATTGACGATCATATGTTGTCATTGAAGTTCGTCACTAAAGCCTTTTACCATTTATTTATTATTGACGAATTTTTTTGGTCACTATCTTTCTCATAACTAAAAGTATGCCCTTTAGTGACGACTTCACACTTTTAGTGACGGACACCCAGTGACGGCTTTCTTTGTCACTGTAACTAGTGACAACGGACGTTTCGTCAGCAAATAGTAGGTTTTAGTGACGACAGCGCACAAAAGTTGTCATCAGACCCTTTAGCTACGGACCTATAATCGCGACCACTTGACGACCGGTTTGTCATAACTAAAAGGTTTTAGTGACGACTTTTGGACTTTTACTGACGACTTTCGGCCGTCACTAAAGCCCATTTTTCTTGTAGTGAGGTATATATCATTCAAATTTGTCGATTTGGTTCATTAATTGAAGTTTATTTCTCTTTAATTAATTCCGATTCGTTACTTTGTTTCCAAAATTGAAAGGGTTTGCTTCAATATGTATGCTTTGTGGCTGTAAAAGGTCTTGCGTGATGCGAGAATCAAGAAACGGCGACACCCCATTCTTCCTTATTAGCAAAAATTCTCACAGTTCAACTTCTACAACGGTAAACATGATTGTTAATAGTTAGAAACCCAATGCACCACCTGTCAAATGATTTTTTTTTCCCTTCTTTTTCTTTTGGTGTTTACTTTTTTTTTTTTTTTTACTTCAAAATTGGATTTTGAGTTTGCTGTTGTTTGTTGTTGGTGTTGGGTTGACTATGTTTCAAATTTTGTGATGGGGTGAAGGGGGGGGGGGGGGGGGGGGGGGGGGGGGAGGGTGGGTTTGTGAAGGTGGTGAGATGAGGGGAGGAGGGCGGCGGCGGTGTTCAGGTGAGAGGAGAGTGGTGGGTTGAAATGGGGAAAAATCTCAATTGATGATCACAAATAGTAGTAAACTTGTTTGTTTTAAATTTAAAAAAAAAACATGAGCAACAAGAAGAAATTGGGGAAGATGGTGGCGGTGTTGATGGAATTGAGGCGGCGGTGGAATTGAAAACCTCACCCAAAAAAAAAGGCCAAACAATGTTTATGAAAACGTTTCTTTGAATGTGATTCAAAACATGTTTTCAAAAACTTGATTTCAAAATCTGACTTGAAACCAAAGAAAAGAACAAGCCCTAAATATTTTAGAGTTAATTTATCTCATTTGTTTGGTCCATTCTCATGTGTTTGAAACTGAATTTTTATTTATTTACTTTGTATTCTTTGCATATAAATGGTTGTTGGGTTGTTGAAATGGGCCCTACAATGTGTTTAATTGATTTATTACGTTGGTTAGATGTGGCTGTGGTAATGATATAGTGATAGATATTGTGATGGTAGTGGTGTTAGTAGCAGTGACAATCTATTGTCGTGAAGGTAGTTATAACCTGTACAAAGGTGGTTGTGGTTGGAAATGGTGGGAGATAGTGGTGATGGAAGAGGAGGGTGATGAAGGTTGGAAGTAATTATTATAATTAAAAAGGAATATAATAATTACTGAAAAAGGATCAAAAGATAATTGTTATTTGTAAGGGAGAGAAATAAGAAAATTAAGCATGAATTCATAATTAAAGTATGTAATAAATGAAAATATTGTTTTTAAAAATAATGAAAGAAAAGTAAAAGTTATCGAAAATCGTAGAAGGAAAGAACTAAAGAATCCACTAAAATTTCTTTTAGGGTAAATATGTCATTTCATAAAATAATTAAATAGAATGGTTAACATTCACGTTTGATTGTTAAATATGACTAACATTACATATTTCAAAACAAAGTGTCATTAGAAGCTTTTTCAATTATAAGGAGGTCATCCATAAGTTTGAATAACCACATGGGAGTTTCGGGTATTTTACCCTTTTTAAAACTTGGTCTAAGAATTAAGTGTTGTGTACTAGAGTCACCTCTAGGACCTACACTCAAGAGTCCTACTCCATAGAACGATTGAAAAATCACTAATATTATTAGAGGCATACTAAACGCAGTAACCGTTTTACTAAACGCAGTAACATTCCCCTGTGAAAAGTCTATTTTACCTTAAGTATTAAAAAAAAAAAATTTACCAAAAAATTTCACACTATTCACAGGAACATTAGGAAAATACCGCCCGAAATACCGCCACAGTGGGCGGTATTTCTCTGAAGAAATACCGCCCACTTGCTGGGCAGTATTTCTCGGGGGAATTTCCCCCCAGGAATACCGCCCACAGTGGGCGGTATTTTCGCAAAATTTTATCCCGTTTATAGGCAAAAAAATCTCCTTTATTCGAAAAAATGTGTAGGTTATTTACATACCGTGTAATAAATATCGTACTCGCGACTATAAAATCAAATGTTGTGCGGTATTTTTTTTAAGCTAAAGGGTAAAATAGACTTTTCATAAGGGAATGTTACTGCAAATAGTAAAACAGTTACTGCATATAACAATTTCGTATTATTATTGTCTCAAGTCATTTCTTGATTAATGATTTATTGCATTACTAATTCGTTATTGTTTACCACTTATAGGTATGGTATAGTAATTGTTTTACGTGTGCTACTTGTTTACTATACATTAGTTCGAAAAATCATTTCCTATAAATAATATATATAAAAACAGTAGAAATGCAACATGATCAAACACATAGGGTATCTACACACCTTACACAAAATCAAAAAGACTAAAATTGCCACCTGATCAAACGTAAGGAACCAAAACTACTATTTTTCCTTTCCCTTTTCAATGAACCTAGTCATTTTCTTTCTTCTTTCCTTTTTTTTTTATATTTTTTTTTTTATAATTAAAGTTTAGACTTCTTCAATCTCCGAACCTTGAAAACTTTGAAACTCACCCAGTGTAACTAAAGAGTCAAAAAACTGCAAGTAATGAAGGATTAAGGAGTTTGGAGTTTTGATTTGGTGGAAATAAGTAGTTGAGTGGATCAAAAACTCTAAAAAAAAAAAAAAAAAAAAAGTAATCAAAGACATGCATTTGCAACTTAAGACTTTAATGATGGTAAATATATTTAAAATTATAATGTGGATCTAGAACGGTGTGTATGGTGATGATTATGAGTTATTAAAGTCGTGCATGTGGCTTGATCTTACTGAAAATGAAAAAGAAAAATAGGATTGATTGTCTTTTCTCTCCTTTTGGTTTCATGGTATGTTGCCTTTTACCCTTTAAATAAAAAAAAAATCATTCACCCCATTTGAACAACGTTCAAAGGGATAAGATTTTTGTAGTGACTTTTATGCATTTCACTTTGATATTTTTTTTTGTTTTGCTTCCTTCTGTGTCTGCTATTGTTGTAATTTCATCAAACGAAGTGCTCATTTATAGTTTTAGGTAGGCAACGCAAATTTTGTGCTTCCTTTTCATTTCACTGGTTTCCTCGAATTTGTTCTAATTCAAACCAAAAACTGATTGCTGAATTTTTTTTTCGGGAAACCATTAAAATTCGAATGTATTTTTGAATTAGGGTAATAAAAGTCCAAACCAAGGAACCCATATCAAGGAACTGAACCCATAAACCGATTCTAAGCCCACCCACTTTCTCTTCGAAAATTTAATTTTTGAAACTTTACGTAAACTATTGGGATGCCTAAAAGATGTTTTATATTCCTATAAAAAACATGACTGCTTTTAAGATTTACAATAAATTTTACTTCGCCTTTCTCTATCCCTAAATGCTCTAGTTTTGAAATCATCTCCACCCACCCTATAATATGATTTTAAACCCATTTCTTTTACTTCAATGCTCAATGAAATCTCAATGGGTTTGCAAGTAATTTATTTTATTTTTCTTTCATATTTTCTTAATTATTTTGGCATTTTATATTTTGATACTTGTGAAATTTCATTTGATCTTTTTTTCACTGAAGAGATAACTAGAAAAATGACCTCCCTCATTGCTATGCTAGTTTTGGGGAAGTTTAGTTCCTTATTTGTGCTGGTTTTGGGAAAATTTTGTTCCTTGTTTGTGCTTGTTTTTGGGCATGTTTAGCTCCTAATTGTGCTAGGTTTGGACAAGTCTAGTTCTTTGTTTTTTCTAGTTAGGGATAAATCCTTTATTTTTTGTACTTTGAGGTCACAACACACATTCTATTTGAGGTTCTTTACACAATCAAATAAAATATTAATGAAAATCTTCCATAAGTTTAATTAGTTTCAAATTCCCTTTTTTCTAACAATTGTTTCCTTTTCCAACATAAATTCTAACTCTAACTCAACACCAAAGTACTATATATACATATAACAGCTCTAGTATATGAAAGGCAAACGAAAAAAAATCCACAAAGAAACAAAAGCTAAACAAGGCTGCAATATGCAAGGCGTTACCTGCAGTACTTCTTCGGTCGTTTTCGTGAACTTCGGTGGAAAGACAATCAAAACAACAATCACAAACGAAGCCAATTATGTTTCAAACTTGGCTAAACAACCAACGGCGTGAGGAACAGATCAGCTTCCCTTCAGCTCTACATTGATCCTTAATCATTCAGATTTTGCACCTGTATTATATCCCAGAAATCATTGGCACTTTCTTTCGACACCCACTACTACAAAATGGAGCTTTAATGGCGGTTATAAAGGGCTTTTAACGGCGGGGTTTAGTATTTTTGAACCGCCATCTATCTGGCAGCCGTTGTAAGTTAGCGGACTTTCTACGGCGGGTTCGACCCGCCGTGGAAAGTGTAAACTTTCAACGGCGGTTCAAGGTTGAACTGCCGTGGAAAGGATACACTTTCCACGGTGGTTCAAGGTTGAACCGCTGTGGAAAGGGTAAACTTTCCACGGCGGTTCAATGTTGAACCGCCGTGGAAAGGGTAAACTTTCCACGACGGTTCAATGTTGAACCGCCGTGGAAAGGGTAAACTTTCTACGGCGGTTCAAGGTTGGAAAGCAGTTCGAAACCTATGACTTCTTTTGTCATTTGAAAGCAGAAGCCATTGAAGCCCGCATCATTATCCATTCGGAGCTGTAACTCTTGCAATGGATCAGATGTCGATGAGGATGACTCCTCAGTCGGAACCTTCGCCGAAGGAGATGTCTTGTCATCCATAGAACTCATCCGGCCTTTTTTCTTTTGGGCACTTTTATCCACCTAACATCATTTGAAATAACATTAAATATACAAAAATGTATTAAGTAATACACAAATAAATGAAAGAATATACCTTTGTTACCAGAGCCGGCCGAATAATTTCAATAAACTCTTTAGGCCATTCCACGAAAAAGGACTTGGCCATTCCCACTGTTGCAGCCTCTTCCTCAGGAAATGGCAGCGGGGCACAGTCATCATAGGAAATTTTAATTGTGACCCTCGCGCAACCTGTCCTAACCTCGCGCCCGTGGTGCTTGCTTTGCTTATAAATATTTCCTTTTGCCACAAGCTTACGCCGCGTTTGCGAATCCTCATGAAGGAACAGATGGCATTCACATCCGTCCTAAGATAATAGGAAAGCGAATGAACATTAGTCAACTATTAAGTCTAACTTAACAAAGCACTGTAATAATTTCAAAATAAAAATTTTGAAGTATTAAAAGAAGCCGTCTCATTTTATTTACCTTGTATTCGCCTAAAGCACCGCCGTCAGAGGCTTTGATCGGCTCCGTAGGTGCAACATGTAGCATCTCCAAATCGGGCAACCTCGTAGGTATCAGAGGAGAAACAGGGCTCACAGGGGATACAGGGACCGCTCCGGAGGTCTCTGGGTGCAAGCTCTCATCCGGGGCATTATTCATGACGGTGGCTTTTAAAGTATCATAATCGGTTCCCATCTTACCACATATAACCCCAATTATCATCTTCAGCTGTGTCTGACATTCATCTAGTTGGGCAGTGATTTTCTGAAGCTGTCGCTTAGTTAAATCAAGTTCCTCTTTAAGCGACGGCTTTGTTTTCTGTGGGAAAACCTCTGTGATACGTGCCCGCGTAGAATGGCCGCGATAACGACCGGGGTGATCGCGCTTGCCCGTTGCAATGACAAGAATGTCATTCCTACCCTCTGCGACGGTCTCCCCTTGGGACTCGCGGGAACATAGATTTTCCTACACATGTTGCCAAATATAGTAAATGTAAATAGATTAATTAAATATAAATAAATACACATATACAGAGATTATTCATTTCTTTATATAAATTTTAAATATAAAATTGATAACCATAATTATAAAATATAAATAAATACACATATATACAAATTAGTCATGTATAATTTACTTTACAGTGACAACTAGATAATAATAATTTGATATAAACATTTAATGACAACCAAATTATTAATTAGCATTTCATCATAGATATCTAGTAATAAATAATCATTTATAATAAAAATTCTATACACATAGACTTTAAATATTAAAATAATTGAAACATAAGAAAATGTAAGGTGCAAAACTTACAATTTCCTTCGCTACACGCTCAGCCTCTGGCGTGAAGAATTCCCCTTTTTTGTTCGTATGGGCATGTATCCAAAGGTCATGACGGCCTGGCCCAGAATAAGAATCCTCGCCTTCTTCTTCGGACTGACCCTCCTCTGAAGGCTTCTTTCCGGATGCACTGACCTCCTCGTCATGCAACTGCTGCTTCAGCAGTCGGTAGCCACCGCGAGATAAGTTATGGTAGAAAGCATTTAAATTGGCATTCGTTTGCGCTTTTCCACGAATGGCCTAGAGAGAAATATAATGAAAAATTATTATCCCTAAACTGAGCAATTTCAAATATCCAAAAAGAAGAAGGAAATCAATTTTAAAAAAATATACCTGCCATTCTTCTGTCTCGCGGCTAGCCTTGAACTTAATCCATGTCTCCCTAGGGATAAATTTATATTCCAAACATGGGTCCCTACCCTTCATGGGACCATGTACATATTTCCCTAAATATGATTTGAAATCTTCCACCGTTTGCCGGCATAACTAATCCACTTATCTTCGAGTTCTTCGGTGGACTCGAAAACAAATAATGCCTACAGTGAAAATTAGGAGTAAAATTTAGTGAGGAATTTGAGTAAAATTGTATGGAAGAATTAAGAAACAAAGAATGCATTATAATTAAAGAAAATACCCGTATTTCCATCCAAACTCTCTTCTTGAGCTCCGCGGGAACTTTCGGCCATGATTCATATTCCACTAAGTCCACTTTGCTCCGGGCCGTATATGCCACAAAGGTAACCCACTGTACATGATATACTATAGGCTCGAGCCCGGAATTAAAAGAAATGTCAAGAGTTTCCCCATTCTTTCGCATTTCCAATAGGCCATTGCAATTTGTGGGCCCTCTAACTCTACTAGATTTAGTAGAAGAACCATCTCCATGCTCCGTATTGCTTTTTCTTTTTCGGGCCATTGAAAGTACCTTAAACTTCATTTACATAGAAAGAGAATTCAATATAACATTTATGCAACTAAACAAAAGCTTTAATGTCGAATACAAGAATGCTTGTAATGTTGAAAAAAAATTGGTACATTCGCAAAATTAACTCCTACAAATACACAATTACCATTAACCAAATTAAACCAAATGAGGGCCAAAAAAAAGTGGATATCTCAAGGGTACCATTGATAAAGTACTTCACATTTCACAACCAACAACTAATGAGAACATTCATTCATTTCAACTAAAGGAATAACATTTCACAAAGTGGAATCAACAACAAAGCATTTTCCTCATTATCACTAAAGGAGGAACACTAAATCGAATAAAAACCGAAATCAAACACCAATGTTCTAAAATTAATCAAGCAAAACCGAAATAATCATTTGAGTTTCTCATTTTTTTTTTAAAAACCCGAATTTCAAAGGGTACCTAATGGAACATTACTCAAACCCTAGGTTCTCAACTTATGTAGGACAAAACACTCAATTCAACAACCAAACCAAATACTACATTTCACAACAAACAATCAATAAATCCAAAAACTTTCCAAACTTTCATCACAATGCCTAAAACCGAAATCAACCATAAATATCAACCAACAAAATCCTAGTGCAATGGTAAGCATTTGCAAAATGTAAGCTTAAATACACAAAAGTTTAAAATGAAAGCATAGAAGGTGGAACCTTTTGGGGGAATGCCGACCGACGGTGAATGGGAGGGAGGAAATGGAGAGCCGACCGACGGTGAAAGCTTGGGCAGCCGAACAATCGGTGAATGCTTGGGCAGCCGACGGATGATCGGAAGGTGGAGGAGGTCGCCGGCGATGGGAGAAGCAGCGGAGAAGACGAACGGGCGCGGTATGAAGATTCGGGAAACAGGGGAAGTGAAGGGGAAAAGAAGGAAGAAGAAAGGAAGAGAATAAGGGAGGAAATGAAAAAGGTAAAACTTTGAATTATAATTAATAACCGGTCTCGGTTCAAACTTTCAACGGCGGTTCAATGTTGAACCGCCGTTGAAAGTGTACTTTCAACTGCGGTTCAACCTTGAACTGCAGTTGAAAGTATACCTTCAACCGCGGTTCAACCATGAACAGCGAACCGCGGTTGAAAGTACACTTTCAACAGCGGTTTAGTGTTGAACCGCCGTTGAAAGTGTACTTTCAACTGCGGTTCTAGTTTGAACCGCAGTTGAAAGTTCACTTTCAACCGCGGTTGAAAGTCCGCACTTTTTCTCGATTTGAGTGGAGGAAAAAATTGGAGCGAGTTCCCGCGCGGTCATATTTTAATATTAAATTTTTTTATTTTCCATTTTCAAAAAACTATTCCCACAATTTGGTAAATATAATAATACATACCCAGATTTTGTATATTTATTAATTATGTACACAATCTCGACTTTTATTAACCATTTCATAATTAAATTTCAAAATTTTAATTGAACCACATATTTGCATTTACAATTCCCGCGCGTGCTACTACACGTACAATATATAATTATAGGTCAAACATAAAAAGTAATAATTTCCGTAAATTTAATACATATAAGAGCAAAGAAAGTAATAAGCTTCATTATGTTCCCTAAAATTCCTACTTTCTCTACTTGGCGAACGGGATAAAAAAATCAAATCCATAATGCATTAGGTACGTATTGTAATATAAAAATTAATTAATAAAATTTAAGTGGCCGAAATTTTTTTTTGCTGAAAGTCATTAAGACTTTATGAGCCTTATTTGAAATTAGCTAGAAGTTTGACTTTTAGACTTTTAAATACTTAGAAGATGAAAATTGGTCAAATGAAATTAGAATGATATTTTAAATATGCTAAGACCAATTTTGAAGTTAAAATACTCAAGCAAAGATGAGTTAGGCAAAATAGAGAAAAATTTGAGAAAATTTGAAATTTGCATTTGATTGATGAGTCTTTGAGTGATATAATCCTAGAATGCCATGTTTATAGTAAAATGATGCATTAGGATCTATGTCATCTTTGGTATCTTGAAATTCTTGCATGTTAAAACGGTTGAAAATTTTCATTTGAAGATAGGTAGCAAGAATTAAGCATGTTTGCATTACATAAAAATGGTTGACCAAGTTGTTGACTTTTTAAATATACATGCTTTAGCTTATTTGAGAGTTTAAGAATTAACTTATTGATAATTTGAAGTTGCTGACACGAGAAAATTAAGGATATATGCTTCAAAATGGCAAGCTTCAATGATTGTATGCTTAAAATTGAAATAACTTGACCAAGTAGTTGACTTTGAAAATATGAATGCTTTGGATTGTTTGAATCTTTATGCATAACTACTTGAGCCTTTGAAGGTGCTTGGATGATATATAAAATGCTTGATAGAAACTTGAATTTAGCAACTTTCAAAATTCAAAGCTTAATATAATTAAGCTTGAAAAACGTTGACCGATAGGTTGACTTTGCATATGCATAATTTGAAATGTTTCATTCCTTCGAATGTCAAAGCGAAAATCCAGGAAAATGGTGGCGCTTCACTATATATCTTTTTCCATCTTAAGAGTCACCGCGGTTAATTTATGAAAATCGGGAAAAAAAAACTTATTAGAGAGTAGGGTTTAGGGTTTAGGGTTGAGGGTTTAGGGTTTAGGGTTTAGGAAATGATATGAAAATAGAAAATTCATGAGTAGCGCGGGAATTGCCTCCAAAAACTAATTTTCTACGGCGGTTCAACCGAGAACCCGCCGTAGAAAGTATTTTCTACGGCGGTTCATGTTTGAACCGCCGTAGAAAGTTTCATTTCTACGGCGGTTCAACCTTGAACCGCCGTAGAAATCTAGTTTTTGGAGCCAATTCCCGCGCTACGTACGTACGCATGGATTTTCTATTTTTTTGTAACAAATTCAAAATACATTATATATATATATATATGAAATAATTATAAAAGTTGTCTTAAAGTATTCAATTATTCAAATGAAAAAATTTTATTTATGTAGTGGAAATTTACAAGATATCGAGAGCATAGAGGATCGAGAGAGTTGGATATATATGATGTGCATCAAGAGGGGAAAGGAGAAAAGCGAAAGATGTATATATATATATATATATATATATATTATATATATATGTATGTATAAACATATATGTTATGTATATATATATGTTTGTAAATTAATGAAATCCAGTGTTTATTTTATTTTTTTCGGCCACATAACTAATATTAATTAATTTTTATATTACTATACGTACCTATTAATGCATTTGTGGAAAAAGTAGATATTTAACGGAACATAATGAAGCTTATTATTTTATCGTCTCTTACATGTGTTAAATTTACGAAATTTATTAATTTCTATATTTGACCTATAATTAATAAATATACACAAACAGGGTATGTATTATTATACTTACAAATTTGTGAGATTAGTTATTTGAAAAATGGAAAAAATAAATTAATTTTAAAATATGCCCGGGCGGGAATTGGCTCCAATTTTCTACGAGGAGACCTTTCAGCGGCGGTTAAACATTGAACCGCCGTTGAAGATACACTTTCAACGGCGGTTCACCATTGAACCGCCGTTGAAGTTTAACTTTCAACGGCGGTTCAATGTTGAACCGCCGTTGAAGTTTAACTTTCAACGGCGGTTCAATGTTGAACCGCTGTTGAAGTTAACTTTCAACGGCGGTTCAATGTTGAACCGCCGTTGAATATACGGTTAATTAAAGTTCAAAATTTTTGAACGTCCTTTTCCTCCCTCATTCTCTTCCTCTCCACTCCCATTTTTTCCCCTGCATTTCCCCTGTTTCCCGAACCCGCTGACAAGTAATTGATAAAGAGTTAAATATAAAATAAAAACAAAATGCACTGCGTATAGATTTCCCTGGAAATTTTACCAAAGTACTACTCCTTGGAAGAAAATAATAATAATAATACAAGAAACATTTATTCATAAATGAAAAACAAGGAAATCTATTTTCCGGAAAATTTGACAAAGTCTCCCCTATAAATGTAACGTACTCCCTGTAAATTCGATGCACATATACTTCAATCATTCACTAAAATTCCAACTATTTCGAATAATACGGAATTCAGTTTCAAATCACTTCAGACAGAATCTCCTCTGCTTGTTTTTTACCAAAACACATGTGCAATTTAAGATCAGCACATAAGCTTCACACAATTTCAAAAAATAACATATTCATTTATAAACAGTTCCGCATATGAATTCCCTGGAAATTTTGTCCCTTGATTGCGCGGCTTCATCCGAGGTGTGACCTGTTTCAATCCCACAGTACGAAGGATAAGAATAAATGTTGTTAAAAATTTATTGAATCCTCTCTTCATTAAAATCAAAGAAACATATACAAATACACAAACACACATACACACCCACGGGAATTGAAGTTTAATAAAAACAAACAATATACCTGAAAATGATTCTTAACTTATTCTCTTTCTCTTGTGGGACACTTGATCCTCGAACCATAATCCTTCGCTGTGGTCATCACGAAGTATGTATTTATCAAGTTCCCTATCTTCCTCATCTGCTCTCGGTTCAGGTAACCCACTAGAGAAAGGGCCAGCCTCATGAAGCCCTTCTTCTGTATCTATCCCTTCCACACCGTGATGTTGTTTACCATGAAGAACAACAGACCAATGTTCGTCGCAAGGATCGGTGATATAAAAAACTTGTTTCGCCTGCGATGCAAGTATAAATGGTTCCCCCTTGAAACCCTCCCGATTGAGGTTGACCAAGGTAAAACCCAATGGATCATCAGTTCGAACCCCACTATTGTTATCAACCCATTTGCAGCGAAATACAACTACTTTGAAACAGACATAGTCAATCTCCCAAATATCTTCGATCTCCCCGTAATAAGCCATGCTTGCATACAATGGATTTTTATCCTTCCTGCTAGAAACATGTAAAGCCTCTGAGATTAATGTAACACCACTGTTTTGTGCCGTACTCTTCTCATCTTGTCTCTTAGTAGCAAATGAATATCCATTTATGTCATAGCATGAAAATGATCGTACCGCAGGGCTGGGCCTAAATGCCAACCATTTCAATGTCTCCGAAACGTCTTTGCCCAGGACAGCATTACCAAACCAATAGACAAATGTCCGAATATGTTCATTGAGCACACGTTGATCCGTCCAAGCAGGATAAGACGTTCTTATTGACTGTATGTGGTCTGTCACATAGGGCGCAACTTCTTCAGAATTGCGCAGAATGTAGAGATGCGCCTTCATCAATTCAACATTAGACGGCAAAAAATTTTTTCCTCCCCTTCTGCCCATACCTGTAATCCTCCCATCGTGCCGATTCTTAGATATTCCAATGGATGCGTTCTCGGCCAAGTACTCAGTGCAAAACTCAATTACCTCCTCAGCTATATAACCTTCAACAATACTAGCATCAGGACGACAACGATTCTTCACATACCCCTTATATACTTTCATATATCGCTCGAATGGGTACATCCATCGCAAATGAACAGGCCCGCAGATTTTTATCTCTCTGACCAAATGAATCACCAAATGCACCATAATATCAAAGAAGGCGGGTGGAAAATACATTTCTAATTGACAGAGGACAACAGTTATTTCATCTTGTAGCTGATCAAGTCTTTCGCGCGCGATAACCTTGCTACATATAGCATTGAAGAAGAAACAAAGTCTTGTTATACTGGACTTAACATGCTTGGGCAATATCGAGCGAATAGCTACAGGCAACAATTGCTGCATTAAGGCATGGCAATCATGAGACTTCAAACCAACCAGTTTTAAATCTTTCAAGGAAACAAGTCTGCTTACATTTGAAGAATATCCAGATGGAACTTTGATGCTACGCAAACTTGAACACAGTTGTTTTTTCTCCTTTCTGGACAAAGTGTGACAGGCAGGGGGTAGATATGTGCGTTGTCCTCGAGCTACCGGTGCTAAATTTGCTCTTATGTTCATATCAACCATATCAAGTCTCGCGTTATAACCATCCTTAGTTTTACCAGGGATGTTCAAGAGCGTACCTAAGAGGCTTTCGCAAATATTTTTCTCAATATGCATAACATCGAGACAATGTCTGACATCCAAGTTCTCCCAGTATGGAAGTTCAAAAAATATGGATTTTTTCTTCCAACAACCTGTATCATTGTTGCTGGACTCCGAAGTTTTACCAAACTCAACATTAATGTCCGTCACACGAGCTTTCACCTCTGGCCCGCTCAAGGGTTCTGGTGCTTTTCTGAACTCTTGGAATCCATTGAATGCTCTTTTCATACGGATGAGTCTCGGGAAGAAATCTGCGATGCCCAAGGTATACTGTCTTCCTCCCATGTTCAAGCTGACAAAAATCTGTACTCTCCTCACATATTGGACATGCTTTATGCCCTTTAACAGAGTACCCAGACAAGTTTCCATAAGCAGGAAAATCATTAATGGTACAGAACAACATGGCACGTAATGTGAACATTTCTTCACGGTAGGCATCAAACACAGGTGCGCCTTCATCCCATAACTTTTTCAAGTCTTCAATAAGAGGAGCAAGATACACATCGATGTCATTTCCTGGTTGCCGTGGGCCTGAAATCATTAGAGACATAAGTATGTACTTGCGCTTCATACACAAGTAAGGCGGCAAATTGTAAATAACCAACATCACCGGCCATGAGCTATGTCTGCTACTCAGACTGCCAAACGGGTTCATTCCATCAGTACACAGACCAAGCCTCAAATTTCTGGCTTCTCCCCCGAAAGAAGGATACATTGAATCAATCTTTTTCCACTGATCTGAGTCTGATGTATGCATTATCACCTTGTCATCATCACTGGGAATACACCGATCTGAATGCCATGTCAATAGTTTTGCATCTTTTTCATTAGAGAACAACCGTTTAAATCTCGGTATTATAGGAAGATACCACAGAACCTTAGCCGGCGACCCCTTCTTTTGCGCATCAGAACTGTCTTCAACAGCATCACACAGCTGCTTGTTTTTGTATCGGGGAGTGTTACACTTAGGACACCGCAATAAATCCTTATACTCATTCCTGTAGAGGACGCAATCATTTGGGCAAGCGTGGATCTTCTTATACTCCATACCCATTGGACACAACATTTTTTTCGCCTCGTAAATTCGATCTGGAAGTTCATTATCTTCTGGGAGCATATCTTTCAACACCCTCAATAAGGCTGTAAAACTAGTATCTGACCACCCATTTGCCGCTTTCAAACTAAACAACTTCAAAACACTAGACAATCGTGTATATTTACTGCAACCCTTGTATAGAGGCTTCTCATTGTCACCCAAAATCGAAGCAAGAACTTCCGGTTGATCAGCAAAATCCTCGGCCACATCCTCAATCATGGCATCTAATCGATCTCTAGTAATCGCATCATCTCCTTTTGCATGAGATTTTCTTTGCTCAGGTAAACCATCAATACTTTCACCATGCCAAATCCACAGTTTATAAGAAGGATCAAACCCGTGCCGATATAAATGGAATCTTATTGTATCTGAGTTATCAAACCGCGCCCCATTTTTACAAGATTTGCACGGACAATGAACGTACTTTGTATTCTTATAAGCGAATTGAATGAAATTCTCAACTTCTCTCGCATAAGAATCGGAGGTCCGATCACCACAGAACAAGATATTTCGATCCATGTGTAACTAAGACCTTGAAATAATTAAAAATACCAAATAATAATTCAACAAACAATGTACAAAGTATCAAGTTGCATGCTTGTCTTAGCACATGTCATAATACTTATGTTAGTCATATATGTGCAAAACTACTATAATACCTCAATGAAAAAAATAATGCAATGACAACACATGCGCAATAGACATAATCGAATGAAGAAGAAAAGTTTTTCATTCATGCATTTCATCAAACACATAAAATGCATAAAAAAATAATACACACTCTAAGTAGGGCTAATTATATGAACATCATCCATCAAAAATCAAACACTATAAATCAAATTACATCGCCGAAAACTACATAGTATATAACTAAATAGGTTCCACACTACTAAGGTTCGCCACATACATGGAATATATGCAACTTTAATTTTCAGCCATGCAGCTACGATAAATAAAAATAAATGCTATAGGATGACATATCTAGCTAAAGTACAAGCATAAGCAATTACTGGAAAATTTTACAAGTTTCTAACCTTTAGGTGGTAAATTTTAGCTCCAAATGACGATTCTTTAGGTTCAACGTGCAAAACCGTAGTAGAAATTTGGAGACAGACACTCTCGGGCGCGATATGGGAATACACGGTGTTATTTAGGTTTTAATATATATATACGTCAATACTACTGCGGAGAACATTAAACCGCCGTGGAAGGTGGACTTTCCACGGCGGTTGGAAGGTAACCGCCGTGGAAAGTGGACTTTCCACGGCGGTTGAAGGTAACCGCCGTGGAAAGTGTAGAATTTCCACGGCGGTTGCCCTCCAACCGCCGTGGAAAGTCCCCTTTCTACGGCGGTTTGTCCCAACCGCCGTAGAGAGTCCGTTTCTACGGCGGTTCATTTTTAAACCGCCGTAGAAAGTCCTGTTCTATGGCGGTTCATTTTTAGACCGCCGTAGAAAGTCCGCATTCCCTTTATTACTGCGGTTTTCTATTTTCCGCCGTTAATTCGCAGCCGTTAAAGCTCCGTTTTGTAGTAGTGACCCGTTCACTTTCATCAGAGTCGAGGTGGTTTGTGATGTAAAGAAACTGAGCGATGATTATGGGTCTGTGTGCGATAATTTGCTGCATGTCAGCTCGATAAATTATCATCATGAAATCCCCGCTATCTTCCCTGCCAGAGCTCAATCTGAGGACAGATCCTTTCGGCTGTTGCCAGTGCCAAAAACCAGCACAAAAAGGGAACTAAACTTGCCCAAAACAAGCACAAACATGGAACTAAAATATCCCAAAACCATCACAAACAAGGAACTAAACTTCCCTAAAACTACCATAGCAATGAGGGAGGTCATTTTCTATTTATATCTTTAGTAAAAAAACGATCAAATGAAATTTCACTAGTATCAAAATAAAAACTGTCAAAATAATTAGGAAAATATTAAGGAAAAATAAAATAAATTACTTGCAATCAATTGAGATTTTATTGAGCATTGAAGTAAACGAAATGGGTTTAAAATTACATTGTAGAGTAGGTGGAGTTGAGATCAAAACAAGAGCCTTTGACTTTAAATTCGATAGTGATAGTTGTCATTTTAGCTATCAAAAACATTTATAAAATCTACTCAAAACTAGTATAGCAATAAGAAGGATCGTCTCCAGGGACTAGTAATTTTATTTTTCCTGTAAAATAAAACATATAAAAAATACCTAGTTGAAGAATAAATCTCGGTTACTTCAGACAGTTGATTACTGATTCAAATATTGTCATGCAAAACAAAAATCAGTTAGTTATAGGGACGATGAACCCCAATGCCATCTATCCATCAGACGTGTCAATAATCTAATAAACTATCAAACTAACTCAAGTAATTCATTCAAATATTATGAATGACCAGCCCCAAAAGGACCTCTCACTAGTTCCGAATAGGAATCCATGCATGCAATATTACAAGAACAATAATTTCAAACCAAAATATGCATGCAAACATAAATCAACCAGTTATAGATCACTGCAATCCAAACTAGCCCTTGTCAATAGATGTGTCAATAGTCTATAACGTTTCGACTAATAAGAAATCTACAGATACAACCCAATTTCCCCCTTACTTTAATCAGCAATTACCGTGGGCTCCCTACGACATAATTGCTTCCCTAATTAATACAGATAACAGGCCGTGGACTCTCTAAGGCACCTTATTAACTATAATAACAGCTTTAGGAATTAGGGAAACATGATTATAATACCCTTATTGAATTAAATTCTAAGAAATATTAGCCATTAGCTTCACTACCGATACGATAGCTTTGCCACATATAGCCCCTTCCAACATTTATGTATTGGGGGAACCATTGGCAATATCCGATTGAACCCAAGTTGGCCACTCTTAGATAAAATCAGAATTAAGGTTTATGCACAGAAGATAATTAAGAATTCATGCATACATACTAGTATATATTGGCATCTAGTTCAGTCAGTCATCTCTCTAATATCTGTTTTTTAACCTTTACTGCTAGTTCACTGAACTTTGATGACATTCTTAAACGCTTTATATTATGGGATATTAAGTGGATAACAAGATACCAAGAGTCATGAATCGTCATTATCTTTGCTTGTTTTCTATGTATGATTGACAGCCTTGCACAGAAACTGGATTTTTTAATGGTTTCTTCTATGCTTTATCATCTCAGGATTTTCAATGTAGTTATTTTTGTGTGTGAACTATTTAGTGAATATCTTTATGCTTCTTTATGACATTTATTTGTATTGGTGTTACACTTCTCTTGATTTAATGGCTTTGCTACAATTAGGAAGTTCAACATGAAGTCGAAGACCACATAGAACCTTAACATCTTTTTTTTTTTTTTTTTTTTTTTTTTTTTTGATAAACCTTAACATCTACTTCAAAACCACATATACTGAAGAGCAATTAAATTAATATTTTTCAAACAAAATTTTGCAAGATTACTGGATAATGAATGAAAGAAAAATTCTAAAACGCTGGACATTTTACTTGAGGCCAGACAAATCTGCTGGTATGGGATATTATTTAGGTTTAGTTTGCAGTTACATACATTAATGCCCGACATATTCATTTCCCAGTTCTAGGTGATAAACCTTCAAAATACATTTGATTCGCATAAAATTGGATAGTCAGTAAATCCTTGTCAACATTTTCTTTTCCAGTTATCAACTTTTAGAGACCTCTTTGCGAATTGAATTTTTCAACATGGTGGAGCATTTGAATTACCTGTTTATGATTTAATCAGTGGCACATTTAGTATGTTTATAACAACACTTAATGCTTAAAATTATTGAATTAAGAGATTATGCAATTTAGTGTGTTCACTACTACAAAAAGGGGCTTTAACGGTGATTTTTTCAAACATTTAACGGCGGTTTTCTTGCATTTGAACCGCCATCTATCTGGCAGCCGTAGAAAGGTTACGAACTTTCTACGGCGGTTGGGAACCTCAAAAGTAATAATTTTCATTGAATTACTAGCAGGTAAGATTTTTACTATTCAATTTCTATATAATTATCTCTATTTAAATAAAGTAAATCAAGAAATTCAATTATATTAAGATAAACATTCATAGCGGCAATTAATTAACACTCTTCACAATTGGTTACAAGTATTACTCAATGTCGTATCCATGTAAAGTCTTAATTAATTGTCGATCGTTTCTGTATCTCTCATATACAGGCTAGTTAGATCTTCCTTTGCATCTATACCTTCTTTTATTGAAATTAAGAGTCAGAAAAATGGAAAGAGGTGGACGTGCGTACGAACTTTTTGCCTTACCCCTGTAGACAAATTTCAGATGTTGCAGCTAATCTAAACAGTGAAGCTTTAAACAACTCTAAACAAGTAGAAATTCAATTTTATAGAAAATTCGACAGAGTCTCCCCTATAAATGTAACAAAACTCCCTATCAAATGAACATAAATAGTGAAGATTCCAACAACATCAATTCCGACAGAGCCTCCTCTGTAAATTTAACCAAAACTCCCTGTTATCCTAACATCAACACAAAAGCTTTACACAATTTTCAGCAATAACAAATTCACAGCTTCATCATTTCGATATCTTCTGTTTCCTGTAAATTTTATCCCATAATTGCGCGACTTCATCCAAGTTGTGTGACCTGTTTCAATCAAACAATAAAAATGATAAAAATACATGTTGTTATAAAATTATGTCCACATAGTTTCATTAAAATCAAATATACATATATAAATACACACACACACACAAAACAAACAATATACCTGAAAATGATATCAAGATATTCTCTTTCTTTCATGGGACATTTGATCCTCAAACCATAAGCCTTCATTGTAGTCATCACGAAGTATGTGTTTATCTAGTTTCCTATCTTCTTCAACTGCTGTCAATTCAGGTAACCCAATAGAGAAAGAGCCCGCCTCATAAAGGCCTTCTTCTGTATCAATTCCTTCCACTCCGTGATGTTGTTTGCCATGAAGAACAACAGACCAATGTTCGTCACAAGGATCGATGATATAAAAAACTTGTTTTGCCTGCAATGCAAGTATAAATGGCTCCCACTTGAAACCCTCTTGATTAAGGTCAACTAAGGTAAATCTCAATGGATCATTAGTTCGGACCCCATTATTGTTATCAACCCATTTGCATCAAAATACAGCTACTTTGAAACAAACATAGTCAAGCTCCTAAATATCTTCAATTACCCCGTAATATGACATGTTTGCATATAAAGGATTTTTATCCTTCCTGCTAGAAACATGCAAAGCCTCCGAAATTAATGTAACACCACTGTTTTGTGCCGTGCTCTTCTTATCTTGTCTCTTAGTAGCAAATGAATATCTATTTATGTCATAGCCTGAAAATGCTCATACCACATGGCTGGGCTTAAACGTCAACCATTTTAATGTCTCCGAAACGTCTTTGCCCATAACAACATTACCAAGCCAATTGACAAATGTCCAATTATGTTCATTGAGCACATTTTGATCTGTCCAAGTAGGATAAGACTTTCTTATTGAACTGTATGGGCTGTCACATAGGGCTCAACTTCTTCAGAATTGCATAGTATGTAGAGATGTGCCTTCATCAATTCAACATGAAAAGGTATAAACATTCTTCCTCCCTTTGTGCTCATACCTGTAATCCTCCCATCGTGCTGATTCTTAGGTATTCCAATTGAAGCTATATCCGCTAAGTACCCAGTGCAAAAATCAAT
The DNA here is from genome assembly GCA_016801395.1 of Leptodermis oblonga. NCBI lineage: Eukaryota > Viridiplantae > Streptophyta > Magnoliopsida > Gentianales > Rubiaceae > Leptodermis > Leptodermis oblonga. The sequence continues at coordinate 12,992,092 of CM028755.1, read as the reverse complement.
TACCTCCTCAGCTATATAACTGATCAGCACCTTTTAGGTGTATTATTTTAGCACTTTTTATGACAGTTCTCACGGGTTTTTGCCAAAGGTTTTAATGTTTATTTGCAATTTTGGAGATCGGGCCTAAGAAGAAAAGAATGTGCAAAAAAGTAAAAGAATTGGAGTGGACGAGTCAAGCCTAAAAAGCCCACAAGAATTGTGGGCCAAATCAGGAAGAAAGCCCACAGGAAAGATCAGCAGATCCAAATCACGTGAGAGGAAGAATTGCGAAGCAAGCAAAGAAGGGAATTGGATGCGTGGAATTTGGAATTAATTCTGATTGGAATCTGGGCGAAAAATCAAATTGGATTCCAATTAATCCAAGTGGGCCGAATTACCAATTGGAAGTCTTAATTAAATAATCCAATCCAATTGGATTGCAATTGAATCAAATCCATGGGCGGCCGTGCGCGTGCAAGAAGGAATAGGCTGCGAAAATTAATGGAGAAGCAAAGAAGTTTTGGGCAATTACCAATCCAAGAAGGAATTAAAGAGAAAAGTTAGGAGTTACCAAATTTGATGAAACTCCATGTGCTTAATTAATTCTCTTTCCAATTAGAAGAAGGTTTCCTTATTCCATTAGGAGATTGGTTAATTGCTGATTTGTATCCCTATATATATGGGATTATTCCTGCACTTTTAGATACAAGTTTTTGGACACAAGTTTTTAGATACAAGTTTTTAGACACAAGTTTTTAGATAGAAGTTTTCTAGAAACAAGAAGTTTTCCAGAGAGTAGTTTTTGTAGTTAATTTTATTCTCCACGTAATATACAATTTCATTTTAGTTTAGTTTTCCTCTATTTTTCTCTGTTCTGTTCTGTTTTGCTCTGTTTTAATCGCAACTTTGGATTTTCCCGACGGGCAGTCTACCGTTTGGCCAAATCGGCGGTTACCAGATCGCGAATTCTTAATATCCAGTACAGTATTCTCTTTTCTCTTTTAATGTCTTCTTTTATATTTCTGTGTTTTTTGTATTTTATTATGAGTAGCTAATTTCTTAGTTCTGGTATTATGTAAGAAGCCATAATCCATGCATGTATGAAACCCAGGAATTAATCTAAAGTCTAATGAATTATGTTTCTAAATTGCCTGTGCTTATATGTCTAATTACTAAGATTCTATTAAGCCTGATCAACTTAGTTTAATTTGGTAGAGTCAATGAGTGGCAAAACTACCGGCCGAGTAGTACAGGATTAATTGGGTAATAATTTCTAATGCATCGTCAGTAGGAATTATTAGTTTCGGGTTCTTCTTGTTCTTAATGCATCTATTTGTTAATTAATAAGGTTTGCAGGGACTCGCGGTCTGTTAGTTAAAGTAGTTAAAGAATAATTCCTTTGCGGGGACTCGCGGGGGATTATCAAGAATCTATGGGAGAATTGGGATTATTTCCGGGGACTCGCAGTAATACTATAACTGAAACGACATAAATAATTAGAAAAGTTAAGAGGTTTATGATTGCATACATGAGATTAAGGTGGATTTACATAATACCAAAATTTCCTCTCATTAATTGATATCTGTTTAAGTCTTTTATTTAATTATTAGTTTAATTATTATTTTTCTACATTTAAGTGACAACTCTAAGGTCTCTTAAGAGACATAAAGATGACTGCTAGTCAATAGTTTGGTTTATTTCCATGTTAATTGGAATTTGAATTAAATTACCGTCTCTGCGGATCGACCTTGTCTACTACTGTGCTATATTTTATTAGTATCTTAATTGTAGGTTTTAAATAGTACTTTTATTGTATTTGGTAGACCCACGACAAGTCTTATCAAATTGGCGCCGTTGCCGGGGACGGTTACAATTTTTATTCCTTTTCCTGTTTAATGTGCATTGGTGTTTTCTTGTTTTGTGCATGACCAGATCTTTAGGTGCTAAATTACTTAGTGATCCAGAGATCGAGAAGACCTGCAAAAGCTTAGCCAAGGAGACACGGTTGCGAAAACTCGCAGAAACAGAATCTGTCAGTCGACCGTTTGCCTAAACGGCCGGTAGCTCCAAAACAGAGTTTTCACATTCTGACTCTGAATCAGATCCAATGGGTGACAGAGAATGCGTACAGGGCCTAGAAGAAGAGCCCACGCTAAAAGATTTGTGCAGCCATGATACCGACAAGCCTCAATAGTAGTCACTCCGGCTCTGACCAATGGATTCCCACTCAAGAGCGGTTGGCTGAATGGCATCCCAAAATTTCATGGGGGTGCTAGGGATGATCCACACAACTTTCTTACTGAGTATGTGAAGAATATCAAGGTGGGGCGCCTACCCACAGGTGCCACCCTCGACCAGTTGAAATTGGTGGCCTTCATATATGTCCTGACAGGTGCAGTAAACAGGTGGTTTTCATCATTGCCACCAAATTCTATCACCACCTGGCAACAGATGAAAAATCTGTTCCTGAAGAAATACTTTCCTCCAACAAAAACCAACTTGGTTATGAAGGAGATCAACAACATTCAACAAGATGTAGATGAGTCCCTCAATAGCTACTGGATGAGATTTAATGAATTGGTGGAGAGCTGCCCAAATCACAAGTATTCAGAGGCACAATTACTACAATATTTCTACCATGGGATGTGTAGCAATGACCGGAACCACATGGACTCATCCAGCAGTGGGGCCTTCCAGAACAATACAGTAGCCAAGGCCAGTAAGATGATTGAAGACACCATCGAGTCAAGAAGCCAGTTCGGGGAACCCTCCCGTTTAGCCAAACGGCAGGCTGAAGTCCGATTTATTGATGATTCTGGGGAGGAAAAATTAAATCAGCTCATTGCTCATATGGAGAAATTGACTGCACTAGTGGCGAAACTTGCAACCTCAAACAGCAGTAACCTTCTCTTTGTGGCAATCTGGGACATTTTGAGCAGAACTTGCAATCTTGCGCAGGAAGAAACAATAGCTCATGCTAATGCTCCAGGGAATTGGCACAATAATTCTAATGGAAACTGGCAGCGGAATGCACCCAGGAGGGATCCATACTCAAATACATACAATCCAGGATGGAAGGCTAATCCGGCGTTTGGTTGGAAAAATCCGAAGAAAGAGCTCAAGTTCCCTTTCCCTCAGAAGCAACTGAGCAAGTTCCTGTTTAGATTATGGGGAATCCCAACCATCAAGCATCAAATCCAATATATGGGGAGCAATAACCGGAGTAATGGACCAATGTACAGGCCCCCGAATCAGAGGAATTTTTTCAACCCATATCAGAACAATCCCAGAGGAGGCAGACCAATGGAGGAAGCCATGGCAGAGCTATTTGCGCAGCAGAAGGAGCAGCGAACAACCATCGATTGGATTTCCGGAGTATTGTCTCAGTTATCGGCTTCCATGCAGGAATTAAGGGGGAATCAAGGCCATTTACCCTCTTAAGTGCAGGTTCCACGTGTGGAGAATATAAGTGCAATAAGTCTGAGAATAGCAAAGGCACGGGAACTAGCTATCCAAAAATTACCATCTACAGGGGACGATTTGCCCAAACCGACCGTAGTCACTGAACCAGAACGGAAAATTTAGTATCTAGACTGAGTCAAAATCAAGGGACAACTTACAGGTCACCCCATCAAATGAACTTTTAGAATCAGAATGCTAATCAACAACAGAAGGGTGGTAGATCAATAGAGGATGTGGTTGGCGATCTTGTTCGACAACAGAAAGAACACATGGCCAGTATTGATTGCTTAGCCAATATGATGTCACAGTTAGCTATTTCTCTCAAGGAGATAAAAGGCGATTACGGAAAATTGCTCGCTCAAGTATAGGTTCCTCCCAAGGATAACGTGAATATAATTTAGTAAAGAAGTGGAAAAATTCTGGAGCCTGTAATTAAGAAATCGCAGTCAGCAGGGGCCAGTTTGCCCTAACCGATGGATGTTCAGGATACTGGAAATTCAGATACAGCAGAACCTAAGGAACCGATCATTATAGACTCAGATCCTAAACCTGAGAAGAGCCCTGCCCCAGTTACAGTGAGCAAGGATGTGTATAAACCTATGCCACCATTCCCAAATAGCTTGCGACCCAAGGCAAGGAAAATAGCAGAGGACCTGATTGACTACTTGGAGGTTTTTGAAAAGATGGAGGTCAACCTTCCATTCCTAAAGCAATTAAGCTTCCCCCAGTTGGGAAGTTTCTGAAGGAATTCATGGCAGGGAAGCCAAGAGGGGCGAGCAAAGTGGTGTTAGGAGAGAATGTCTCGGCAGTAATTCAGAAAAAGCTCCCTCCCAAATGCAAGGATCCAGGTATGTTCTTTTTACCTTGCATCATTGGAAATAATAAAATAAAGCATGCTATGTGTGATCTTGGTGCTTCCCTTAATGTTATGCCTTTGTCAATTTATGAGACTTTATCTGGTGTTAAGCTGGTGGATACAAAGATAGTAATACAACTAGCAGATAGGTCATGTGTGCGCCCTGAAGGTGTACTTGAGAATGTTTTGGTGCGTGTGAATTCTTTTGTTTATCCTGCTGACTTTTATGTGATTAAGATGCATAATGATCTAGCCAAATAATCTGCTGGTGTATTGTTGAATCGCCCATTTTTGAAAACTTCTAAGGCAGTGATTGATGTGTATAATGGCTCTATCCATTTAGATCATTGTGGTCAAAAGCATACTTTTAGTATCGATAATACCATGAATAATCCAGAATTAGTTATGAATGTGAATAGTATTGAGTTGAATAACCCTCTTGTCCAAGAATCTCTTGAGATCAATTTTTTGCAGGACAAAGAGGAGAAGGTTCTCCCTCAGGGATTGATTGATTTCAAGAGCCAAAATAGGAGTGAAGAAAAGGCCCCAACACTTGACTTGGAGGAACCTCCAGGTTATCAGAAGGACTGAAATTCTACAAAAGGGTATGCCAAATTCAAGGTGCGAAAAAGAAGCAATGCAAAGACATGGCTTAGTACACCCACAAAAGTTGATAAAGTAAAGCTACTGGGCGAGGGGTCTACTTGCCCAAATGGAGTAGTGCAAGTGCAAGGCATGCAGCATTTCAAGGATTCTGGCTAGATTCAAACAGTGGAACAAAATTCACTGTGGAGCTTTCCTAATCATTAACAAAAGCTAAAGTTGCGTCTGGCCAAGACATTAAAGAAAAGCGTTACTATGAGGCAACCTAGTTTATTGTAAAATAGTAAAAAAAAAAAAATAGTTTAGTTGTTTTTATGTGTTTTATTAGTCCTTTCACAATTTAATTATTTTTTAAATTTTGTTACAGGGACTGGAGAAGCTAATTTTGAAGCCAAAAGGGCGCATTACAAGTTTTGGGGGCCAAATTCCCCATTCAGGGAGTCCAGGGACCAGTGGTGCAATTTTTTTGCACCTACAACATTGATTCAAATTCGGGGATCCAATTACAAGGCTTCACAAAGTTAAGGGACTGGAGCTGCAATTATTAGGTGCAAGGCCCATAAGTTACAAATTAGGGGGCCGAAGTGTGAAGTCCTGAAACTATAGTGACCCCATTATAAATTTTGAGAACCCACCACCCAATTTTGGAAATTTTTATGCCCTTAGCTCCTATTCAGCCCACCAACCCAATTACCCGACCCAACCACCCACTTACCGACCCAATTCCCCAATTAACCTAATTTACCCCAAATGCTCCTACGAACTTCATCCTTCATCTTCTTCCTTTTGCTTTCCCCAGCCGCCGCCCAAGAACTTACCACCCACTTCTCTGTTTACCTAATTCTTAGGTATGTTTTTCTAATTTTTTTTTGTCTTGTTTGCTGTTTTGAGTTCTTGTTTTGTGTTATGTTTGTTTTTCTTCGTCTGTGTTTAGCCCTGCATTTTGTTCTTTTCTTCGTGCTTGAGGACATGCTTTCTTTAAGTGTGGGGATGTTTGCAGGGCTGATTAATGTTTTTCCTAACTATTGTGTCATTGTGCATCCCCTGTGTTTCATTGTGTGTGCTTGGGGACAAGCAATTGTCTAAGTGTGGGGATGTAGGGACATTTGTCCTAAAATTTTTGTTTTGTCCTGTTTGTGAGTCAAGTTGTCACTGCCTTTAATCTAATTTAGATCTGAAATATGCATCATAGATGAAGTGTGACATGAAGTATGCATGCTGAAGTTTTGGGCAATTAATCTGAGAAGTCTTGAGTTAGTTAAATCTGAAAATATGCATGTTTTCCTTTTTCTTAAGCAATTGTACTAAGCTTAAATGCTGAATTGTTCGGGGGGAATCATTTGCTTGTCTGTCAGACTGTCAAGATGGTATGAATATTATATGGCGGGATGATGGGGAACCTTCTTAGGATTAACCACTTTTGGCTTGCTTTCTTAACCTACCTTGTTATATCCCTAGAAGCCAAGTTGAAACCTTGTATACAAATAATTTTTTTTTTAGTCAGTAAATAAGCCAAGGCCAATTTTTGTGATAAATCCTTTCTACCCCCCCCCCCCCCAGTGTGTTGAGTTGCTGAATTATGAATGAAGTCAAGTGGTGCAATGTTTAAACAAAATGTGTGAATTATTTGGCTATGTATATGTGTGCCCAATGTTAAAAAGCTCATGGAAAGTAGGAAAAAAGAAAGAATGAAAAATAAATGTTGATGTTTTGAATTCTGCAAAGTGCTGAAATTGTGATATATGATGAGCTGGGTAGAAGTTTAATGTGCTGAATTGGTGAGCCATGGTCTGCACAAAGTGCAAAAATGCTGAATGAAACAGGCGCCAGTTTGCCCAAACCAAAGGGGGCTGTGAAGAATTCTAAAGAAAGGTACAACAACTAAAGTTTAATTTTTGAGAACACACTGGGTTTGAATTTTTTGCAGGTGGCCTAGAACCCTTAGGATCTGTCTAAAGGTTCGAACCCAAGCCTCACGTTGCGTCCCTTGAGTAGAAGGTTGTTTCTTAACTGCTGTGTATCTATTCCTTCTATACTGTGGCGATGGTCGACTATCAAGCATGTATGTTCTGGCTAGATTAGGATTTACTTTTATCCTGATTTTTTCTTTAAAAAATGTGAGATTGTGTGCATTACTTACCATAGAGTGTTGTTTTGGGATTTATTGCATATTTTTGGATTTAGCCAATGGAAGGACTGTTTTATGAAGTAAATAGAACACATGCATATGAATTGAAGTGCTGATTTTGTGGTGTGAGTAAGTTCCAGAAAAGGTATATTTTTGAGTCTTATTTTGAGTCCTATCAAATTGGCGCCATTGCCGGGGACGGTTACAATTTTTATTCTTTTTCTTGTTTAATGTGCATTGGTGTTTTCTTGTGTTGTGTATGACTAGATCTTCAGGTGGTGAATTACTTAGTGATCCAGAGATCGAGAAGACCTGCAAATACTTAGCCAAGGAGACACGGTTACAAAAACTTGCAGAAACAGAATCTGTCAGTCGACCGTTTGCCCAAACGGCCGGTAGCTCTGAAATAGAGGGCCCAGAAGAAGAGCCCACGCTAAAAGATCTCTGCAGCCGTGATACAGATGATAGAGCTTCAACAGTAGTCACTCCAACACTGCCCAACAGATTTCCATTGAAGAGTGGCTTGCTGAATGGCATCCCAAAGTTTCATGGGGGTGCTAGAGATGATCCACACAACTTTCTTGCTAAATATGTGAAGAATTACAAGGTGGGGCGCTTACCCACAGGTGCCACCCTCGACCAGCTAAAATTAGTGGCCTTTCCATATGTCCTTACAGGTCCAGCAAACAGGTGGTTTTCATCATTGCCACCAAATTCTATCACCACCTGGCAGTAGATGAAAGAGCTATTCCTAAAGAAATACTTTCTTCCAACAAAAACCAACTTGGTTATGAAGGAGATCAGCAGCATTCAACAAGAAGTTGATGAGTCCCTTAGCAATTACTGGATGAGATTTAATGAGTTGGTGGAGAGCTGTCCAAATCTTAAGTATTCAGAGGCTCAATTACTTCAATATTTCTACCATGGGATGTGCACGAGTGATCGGAACCACATGGATTCATCCAGCAATGGGGCGTTCCAGAATAATACAGTAACCAAGGCCAGAAAGATGATTGAAGACACCATCGAGTCCAGAAGCCAGTTCGGGGAACCCGTTTGGCCAAACGGTAGGCTGAAGTCCGATTTGTTGATGATTCTGGGGAGGAAAGATTAAATCAGCTCACTTCTAGTGAAGTTGACTGCATTAGTGGCAAAACTTGTAACCTCGAGTAGCAGTAACAAAGAGGAGGTGGTATGTGCATGTTGTGGCAATCTGGGGCACTTTGCGCAGAACTGCAATCTTGCACATGAAGAAACAATTGCTCAGGCTAATGCTGCAGGAAATTGGCACAATAATTCCAATGGGAACTGGCAGCGGAATGCACCCAGGAGGGATCCATATTCAAAAACATGCAATCCATGATGGAAGGACAATCCAGCGTTTGGTTGAAAAAATCCAGAAGAAGGAGTTCAAGTTTCCTTTCCCTTAGAAGCAAATCAGCAAGTTCCTATTCAGATTATGGGGAATCCTAACCAACAAGCTTCAAATCCAAATATGGGGAGCAATAATCGGAGTAATGGCCTAATGTATAGGCCCCCAAATCAGAATAATCCAAGAGGAGGTAGACCAATGGAGGAAGCCATGGCAGAGCTATTTGTGTAGCAGAAGGAGCAGCGAACAACCATAGATGGGATTGCCGGAGTGTTATCTCAGTTATCTGCTTCAATACAAGAATTAAGAGGGAACCAAGGCCAGCTGCCCTCCCAGGTAAAGGTTCCTCCTAAGGAGAATGTGAACGAGATTTAGCTGCGAAGTGGAAAAATTTTGGAGCCTGCAATAAAAAAATCCCAGTCAGCAGGGTGCCGTTTGCCCAAACCGACGGGTGATCCAGAAGCTAAAAATTCAGAGCAACTCGAACCTAAGGAGCCAATTGTTATCAGATCTGAATCTGAACCTAAGCGGAGTCACACTCCAATTCCAGTAAGCAAAGAGGTGTACAAGGCAATGCCACCCTTCCCTAATAGCTTGTGCCCCAAGGCAAGAAAGATGAAGAGGACCCAATTGAGTACTTGGAGATTTTCGAAAAAAATGGATGTCAACATTCCATTCCTAAAGGCGATAAAAATTCCCTCAATTGGAAAATTTCTGAAGGACTTCATGGCTGGGAAACCAAGAGGAGCTAGTAAGGTGGTCCTAGGCGAGACAGTCTCCGCCGTTATTCAAAAGAAGCTACCACCCAAATGCAAGGACCCAGGTTTTTTTTCTCTACCATGTGTGATTGGAGAAAACGTTATTGAGCATGCAATGTGTGATCTTGGTGCATCTATTAATGTTATGCCCTTATCTATTTACTTGACTCTATCTGGGGTAGAATTAGCTGAAACAAAGGTTGTGATTCAACTAGCTGATAGATCATGTGTTCATCCTGAGGGGGTATTGGAAAATGTACTTGTGCAAGTTAATTCTTTTGTATATCCTGCTGATTTCTATGTTATAAAAATGAATACTGATCCTGCTAAAGAATCTACTGGGGTGTTGTTGTGTAGACCTTTTCTTAAGACATCCAAGGCTGTTATAGATATATATAATGGATTAATTTGTTTGGATTACTGTGGGGAGAGGTGGCAATTTAACATTGAGAATGCTATGAAACATCCTGATGATGTTGAAAATGTATATGGAATAGATGTCATTGATCCCCTTGTCCAAGAATATCTTGAGACGAATTTCTTGCGGGATAAACTAGAAAGGACACTTGCCCAAAGCCTCACATAAGCTGATATATAGAATTTAAGTGATGAGGAAGTCTGCGAGGCAATTCAGAACCTTGCAGTAGCTGAAGAGTATACAGGACCAGGCGATGGTTTCCCCAAACCGCTGGGTGCCGAACGACCCGTTCCATCATTAGCAAAGGCCCCAAAGTTTGATCTGAAGCCTCTCATAGATAATCTGAAATATGCCTACTTAGGGGAAGGAGATACACTACCAGTGATTATTTCTAAGGGATTGACCCCAGCTCAAGAAGATCGTTTGCTGAGAACCATAAGGAAACGTATCAAGGCGATTGGGTGGACCTTAGCCGATGTTCCTAGAATAAGTCCAGATATTTGCCAACACTTTATCTTCCTAGAGCCCGATGCAAAGCCATCAAGGGGCCCTCAAAGAAAGTTGGATCCGAACATGAGGGAGCTAGTTCTAAAGGAGATTCTGAAGTTATTGGCCATGGGGATAATCTATCCTATTTTTGACAGCAAGTGGGGTCAGCCCAGTCCATGTGGTACCAAAAAAGAGAGGTTTTGAAGTAGTTACAAATGAGAAAAATGAGCTGGTGCCGATGAGATTACTCACAGGATGAAGAATGTGCATTGATTTTCGCAAATTAAATGTAGATACTAGGAAGGATCATTTTCCCCTTCCCTTTATTGATGAGATGCTAGAACGTCTAGCTGGTAAGATGTTCTTTTATTTTTTGGACGGGTATAGTGGATATTTTCAAATATGGGTGAACAAAGAGGATTAGGAGAAGACTACTTTCACATGCCCTTTTGGAACCTATGCCTACAGGAGAATGCCATTTGGTCTATGCAATGCCCCAGGGACTTTTAAGAGATGCATGATGAGCATATTTTCAGACATGATTGAGCAGTGCATTGAGATTTTTATGAATGATTTCACAATCTATGGGGATTCTTTTGATCAATGTTTAGAGCACCTGGATTCAGTTTTGGAACGATGCGTAGCGAAGAACTTGGTGTTGAATTATGAGAAGTGTCACTTCATGGTTCGAGAAGGAATTGTTCTTGGTCACAAAGTTAGTGAAGAAGGAATCGAAGTGGACAAGGCCAAAGTAGAATTGATTGCCAAGCGACCCTATCCCACGAACGTTAAAGAAATTCGTGGTTTTCTTGGCTATACAGGTTTTTACAGACGTTTCATCAAGGACTTTGCCAAAATCGCACCGCCGCTCACTAATTTGCTCAAAGATAAGGTCCCGTTTGCCCTAACGGACGACTGCTGTGAAGCATTTAACACTCTAAAAGAGAAGTTGATATCAGCTCCAATCATTCAACCTCCAGATTGGGCGAAACCATTTGAGCTGATGTGTGATACTAGTGATTATACTGTTGGTGCCGTGCTTGGTCAGAAAATTGGGAAGGAAACACATGCTGTGTATTATGCCTCCAAAGACTCTTAATCCTGCCCAATGTAATTACACCACAACAAAGAAGGAGTTATTAGCAGTAGTGTTTGGATTTGATAAGTTCAGACAGTACCTCCTGGGCTCCAAGGTTATAGTTTATGCCGATCATGCTGTTTTAAAGCACCTGCTACACAAAAAGGAGTCAAAGCCAAGGTTGATTAGGTGGATTCTGCTTCTCCAGGAATTTGATTGGGAGCTTAAAGATAAAAAGGAGCTGAGAACACAGTAGCTGATCATTTGAGTCAACTGATTCTACCTGAAAAGGAGGAACAAATTGGTGAAGAATTTTCGGGAGAACACCTTTTCACTCTAAGTGCTGTGATTAAGGGAGAACAAACTCATTTTGCAGCAGTAACAAAACCCATCCTGACCCATGGTATGCACCCATAGTAAATTATTTAAATGCTAATGTTCTACCACTCGAATTTTCTCAAGGGAAGAAGGAGAAGTTGATCAGTGATAGTAGGCAGTATATATGGGCGATCCAATCATGTGGAAGTGTGGTCCTGATCAGATCATCCGATGATTGTACCAGAATGGGAGCAAAAGAGTATTCTACAACACTGCCATTCTTCGCCTACATGAGGACATTTTGGGCACAAACGCACAGCCCAAAAAATAATGGGATGTGGTTTTTATTGGCCTAGCTAAAGATAGTTACATATTTTGTCAAGCTTGTGAAAGATGCCAGTAATTTGGAGACATCGGTACCCGAAATGAGATGCCACAAGTCCCAATCAAGGTCTACGAAATATTTGATGTTTGAGGCATGGATTTTATGGGCCCTTTCCCACCTTCCAATGGGTATGTTTACATTCTGCTCGCCGTAGATTATGTGTCCAAGTGGGTTGAGGCCAGGCCCACACTCTCAAATACAACCAAAGATGTGAAGGCATTTTTAACATGTCAATTGTTCCCTCGATTTGGTGTTCTCAAGGCAATTATCAGTGATCAAGGTACCCATTTTTGCAATCGAACTATAGCCGGAGTATTGAGGGCACATGGAATTAGCATCGACTTGCTACACCTTACCATCTACAATCCAACGGACAGGCTGAAATTTCAAACAGAGAGATCAAGAGGATTCTTGGGAGGACAATTAATACCTCAAGAAAAGATTGGAGTCAGAAGCTACCTGATGCTTTATGGGCCTATCGGACTGCATTTAAAACTCCTATTGAGATGTCTCCATATCGACTTGTTTTCGGCAAAATGTATCATCTTCCCGTGGAATTAGAACATAAAGCATACTGGACAGTCCAGAAGATGAACTTGGATGCAACAGCAGCAGGTGAAGAAAGACAGTACCAGCTCCAGGAACTTGAAGAAATTAGGCTGGAAGCATATGATTTGGCCCAATGGTACAAAGACCGAACGAAAGCAAGGCATGATCGGCTCATTCGGTAGAAGGAATTTTGAGTTGGACAACAGGTGTTATTATTCAAGTCCAGAATTTGATTATTTGGTACTGGCAAATTGTCTAGCAAGTGGCATGGACCGTTGAAAGTAGTAGCAGTTTGGCCCAGTGGTGCAGTAGAGGTTCGAGACCCTCAATCAGGGCAACAGTATAAAGTCAACGAGCAAAGATTGAAGCAATTTTATACTTCCAGTTAGATCCAGCAGGTCGAAGAAGTGTGGTTGGCCAAGTGCCCGCATCACATAGATTGATCAGTTCTTATCTCGTCTGGCCAAGACGTTAAAGAAAAGCGCTACTATGAGGCAACCTAGTTTATTGTAATAGTTTAGTGTAAAAAAAAAAAAAAAAAGAGAAGTAATTTAGTTGATTTTTATTTATTTTAGACTTTTCACAATTTAATTATTTTTTTACAGGGAATGGAGGAGCAATTTTGAGGCCATAAGGGCTCATTACAAGTTTTGGGGGCTAAAATCCCACATTCAGGGAGTTCGGGGGCCAGTGGTGCAATTTTCTGCACCTACAGCATTGATTCCAAAATTCAGGGGTCCAAATACGAAGCTTCACAAAGTTCAAGGACTGGAGCTGCAATTCTTAGGAGCAAGGGCCACAAGTTACAAATTCAGGGGCCCAATTATGAAGTCCTGAAACTACAGGAACCTCATTGCAAATTCTGAGAACCCACCACCCAATTTGGGGATTTTTATGCCCTAAATTCCTATTTGACCTAGCACCTAATTCCCACCCAAATACCCAACCCAAACACTCAATTACCCGACCCACTGCCCCAATTAGCCTAAATTACCCAAAAATTCACCCAAAACTTCATCTTCTTCCTTTGTTTTCTGTTTTAGCCGCCGCCCACAACTCCTTGCCACCTTCCCGTCCGTTCACCTCCCAGCTGCCGACCGTCCACCGACCGCCGTTCCTTTCTCCGCCGATGGCTCCCAAGCGCCGGACCGACCGCATCAGCCCAAGGGACAAACTCGATCCCACCTCGCCGCTCGTTCGGGTTCTATTCAAGGAGCCTGCTTCTCCTTCCTCCGCCGCTACTCCGTCCACCGCGGCGACCTCCTCTCACCCTCACCGCCACAAGTATTCGGCCATGAAGTGACCATCGCCAGCCACCACCTCTCGGCCGGCCAAGAAAACCAAGCTAACCCACCGCCATCCCAAACCCAAGGCCGCCGCCCACCACCTTCCACATCCACTTCATCCTTTTCATCTTCTTCTAGTCCCCTCCGCAAGAAGTTTGTTGCCAACAAACTAAGGGACATGATTCCCATGGTTCCTTGGGTACGTACGACCTTGGTGAAGGTTCCAACTCCGGCGTCCAAAATTGGGATGCCACGGAAGCCCAGTCAACCGGCAAAGAAACCAGCACCACCACAGAAAACAGCCCTGGCAAAGTCTGCCATCCGACGGTCCAATCACAAGTCGGCAGCCACTTCTGCAGCCTTGGCACCACCGCAAGCTACCACCGCTCCACCTTCCCCCTCCATCGGCGACTTCCTTGGAGATTCCTTCCACTTCCCAGGCCCAGGATGTGAGTACTTCTACTGCATCCCAGCAAGATATGCCACCACCATGTACTTCTACGCATGTTTTAAGGAACAGAACAGTCCGGGCGAGTACTTCTACTGCCCCTACGGAACCCACATCTGACGAGGAGGCAGACACTGCACCCCCTCGTGTTCAGATCACAAGTACTGCTCAGATTGAACAAAACTTGACGTTCCTTCCCTCTCGGCAAAGGACTAGGTATACGCAGGTTTGTTCCCGTTCTGTTTCTCCTTTTTACAGTGTTGATTCTGAGCTCTTTGTTAGTTTGAATATTGTATAAGATGTGCATAAATTTTTTTGAAACTATGGGGTGGTCATGGTTTCTGAATTTTGATTTGGCTCAATGTTATGAAGAAATGCTTAAAGAATTTTATACCACTGCTACTAAAACAAAGACTAAGCGTTTCACCGCTAGTCGGGCATTTTTGAATTTTTGATTGTTTAATATAGTGCATTCTCTATCTGTAAATCAATTGAATACAGTGTTAGGCATATGTACTGGGCTGAGATAACATCTGCTGATTATATAGCTAGACCTGTGAAATTCCATGCTTTTAATCATCAGTCTGTTTGGAATCGCCTAACTTCCTCTAAGGTTGCCTATTCTTCCCATAAATCTGGAGCATATCTGCTTACTGACCCTACCTTTCAATTTTGTTATTATTTGCTTGTGAAGAATCTCAGTGGCAGGACTTCTGCCCAACATGTGGTTACAATTCCTGAACTCTATATACTTAAATGCATGTTGGAGGGGGTTAAACTCAATCTTGGGTTTTGGATTGGTTATTGTTTGGGAGATATTGGTTCTCACCCTAAGAGGCACTTGAGCTTAGGGCATTTTATGGGTCTCATTGCTAGAAATATGAATTTGTTTGATCCCACTCCCACTTGCATGACACCTTGCCCTCCCCTTAAGGCCTTGGATGATGAGTACTTAATTAGTACAAAGTTGCTCTTTAGGGCCCAAGATGGGACTCTTTGCTTTCACAGTGCGGACTTTCCGCTACCTGCTCATGCAGCCTCTGCAGGTTTGGAGAAGGTACAAAAGGACCTTGAAGCACTCAAGGAGGAACAAGCTGCACTAAAGGTGCAAGTCGAGGAGGGCTTTGCTGCAGTTCATCAGCGATTTGACCAATTGGCTATTTGTTTAGCTGCCATTCAGTTGCGTTTAAAGCCTAATGATTAGGCTCTTAGGTAAGCTTTTCTATTTTTATTTATGTTGTAGGCTGCTTTGAGTTTTAGTTTTTTCTATGTTTGTTTTTCTTTGTCTGTGTTTGGCCCTGCATTTTTGTTCTTTTCTTCGCGCTTGAGGACAAGCTTTCTTTAAGTGTGGGGATGTTTACAAGGCTGATTAATGTTTTTTGAAATGTTGTGTCATTAAGTATCCCCTGTGTTTCATTGTGTTTACTTAGGGACAAGCAATTGTCTAAGTGTGGGGATGGAGGGACATTTGTCCTAAAATTTTTGATTTTGTCCTGTTTGTGAGTCAAGTGTCACTGCCTTTAATCTGATTTGGATCTGAAATATGCATCATAGATGAAGTGTGACATGAAGTATGCATGCTGTAGTTTTGAAAATTTAATCTGAGAAGTCATGAATTAGTTAAATCTAGAAATATGCATGTTTTCCCTTTTCTTAAGCCATTGTACTGAGCCTAAATGTTGAATTGTTCGGGGGGAATCATTTGCTTGCCTATCAGACTGTCAAGATGGTATGAATAGTATATGACGGGATGATGGGGAATCTTATTAGGATTAACCACTTTTGGCTTGCTTTCTTAACCTACCTTGTTATATCCCTAGAAGCCAAGTTGAAGCCTTGTATACAAATACTTTTTTTTAGTCAGTAAATAAGCCAAGGACAATTTTTGTGATAAGTCCTTTCTACCCCCCCAGTGTGTTGAGTTGCTGAATTATGAATGAAGTCAAGTGGTGCAATGTTTAAACAATATGTGTGGATTATTTGGCAATGTATATGTGTGCCAATGTTAAAAAGCTCATGGAAAGCAGAGAAAAAAAAAGAATGAAAATAAATATTGATGTTTTGAATTCTGCAATGTGCTGAAATTGTGATATATGATGAGCTGGGTAGAAATTTAAAGTGCTGAATTTGTGAACCATAATCCGCGCAAAGTGCAAGAATGCTGAATGAAATAGGCGCTAGTTTGCCCTGAACAAAAGGGGGTTGTAAAGAATTCTAAAGAAAGGTTCTGCAACTGAAGTATTAATTTTTTTGCAGGTAGCCTAGAACCCTTAGGATCTATCCAAAGGTTCGAACCCAAGCCTCACATTGCGTTCCTTGATTAGAAGGTTGTTTCTTAACTGCAGTGTATCTATTCCTTCTATACTGTGGCGATGGTCGACTATCAAGCATGTATGATTCTGGCTAGATTAGGATTTACTTTTGTCCTAATTTTTTCTGAAAAATGTGAGATTGTGTGCATTACTGACCATAGAGTGCTATTTGGGAATTATTGCATGTTTTTTGGATTTAGCTGATAGAATGACTGTTTTTATGAAGTAAATATAACACGTGCATATGAATTAAAGTGCTGATTTTGTGGTGTGAGTAAGTTCCAGAAAAGAGAAAAGGCAGATTTGTTGAGTCTTGTTTTGTTTTGTTTTTAAGTCGTATTTTGAGTCAAAGTGATAGTAGTTGTTTTTATTCGAGTCAGTCCAAGAAGTCTTGTGTGTCATGTTCTATTTGTGTTTTGTTCTGTCTGGATTAGGAGAAAAATTGAGTTAAGTGCATTGCTGAATTGATGGGTATATAATCTAGTTCTTCACTTCATGCTTGAGGGTAAGCGTCATTCAAGTGTGGGGATATTTGATCTGCACCTTTTAGGTGAATTATTTTAGCACTTGTTATGGTAATTCTCACTGTGCCAAGGTTTTAATGTTTATTTGCAGTTTTGGAGATTAGGCCTGTGAAGAAAAGAGTGCAGAAAAGTAAAAGAATTGGAGCGGACGAGTCATGCCTAAAAAGCCCACAAGATTTGTTGGCCAAATCAGGAAGAAAATCCCACACGAAAGATCAACAGATCCAAAATCGCGTGAGAGGAAGAATTGCGAAGCAAGCAAAGAAGGAAATTGGATGCGTGGAATTTGAAATTAATTCCGATTGGAATCTGGGAAAAAAAATCAAATTGGATTCCAATTAATCCAAGTGGCCAGAATTACCAATTGGAAGTCTTAATTAATTAATCCAATCCAATTGGATTGCAATTGAATCAAACCCATGGGCGGCCATGCGCATGCAAGATGGAATATGCTGCGAAACTTAAGGGAGAAGCAAAGAAGTTTTGGGCAATTACCAATCCAAGAAGGAATTAAAGAGAGAAGTTGGGAGTTACCAAATTTGAAGAAACTTCATGTGCTTAATTAATTCTCTTTCCAATTAGAAGAATGTTTCCTTATTCCATTAGGAGATTGGTTAATTGCTGATTTGTATCCCTATATATATGGGATTATTCCTGCACTTTTAGATACAAGTTTTTGGACACAAGTTTTAGATACAAGTTTTTAGACACAGTTTTTAGATAGAAGTTTTCTAGAAACAAGAAGTTTTCCAGAGAGTAGTGTTTTGTAGTTAATTTTATTCTCCACGTAATATCGCGAATTCTTAATACCCAGTACAGTATTCTCTTTTCTCTTTTAATGTCTTCTTTTATATTTCTGTGTTTTTCATATTTTATTATGAGTAGCTAATTTCTTAGTTCTGGTATTATGTAAGAAGCCATAATCCATGCATGTATGAAACCCAGGAATTAATCTAAGGTCTAATGAATTATGTTTCTAAATTGCCTGTGTTTATATGTCTAATTACTAAGATTTTATTAAGTCTGATCAACTTAGTTTCATCTGGTAGAGTTAGTGAGTGGCAAAACTACCGGCCGAGTAGTACAGGATTAATTGGGTAATAATTTCTAATGCATCGTCAGTAGGAATTATTAATTTCGGGTTCTTCTTGTTCTTAATGCATCTATTTGTAATTAATAAGGTTTGCGGGACTCGCGGTCTGTTAGTTAACGTAGTTAGAGAATAATTCATTTGCTGGGCCTCGCGGGAGATTATTGAGAATCTATGGGAGAATTGGGATTATTTGCGGGGACTCGCGGTAATACTATAATTGAAACGGCATAAGTAATTGACAAGTTAAGAGGTTTATGATTGCATGCATGAGATTAAGGTGGATTTACATAATACCGGAATATCCTCTCATTAATTGATATCTGTTTGAGTCTTTTATTTAATTATTAGTTTAATTATTATTTTGCTACATTTAAGTCACAACTCTAAGGTCTCTTAAGAGACACAAAGGTGACTGCTAGTCAATAGTTTGGTTTATTTGCATGTTAATTGGAATTTGAATTAAATTACCGTCTCTGTGGATCGACCCTATCTACTACTGTGCTATATTTTATGAGCAATTAATTGCAAGTTTTAAACAGTACTTTTACTGTATTTGGTAGACCCGCGACAACTCTTATCAATAGCCTTCAACAATACTAGCATCAGGACGATAACGATTCTTAACATACCCCTTAAAGACTTTCATATATCGCTCGAATGGGAACATCCATCGCAAATGAACAGGCCCACAGATTTTTATCTCTCTAACCAAATGAATCACCAAATGTATCATAACATCAAAAAAGGCGGGTGGAAAATACATTTCTAATTGACACAAGACAACAATTATTTCATCTTGTAACTGATCAAGTCTTTCACGAGCGATTACCTTGCTACATATAGCATTGAAGAAGAAACAAAGTATTGTTATACTGTACTTAACATGCTTAGGCAATATCGAGCGAATAACTACAAGCAACAATTGTTGCATTAAGGAATGACAATCATGAGACTTTAAACCAACAAGTTTCAAATCTTTTACGGAAACAAGTCTACTTACATTTGAAGAATATCTTGATGGAACTTTGATGCTACTCAAACTTGAACACAATTGTTTCTTCTCTTTTCAGGACAAAGTATGATAGGCAGGTGGTAGATATGTGCATTGTCCTCGAGCTACCGGTGCTAAGTTTGATCGTATATTCATATCAAGTATCGCGTTGTAACCATCCTTAGTTTTCCCAGGTATGTTCAAAAGTGTACCTAACAAGCTTTCACAAATATTTTTCTCAATATGCATAACGTCGAGACAATGTCTTATATCCAAGGTCTCCCAGTATGGAAGTTCAAAAAAGATGGATTTTTTCTTCCAACAACATGTATCATTATTGTTAGACTCTGAAGGTTTTCCAAACTCCACATTAATGTCCTTCACACGAGCATTCACCGCAAGCCCGCTCAAGGGTTCTGGAGCTTTTCTAAACTCTTGATTTTCATTGAATGCTCTTTTCATACTGCAATACGGATGAGACTCAGGAAGAAATCTACGATGCCCAAGGTATACTGTCTTCCTCCCATGTGCAAGTTGACAAAAATCTATACTCTGCTCACATATAGGGCATGCTTTATGCCCTTTAACAGAGTACCCAGACAAGTTCCATATGCTGGAAAATCATTAATGGTACAGAACAACATGGCACGTAATGTGAACATTTCTTGACGGTGTGCATCAAACACAAGTGCACCTTCATCCTATAATTTTTTCAAGTCTTCAATAAGAGGAGCCAGATAAACATCGATGTCATTTCCTAGTTGTCGTGGACCTGAAATTATTAGAGACATAAGTATATACTTACGCTTCATACACAAGTAAGGCGGCAAATTGTAAATAACCAACATCACCGGCCATGAGCTATGTATGCTACTCAGACTGCCAAAAGGGTTCATTCCATCAGTACACAAACCAAGCCTCAAATTTCTTGCTTCTCCCCCAAATGAAGGATACATTGAATAAATTTTTTTCCACTGATCCGAGTCTATGTATCCATTATCATCTTGTCATCACTGGGAATACACCAATCTGAATGCAATGTCATATGTTTTTCATCTTTTGCATTAGCAAACTGTTTAAATCTCGGTATTATAGGAAGATACCACAGAACCTTAGCCTAAGACCCCTTCTTTTGCGCATCAGTACTGTCTTCAAACTCATCACATAGTTGCTTCTTTTTGTATCATGTAGTATTACACTTGGGACAAACCAATAAATCCTTATACTCATTCCTGTAAAGGATGCAATCGTTTGGGCAAGCGTGGATCTTCTTATACTCCATACCCATTGGACACAATATTTTTTTCGCCTCATAAATTCGATCTGGAAGTTCATTATCTTCTGGAAGAATATCTTTCAGTACCCTCAATAAGGCTGTAAAACTAGTATCTGACCACCCATTTGCCGCTTTCAATTAAACAACTTCAAAACACTAGACAAGTGTGTATATCTAGTGCAACCGGTATATAGAGGCTTTTCATTGTCACTCAAAAATGAAGCAAGAACTTCTGGTTTATGAGCAAAATCCTCGGCCTCAATCATGTCATCCAATCGATCTTTCGTAATCCTATCATCTTCTTTTGTATTAAATTTTCTTTGCTCAGAAAAACTCTCAATACTTTCACCATGCCAAATCCACAATTTATAAGAAGGATCAAAACCATTCTGATATAAATGAAATCTTATTGTATTAGATTTATCAAATTGCGCACCATTTTTACAAGCTTTACACGGACAATGGATGGACTTTGTATTCTTAAAAGCCAATTCAATAAAATTCTCAACTTCTTTTGCATACAAATTGGAGGTCCGATCACATATAACAAGATATTTTGATCCATGCGTAACTAACACCTTTAAATAATTTTAAAAAAGAAATAAATAATTTAACCAACAATGTAGAAAGTAATTAGTTACATGCTTGTGTGTATTATTTCATACTAATGTTACTCATATAACATATAATCAAAATAATATAATACCTCAATGAAAAAATTAATGCATGACTAACACATGCACAATAGACATAATCAAATGAAGAAGAATCCATAAGTTTTTCATTTATGCATTTTATCAAACACATGCAATGCATAGAAAATTAATACATTAAGTAGTGCTAATATATAAATGAACATCATCCAATAAGAACCAAACACTACAAATCATATCACATCACCAACAAACTACATAGTATAACTACTACCAATCCCCAATACTAAGGTTCACCATATATGGATTGTAACTTTAATGTTCAATCAACCATAAATAAAAATAAATTCGATATATACATATCTAATGTACAAGAATAAGCTAAAAGTGAGAAATTTTA
This sequence comes from Leptodermis oblonga, assembly GCA_016801395.1. NCBI lineage: Eukaryota > Viridiplantae > Streptophyta > Magnoliopsida > Gentianales > Rubiaceae > Leptodermis > Leptodermis oblonga. Next base: position 12,970,714 of record CM028755.1, on the reverse strand, counting down.
ATAGTCTCTAACCTTAAAGTGGTAAATTGCAGTTTCAAATATCCATTCTAAACTTGAAATGTGTAAAATCGTAGTATGAGGATGGAGAAGACGACTTCACGGAATGAGAAGGCCCTGAATATGGAGATACACACTGTTATTTAGGGTTAAATATGTCTATTCTATGGCGGTTCTCAAATAACCGCCATAGAAAGCAATTTTCCATGCTAGTTATTTGAGAAACCGCCATAGAAATGAACTTTCGATGGCAGTTAATTGACAACCGCTGTAGAAAATGACTTTCTACGGTGGTTGTCAATTAACCACCGTAGAAAGTTACTTACTATGGCGGTTATCAAATAACCGCCGTAGATAATGACTTTCTACGGTCGTTCTATACAAACTACCGTGGAAAGTCTGTGTTTTTTTTTTAATGGCGGTTCTGGTCTCTTCCGCCGTTAAACTACAGCCGTTAAATCTACTTTTTGTAGTAATGGTTTGATAACGAAAATTCAAACCTCTTAATCATTTAAGCAATGCTTATTTCCTTTACAAAAAATTAAGAGGAAAAAGTCAGTTTATTGTTTATCTCTTAATGGTCTATGTAACAATTCTTTAAATAATTCATATTTGATTTTTGAAACTACCTATTTTACTTTATTCATATTGATTTAATTATAAATAATTTTTTTTGAATAATTTTTTTCTTCATTAGCATACCATTTTTAAAAATTTTTCATCATAATATTGTCAAATAAAATTTGATTTATGGTATTAAAATTTTATTTAATAAGTTATATCATTTACATGTTTTTATAAATCTCATTAATATGATATGTTTTATATTACTTATATAAATTTATTGATTATATACGAATTTTATTGTAGAATATTTAATTTATTTAGACTGCAAGTATATTTGTTTTTCATTTCAGAAATTTTAATAAATTGTGATAAAAAAATTTTGTATTTTAATCATTCAATTTAATGTGTTTTATCTTATTTTGTTTTCTTATGTTTTTCATTAATCATAATTTATGTTTCACTATAAAATTTAATATTTTGCGTATTTAAATTCAAAAAATTCAACGTAAGGGTAAAGTTGTACATTTTAAAGATTTCAGCATTAAGATTAACATATTTATCAAACAAAATCGAGTTATTAAGATTTCTCATTCAGAGATTCGAAAAATATATTTCATCATCAAGATATTAAGTGCTTAATTAATTCAGCATTATGGTTTCAGCATTAAGCGTTCAGATATAGGCATATTTTGTCTTGCATACTTGTTTGTATTATTAATGGTGTCTCTGCATTTCCTCTTGTTTTTCTTGTTAATGGGATATGGTTTTGAGAATAAAATTTACAAAACGCATTCATTTCATTGTTGGTGAAAATTTTAGAATGTTACATTAGTACTTGGTCCTCTCTTTGCAGTGATCATACAGGTACCCAAGAATTCAAGGAGGTTCTTGATGACACATTTGTTGCTTCACTTTCCTATCACTCTCCTCTTGTGAGCTTCTTACTAAAAAATTTCTGCTCATTCCCAAATCTTTTCCTGTTTTTGTTGCGCAATTGGCAGCTTTTGTCTTAGTCTGGCAATATTGTTGAAAACCTTGCCTTGATCTGTGTGCCTTATTAAATTACTGACAAGTCAGGGTAGATGTTCTTCACAGCCTCAATTTACCTGAAATTGTTCAATAATCTTAGAAGGAGATTTTCATAAGATGTATGATCGGCTGGTTTATACTTTTCTCAAGGGTTCCTACTTCTAAAAAGCCTTTTTGCTGTACTTCTGTTACTTTTCTATGCTAAATTATGTTGGTTACCGTGTATATTAGTTTGAGCCTCCCTGAAGGATTGCGCATGATAAAATGTCTTCCTTGATAACATTACTAGGCAGTGGGGTCAATATCAGGTCCTTTTATTTATGTTTCTGGGGCTTTCATTATCTACAGTTCTTTACGTATATGATTTGTGTTTTCTTTCCTTCTTGTCCTTGTGTATGTTTTCTTTTTCTGGTGTCAAAATTTTGATAAGATTAGGGGATGTGGTTGTTGAATGTTGAAAGTTGGAAATTGGAAAGATATTTATTGCCTTTGCCTTTACCACACTGAAATTATAATAAAAGACTAGAGGTTATCCATTTATGGGTATGATGACTAAAGAGATTAATCTAGATATCCATACCATTAGCTTTATGCAATTGGTTTTCCAGTGAGTTGTCGGCTGTAGCAGTGTACTATGAGCTTCTAAATCACATACTATAGTTAACTGGGTCAAATTTTGATCAAAATTCTTGCTTCTTGTCAACTTTTGTTGTTTGAGATTATTAAGTGCCCTTATTGTTAAGAATATTGGATTGATTGTAAGTTTTGTTGGATGGATTTGTAAGTTTGAGATTGTTGGATTGATTCATGCCTTTGAAATTATAGGTTTGATTTTTAGTTTTGAAAATATTGAATTGATTATTGGATTGAGAATGTTGATTGATTTTGGGTGGTATTGAAAATGTTTTGGATTTATGTTTTGTTTTAAGAAAGTTGGCTTAAATACGTTTGTTTTGTGTTGTTGTCATAGCATTTTCCAAGGGATTCGAATCCGTTACTACAAAGTCAATCAGATGTTGTTCGAGATATGTGGGGAAAATATGTAGTTTCCAATTTCATTAATGAATGACTAGATGGCGCTAGATTTTCAGCTTTTCTGTAAGTTTGATTTTATTTGGTATCCAAAATAATGGCTAGTATCCACTGATTATCTTAAGAATGTTTGTATTTAATATTAGTACATGTGTTAGGACCCTTTTTGATATACAAATATGTTTTTTTTTTTTTTCTACAAAACACGCATTTGAGCCACCGGTGTGGCCTAATATAGCTGGCTTTGTAATTTTTTTTTGAATAAAGCCATCCCTGAAAGCACAAACCGATGGCTATGCATCACATTATTTTTCAATATAGCCACATGCTAGTTAATGAAAAGCCACCGGTTCGACCGGTGGCTTTGTTTCTCGCGTTTTAGTTATAGCCACCGATTTTTTATATCGGTCAGCACAAAGCCACCACCACCCGCATCACCATCTGTAGCGAATTATAAAAAATGGGTGGCTTTGTATTGTTTTCTAGTAGTGTTCCTTGAGAATACTTTTATATCTCACAATTTTAAGAACAACTTAGACCAAACTTCAACTAGAAAAGAAAACAAAATAATAAACTAAAATAAAGAAAAGAAATAAACATAACATAAAGAAAATAATTTAATATTATAATGGAAGAGAGAAGCAGTGGGACCTGAAGCTCCCCTGCGAGGGGTGTAAAAGGATGATCTAATCCTACATATGAGCTCCCTATTTATAAGGAAAATTCTCCTACTAAATCTTCTTACAAGATTAGGAAAATGAAATAACTAATTATTTGTAGAGAAAGAAACCTAATTAAAGAAGAAAAAGAAGTTTTCTTAAATGCCACAGGCGGCTGATGAATAAGGGACGCATCCCTAAAGATTTTCGCACATCAATTAGCCACGCAAAATTGGTAGCTTTCAAAATATATTAGCTTGCTGCTCAAGCACTTCATACGCATGCATTCCCTTTTTGATTAAACCAATTAAATGTCCAACTTGCAGTACTAGAAATAGAGGCCTCTTGTGACAAAACTTTACAACGACACGTGATTCTCGTCGTAAATAATTTTGCACGACGACGAGAATTTGAAGTTGGACGTAACATTTACTTTTCAATTGGGCTGCAATTATATATCCGAAATTAGGGTCAATTACTTAACCCAGTGTACAATTGAATTACTAACTCCAACAGCCCAAACAATCAATTAGAGCAGATATATTCCTTCAGTCCAAATAACAATTGTCCAGCCCACTTCAAATCCATTCTGCCCAACTAAAGATATCTCAACTTCTGAAATCTGTTTATGCGAGCTACTGTTGATGTGTCCGGTGGGGCAAACGGACCCTTGTTTATGCTATTTTTGCAACTCTTCTCTATTTCTGCCTTGCTTCCTAAAATATGTACTTAGTATAGAAAAACACTGTAAATACCCTGGGAGAGTGGACAATAAAACATCATAGTCATGGTTGTCTGGGTCGGACCGGACGTTGAACCCGCGAGGTCAAGGGGTAGCTCGAAACGGGATGACGTTATATATATATATAATATATAAATAATATTAATGATTAACATGCTTTAATTTTATCATTTAAAATATATTTTTTTCACAACAATTATATATTTTTTCAAATTTTACAACTTTAACATTAAAATTCATTATTATAAAACCCAATAAGTAAATCAAATATAAAATATTGCTTATTTTTTTGTTAAAAAATATATAAAATTATATTACTACATTTTTATTAGACAAAAAAAAGATAAAATTTGATGTAAAACAAATGAAACGTATTTTAAGTTAATGCATGAAAAATTTAAACAAATTTTAATTGAAAAGAAAACAAATAATAAAAATTATGATAGTATTAATTTTATAAATAGTAAGGAATGACAATAAAATTAACATTAGATTGGATGTCCAATTAATAGATTGTTAGAAAGTTCATAATTCATATAAAAATGAGTTAAAATAATAATTTATTCAAGTGTAAACAATGGTATAGTGGTAAGTACTCTTACTTTCTATGTGAGTGACCAAGGATCAACTCCCATTGATAGCAAAATTTTTAAAAATGAATTAATTTGAAAAAAGAATTTAAAAAACTGGGTTCGGGTGGTTAGTGGCCTGACCTGGCCCAGACAACCATGCCAAAAGTAAAAACATAAAGACGCCTATCAGATAGAGAAAGAGAAGTAAAATTTATTGTATATCCCAAAACATTCATTTTTATTTAGTTATCTAAAACATTATTGTGGCATCCAAATAGTTTACACAGAGTATCAAAAATCAAAATTTTCCAAGATAAAGAGGGTGGGTTTCGTATCGATTTATGAGTTCGGTTTCTTTGAAAATGGAATCCTCAATTTTGGACATTTTTCACCCCAATCGGAAGACCAATTCGGATTCGAAATGGTTTCCCAAAACCAAATTCGGAATTTGGTTTTGTTTCGAATTCAACAAATTCAAGGAAACAAATTAAATGAAAATGAAGCACAAAATTTGCTTTGCCTACCTAAAACCTCAGCTCCCAAATGAGCATTTTGTTTGATGAAATTTAAAAAATCCCAAAGTGAAGGGCATAAAAGTTATTTAAAAAATCTTAGCTCTTTGAACGTTGAGCAAATGGGGTAAAACACTTATTTTGTTTATTTAAAGGGTAAAAGGAAATATACCATGAAAACACGAGGGAAAACACAATCCAGCCAATTTTTCTTTATCAATTTCAGTATAATCAAGCCACATGCATGGCTTTAATAACTTATAATCATCACCCTAAACACTGTTCTAGATCCACATTCTAATTTTGAAATATATTTACATCATTAAAGTCTAAGTTGCAAATACATGTTTTTGAAGATAAATTTAGTGTTGCTTATTTTTTGTGAGATGTTGATCCACTCAAAAACTCATTTCAACCAAATCAAAACTCCAAACTCCTTTAACTCCAATTAATCCTTGATTACTTGCAGTTTCATGGCACTTTAGTTACATCGAGTGAGTTTTAAAGCTTTCAAGGTTCAGACTAGGTTCAATGAAAAGGGAAAGGAAAAATATTAGTTTTGGTTCCTTATATATTGGTCATGTGGCAATTTTAGTCCTTTTTATTTTTGTGTAAGGAGTTTTGGTACCCTATGTGTTTAATCATGTTGCATTTCTGGTCCTTTTTTTATTTACAGGAAATAATTTGTGGAAATGATTAGTAGTAACCAAGTAACACATGTAAAACAATAACCACACACTACCTATGAGCCACGAGAGAGGTAAACAATAATGAAGTAATGCAATAAATCATTAATCAGGCAAAGACCTGATCAGATAATAACCATATCAGTGAATTTTCAATTGTTCTGGAAATGTAAGAGCACCTATCCGATTCGGACAGGTACTCGGACTAGCTCCAGAAGCATTGAGGAAGTACACGTCCGACTCGGACGTGTACTCGGACAAGCTCCAGAAGCTTTCTGATGCGGAGTCGAATACACGTCCGACTCAGATGTGTACTCGGAAGAGCTCCAGTAAGGTTTTATGTCATGAAGTGTTGCATCTCTTTACGAAAAGTGTGATTCAGGATTCAATTCTTATCCGAATTGAGTTTCGTTTCTTCCTACCTTTTCCTAAGAGGTGTGACTATTGAATATCACTCTTTGGAGGTCTATAAATAGACTCCTTAGGATGATGATTCAGATACAAGCAATCATTCTCATCTTACAAGTTATTCTTGCACTTTTCACACTTGTTCTCTAGTTCGTTTGAGTTAGTGCAAATTCTAAGGATCATTTTCATCTTCTCTCAAAGTGATATTAGTCCTGAACTCCTTGCACACATAAGGGAACTAATAAAGCCTAAAGGAAAGTGCATTTGCACAATTTGAAGAGGCAGTTACTGCTTTTAGTTCTTGTAATAGATTAGTTATTCTTTCATAAATAAAGTACATTTTTAATTGGTTCTTTTATGCTGTAAAGTCCCATTATTATTCAGAATATCCAACAACCTTTAGGCTTTATGACACACAAAATGGCTGCCAACACGAAAGACTTGACATCGGCCATTGTCAAGTTAGATAGGTTCGACAGTGGAAACTTTACAAGGTGGAAGAAGAGGGTACACTTCCTTCTTGTTTCATTGAGGGTTGTGTATGTTCTGAACACACCCAAGCTACCGGTTGAAGAAGAGGAGATGGATAACGGGGTATGCAGAGGACACATCCTCAATGCCATGCATGACAACCTGTTCAATGACTACCACACAGTTCCTACAGCAAGGGAACTTATAGACAAGTTGGAGGCAAGGTATATGTGGGAAGATGCAACAAGTAAGAAATTCCTTGTCTCAACTTTCTTAAATTATAAGATGCAAGATAATAGGCATGTGATGGAACAATTCATCGGCCGAGTTGGAAAGGATGTTGAATCACTTTAATTAGCACCAGTTGACCATGGATGATACAGTTATTGTTTCGGCAATAGTTGAAAAACTTTCTCCTTCTTGGGAAGACTTCAAAAAGGATCTCAAACACAAAAAGAAAGATATCACATTTGAAGGATTTGCTCATGATCTTCGTGTAGAAGAGGAATTGAGAATGTGGGAGTCTCATGAAAATGAGAAGAACAAGGAAAATGAAAAGGCTAAGGAACCTACAACAAAGCTGCATGTCGTGGAACAAGGACAAAGCAACAAGTCCAAGAAGAGAGCCCACAAAGACAATAATGATCAAGGCCAGAATAAGAAGAAAAAGAAGGGTATATGCTTTCATTGCCAAAGGGAGGGACACTATAAATATGAGTGTTGACTTCTAAAGAACAAAGGCACTAACAACTCTAACAATGAGAAAGGAGAGGATGCCTTGGTTGCCATGATTTCTAAACTATGTTCTATTGATGAATATCATGCTTGGTGGGTTGATTCAAGAGCCATTCAACACACATGCAAGAAAAAGAACTTCTTCAAATCACTAAAAGAAGATAATGCTGAAGATTTTGTAGTTTACATGGGGAATTCTGCAACAGCCTCTGTAAAAGGAGTTGGAGATATTGATCTCAAATTCACTTCAGGAAAGGTTGTAACCTTAACAAATGTACTCTATATTCTTGAAGTTAGAAAGAATCATGTGTCCAATAGTCTCTTGAATAGGTTTGTTTTTAAGTTAGTCTTTGAGGCTGACAAGTTTGTCCTTTCCAAAGGTGGCATGTTTGTAGGGAAAGGATACCAATGTAATGGCATGTTTAAAGTTAATGCAATGCCAATCAATAAGATAGCAGTTTCTTTGGTGTATATGCTTGATTCGTCTTCTACTTTATGGCATAATAGACTTGGACATGTGCACTTTAGAAGGATGAATGCCATGATAAAATTAGATCTTTTGCTTAAATGTTCAAAGATAGAAAATGACAAATGCCATGCATGTATGCTGAATAAAATGACAAGGAAACCATTTCCTACAGTTGAAAGGAAAACAAATACACTTGAGTTGATACATAGTGATTTATGTGACTTACATACTACTCCCTCAATAGGAGGAAACAAATATTTTGTCACATTTATTGATGATTGTACTAGATACTGCAGTGTGTATTTGTTGCATTTCAAAGATCAAGCCATGCAAAGTTTTGAAGTGTACAAAACTGAAGTTGAACTTGCATGCAATGGTTTGATTAAGTGTCTTAGAACGGATAGGGGTGGAGAGTATTATGAATTGGATTATTTTTAGTCAAGTGGTATTAAATATGAGGTGACTGCTCCATATACACCACAACAAAATGGTGTTGCTGAAAGGAAGAATCGTGTGTTAATGGAAATGGTAAACACAATGATGTCTACTGCTGGCCTCAGTCAAGGTTTTTGGGGAGAGGTTGTTCTTACAACTTGTTACTTGTTGAATAGAGTTCCTAACAAGAGGAATTCAGTAACTCCCTATGAACTTTGGTCCAAAAGGAAGCCAAACCTTCGTCATTTAAAGGTTTGGGGCTGCAAGGCTGTTGTAAGGCTTCCTGAACCAAAGAAAAGGAAGCTAGGTGAAAGAAGAGTGAAATGCATCTTCATAGGCTATGCTCCTATAGATTTTTGGTGATTGAACCAAATGATTCTATTGGTAGAAATACCATTTTAGAGTCAAGAGATGCTGTCTTTAATGAACAAAGGTTTTCCACTATTGCTAAAACAATGGCAAGTGGTTCTACTTAAGAAGAACCTGCAGTAGCAAGTGGTATTCTAATCAAGAAGAACCTGTAGTAGATGACTCAGGTAGTGCCAATGAAGTCACTGAATTGAGGAGGAGCACAAGGGCTAGACGAACCACAACTTTTGGTCCAGATTTTGTTGCTTATCTTATAGAAGGAACAAGAGATGAAATAAGTAACAAAATGCCTTATTGCTTTAATATGGATGCTGATCCCTGCACTTTCGGTGAAGCTATGAAATCTCATGATGCTTCATTTTGGATAGAACCAATCGATGATGAAATGGATTCAATTCTTGGAAATAATACTTGGGTATTAGTTGACCTTCCCCCTGGTTCCAAACCCATCGATTGTAGATGGATCTTCCAAAAGAAAATGAAAGTGGATGGAACCATTGACAAGTACAAGGCAAGGCTTGTAGCCAAAGGCTTCGCACAAAAGCAAGGCCTTGATTACTTTGACACTTACTCACCGGTGGCAAGAATTGCCACAATAAGGATGCTTCTTGCTATAGCCTTAATCCAGAAAATGGTGATACACCAAATGGATGTCAAAACAGCATTCCTCAATGGGGAATTAGACGAGGAGGTATACATGAAGCAACCAAAAGGATTTGTTGCTCTAGGCCAAGAGCACAAGGTGTGTAAACTTGTGATTTCATTGTATGGGCTTAAACAAGCTCCAAAACAGTGGCATCAAAATTTTGATGAAGTAATACTTGCTACTTGTCGAGATTTAAAGTTAAGTGATGGCAATCCAGAAACAATATTATTCTTCACAATAAACTTTAACCCGCCAAAATGAAAGTGGCCAAATCTCATATGCCACAACCAACTCTCATCACAGCCAGTGGTACTAAAGTAAGCTGAATTATAATAATTAAGAGTGATTGGAAACAACCTGTTATTGTTCATATCTACCTTTGCAATCATCCCCATCTGTTCATCACGAATTGTGCAAATTCTATGCCTAAAATTAATTTCATAATTCTTCTCCTGCAACTGACCAAGACTCAACAAATTCTGACTAAGATTAGGCACATAATAGACATCACCTATTGCACTGGTCTTCCCATTTTTTAAAGTAATAGGAATACTACCTTTCCCAACAACAGACATAACATGATTATTTTCAAACCTCACTGTATTCCTGTAGGTCTCATCAAGATCAGAAAAAATTTTCTTTCTCCCACACATATGATTACTACAACCAGAATCAATGTACCACTTAGAACTTTTATCTTCTTCACTAGCACCAGCAATAAATAAAACAGTTTCATGATTATCACCACTACTTTCAGCTATTTGAGCATGTTCAGTATTGTTATTTTTAAGACCCCAACAATCCTTTTTTATGTGACCCATCTTTCCACAATTATAACATTTAATTTTAGACCTATCACGTTTTTGCCCATTATTTTGAGCATCCGAATTAATTTTTGGTTGGTAAGAAAAATTACCTCTACCATGGCCTCTGCCTCTGAAGCTTTGACCGCCACATCCTCTCCCTTGAGAATTCTGGCCCTGCTGATTGGTTTCACCACCATCGGATTCTTTAGGCTTATATACCAAAGCCTTCAATGCTTCTGACGCCGCATCAACAGATGGTCTGTCACATGCATCTCATATGTCACCAATTCTCCTTCCAAATCAGCATTCGAAAAAGTAGAAAGATCTTTAATGGCCTCAATAATCTCCTTCTTTGTGTGAAATTTCGAAGTCAACGTCCGAAGAACTTTAGACACCAACTGCTCTTCTGTCACTTTATCACCGTTGATCTTCATCTGACCAGCTATGGATTTTACCCTAGCCATGTATTCTTGCACCTTTTCATTAGGTTTCATCTCTGCCAACTCAAATTGTCTCCGTAACTCCTGTAGTTTGACTCTTTGAAAGTTTTCGTTTCCTCGATTGGTAGTTTTTAACTTGTGCCAAAACTCCTTAGCTGTCTCTACCTCTATAAACTTCTGCATATGTCTAATCCAACCTTCGTTCTTAAATAATAGAGTGCTTGATTATTGTGAGAACGATTTTTCTCCAATTCTTTACTTCTCTCAGCTGTTAATTTTTTACCTTCTTTGTCTTTTTCAGGTTCTTCAAAACCTGGCTCAATTACATGCCAGATACCAACCATCTTGAAAAAATTCTCCATCAATTGACACCAGATTTCAAAATTATTTTTCCCATCAAAGACAAATACATGACACTCAGGAGGATTAAATAAAAAGGACATCTTGACTCCCAAAAAATTACACAGGCTCTGATACCAGATGTAGGACCCAAAATAAATCAAACCCACAGAATTTAAACAAATCCACAAGCTCAATCAAAACAGAGTTCCGATCGTCGAATAACACCGAAACAGAGCTTCTGCCGAAATCAAATTAACTTCAAAGCTGATCTCAAATTGATCAATTTAATAAGGATGCAAAGTTGCTCACGCGAATCAAAGTGCAAACCAACTAAGCCAAATTGATTTTGGCTTGCTGCACCATGCAATTCAATTGCATTAGGACCGAAGAAACCTATCAAAGCTTAAGCAAAGCAATAAACGAAAGCTTTCTAACTGAAGCAAAACAACTTCAATGTCGGAAACCAAAACAGCCGCAAGGCTTTTATTTAATCTTTGTAATTTTCTCTGTGATTCTCTGTGATTACAATGGCAACCCAAGACATATATTTATAGGCTAAACTATCCATGAATTCTACACTGATTCAGATTGTAACTATTTCCTAAAACAATTAGGTTTCCTAAAACAAATACGAAACCAAACAGGAAACAAACGAATAGGAAACATTAACCGAATAGAAAATAGAAAATAATAGGAAACTTAGTTTAATTATTCTACAGGTTTAACATGGGAAAGGCATATATACCGTCATTAAACTTAGGAGGTTCGGGGAAACCAAAAACAAAAAAACTTTTTTTTTAAATGACTTTTTTAATTTTTTTTTTTAATTTTATGATGCAACACTATTTATAACATGATTCGTTTCATAAAAAAATTGAAATATCTTACTAAGGAGACAAAATCATCAATCCATTCAACATTTTTGTATAATATGGACGACCTTAAATCTGTTTTTAAGAAATATAACACTGAGAAATTACAAAAATGAAAGAAGTCATAAAATATGGAAATTGAAAGGTCATTTTAGAAACACGAACCAGCGAACATCTACTTTAAGCATCGACTTCCAAAGCAGCCTAAAGTAAAATATAAAAAACTAAATAATATAGGCCACAAAATGTCATTGGGTTTGATTTCATTTTTATTTTATTGCTCTACAATAAATAAAATGGGTAACCAACCCATGCTTAATAATAATAATAATAAAGAAAGGTCATTTTAGAAGAAGAAAAAGTAATAAGAGAGAGAGAGAGAGAGAGAGAGAGAGAGAGGAGAGAGAGAGGAGAGAGAGAGGAGAGAGAGAGAGAGAGAGAGAGAGAGAGAGAGAGAGGGAGGGAGGAATTAATAGTTTGCTCTTTTGCAGTCATGGATCGAAAACTCACAACACTCTCCCCTCATGCATGAACTTTTTTCGCCTATTTCAAAACGTAATTGCATGAGGTTTCAATAAATAAATAAATAAAAATTAAAAAACCTTTAATGTGTAGAATTATGGTAGATTAAGAATAATTATAAAGACGTTTAATCAATAAATCAAGAAATTTGTGTATAATTTTATTAAACATGTAGACCTTTTTTTTTTATATATTAAAACATGTAGACCTTAATAAATATATAAATACACGGGTTGATTTGTGATAAAGCACGGTTTGTCCGTCGAGTTCTCAGAGTCGGATTGTGCTCGAGGCTGTTTAAGGGGTACCTGCATTTGCGAGCGCGGCCCCCAGATGATATATACTTCGAATCCTAAATTTGTTTCAGGCAGGAATAGTTTAAAGTGTATTAAGTTCATGAATTAGAACATACTTGACAATTGTAAGACCCCGTAAATTTTTATTTTAATTTAACCCTTATAATATATATTTTAGAGAAATCATATTTTTAAACTCAATTACGTTAGATTATAAAGTTGTATAATTTTCTTTAAAAAATTTCATTAAGAAATCTCAATTTTTGAATCATAATGTTTGGATGTTTAATTTAGAATTAAGGTGTTAATTTAAGTGTAGAACTATGTTTAAGGATATATGAAGATAGATATATCAATTTAATTTTGGAAATTTTGGAATGAAAAATAAGAAAAGTAGAAAATAAATGAAAAATGAGAAAATATGGAAAATATGTATAGTCCGGACTTGTAGGATTTTCCTTAGAACTTTAATAAATGAAAATTTATTTTTGTTGAATAAAATTTTAATGTATAGATTAAGATTAAGATGTTAGGAATAAGGTTATAATTATGTTTAAGTAATATGTGATAAAGTGATTAAGTAATAAAAATAAAGAAATTAAAAAATAAATAAAAAATAGACAAAATAAGGGTCAATCGGTTTTACCCAGTCCTAGAGTGGGCAAAACCAATCCGACCGCCTGACAGAGCGGTTTTACCCGATCCTAAAGCGGGTAAAACCGATCTTGGAAAATAACAAAAATGCTCCGAGCGGTTTTACCCGATCTTGAAATGGGTCAAACCGATTGGAATGGTTTTTCCCGATCTCCGAACGGGTAAAACCGATTGTAAGCTATAAATGAAAATATATATATATATCAAGATAATTACGAAAGTTTGGCGTATTAGGCAAATTTTTCCCATAAATAGGGCCTCTCCAGCCTTTAAAACGCCATTCAATTCATGCAAACTCAAACCAAAAAGAGAGAAAAAGAGAAATAAAGGAAAAAGGAGAAGGAAAGAAAAGAAAGGAAAAAAGAAAGGGGAAGAAGAAAAGCTAGGAAATGAAGAGATTTGGAGCAAGAATTCGGAGTCCACAACATAGAATTCGTGCTAGGGAGTCTCCAGAACATTAAGGTAACACGTTTTGCTCATTTGCATGTTAGGAATTATAGAAAATATGCATGAAAATGGAAAAAAAAAAAATGGAATTTATAGGTTTCTTAAGATTTTATCTTCAAATCCTTACGTTGATTATGCATTATGGAATGTTAGGAATGTTATATGAATGTTGTAGGAATGATTTTGAGCAAAAGGAATTAAGATTTTATCTTCAAATCCTTACGTTGATTATGCATTATGGAATGTTAGGAATGTTATATGAATGTTGTAGGAATGATTTTGAGCAAAAGGAATCAAAGAAAAATGAGGTTTGGAGGACTTTTGTTTAAAACCCAAAGCAAAAGGTTGAAGAAAACTTTTCTGGGCAGCAATCGATTTTAACCGATTGGAGAGCTGGTAAAACCGATTTCTTTGCTCAAGAAAATCGGGTAGAAATGATCCGATGCTGAAAATTTGATTTTTGTGATTTTAATTCTTTTGTTTATTTTTTATGATTTCTTTTATAAATCTTTGCTAAATTATTTTTACAACCATTTAAAAAGTTCTAATTCATCATTTGTTAATAAATGATTCCGAAATAAATTATAAATAAAGTTTAAATGTTATAAACTCCTTTTAAAAGAAGAAATAAGTAAAATAGTTTTACAGCGTGAAACTTATATTTTCGTTAAGATTATGATTAATATATTTTCTTATTAATTTACTTGTTTTCAAAATAAAATAACTTTCTAAAGAAACATAGAATCTAAAGATTGATCTAGATTTACAGATAAAGTCTAAACTATGATATTTAATGCAAATTTACTCACAAAATATTAGCAATATATACGAGGTGAGTGTTCTCACTAAAGGGGTTAAATATTTTAATTAGTAAGAAATGAGTTAGCATGCCCTATGATATTATTGTTTATGTTTAATGAAATGAATGTGATATATGATTATGACCTTTATATGAAAATATGCAATATATGTGCCATGTCTACGTAATTGTTCTTAAATGCCGAGTTACGTGTATAAAGAGATATCTGTTAAAATCTATCATAATTAAGTGTCAAGCCTGAAATGTTAGTGTCTCGTGCACGCATGTTTGTGCACTTTGCTATGTGTTACTTGCGTGTTTCATATTACTTGTTACATGTGTGTAATATTTAAGGTCCCCAAAGCCTGTTTAGTTCGTTGAAATCGAGCGTGTCAACGTCGGGCTTGAATGTTCGACTCAATGGTTGAAGAGGTCGAGTTCCGGTATTATCTCAAGATATGTCACCCAGTTCCGGTGCTCGTGCACCCCGTGCAGTGCATCGTGCATGCGCACTGTTACGTTTGGAGTTGTTGACGAGGCGAGACATCGTGAATTGTGTCCGCCACTCATTCCAACACAGGTAAAGTATAATCAGTAATGTTTTTCAAAGGATCACATTGATCCTCCTTATAGCTTACCGGTTATACTATTTATATCCCTTACGTTTTCCCCTTGCTTGCTTAGGAAATACGTGTTATATGTAGGTAATTGCTTATTTGATAATGTTTTTAATAGTGCGACCTCACTGAACTTATGGAAGCTCACCCCTAAGACATTTTGCATGTAACAGATCTCGGGAGTAATCGCTACTAGTATGATACAGATGGAGAGCCTTTTGATTAGGTTTTGGAATGCTAGTATTGTATTATTATTTAAGAACCTAGCTTTAGCTTGTTAAAGTACTATTGTAATATTTTAAATTAGTGTTTGTATCTTTTGAAAGTTTAATATAGTTTAAATTTTTATAACTTACTTTAATAAATGAATATGTTATTTACTTAGCGATTGCTCTGTATATCGTGAATGAGTCCTGGTGTGACCAGGCAGGCATCTCGGTCACGACTCCCGCATGAAATAGGGAGGTTGGGGCTGGGATACAACAGTTATGCCTTAGTTCAATATTTTTGGTTCTTGGCCATTAAGAAATTCAAAGTATGGAGGAGATGATGCCCCTAGTGGTTTGAGTTGGTCTTATTTGGTTGACTTTATCCTATCAACTATATTGGGCCTTAAACGTAGCAACTGAATTGAGCCTTATGAGTTTGGGCCGTATCTTGAGGCCTAGTCCATTAGGACATTTCAATCTCAACAGTTCCCACACTGAGTTAATAGACCTTGTGTAATGTTTCATTAAAATATGTGTGTTGATAAATATATAGACTTAACATCAAAATATTAAGTCCCTACAAGAAATTAGTAAATTTGTGCTAGGTTTCATTAAAAATGTTGGTTTTTTTTTATTTTTTTATGTTTTTGAGAACATAAATATGTTGGTTTTGATGTATCACAAAAACTTATACGAACCGGGTGCAAAGAAGAGACCATCTCTATTGGGAGACGCACGTTCTTGAGGGGAAATCCCTGTTTCGAGAGGGCACAGTGGGGCCCACTCCCTGTGTGAGGGGCACACTAAGGAGCCCCTACACGTTCTTATGTAGATGGATGCATAAGTACATCAATACTATTCATTCATATTCTCTCTCTCTCTCTCTCTCCTCTCACTCTCTCTCTCACACACACACACACACTTTTAAAACTTTGTTTCACTAACCTTTCTAAAATTTTTATTGTTATGGGAAAATTGCTATCAAGGGAGTAATAGGATTTAACGACGTTAAAGTTTTAAAATTCCTCTTAAGGGCGTAAATATATTTAATGTTTTAAGTAAATTATTAATGACCACTTTAACCTCTTAAAAATAAAAATCATTGTCATTGCTCCCGTTATTTGTTATCAAAATTTGATAAATTAGGAAGTCTTCCCTTGTTAGGATTCAATCATCAATCAAGGATTAAAAAATCGTATTTCTTTGTGATACTATATCAATTAAAAGTTATCCATCCATATTCACTTTCCTAGAATTGATGATCTAAGAAATTTGGGGAAAACGGAAAGAAAAAAAAACTACGTACTACGTTGTGGTTTTAACCTTTCATCTCAAATTTCTCACTTTTCTCGTATCTTAATGTTCTGCTGGAGTTAACAAAACCTGCACGTTCAATATACAGAAATTATGTCTATCTCCCTTTACAATTATCACTCTACCTTTTGGAGCAGTAACACATACATGCCTAAATATAATCTTCCCGAGAAACATCAATATATATAATTACAAGTGAAACCTGGACATTTATGCGCAACTTTACAAAACCAATCTAAATTATATATATTTATATATATATTAAAAAAAATTCTTTTACCCTTACATTCCCAATAATTAAACCCATGACCTCGGGGTTATAAGGCTCTCCCCACCTCGCATCAAGATATATATTCATGAGTCCAACCCACCCAAAATATATCTGAGTTAGTGTTAAAAAGACAAATTTTTTGAATTTCAAGGTTTGGTATATGCTAATAGCCTCGCCCTTAATATAAGACGGTTATGTAATTCACTGCCGGGATGGCATCATTGTTTAAATGAAAAAGGAAGACTACTTAAATTGCAAAATGGCAGCATGTGCCTACATCGATTTCTTTGAATATGAATATAAAGAATTTTGTCTATTTGACTGATGCTTAGCTCTAAACAAAGAGGATTTTTTAAAGTTTAATAAATTTTGATAAAGAAGTGGAGTAAGAAAGAATTATTTATTTTTAAGAAAGGGTAATGTAGTCATAACAATTTACTTTAAACATTAAAATAGTTTTACGCCTTTAAGACAAATTTTAAAAATTTAAGCCCCTTTTAATAATTTCAAATCTTATTACACCCTTAACAGGAATTTTTCCTATTATTTTTTAACTTTTCTATTATATAAAAAATACTTGTGACACTTATTAAATTCTAGAGTGTTACTTTCAAAGATAAAAGTGATACTCGGGAATGAAAATTTTATTTACAAAGCAACACTTTGCATGTAATACTTGTCAATTTTAAGAATGTTACTTTTGAACTGAAATTTGATACTAGAAAATAAAAAAAGTTATTATCCAAAGTAACACTTGTGATTTTACTCTTGAACCAAAACTTATATCCGTTACTAACATGACCGATACTCTTAAGGTTTTATACAAATTTACTCTTAACAAAAACTATACGCATAACATGATGGATATGTTTGGAAAACTGATACTCATAAGCAACATGGTTGTTCTCTTCAAATTTGATACAAGATCTCTCTTCAACAAAAACTTATATCCTTAAATAACATGAGAGCAATACTTTTCAAATTTGGAACCATGTTATTTTTATTGAGCTAAAACCGATACTCGTAATTAGCAGGACCAATGGCAGAAGGACGGGTGGGGGGTGGGGTGGCACTAACTCACTCCCCCTATCCCTTATATTATATAGTGTTTACTTTTGAAATATTATTATATAGTGTTTTTTCATTTAAAATACACATAAATATATGGTAAAATAATAATATTAATTTAGTTATAGATTCCCCCATTCCCCTTGGCAATTTATTTCGCTAATACTTTTGAACCAAAACTAATACTGATAAGTAACAACACTGATATTCTTCAAGGTTGATGCAATGTAACAAAAACTGATACCCGTAAGTGACATAACTAAGGCCCTGTTTGGCAAGTTTCTCAAAATCATGTTTTGAGAAAAGTTTGAATTTTATAATAATTTTTCATCATTTTCAATACACTTTTTTACATTTTTCAATACACTTTTTTACATTCTCAATACAATTTTAATATTATAAAATCAAAATAAATCTCAAAACCATGTTTTGGAAATCATACCACACAGGGCCTAATAATCTTAAGTTTGATAAAATATTAGGGAGGCATTAAATGGACCGAAATGGTCAAGTCCCGAGGGTCCTGGGCGTCCAAATTTCATAAATACCCGCAATGAAATCCCTCTCTCTCCTCTCTCCTATCTCCTCACCCCTCCTCTTCAGTCTCTCTCTCTCTCTCTCTCTCCTCTCTCTTCCTCTTTGTCTTCAACTGTTTTCTTCTTCATTCTCCCCTCTCTCCTCTCTCACCCTCTTCCTAATTGCTTTTAAAACTCATGTACCCTTTCTACTTGGGATAGAGATGATGATGGAGCCACGAATGCGTTGATGCAGAAATTGCAGATTTTATGAAGGCATAAGTGATCTTTTGGAAATTGAAAGCTAGAGATTGATTTTATAGCTATTATGTCTTTTTTGTTTTTTTAAAAAAAATCATATAAGTATTGATTTTATGACTTTCAGTAATCTTTTCAAACAATACAAAGTAGTCATAAAATCAATCGTTCTTTATAATAAAACAGTACAACGTATAAAAAATAATAATACAGTCTTTATTATTAAACAATACAGAGTAGTAAAAAAATCAATAGTCATTATTGTAAAAGTTAGAGTAGTAAAAAGATTAATAGTCTTTATTGTAAAAGAATTTATAGTAAAAAATTCAATACCGTCTTTATTGTAAAACGATACAAACTACTAAAAAAAATAAATACAATCTTTATTGTAAAACAGTACAGAGTAGTCATATTGTAAATTAATTATCATAAATTTAAGACTCATCTTTTTTACTAAATTTTTTTCAAAAATCTAGACGAAAGATAAAAACAAAAAAAATAATAATTAATTGTTATAAATTGAAGACCCATCTTTTTTACTACATTGTTTTTTTCAAGGGACAGATTCGGTCCAAAAACTATTTCCCAAAATATTATTCTTTGAACTGAAAATTGATACTCGATTATTTAAAAAATCGGATTAAAAGGTGGTACTAAATAATTAAAATTGACATTCACTACTGCAAAAACGGGTTACTATGGCAATTATTCTAATGCATGTTAGACGAAAATCGCCTTTAAAAATGAAAACACAGACTTTGTATGGTGGTTTATTAAGAAGTGCAATAAAAAAAATACGCTCCGTAGAAAGTGCAGATATCTGTTGCTCTACCTTAAAAAGTCTTATCTTAAGACCGGCACCAGAAAACTATCATAGAAAGTCCGCGATAGAAAGCTTTGTTTCTGTACTTGCCAGGGAAAGCGTAGTTTCTATGACGGTTTTTCATAACCGCGATAGAAGGTCCGATTCATAGCCATAAAATACAACTCTTCTCCAAATGCACTAGGCCGCTAGTTTCGCGACGTGTCTGTCATCTCCACCCTCAAAAACTCCATTTTTTATTCTTTCAAGCTTAGGACCGCATATTTGGCATTGCAGTTACGACTTTGAGGTTAGATACTACTAAACTTTCTCACTTTTAACTTGTTCTTTTATGTTTTACATATATATCGGATTTATTTTTATTTACATAGATGTAAGAATTGTGTAACAATCGCTATATATAAGGTGAACCACTATTGTGAATCAGTTAGTTTAGTTGGTTGTTGATGGAAGATGATTTGTAATGTTTGGTTTTAATTGAATGTAATATTGATATTGGCATTAGTTGATTGTTTTTATGAGTTTGATGAAATGCATAAATGAAAAACTTATGGGTTTGTTATTTGATTATGTTTAAAGGCTCTTTTGTGTATATTTTTTCATGAAACTTAGTTAACATGCTCGCATTCTTTATACCTTTATTGGGCATAAGAGCAGTACAAGAGACATGTTTTGGTCCTATATTTCTTAAGAATGTCTTTTGAATGTTGAAAACTTCACTTTCTTTCATGTAAATCCTTTGATAAGCTCTTTTGTCTCTTTTTTCATGAAACTTAGTCAAAATGCATTGTTTATACCTTGACTGAGCATAATAGCAACACAAGAGACTCATTTGCCTTACATTCACTGACATTTGACATTAAAATGAAACTTATACCAGCGGCTTAGCCCTTCTTATATTGATGTGCATTTCATTCAAATTTAGATAACAATATGTTATCATCAGAAGAAATGCTGTTAGAGAGAGTGGCAACAACTTGTTTTTCTCAAGCTCTCATGATTCTTCAATTCTGGAAAATTTCCTTCGATTCAACCGATTCGGAGATAAAATCCATAGAAGAAATCCAACTACTCTGCTATGACACACAGGATTTGAGGTGATGAGCATTTCAGTTGTTTCAGCCAAAAATAACCTAGGCAGTGCTGTAGTGATTTTGCATTATTCAGAACAGAAATCCAAACCATTCAATAGTTTATGCAGGTTAATTAACTTGCATTATTCAGGACAGAAATCCAAACCATTCAATGGTTTATGCAGGTTAATTAACTTGCATTATTCAGGACAGAAATCCAAACCATTCAATGGTTTATGCAGGTTAATTAACTTAAGACAGGTTTTTGTGGGGAAATGCACAGCTCCAATGCATAAATCACAGAAAGATGGAAATTTCAACACCATCAACAAACAACAATAAAGAAGAAACAGAAATGTAAATGCTAAAATTTCAAATTCGCAGCTGCAGAATCACTTGATTTCCATGAACCTTGTAAAGAAGGATTATATAACCTAAAGATAGTGAACAAACAGAGGAAGTTCTAACTGATCTTACTAGACACAAAGCTAGCAAACCATATGAAAGAACTACAGTTTCTAGTGGAAGACTTGAAGCCAACTTTTATCAGCTCAGCCTAAAGAGGCAGTGACTGTGCGTCTGACTTACCATTTGAGCCTAAATATAAAGAGACAATGATATAAGAAACATTATAAACAATAGATTATGAATTTGCAGCCCAGGATCAGAAACATTACCTGATTTTTGAAGATGATCATGAGCTTCCATTTGTCCACTGAATTGATCCCGAGAGCAGATTCTTTTGGCATGCTTGCTGCTATTGTCTTCCATCTTTATCCCTTCATTGGCACATCTTTTGCTTCTGTTCTTCCTTACTTCTGCTGATTTAGTTGGACACCTTGAATCTGGCTCTTGAATACCAAGTTTAAGCTTTAAATCCGAAAACCGCTTTCTCAATTCATGATCCTTAACCAAGTTTTCCTCTTTCTTATAGTGCTCAATTTCTCTTTTGTCTGTTCTTTCCTCTTCTGAAAGTGTTACATTTTCCCTCCTCCAAAACATCTCTCTCAATTCAACCTCCAAATTCATTGTGTCCAACACTTTCTGTATGGAGTCTATCTCATTTGCTCCTGTCCCCATAATTTTCTCTTTGGAGTCTACCTCATTTTCTCTGCTTGCCAGAATGATTTCTTTGGAGACAATCGCGTTTCTTGTTCTTGCCAAAATTCTTACATTTGAATCAGGAATGTGAAATTTTCTCTCCAATCCTTTTTCCTTTGAATCGATCTCATTCTTCCTGAGCTCTAGCATAACTTCTTTTGCTTCAACCTCATGTTCCCTTTCGTCCAGCTTTTTCTCTTTGGAATCAATCTCATCTTCTCTTCTCTTCAAACTTTTCTCCATTGAATGAAGGTCATTTTCCCTTTTCTCCAGTCGATTCTGAATGAAATTTAGATCTCCAAATAGACTCTGAAGTTGCTTCTCCTTCCGAACAACATTCTTTAGCTGTTCATCCACAGAATCTCTCATCTTCCCAAACTGCATTTTCTCAACTTCTATTTCCCGCAAAACCTCTTTCAGAAACTTTTCTTTCTCTTCCAATTTCTTTAGCCCCTCCTCAATCGACCTTCTCTTTGAATCAAACATTTCGCTACTTTGGTTTACTGATTCTTGAATAGCCTTCAAATCCTTCTCTTTTGACTGCATTTCACCAAAGCCTCCACTCAATAAACCGTGAGTCATCCGAGACTGATCTTCAAACTCCTCCCCTTCAAGCAGGACTAAGCCCATCGCTTTGCGAAGGCTATCCATCGTTTCTTCAAGAAACTCTGTAGCTTCAGAAAATTTCTTCAAAGATCCCATTTTTTTTTTTTTTTTTGTTTCTTTCAGTAAATCTATGGTTCCTAACACACCTATTTGATAGAAAAATGAAAAAACTCGAGCTTTTATCGCCTCAGATAACTCTCCAGATCCAGAGAAACCTCTGCTTCTAAGTTTCAACGTTTGGTGAAAGGATTGATTATTTTGGAGTTGAGGAGAGGGCTGATTTTGGCAAAAGCATTGAAGACTCTAAATTGAAGTGGGTTTTCTTTTGATTTCTCATTTCAAGCACGCATAAACAGTTGGCTTTCTGAACTGAAGATAAAGCCATTACCGAAAATAGAAACCAAAAGATTCTTGACGTACGTTTATGAAATCTTGCCTGGGAGGTACGTTAAGAAGGTTGAACAAAGTAAATGCAGATCACCCTAATGGATCGTTTTTAGACTCAACAATATAAGGGGCCGTTTGGTTGGGGGTATTTGGAGGGGTCAATGGGAATGGGAGGAAGTGATTGCCATTGTTGTTGTTTGGTACATGGGTATGAGAATAAAAAAAAGGAATGAATCCCTAAAATTTGGATATGGCTCAATCCCACCTCCCCCCCTTCATTCGGATTCAATCCTCAGTCGGGAATCAAAAATTCCCCATCCCTAAAAAACCCTCCCAGCTGCCCATCTCTTCCTCTTCCTGCCCATCTTCTTCAGCCGTTTGGTTCTTCTTCAGCGGCCTAGCCGGAATTGGAATCTCCTCCGCCGGAGTTGGGCACTTGACCAGCACCCTTCGTGCGACGGGAAGGATTCTCGTCCCCTACTTTTTGGTCGGCGGCAATCGGTCTGTAGCTCCCGAACCTCCAGGCGAATGGAGGTCGCCGGATGCTGGTTCGGGACTTGGCGTGGTGGCCGATTCCGATACAGCGCACATCAACACCCAACAGCAACAACAAACAAACAACACCACCACTGAACTAACTGCAGGATGAGAACGATGATGATGAAGAACACAGAAAAATTGGGGGAAAAAATAAAAAAGCTTTATTCTTTTTTTCCCCTTCTCTCAGAAGCAAAATTGATGGGTTTTGATTTAATTTAATTATTAAGCTTTCACGTGATTATGAAGCAGAGCAGAGTGTTGGGAGATGCATAAAGCTAACCTTACTTTGGGTCTGTTTCTGGACTTCATCTGGATAATTGGCTCCCTTGTGTTCTGGAAATTGGTTGAATTTTTGGCTCCCTCATGTTTTTTCTGGACTTCATCTAGAAAATTTCTGGGCTTCATAAGTTGGAGAGGAAATGAAGTTCAGAAGAAGAAGAGGAAGAAAAATAATTATTGCAAAAGTGAACAGAAGAAGAAAAGTGAATATAAGTGAACATAGGGAAGAAAAGTGAACAGAAAAAGAAATTTCCGGAGAAGAAAGTGAACAGAAGTTTGTCTACTGCAATAATTAAGGAGAAATTTGATTATTTTATTAAAAAAATGTAAGGGTAAATTTGTAATTTTGATTGATTCCAATTACTGATATTCAACTGAACTAAACATCATGTATGTCACTGATATCCATTCCAAGATTTGAACCAAACAACAATTATTCAGTATGATTCCCATTCCCATTGACTCCTCAATCAAATCCATTCTCATTCCGATTGACAGGTTCGAACCAAACGGCCCCTAAATATAATCCTTATTCAACATCATTGACTATAGTCAAAACAGGAACGTCCATAATTCGAATTGGCTTTTGATTTCCTCTCCAAGGAAAATGGCGGTTTTGATTTATTTTGTTTCCGTCAAATTTAGATCATTTTGGTAGTTTTAGTCATTTTTACTGTGACGAGTGAATAGTTTATTGGGGCATTTTTACAAAATTTATGAGTTTTGGGTCAAGACATGAATTGTAAAATTAAAAAACTACATTTTTTTATATCCAGTATTTAACCATGCTAATGTATAATACTACAAGTCCATTTATATTGGCATTCGTAAATTTGGATTTTTTTTAATAATGTACATGCTAGTTGATTTTCATTAGTTTTGAGGTAATGCCTTAATTTAAAAGGAAAATAAAAATGTACAAATACTTTAATCAATTAAAACATTAAAACAGAATTTTGGAATATTTTGGGCCCGTTTAAGCAAAAAGTATTCCAAAAATCTTTTTGTAAAAATGATTTTCAAAAATATTTTATAATTTTTTACATGGGCCAGGGCTGGAACTGGGGTAGGGCGTGGGATGGGTTATTTTTTATTTATTTATAAAATGGTTGAAAATGCATAAATATGCCAACAACTTTTAAGTACAAGTGAACTACTTTAATATACCATAGTTAGAGATGACGAAATCAGTATCATGTGCATATTACATGCCTTTTTTAAGGATATTTTTGTCCCTTCACTATTCATCGTCTTTTTTCTTTTCTTTTTTTTCTTTCTTCTCTTTGTCGATCAAAAGGGCTTTCTCAATCTCTGAGAAATGTTTTTTCTTTTAATTTAAAAAAAACCCCTAATCCTGCAAAAGACCCCGTATGGTATGCTTTTTGAAAGGTATTTTGAAAGGTGTTTTGGATTTTAAAAGTATTAAAATTATATTGAAAATGTAAAAAGGTGTTTGTAAAATGTAAAAAGGTGTTTGAGAAATGTAAAAAAGTGTATTGAAATTAATGAGAAATTATTATAAAATAAAAGTGAAAGTGAAATGAGATGAAAAATTTACATGTCATACAGGGTCCTTTCCTGTTCTTCTTTCAAAATCTCTCCTTTTTCATCTTCCAACTCCAGCAGCCGCAGCCTAGCACCTCCATTTTTTAAGGCACCGCTAGGGTTTTGCCCTGACGCCGCCGCGGTCTTCTTCTAATCCGCGACTTCTAGTCATGAGTTCCACCACCGGCGCTTCTTCCTTCTTCCTCTCTCTCTCTCTCTCTCTTTTTGTTGTTATGTTCTATTTTTTTTTTTTTTTTTTTCTCCTGAACCAATGGTTTTTTCTGAACCCCAATTTGATTGCAAAATCAAGTTTTCGTGAAATTGAACTCCAGCAGCCGCAGCCTAGCACCTCCTGAACCTCCATTTTTTGTGAATCAAAACGTAGAACTCAGTTGTTGTGGTCGAGTCAAGAAACGCAAAAGGAAAGGCCCTTTTGACCTACAAAGAAAAGATAAAAAAATAAATAAAAAAAAAAAGGAAGAAAACGATGAATAATTAAGAGACAAAAATACCCTTGAAAAAAGGCATGTGATATGCCCATGATGCTGATTTCGTCACCTCTAACCATGGTTAACGGCGAATGTATATTTTCGGCCCGTTAAAATTAGTTCAGGTACATAGTCTAAAAACTTTATAAAACAAGTTTAATTTGTTTTTTCAAAAATTGTACTTGAAGTACACTTTTCTTGAGAAATATTTCAAAAATTTATATATTTTTTTCCAAATACAATTTAAAGTTTTTTATACTTATAAAATACTAAAAACGTTTAAAGTAGTTGTCCAAATGCAACCTTGATTTTCTGTTAAAAAAAATTTAATAACAAAGAGTTTGGACTTTCAGTAATAGGATGTACAATGCGATAAGGTACCAACTCATAAAGCAAAATTATCAATCTCCAAAAAAAAAAAAAAAAAAAAAAAAGAATTGAAACTTTAACATGGTCAAATATAAGGTATCAAAAGTGCAATTTTTAATTTTCAATTCATATCTTGACTCAAAATTTATAAGGAATTGTTATTTGCAGTAACCATTTTACTATTTGCAGTAACATTTTTTTGTGAAAAGTTTATTTTATCCTTTAACTAAAAAAAAAAAAATACCGCACAGCATTTGATTTTATAGTCACGAGTACGATCCATATTACACGGTATGTAAATAACCTACACATTTTTTCGAATAAAGATAATTTTTTCGGCCTATGGACGGGATTCTGAGAAAAATCTCCCCGGGTGAGGTTTTGGGAAAATACCACCCAAGAAAATACCGCCTAGCATTGGGTGGTATTTTCATACCTCCCATTTTGGGAGGTATTTCAGAAAATACAGCCCAGTATTTTCTGAAATACCGTCCACAATGGGCGGTATTTTGCCAATGTTCTTGTAAATAATATGAGATTTTATGAAAAAAAAATTTTTTAATACCTAAGGGCAAAATAGACTTTTCACATAAAAATGTTATTGCAAATAGTAAAATAGTTACTGCAAATAGTATGCCCCAATTTATAAATTTTGTAAAAAAACCCCAAATTACATTTTCAACCTTAAATTACATATAAAAATGACCATAATTGCCAAAGTGACATACAAAAAGAACTAAAACTGCTACATACAAATAAAATGTACTAAAACCGAACATAAGGGACCAAAATTGACATTTTTCCTCAAGCAAACCACCACTTTGGTCCCTCACAAATTGGCCAATGTTCTTTTTTGTCCCTCACATTTTAAATGTTTTCAAAGTGTCCTTCACATTAAACAAGTGTATCCTTTTAGTCTCTCAGTAACTCTCCATCCATTTTTTCCATCCAACAATCCGTTAACTCTCTAATTGTTTTCTCATTCTCTTAATGATTTCTTTTCTTTAATTCTATTTATGGATGATGCTTTGCCCATCAAGTTCGAAAGGAGAAAGTACTCATACGTTGTGGCATATGCAGACAAGTGGGACATAATAAATCAAGTTGTGTAACTACTGCTGCCGAACTCTACAGATCACCTCAGTTTCAAGATCTTTGAGTGACTGTAAGTTATTAAAAATCCTAATTGGTATTACTAGATTAGCAAATAATTAGTTTTGTCCATCATATATGTGTATTTGAATAGCTTTTTATGTGTGCAGTGCTCTTACAGTAAACAATCAAGGAGTGATGGAAATTGATCAATATAAGTTGCTCGTGGGGCGAAAAAATGAGAAGACATTTTCAAGTGGAACTCTTCATGCATATTGTGAAATAGTGCTATTAATGTAGAGTAGGAGAATGATTTTTGGTAGTGCATGATCGGTTAATCAAATTAGTAGTTTTCATGGAATTATGATTGCTATCCTTTTGACATACTGGATGCTGAATGAGATTGATGCTCAATCCTTTAGCAGCTATTGGTTTTATTTCATTTGTTACAATGATATTTGAAATTTTTTGTTCTAATTTTTAATCAATATAGTTTTAGAAGATTGATATGTTGGTTTCATTTTTTCTGCAAAATGGAATATGAATTTTTGGTTCATTTTTACATCATTAGTCTGATCCATTGTTCAAGCCTAAGTCAAAGAAAAAAATGGTATAAAAAATGAGAGGAGTTGGGCTGGAGCTGGAGCTGGTGCAGTTTTTTTCCCAGCATTATGATAAAAAATAAAATCTGATAAGCAGTAGCAAGAGTATTAAGTTATTAACCTACAAGGCGTAAGGGCACCATTTTATCTTCCAAGTTTGTCCTTCTATTACTCAGCAAGTGAGAGTTAACGGATTGTTGGATGGAAAAAATGAATGGAGAGTTAGTGAGGAACTAAAATGGTACATTAGGACACTTTGGAAACATTTAAAATGTGAAGGACAAAAAAAAACATTGGCCAATTTGTGAAGGACAAAAATGGTGGTTTGCTCTTTTTCCTTTTAAAAATTAGCATCTTATTACGCCTTTTAAGGAAATTAGCTTCTAAATTTGATGTAATTACAATTACAAGATCAACAAATTTCCGACAAAATTATACTCCTTCCCTTGAGATTAAAGTATCATTTTAACCAACCTTGCATGCGGCATTACAGACAATTATTGTGTAGCTAATGAGTTTGCTCAGTTTGACAAAAATCATGTAAACAATGATTCTGTTTGGAATACTCATCAGGCTTTCCTCTCTTCAGTTGTTAATTATCCCAGCTAATAAAATCTAAATATTTTGCTTCAAAGAAATATATCATTTTGGACAAATAGATGTGGAATAGGCCTAAAGTGGACTAAAATACAGTAGAATAGTTTCAATTCAACCATTATATTGTGTGTATTAACTTAACTTTGTCCTAATGTATCTTAGAATTTTTCTTTGTTTTCCTCTTTCAAACAATAGAGATGTTATTGAGAATTTGAGATAGCTGAAAATTGTCCAGAACTGATTCAGAAATAAATCTAGAGAAGATACCCAACTACTCTGCTATGACACAGCATTTGAGGTGATAAGCAAATTTTGCATTATTTCAGTTGATTCATCCCAAAACAATCTAGGCAATGCTGAAGCAATTTTGCATTATTCACAACAGAAATACTGTTAGAAGAACCATCAACCTTTCATTCGGCAACATTACAACGGCTACTTCTCCAGGAAACACAAAGACAGGTTTTTGTAGAGATATGCAATGTATCCAAAAGCATAGCTCAAAGCCTCAAATGCCATCATCTCAATCTCTACCAATGCGAAAACCACAGAAATAAGATGAAAATTGGGATATTTCAACTTTCAACATGACCATCAACAAACAACAATAAAGAAGAAACAAAAAAGTAAATGCTACATTTCAAAGCTGCAGCTGCAGACACACTTGATTTCCATGATATATGACCAAAAGCTATGAAAACACTTGAGCTTCCATGAACCATATGAAAGCACTTGAGCTTCCATTCTTTTAAGAATTAACAAGTATAGTTTCTGGTGGAAGACTTGAAGCTAAATTCATCAGCTCAGCCTAAAGCTTATCTAAGAGATGTAACAATCTATGAAAATTATGAAAGATTAAATCGGCAAAGGTGCTACTCAACTACAAAAATATTTGGTGGCAACCTCAATGGCGTCCAAGAGGTAAGGATTTCAGGTCCAGTTCAAATATGCAGCCAAGATTACCATTTTTATCTGCATAGGTCTTCTGAATAGAGGGGATCTTATGAGAGAACCTATATAAAAAACTGAGCTTAATCAGAAAGGATTTCTCCTCACTCTTGCTTCTCCGCTTAAATGAATTCACTGATCCCATGATTTTGTCCAAGTAAGCAACTCTAACACCTAAAGATGGAGGCCCAGTTTGAGGGTAGTTCAGAATCTCCACAATTTCATACTCGCAATGTCTATGGAATTCTGGATGAGATGCCCATGCATGGATATCCCAATCCTGGTAGATAGCCCAAGTTTCTCCTTCGTAAGGAAATATCTTGGAAGGATATCCTCCGGCGCAGAAAGTTGTATGAGATAAAATGCTAGGAGATTCAACACTTGTTCTTGAGGGTTTAAATATTCCACAAGTAACAGGCAAGCCTGCATCTACCCACTCCTCCTCACCTACATACACCGGAAAAGCTTTAAACCATGCAACCTCAATCTGAACTTTGCCACCCTTTTCAATAATGTTGATGATTTGGGCATATGATCTTGGTAAATGATCTTTTTCATCAAAACATGCCCAAGTTTCTCCAAGATTAAAGTTTCTTGTTAGTTTCCCCCTCTTACCATTAGAAAATGAACTTGGATCACCAGTAGACTTTGAAGCTAAATTACCCATTTTATCTGACTCAGAATCAGAACCATCAACAACTACAATGTCTTCGTAGGTCTGTGACTGTGACTTATCATTTGAACCTAAATATAAAGAGGCAATGATATAAGAAAATGGACATACTGATCATGAGTCAAGACTGGATGTGATCAGACCTTTAAGGTGAATAAAACATTATAAACAATAGATTACGAATTTGCAGCACAGGATCAGAAACATTACCTGATTTTTGAAGATGATCATGAGCTTTCATTTGTCCACTGAATCGATCCTGAGAGCAACTTCTTTTGGCATGCTTGCTGCTATTGTCTTTCTTGTTTTTCCCTTCATTGGTATCACAAATTCCCTCGGAGATCAGCACTGAGTTTTCACATCTTTTGCTTCCCTTCCTCCTCACTTCTGCTGATTTTGTTGGACACCCTGAACCTGGCTCTTGAATACCAAGTTTAAGCTTTAAATCCGAAACCTGTTTTCTCAATTCATGATCCTTAACCAAGTTTTCCTCTTTCTTATATAGCTCAATTTCTCTTTTGTCTGTTACATTTTCCCTCTCCTCCAAAAGCCTCACTTTAGATTCAATCTCCAAATTCCTTGCCTCCAACATTTTCTCTTTGGAATCTACCTCATTTTCTCTGCTTGCCAGAATGATTTCTTTGGAGGCAAACTCATTTTCTCTTCTTGCCAAAGTTTTCACATTTGAATCAAGTATATGCAATCTTCTCTCCAATTCTTTATCTTTTGCATCAATTTCATGTTCCCTTTCGTCCAGATTTCTCTCTTTTGAACCAATCTCATCTTCTCTTCTCTTCAAACTTTTCTCCAATGAATCAAGCTCATTTTCCCTTTTCTCCAGTCGATTCTCAATCAATTTTAGATCTTCAAATAGACTCTGAAATTGCTGCTCCTTCAGAACAACATGCTTTAGCTGTTCGTCCACAGAATCTCTCATCTTCCCAAACTCCATTTTCTCCACTTCTATTTCCCGCAAAACCTCTTTCAGAAACTTTTCTTTCTCATTCAATTTCTTTAGCCCCTCCTCAACCGACCTTCTCTTTGAATCAAACTTTTCGCAACATTGATTTACTGATTCTTGAATGGCCTTCAAATCCTTCTCTTTTGACTCCATTTCACCAAACCCTCCTCTGAATAAATCCTGAATCGTCCCAGACTGATCTTCAAACTCCTCCCCTTCAACAATGACTAGGCTCATCACTTTGCGAAGGCTATCCATCTTTTCTTCAAGAAACTCTGTAGCTTCAGAAAATTTCTTCACAGATCCCATATCTTTGTTTCTTTCAGTCAATCTATGGTTCCCCACACACCTATTTGACGGGAAAAAAAAAAAAGGAAAGAAAACTTGATCACCTCAGATAACTCTCCAGATCCACAGAACCTCTGTTTCTGAGTCTCAACATTTGGCGAAAGTATTGATTATTTTGGAGAGAGGGCTGATTTTGGCAAAAGCTTTGAAGACTTGAGTGTGTTTTCTTTTGATTCTCTTTTGGGGGGGCAGACATAAATAGTTGGCTTTCCGAATTGAAGATATTGACTTTACCGAAAACAGAAACCGATTCTTCAGGGATGTGATTCAATCTTGTTTTCAGACTCAACAATTTACACATAATCTTGCTTTCTATGGAAACTTTGGAAAAATGGGAGGAACGTCCCCAATT
The DNA here is from genome assembly GCA_016801395.1 of Leptodermis oblonga. Taxonomy (NCBI): domain Eukaryota; kingdom Viridiplantae; phylum Streptophyta; class Magnoliopsida; order Gentianales; family Rubiaceae; genus Leptodermis; species Leptodermis oblonga. The sequence continues at coordinate 12,939,171 of CM028755.1, read as the reverse complement.
GCATTTTTGATTTCCTCATCCCTAATTTATGCGATTTCCCTGGGAGATTTTATCTCTCCAGTCGAAGGTACATCATGCATGATTGATGATACAACATGCATGGTTGATGATACAACAATTTGTCAGGTCATTTGTTGTTTGTTTGTTTGTTTGTTTGCTAATTGACCGGATAAGGGGCATAACGTTTTGGACTAAGGGCAAATTGCATTTACCTCCCTCAACTTTGAATATAACCATGAAATCATTCCTACTATTTTAAAATATACAAACATCTCTTTGGATTTAGCAGATGACAAAGTCAAGACTAGTAAAATTGTAAAAGACCAAAAAAACTAAAAAGTTTCCTCGAAGATATTTGGAAAAAAGAATCAAAACAGTCAGGGCCAGTTCATAGGGTTGGGCAGCCCGGGCGAGGCCCAATGACTGCAAGAGTCCAATTATTCGATAAATATAGTATAATGTAATAGTATTTTTTACTCATAAAATCTATATTAAGGCTCATATTTATTTTTATTCAAAATGAGATAATGTAAAATTGTGTCTATATTTTATTTAATTTAGTTCAAGGCCCACATTTAAGGTCCATTTTGCTTTTGTTTTTAAAAAATTGATGCAAGAGTGAATTTTTTTTCTTTTATCAATTCAAGGCCCGATTTTGTTTTTGTGTGAATAGTATTGTTGCAAGTGTATTTTAACTTTTTTTTTTTCTTTTGTTGTTGTAGTTGAAAGACCAGGTTATAAATTTATTTTTTAAAAATAACAAAAATTACAAAATTATCATATTATAGTTTTCTTTAAGGGTCATTTTATTTAGAGTGAACTACCTTTAATATACATTTACTTTTCATTTGCGTGCAGTTTGGTACCTTCACTTTTTTTTTAGCTAGGAATATACCTATGCTAATTTAAATGAGCCAAAAAAGTACTTTGTCTCTAACTCTCCATTAGACTTAACGAAATTTGCGTCATGTGCCTCTCACATGCCTTTTTTATGGGCATTTTCGTCCTTTCACTGTTCATCTTCTGCCCATTTTTTTTGTATTCTTCTCCAAATTTCTCCATATTCCTCCTCCCTCTTACCCCGCTCACAATACTTTTGAGTCTAGATAAACATCCTTGGAACACCTCCATTTCTTCCCATCTGCCCTCCTGCACCTACCGGGTTCTGGATCAATTTTTATTTCCAGGAACAATAACCCAGACCCAAGGTGGGGTGGTGGAAAAAACGGAAGAGATGAATATGGCCACCATCATCCTCTCAAACCACCCTTTTCTCCTTCATCTTTATTATAGAATATTGAGCCCATTAATTCCCTAGAAATTACTAAATATTAGGATGCCAACTGGTTCAGACAAACCCAGATCCAAAGCTGGTCGGAGTTCACAATCTCAATTCAATATGAGAAATTAAATTACATTAAATGATCAGAAATTGAAGAAGCAGAGATGCATAGAAATTAAACTTGGGCGCAGCAAAGAAAAACTTGGGCAAAGAAAAGAAAAATATGAGGTGGCATCAAAGAAAAACGCGGGGTCGCAGCAAACACAAAACTTGGGCGCAGTTCAGACTTAGAGCGTCGTGAAGTGAATCAAAAATTTCGGGAGGAACGAGGTCTCTCAACATGACAACATTCGCACTATTAAACACCTTCGTCGACATCTCCGCCGAAAAAGACACTCGTTAGTACTTGAATTCTTGTCAGCCTCCGGTCTGGCGATGGGTGAGTTTGAATTGGAAAATTATGGATGGAGGTGGGTTTTTGAGTTTTCCAGTGCAGCGACAATGGAGATCGGTTTTCTTAAACGAGATATACAATGGAGGTGTGTTTTTCAAAGAGCAAAGTAAATTTGCCGAAGAATAATGGAAAAAAAACAAAGAAAAAAAAAAAAAAAAGAAGGAAGAAGATGAATAGTGAACAGACAAAATTGCTCTTGAAAAAAGTCACGTGAGAGGCACATGCAGCCAATTGTGTTAGTCCCGTTAGTATTTAACAGCAAAAGTACATTTTTGGTCCATTATAATTAGTTCAGGTACATTTGTGGTTTAAAAAAAAGTAAATGTACCAAATCAGACACATGAAAAGTAAAGGTATATTAGAGGTAGTTCATTCTTTTATTTATTTGGCACCGTGGCCTCCGAAGACTTAGGACCAGCCTTGAAAACAGTACGGAGTTATTTGTATTTGACGGGTCTTAACTTTGACGGTCCGATGCATATTTCTGTGAATACATATTGTTTTAACATAAGTTTGATATTTTAACAGTTAAACTCGATTTATCAACAACTAAATTTGATATGCGTGATTTCATTAGTAGTTTTGTTTTAGGGGCATACTATTTGCAGGAACCAAATTATTCACAGGAACATTTTTCTGTGAAAAGTCAAATATGCCCTTTAGTAAAATAAAAAAATTAAAAAAACTAAGATGAAAAAAATATTTAATGTTCCCTTCTTCCTCTCCTTCTCGTAACTGTTTTCCTTAGATGAAAAAAAAATTTCTTCTCACATTTCACTCCACTACTCTATCCATTTACACTCACTCATTTTTCATTCACGAGTGTATCAAATTATGGCCGATAGTCACGAGGACGATCCATATTACACCGTAAGTGAACAATCTATACATTTTTTTGCGTAAAGTTGTGTTTTTTTAGCTTTTTGGAACAAAATCTCGCCTCTTTTGGGCGACATTTTCCTTATAATGTCTCCCGGACCAGGTGAGATTTTGTCAAAATTCCGCCCGGGATAGGCGATATTTTGTGGAAATGTCGCCTCTCTATGGCGGGATTTTTAAAAAATCCGCCACACGACGCCAACATATCCGCAAAATGTCACCCATGATGAGTGATATTCTATCAAAATCTCACCCGTGCATGGCGACATTTTGTCAAAAATCTCGCCCTTGCATGGGCGACATTTTGACAGAATCTCTCCCTGCACAAGCGAGATTTTGTCAAAATCAAAAATTCCTTCTAAATATTGTTTAACTATATTAACAGGATACACGTATTGTGCGGGATGAAATATTTGCTGACCACACGGATATATTTTAGACTGACGAAGAGTTCAGAAGTAGGAAAGATTTGATTGGTTGGGTTAAGGCCAGAGCAGCCGAAAATAATATGACTACAAAAATTACTTCCTCTTCTAAAATACCGGGGCTTTTCCTTACAAGAGGGAGAAAAGAGCGAGTTAATATCGGGTGCGAGAGATCGGGAGAAGTTAGAGATAAGCCACCCCTACCTGAAAGGAAAAGCACAATCATCAGTTACAAGAAGTTAGAAATTAGCATTCAGTGTATTCACGGTTAACAGAATCGGAGAAGAAGAGGATTGGAGAAATGACAAGTGTTAACATCAGGGCGAAGTAGATGTTGGCCAAGTTTCGAGCGGATGATCCACAAAATGTCAGTCACAAAAGGTGCCCAGTCTACTTGGTTTGTTTCCGTACGTTTTGTTTATGGATACGACATATAAGACAAACAGGTATGACATGCCTCTACTGCAAATCATGTACCCAGAGCTCAGTTCATTCATGTTGCTTTTGTTTTCATGAGGGATGAGACTTACCCGAGCTATTTCTGGGCCATGACTCAGTTGAGAAAGATATTCGATCTCGAAAAATACCCACATGTTGTCATGGCGGATAGAGAGGCTGATTTACTGAACACTGTGCATGATGTCTTCCCACAATCTAGACAACTATTGTGCAGGAGACATTGAAATGGATGTAAAGAAAAAGGTAATTGAGGCAAGTAACGACAAAACTACAACATAAGTGTTTCTAGATCGGTGGAGTCAAGTTGTGAAAGCCTTGACATATGAATCGTTCAAGGAAGCTGTGGAATATATTGATACTAAATATGGAAGTAAATCTAAATTCAGAAAAGTGCTTCCATACTTGAAAAAAACATGGTTGGATTACCACAAGGTGAAGTTTGTATTTTTTTGGACAAAAAATATAAAGCATTACGGAGGGCGCACCACGAACATGTAAGTTTGTTATAGCTTTAATTTATAGTTTTTATACTGTATAATTACATAATAATAGTGTTCCTATTTGAAAGTTTAATTTTCAATGTTAATTTGCTTTCAAGGTTGAGAGTGCACATGCACAGTTGAAGAAAGCGATTGGCACTGATAGAAAGTTATTTTCGGGTATTTTTTAGGGAATTAATATTATGATAGACGCTGCAATTTGATAAAATTCGAACTGCAATGGAGTCTTCTCGTAACAAAACACACCGGAAGAGCAACTACTTACTGTTCAGTAGGTTGAACGGTATAGTGTCTTTCGCTGGTCTTACAATGTTAGAAGACGAATATAGTAAAAGATCTGGCCTTATCAGGAAAATGGTGAGCTGTGTGGGCGAACTTCGAACTAGTTGCAGGCTGCCTTGTGTTTGTGAGATGATACAGTTGGTGGGAACATACCGTCCAATTGATCTTGTCGATGTGGACGCCTTCTAGAAGACGCTGCACTTGGGAGATAATGATATTCCCAACAATGAGGAGGCGATGCAAAGTGCTGAAGTGCGATTGCAAGACATGTTTGTCGAGGTCTTGACACGTCCAAGCACTGAGATATACAGAGTGATGGGTGTCGTGCATGCGACGCTTTATCCGAAAACTGTTGATCTAGCTGATCGATAAGTAGGCCACACAGGGGTCGACCGAGACACAATCTGACTCAACGAGATCTATCAGGATATGAGCATGCCTAAAGGAATGCAATAATAGTAGGTACAAATAGTAATTTTCAAGTACCGATAATGGTGTGTGATTATATATCGATATACTAAATTTAATATGATTTACAATCACAAATCATAGATCCACATGAGGAAGACCGAGGAAAAGAAGGGCTTTGAAGCCTCACGATTCTGAATGGCCTTTCGACCTTCCTAAATTTTTGAAGCAGTTCGTGTTCGACTATGTTGCTGATCACGTCAATGTAGAGGCAGATGGTCATTGTGGTTTTAGTGTAATTTCCTATTTCGTACACGAAGATGAGGAGCTTTGGTCGTAAGTACGAACAGAACTGTTACAAAGGTGGTTTTAGTGTACACGAAGATGAGGAGCTTTGGTCGTAAGTACACGAAGGTGGTTTTAGTGTAATTTCCTATTTCGTACACGAAGATGAGGAGCTTTGGTCGTAAGTACGAACATAACTGTTACAAAAACTGCGCGATGAAGCTAATTTGTGGTGACACGTTCTTGGACAGGTCGATTACAATTTAGCATGTACCGTGGTAGATTGCCATATAGCTTCGACCCTATCGAAATTTTGGTTTGATTCTCATCTTTTTGGATTACTCGTCACCATGAAGTACCAGAGTTACATTATATGCCGATCAAAGTAATACTTTTCTTCCAATTCGGTGGAGGGAGTCAGGCTTCTGTAATGATCCGATCAGTTTCATTAATATTGGGCTTGTCTTCCAAAATCATTTCATTGCTTTGTTAGCGACATGCGATGTCATGTTACCCCCATTCAATTCGACGTGGAGGTACTGGGCCTCAGAAGAAATGAAGAGCTAGAGCTCGCATTTAAAACGACGATTTAAAGAGTTTAGGGTCTGTGCAGAAGTGTTAGTATTAGATGTTCTCCAATGACACTATTGTTACACTGAATGAAATTTGTTACACATCCAAAGTTGCCATTTATTATTGCTTTTACGTTCACAGTATAAGTTTCATATTTTTGTTTCATATGTAATTATTGTTGGAAAAATTTTGACAGAGTATCCCTTATAAAAGGCATAACCAATCCCTGTGAAAAAAGTTAAAAACCATACCATGTTCAAACAACCAAACTTAACATTACTCAACACATAGACAATACATAGATGGCATCACGAATGGGATATTAAGTCATCAACTGTCTCAAACATCGAATATAATAAATCTCAATAATTCACAAAAATTATTCAGCAATTTTTCTTAATATTATTGAAAACAACAATCAATAATCTTGAACAGATGATCTCACCTCAAGATCTTCTAGTCCCGGCATCCAATCCTCCAAATGAATAGCCATCTTGTCTATAGCCCTCTGCTGCAACTCTCTGGGTACTACATGCCTTGCCCGTGGATGAAGTAGAACCATTCTACTTGCTAAATATTGCAAACGTTGCAGCGTAATGAAAAGATGAAATATAGTAAATAAACAGTGAACTAAAAAATATAACTAATGGCTAAAAGTAAGTATAAAGCTCATGTACCTACCACAGTTATGGATAGCTGTCTGGGAGCCGGTGGCTCTTCTACTTTCATCTCGTCTGGACTAACATGAACGTGCGATCGCGGCTGGAAGTAATCGAGGTACGCAGGGCAGACCTCATCGGCCCACTGAGCCCTCTTCATCCCATGTAATAACCTCAAGTTATAAAGTTGCCATCCCAGGAGGTCCGGATCGTAATGGCACTTATACTTAAGAATTTCAGGGCCTCGGTAACAGTTCTTGGGCTCAACAACACGATGGGGGATCACTTGCGCGTACCCAAACTGTCACAAGAACCGATCCGGCATATAGGGCTCTCTAATACCACTATAATAAATAAGACCCCTATACAATGTTACTGGATGGAACATGGCAGGATTTGGCTCAAAAGGAAGCTAATTTACCCAGTCCATTTGAAAACAAGTAGTGATTAACTGACCAATTCGGACATTACCAATAAAAACTAACGTCCATTTAAATGATATAGAAATACTACCTCATCTACCCTCAATCTATCCAGTGCAAGTCTATATAACACCAAGCCCCGTCCAGGCTCACGCTTCTTGCCGGTTCAAATGTGCCACTTGACTGCAGCAGGCGAGTTGCCATCCAAGGATCTTAGCTTTAGAGGACTAAATGTGGGAGAATACTCGTATATCCAGCTCTATTAAGCATAACAAAATATAAAAACTTAGTGAAATAAATGAACCATTATGGAGTATTGAACTAATTTATAGAGGCATTCATACAAACCTGCAATAATGTCAAACACCCTCCAAGCTGAGCACCATCGGCCCTGAAAGCCCTCCCAAGATTGCGATATAAGTTCACCAAGCAAGCTGCACCCAAGCATAATCCCTTACGGCATCTATATCGCGGAAGAAAGGCAGGAAATACCCAGGAACGTGGGGTTTTTTTTCCTTATCAGCGAACATAGTGTTTCCAACTAAACACAACAAATACCCTGTGGTAGAATTTGCAGGTTCCTCCAATCTATTGCCACAATACTCTCGAAGTAGGGACATCCGGACACTTGAAAAATCCCACTCCCCCAACTCAGCTGGCTCTATCCCCATCATGCCTGAAAGCAGTGTCTGTAATTCTAACGGCTTAATTTTTCCAGAAATGGGAGATTCGTCAATCGAAATTTCCAATATATAGGCCACGTCATGAAGAGTGATGCTCATCTCTCGAATGGCATGTGGAATGAATTCGTTTCCGGATGCCATCTCTCAACAAACGCACATAGCAGTGCAGAGTCTAAATCTGGATGCATGCACTGTACCAAATGTGCCAAACCGAACTGTCCCATTAGCCTTTTCATTTTCCCCTCAGCAAAATCCCACTTTATCATCTGCTCGTACCCATTATGGCACTTCAATATTTCACGTTCCTACGTAATTTAATAAATATATTAACACATTTTAGGCACCAAGTTATTAAGCATAATTCGAAACAAGTAATAAAGTATATTTCACCATAGGTAATAAAGTATATTTCACAATAAGTAATAAAGCATAATACGATACGATACATGTCCATGCCATATGTAGTAGGCAACATGACCCTTAAAACTATTTAACAACTCTGGATTTGAAGGTCCACCATCAATCGGACCATTTAGAATATGGTATGTCTTCCACTCAGCATCCATCCCGAACCCTGACCCTAACCTACTTTTGGAGCCCAGTAATGCTTTCCATTTTCTAATCTCCCTTGGTTGGTTGCTTGCATGCATGTACCCATTCGTTTTCATCGTCAAACCAATCCAAATTCCATTCCATTTCCCTCTCAGACAATTCCCTCTCAACCCGTTCAGTGTTTTCCCTTGTTGCTTCCTCAGCCGCATTTCCAATGTATCCCGGTGCAAATTCATTTTCACCGTAATCAATGTTACTTGCACCTTCCACATTTAACGTCCGAGAAGAACCTTGTGATCTTCCTAGCACCTTTCTCTAACACTCGGATGCCATGGGAGGGCTACAGGAAACTATTCCCTCAGAGGATTGTATTTTCTCTGTGCCTCTTATTTGGTCATTGGATTGTATTTCCTCATTGTCTGGAATAACTTCCATTCTGCCTCCTTTTTTCCTTGTGCTGAATTTTAATTTCAAAATTTTGAATCTATCTCCCATCTAAAATAATAACAAGATGCAATAATCACTAGAAAAATAATTGAAGGGAAATAAAGAAAAAGACGCAGGGATTTTCGCCGAAATCCCGCCTTTCCTCGCCGGGATTTCGATGAAAATCCCCCCGTCCTGTTGCGGGATTTTCACCGAAATCCAGTCGAGGAAAGGTGGGATTTCGGTGAAAATTCCTCCTTTCATCTACGGGATTAACCAGATCTGAACATCTCCTGCCCCAAAAACGCAAATCCGACCACAAAAAAAAAAAATTTGCACTCAACCACAGTAAACCCATAACAAATCCGGGCAAATTATATACAAATCCATCAAAATAACCAACAAAATATCAATGAAACAAATAGGAATTCCATTCTAACAATAATACAATACGTTTTTGAATCAAACTAATCGTAAGCACTAACCTTTGCAAATCCGCCGTAGGTTTGCGCGTCCGAATTTTTCCTTCCTTTTTCCCCAAAGAGAAGTGAGATACACGAGAGGGAGAGGAGCAATGATTCATCCAAATTGCATAACATAGTAAAGTTAAAGTTTTCATATACGAGAGGCAGATGATCAATTATTGCATGACTAGTATTTTTATTTTTATTTTTTAACTTAGGGGCATTTTTTTACTTTTCATAGGAAAATGTTCCTGTGAATAGTAATTTGATTCCTGCAAATAACAATTCTGTTGTTTTAACATAAGAGACTGATGGAACATGGATTGGCCACTACGTTTGGGTCCGATCTACCTTGCAATTAAGAACTTATACCAAAAGTCCACTAGAGAAAATCCTAGCTCACCTAGGGTTAAGTTCTGGGCCCAAGCCCACACCGTTACAGGGCAACTAGAGTTATTCAAGGAAAGATCTACAAGAGTCGTCCTTAAACTCATTTCCTTATGATTGATATGGCCGAATCTCCACGAGATTCCTCTACCTTGCCAAGCAAGACATGCAACCATAAATACATAACAATATGTAGGTATTCAGGTACACATTATTTTGCAACCTTAAACACTATTAATCCAATAACCTGCTTATTGACTTAAGCATCAGAGCCCCCTAAATTCTAGCATACACTTTTCAAAGAGTTTTAACTATTCAAGTAAGAAGCAGACAAGCTTCATTCAAGCAAAGAGCAAGTTAAGTTATGAAATAAAAGAAGTTCATTCTTCCTAAAGAATGACTTCTCCAAACCAAATGAGTTTTCAACATTTATGCAATATAACATCAACTCATGCTTAAAACAAGTCAAAAGTGTGCAAGCAAATTCAAATAACCATATTGATCAATATGTATGCATCCCAAATCATAGAGGATGCATCATATCAAAGTTAACTTATTGGTCAAATTTGTAAACTTTTCATTATTATGAAACTTTCTTTTCTAAAGTTCAAAAATTTTATTTATTTATGCAAGCAAATTCCATTAGGCATATAAAGTATTTAACAAATGTAAATATTTACTTTTCATGCATATTCTTGAAAGTCAACTAAAGCCAAGTTTTTTCTAAAATAATGCCTATTTTCTTAAAAACTTGTCATTTTCATTATGTAATATACAACTAATCACATTAGCAAGTTTTAATCAGCATATGCAACATATCAAAGGCTTGAACAATTCAAATCATGCATATGTGCAAAGCCAACCTATCAGTCAACAATTTTCAAGTTTAAACAAATTAAGTTATGAATTTTGAATATTGCTTTTTTCATGTTTCTATCAAGCTTTTATCACATAAGCAACTTCAAATGCTCAAGTAGTTTATGCATAAAGGTTTAAACAATTCAAAACATGCATATTTTCAAAGTCAACTACTTTGTCCAACTTCTTCAATTTTAAGCAAGGCATACAAATTTGAAGTTTGCCATTTTCAAGCATATAACCTAACATTCCTTATGTGAGCAACTTCAAATCATCAAGTAATTCATACTTGAAATCTCAAATAAGTTAAAGCATGTATATTCTGAAAGTCAATTAGTTGGTCAACATCTTTCAAATAATACAAGCATGCTTAATTCTTGATAACTTCAAATATTTTGGCATTTCAAATGAAGAGTTTTAAACTCTTTTAAAAGAAAGAATTCAACTATACCAAATGTGGAATAGATTTTGATGCATCATTTTTTTTTCCCCTCTAAAGCATGATATTCTAGGATTATATCACTCAAACACTCATCAACAAGGAAAATTTCAAATTTCTCTATTTTTGCTAACTCATAACTTTTTGAGTTTTTTAACTTCAAACTTGGTCTTAGCATATTTCAAATATCACTCTAAGTACATTAGACCAATTTTCAGATTCAAAATATGTAAAAGGCTAAAATTCAAAATATAAGTCAAACTTCTAACTATTATTCATTCAAGCTCGTAAAGTTCTAACGACTTTCATTAAAACATGCTTTCTATATTCAAAATGACTCAAGGATAGGAATTTAGCATATAAGTCAACTTTTCTCATTTAAACGCATTATGCATATTCAAGTCAAGAATCAATATGCATTCTATATCACATATCTATTATTTTGAAATTAAAACACATGATCATCATATTCAACTTAATTTGCATAATCATCAAAATACTTATAGATTGGACAAAATGAGCTAGAGATGATATTTTGATGGACTCATTACCATTTTTGCAATTTTTGCATTATTCTCCATTTGGCTCCAATCAACCATCCTTACTACTTTCATATATCTCTTCATTGAGATTTTAGTCCATCAAGTAGCATCAAGGACCTACAAGGAAATCAAGCACAAGATTTTGGTACCCTAAATCTTTTTTGGTCCTTGGGGGTTAGCTTGTTCCTTGACTTGTTACATTTTTTCACCCCAAAGTGCAATTAGATCCATTTTGAAGACAAGCTTCAGGCAGAATGGGGGGTTCCTGCCTAGTTGTGGTCCGACAAAGCATTTGGAGAAAATGTGACAATGTTTACCACAATAATGACATACAATAGCTGCATCAAATGAGGAAAATGTTTTACCATATTTCCTATATGAATAGGGCACACTATTATTGTCAACTGCACTATGCCTTTTCAATGGCATATGACCAAAATGATTCTTTCTAGCACGAGAGGCATAATATGTCCTAGAATCATTTTTCTTATCATAATCTTTCCTAGATTCATTTTTTAATGACTATGCACATTTATGTATCTAGGAGCATAGTGAGATGCAAGAACATTTAACACATAAGAATCCCTCTTTAGGGCACATGAAACAAACTCATGAGGATGACAACAAGTTTTACTTTGCCTATGGGGAGCATGCATTTACTTTTTAGGTACATAAAAGTAGTTATAAAATTCCACATTTTTGGAAAATCAATTTTCTTTTCGAAAATCTATCTTTCCAAAATCATTATACTTCCATGAATGATTCATGCTCTTCTTTAGGAGTGGGCATAGTTTGTTCCAATTCGAAATTCGAACCGAATTCGAAGAAACCAATTCAAATTCTGAATTCAAATTAGGTTTAGTTAGAATCGGTTTTCGAATTGGGTATCCAACCCGAAAACTGAACCAAAAAACGAATTGTAATATAACCTTATTTTTTAAAAAAATTTATACGTTTTAATGTTTTAATATTTTACTTCTAATTTTTAGAGGTTTTAGTGTTTTCAGTTTTGCCCTAGTTGCTAGTTCTGTAGTTTGAAAGTTTACATTGCCGCATCGTGACTCTCAAGCAAGCAAGTGTGCCAACCAGACCAGCAAAGGCGACCACGCCGACCAGCGAAGGCGAAGCCACGGAGACGGCGAAGCAAGAAAGTGTACACCATCAATCTATTGTCTTGTTCTTTGTCTTCAGTGGTGAAGTAACATTCTTTCTTCACACCCTTCTTTCAGGCAACTAGGGTCAGATTTGTCTTTGATGAAGAGGCACTGGTATGTTCTCTCAACCCTTTTCTCTCTTTCGCATTCCTGATTCGAGCAAGATAGAATGAACTCCACCATAACACTATAATTTAGCAATATAGATTCGAATTGAACTGTCATATACTGTCTGAACTCTTGATTGTAGGAAGTTAGAGTAGGAGAGGAGATGGATGAGTTAGGTGAAAATGTTTTTGTGGGTGGAAAGAACCGTTGGAAATGAGTATAGATGCTCTGTTTTTGTATCTCTCCATTGAACTTAGCAGAATGTCCTTCATCATCTCACCTCTCTGTTACCTTTAACAAATATTCATCATTTGTAAACTGGGAGCTCTGGTGGCCAAATTTCCCAATTCTTGCTTATTTTAAGGAGACACAGACGAAGCCTGAGGGACAAGTGCATTTTTTCCCTGTCATTTTCGTAAGTATTAAAAGCCATTGGAACTTGAAAAATGCTAGTATATTCAAATCAAAGAGATGATCATTTATTCATTTTTGTTATTTCATTTTCTTCCTCTGGGCATAATGGGAAGCAAATGTTTGATGTTATGGGGGCATAATGGGAAGCAACTGTTTGATGTTATGGTAGAACTTGATACTGAGTTATGGAAACAAATTTGTGAATTCGGTTTCCATGGTCCAAACCAAATTTGAATTGGTCAGTTTAAAAACAAATTAGGTCCGGTTTTCGAATTGGCCAAAAAAATTTAAAATTTGAGGAAACCGATTCGAGAAAACCGCATAAACCACAAACCGATTCATTGCCCACTCCTACTCTTCTTATTCTGATAAGAAGGATAGGAAAATTTATTTTCCTTAAAATCATATTAAAAATTGATTTTAATGTGCACACACAAAAACCAATTTTTATTCTTTTTCCTATTTAATGTACACTGGTGTTCTTCCTCCTCTTGGATTGTGCTGATTCAGATGGGAGAAATTCCTCTGGTTCGTGGGTCTGTACATTGGCCCATTACTTCGGTTATTGCTCCCCATATTCATATTTGAAGCTCGTTCATTGGAATTTCTCAAAATCTGAACAGGACCTTACTATTTGCCTCTGAGGAAAAAGGAAGTTGGACTCCCTCTTCTGGGTTTTTCTAACCAAATGCCGGATTGTCCTTCCATCCTAGATTGTACATATTTGAGTATGAATCCCTCCTTGGTGTATTCCAATTCCAGTTCCCATTGGAATTGTTGTGCCAATTCCCTGCAGCTTTAGCCTGAGCTATTGTTTCTTCCTGCGCAAGATTGCAGTTCTGCGCAAAGTGTCCCTGATGGCCACAACATGCACATACGACCTCCTCTTTGCTTCTGATGGTTGAAGTGGCAAGTTTTGCCACTATTGCAGTCAATTTCTCCACATTAGTAGTCAGCTGATTTAATTTCTCCTCCCCAGAATCATTAATAAATCGGACTTCAGCCTGCTGTTTGGCCAAACGGGAGGTTCCCCGAACTGGCTTCTTGAATTGATGGTGTCCTCAATTATCTTTCTGGCCTTGGATACTGTATGGTTCTGGAAGGCCCCATTGCTGGATGAATCCATGTGGTTCCAATCATTCGTGCACATCCATGGTATAAATATTGTAGTAATTGAGCCTCTGAATACTTATGATTTTGGCGGCTTTCCAGCAATTCATTAAATCTCGTCTAGTAATTGCTGAGGAACTCATCAACTTCTTGTTGAATGATGCTGATCTCCTTCATAACCAAGTTGGTCTTTGTTGGAGGAAAATATTTCTTCAGGAATAGCTCTTTCATCTGCTGCCAGGTGGTGATGGAGTTTGGTGGTAATGATGAGAACCACCTGTTTGCTGGACCTATCAGGACATGTGGGAATGCCACCAATTCAGCTGGTCGAGGGTGGCACCTGTGGGAAGGTGCCCCACCTTGCAATTCTTCACATACTCAGCCAGAAAGTTGTGTGGATCCTCCCTTGCACCCCCATGAAATTTTGGGATGCCATTCTGCCAACCACTATTGAGTGGGAATCCATTGGTCAGAGCCGGAGTGACTACTGCAGAGGCTCTATCGTCGGTATCATGGCAGCACAAATCTTTCAGCGTGGGCTCTTCTTATGGGCCCTTTACGCATTCTTTGTCACCCATTAGATCTGATTCAGAGTCAGAATGTGAAAACCCTGTTTCGGAGCTACCAGCCGTTTAGTTAAACATTCGACTGCCAGACTCTGTTTCTACGAGTTTTCTTAACTGTGTCTCCTTGGCTATGCGTGTGCAGGTCTTCTCAATCTCTGAATCACTAAGTAATTCAGCACCTGAAGATCTGGTCATACACAACACAAGAAAACACCAATGCACATTAAACAGGAAAAAGAATAAAAATTGTAACCATCGTCGGCAACGGTGCCAATTTGATAGGACTTGTCGTGGGTCTACCAAATACAGTAAAAGTACTGTTTAAAACTTGCAATTAAGATGCTAAGAAAATATAGCACAGTAGTAGACAGGGTCGATCCACAGAGCCGCAATTTAATTCAAACTCCAATTAATATGCAAATAAAACCAAACTTTGACTAGTAGTCACCTTTGTGTGTCTTAAGAGACCTTCGAGTTGTCACTTAAAAATAATAATTAAACTAATAATGAAAGTAAAGATTTAGAAAATATCAATTAATGAGAGAAAATTCTGGTATTATGTAAATTCGCCTTAATCTCATGCATGCAATCATAAACCTCTTAACTTGTCTAATTACTTATGCTGTTTCAGTTATAGTATTACCGCGAGTCCCCGCAAATAATTTCAATTCTCCCATAGATTCTCGATAATTCCCCACGAGTCCCCGCAAAGGAATTATTCTTTAACTATGTTAACTAACAGACCGCGAGTCCCCGCAAACCTTATTAATTAACTAATAGAAGCATTAAGAACTGGAAGAACCCAAAATTAATAATTCCTACTGACGATGCATTAGAAATTATTACCCAATTAATCATGTACTAATCGGCCGATAGTTGTGCCACTCACTAACTCTACCAGATTAAACTAAGTTGATCAGGCTTAATAGAATCTTAGTAATTAGACATATAAACACAGGCAATTTAGAAACATAATTCATTAGACTTTAGATTAATTCTTGGGTTTCATACATGCATGGATTATGGCTTCTTACACAATATCAAGAAATTAGCTACTCATAATAAAATACGCAAAACACATCAACATAAAGAATTCATTAAAAGAGAAAATAGAATACTGTACTGAATATTAGGAATTCACGATCTGGCAACCGGCGCTTTGGCCAAACGGTAGACTACCCGTCGGGAAAAGCAAAGGTTGCGATTGAAACAGAGCAAAACAAAACAGAACAGAGGAAAACTAAACTGAATATTAACTAAAATGAAACTGTATCTTGTGTGGAGAATTAATTGTAAACTAAGAAACTATTCCATGAGAAAACTTGTGTGTAATAGTGCAGGAATAATCCCCTATATATAGGAGCACAAATCAGCAACTAATCAATCTCCTAATGGAATAAAGAAGCCTTCCTCTAATTGCAAAGAGAATTAATTAAGCACATGGAGTTTCTTCACATTTGGTAACTCCCAACTTCTCTCTTTTAATTCCTTCTTCAATTGGTAATTGCCCAATGAAAATTCCTTGCTTCTTCCCTAATTCTCGCACGCTCGAATCAATCGTTGCATGAAATCAGCCACCATTGGATTGGATTCCAATTGGATTTTGGATGACAGCTCACTATGGACTCCAATTGGATTGGAATTTTAACCAAGATTCCAATTGGAATTAATTTTGACCAACATTCCAATTGGATTCAACTTTCACACAATCCAATTCCTTCTTTGCTTTGGACTTTGATTGCTCTTGCCTTTATCGCAATTAGGATCAGTCAAACCTCACTGTGGCTTCCTTCTTGATTTAGCCCACAATTCGTGTGGGCTTTTTAGGCGTGACTCGTCTGCTCTAATTTTTCTACTTTTTTGCACATTCTTTTCTTCTTTGGCCCGATCTCCAAAACTGCAAATAAACATTAAAATCTTGAGCAAAAGGCCGTGAGAACCGCTATAAGAAGTGCTAAAATAATTCATCTAAAATGTGCATATCAACAGCAAATATAGAATAATTTTCCAAGAAATTCTAAGTCATATGCCCTTTTCATTGTTTCAAAGAGTAAAAATAACAACTTTTATGAAGACTTCAAAATTTTAAGCAACCAAAGATTATCTTAACAATAAACCCTAGGCCAATCACAATAATCAAGTAACAATAACATTTCTAAAGCTAATATAAAGTTGAACTATTCAGTAGAACCTTTTTTATGATTTGAATCCCACAACAAGGACCGATTATGGCAAAATTTTGGTGGGGGATTAAGCACAGGTGGGTGATGGCCTATTAATAACCCATCTTCAGAGTTGGGTGACGGTGGGTCTTGTTATCGACGTCGGCGGAAGAACAGCTTTGGGGGAAGACAAGATGGAAATCGGCAGCGAGAGGATGGGCGCCAGCAACGATCCTCGCAGAAGATGAGGGGACGCGGCAGTAAGATGGAGAGGGAAACAGAGGAAGGGTTAAATTAATACGATCCTTCCTGACCCATATAAGTTTCTATAGCCAGGCTTATTAATTGTTTGTTATCACCCAGTAACAAGAAAAGTAATGTTACTTTGCTTGTTATCTCCCAGTAAACAAGCAAAGTAATGTTACTTTGCTTGTTATCTCCCAGTAAACAAGCAAAGTAACCAGTAAACAAGCAAAGTAATGTTACTTTGCTTGTTATCTCCCAGTAACAAGCAAAGTAACTTGTTATCTCCAAGTAACAAGCAAAGTAACGTTGTTTTTCTTGTTATGTCCAAGTAACAAGCAAAGATGGAGAGGGAAACAAAGGAAGGGTTAGATTAATATGACCCTTCCCGACCCACATAAGTTTCTATGGTTGTTTTTGTTACAACCGCCATAGAAAACCCACTTCATACGGCGGTTTAAATTTAAACCGCAGTAGAAAACCCACTTTCTACGGCGGTTTAAATTTAAACCACCGTAGAAAACCTACGCGAGCTTATAAACAACCCATGGTTTAAAAACATGTGAATGACCTCCTCGTGTTTTGCTCAAATCCGTTAACTAACCGCAGGGATTTTAAAAAAAAAAAAGGCCAGGTTATCACCCAGTAACAAGCAAAGTAACGTTACTTTGCTTGTTACTGGGTGATAACAAGCAATTAATAAGCTTGGCCTTTTTTCTTTTTTTTTGTCCCTGCTATTATTTTTTTTTTAAGTCACTGCTGTTAGTTAATGTTAACTTTATGGATTTGGGCAAAACACGAGGGGGTCATTCATATGTTTTTAAACCACGGGGGTTGTTTAATAGTTGGAACGAGAATATGCATCATTTAAATATTTAATAATTGGAATGAGAATTAATTCCAGCTGGAAGTGGGGAAGAGAATGTTCAATTGAATTTAAATGCTCTTGCCTTGCACTAAAATCATCCAGTTGCTCCGAATTATACAAAAATGTGCCCCACAATATTGTTCAACGTCAATTCAGGAAAGAAGGGGAGGAGGGAAAGTGGGGAATTTAGGAAAGAAGGGGGGAAAAAAAAAGAGTTTTTGACCCAAAAAAAAAAATACCCTTTAAAAGTTATGTGAATAGCACATGATGCTATTTCCGTTAACTCAAATGGAGCAAACTAACAGAATGACACTTTCAACTCATTTTTAAAAGTATGGTGACATTTTTGGGGAAAAAAAAGTTTAGTGACCAAATGGAAGAATTTAGAAAAGTAAAGTGATATTTTTGGCAGTTCACTCTTATTAGAATTAAGAGTCGAAAAAATATAAAGAGGTGGATGTCCGTAATGCGCCTTACCCCTGTATACAAAATTCAGATGATGTAGATAATATGTTTAAATTCGAATATTATAAACATCAACATTGGAGTTTTAAACAACTGTAAACAAAAAGAAATTCAATTTTACTAAAAATTCAACAGTCTCTACTAATAATGTAATAGAACTTCCTATCAAATAAACATAAATGGTGACATTTTACACAACTTCAAATAATTGCAAATTTAGAAACACACTTTTTTGGGGGCCTAAAATTCAGAAACACACTTTCTACGTCGTTTTTAATTAAAACCGCCATAGAAACACACTTTCTATGGCGGTTTAACTTCAATCGCCTTAGAAAGTGTCAAAAGAATTGAGATTCCCATGCGCGCCTCTATTCCTATTAATTTCTAGTTTTTATTTTTTGTAAATTAATCCCAAAATTTTTTAAAATTTAATAATAAATATGCAATTTAATATTTATCAATTTTTATAGCAAAATTCATCATATTTATTAATTATATACAAACTCCAGCCTTTATGTTATGATAAAACAATAAATAAATTTTAAATTTTTAGTTAATCAATCCATTATTTTAGGACCTTAAAATTTTTGAAGTATTGTTACGTAATAATTATAATAAAATTTCAAACATAGCAATTTTCATTGAATACTAATAAGATTTTTAGTTATGAATTTCTATCTACTTATCACTATTTAAATAAAGTAAATTAAGAAATTCAATTATGTGAAAATAAAAATTCATAGCGCACTTAATACTCTTCACAATTGGTTACAAGTATAACTCAATGTCGTATCTATGTAAAGTCTTAATTAATTTTGATTGTTTCTGTATCTCTCATATATAGGCTAGTTAGAGCTTCCTTTGCATCTATACCGTCTTTTATTAGAATTAAGAGTCGAAAAAATATGAAGAGGTAGACATGCTTAATGTGCCTTACCCCTGTATACAAAATTCAGATGATGCAGATAATATGTTTAAATTTGAATATTACAAACATCAACATTATTGGAGTTTTGAACAACTCTAAACAAAAAGAAATTCAATTTTACTGGCGGTTATAAACCCTAAACCCTATGCGTATATTCAATGGTGGTTATAAAAACCCCGCCATAGAAAGCAATTTTCCATGGCGGTTATTTGAGATCCGTCATGGAAAGGATCTTTCTATGGTGGTTATTACTATGGCGGTTTCTCACTAACCTCCATAGAAAGTAGGGCTTTCTATGGCATTTTCTCAATAACCGCCATAGAAAGTAGGGACTTTCTATTGCGGTTTCTGCAAATCGCCTTATATAAACTTTCTATGGCGGGATTTGTATAGCCGCCGTTGAAAAGGCTCACTTACTATAGCGGTTTTTTTATAACCGCCATAGATAATGACTTTCTACGGCGGTTCTATATAAACCGCCGTAGAAAGTCCATACTTTCTTTTTAATGGCGATTTTGGTATTTTTCACCTTTAAAGTACCACCATTGAATCTACTTTTTGTAGTTGTGTATAGCACTAAAATGTGAGTTCATAGGATATGCAAAAAATTCCAAATCTTATAGGCTACTAGAAATTGATTCCAATGTAATTGTGGAATCAAGAGAAGTTGAGTTTTTAGAAGACAAATTTCTACAGAATTCAAAGGAGAGTGATGTTCCATCTCAGGAACCTAGCACTTCCAAAAATGCTACAAGCAAAGAACTTGACTCTTCTATTGAGCCTAAAAGAAGTCAAAGACAAAGGAAGGAGAAACCTCTACCTTCAGATTTTATTTCTTCTCAATCCATTGTTTTTCTAATTGATGGAAGTAGGGATACTCTACTTAATAAAATTCCAATTTTGTTAAGTGTAGAAGATAACCCTAAGACATATAGTGAGGCTATAAAATCAAGAGATGCTGCATTTTGGAAAGAAGCAGTAAATGATGAAATGGATTCAATATTGTCTAACAATACATGGATCCTAGTTGATTTACCACAGGGTTCAAGACCTATTGGATGCAAGTGGGTGTTCAGAAGGAAGAAAGAGCAACAGATGGAACAATTCTCACTTACAAAGCAAGGTTAGTAGCAAAGGGTTATAAGCAAAAGAAAGGTATTGATTATTTTGATACTTATGCACCTGTTGCTAGAATTGCATCGATTAGGATTGTAATTGCCTTAGTTTCAGTTTTTAATCTTTATGTTCATCAAATGGATGTAAAGACAGCATTCTTAAATGGTGATTTGCATAAAGAGGTGTACATGGAACAACCAGAAGGCTTTGTTCTTCCTGGAAATAAACACAAGGTATGCAAATTGGTTAAGTCATTGTATGGACTTAAACACGCTCCTAAACAATGGCATGAGAAGTTTGAGAATGCTATACTACTTGGTGGTTTTAGATTCAACAATGTAGATAAGTGTATTTATTCTAAAACTACAAGTGAGTATTGTGTCTTGATATGCTTATATGTTGATGACATACTTATTGTTAGTAATACCTTGAAAGGTATTGCTGGAACTAAAAAGTATCTTGTCTCTAAGTTTCAAATGAAAGATCATGGTGAGGTTGATACTATTTTAGGGATAAAAGTGAAGAATCATAGTGGGGGTTATGCTCTTTCTCAAACTCATTATGTTGATAAAATCTTAAAGAAGTATCAACACTTTGGCGTGAAAGAAGCAAAGACTCCTATGGATCCAAATAGAAGGCTTATTGAAAATGAAGATGAACCAATAGCACAACTTGAATATTCAAGTGTCATTGGTAGTCTCATGTATGCCATGAGTTGTACAAGGTCAGATATTGCATTTGTAGTGTGCAGATTGGCGAGGTACACAAAGAATCCAAGCAATGATCATTGGAGGGCTGTAGGAAGAATGCTGGGTTATTACTTGAAAAAAGAGATTTGGGACTCTATTACAACAATTTTCCAAGTGTAATTGAGGGATTCTCATATGCTAGTTGGATAACAAGCATTAGTGATCAAAAGCCTACAAGTGGTTGGATCATTATGCTTGGAAATGGTGTTGTTTCTTGGGCATCAAAGAAACAAACAATTATAACTCATTCTACCATGGAGTCTGACTTTGTTGCTTTGTGTTCAGCAGCAAAGGAAGCTGAATGGTTGAGAGATCTGTTGTTGGACATAGATTTCTAGCCAAAGCAAATACCACCTATTACTATCTATTGTGATATTGAAGCAACAATGTCTAGAGCTTTGAACAATGTATACAATGGAAAGTCTAGACATATAAGCTTGAGACATGTGCCTACATTAGAGAGGTATTGAAGAACAATGTTGTTATCATTGTGTTTATTAGAACACACAAAAATCTAGCGGATCCGTTGACTAAACCTCTTGCAAGAGAGTTAGTGAATCCGACAACATTGGGTATGGGATTGAAAACTCTAATCTAAAATTGTTAGATGATTGAAACCCAACCTCCTTCTAGTATCCCTAGTATGAGAGGTTCAAAAGGTAACAAAAAGTCACTAGAACAATTGTGTAGATCATACCTAGGAAAGGTATTAATCAAAAGTATCTCTTAAGTGAGAGGATGACTTAGTGTCTTAATGAAATTTCTCTGAAGTGTTTATTTGGTGACAGGCAAATAAACTAGATTAAATTTCACCTATGTAGTCATAGAGGGTGGTGCCTCCTTCCGCTAGAGTTCAGAGTTATCTCTAGTATGTGATTACAGAACTAGGATGAGTGCATGGCCAGATGAGTGCATGGCCAAATAAGTGCTACAACCAGTTGTGATTGAGATATGGACAATGAGGTTCACTTGTGTGCTAAGTTTTAATTGAAATCAGATTTTGGTTCAAAGCTTTATGCCACCAACTTTTGTTCAATTTAGTGATTTAGTTGCACTGAAGGAAAGTTTAAGATGAAAGTTACTTTCTCCTAAGTGTGATTTCATGTAAGTGTTGATAGTTTATACTATAAACTAAGTGGGTGATTGTTGAAGATTCTCTTGTAGTTTATAGTATAAGAAAAACATTGGGAAAAGTTCATGCAAGTTCATGCAGTAAAATGCATTTTTTGAGTGATTATGTGTCCGAGTCGCATGCCAAATCGGGCACCAAATCGAATAGAAGGCAGAAGCAAGCTGAAAGCTAGCTTCAGGTTCAGCAAGACGTCCGAGAAGTCGTGCGAGTAGCATGACATCTCGGACGACCTCCAGTACTACTTGTGAGACATCGTCCAAGTCGAAGGACATCTCGGATGAGCTCCAGTGAGCAAAGCTCAGTCGGTTGCAGGGAGCGAGTGCCGTGCGAATCTGCGTCCAACTCGAACGGATTCTCGGATGAGCTCCAATGGATACTAAGATATGCAACTCTTTGATTTCTTCCTCTGGATGTGTCTTTTGGTTGAAGTGTTGCATCCTAACTCATGAATGGATGATTGCATCTATTCATAGGCTTATCATATCCCGTGAACGCTACCTTTCAACTCTATAAATAGAGGGTGATTTCCACAGATTGTAATCAACTTTTTCATCTCCTTTCTTGTCTAAACACTCAAAGAATCTGCTACTTTGTTGTTTACGAGCAATATATTTTATCCTAGAAGTGAGATTGCCACATTCGGGGTTAGCAAGAATAGTGGGGGCATTAAACACTTTAAGGAAAGTGTGTCTTACACGACTTAGATTGATTTCTCACTTTTCATATACATAATTTTCTTGTTCTTTTAAGTTCTTTTGTTTCTTAAGTTTTGAAGATCCCTGCTTTGTAATCTTCAGTTTTCACGCCAAACACTAGTATAACATGTCTCTCAACAAAATTAAAGATTGAAGCTCTAAGCAGTACCTGCTCAATACCAAGTTTAAGATTATCCCCATAAGTGCCACAACAGTATGATGCAAATTCAACTCTTTACGCATGGATTGAAAAGCCTTCATGATCATCATACTCATATCCATACATTGATGTGCACAATTGCTGAGACAAGTTGTTTCACTTGAGCTAAACTTGCTTCTGGGAGTACTACTAATGCATTTGTCCCAGCATGCGCTCGTAAGTTTAACAATTACTTCATTAACCATGGCCCTTTCTTTCTCTTGCTGCAAAAGAAAAAAATAATCCATATCATATGTTTGAACAACTACATTGTGATGAGGTCATCCCTACTGTTGAACGCAAGTATCCACCATGTCAAAGATGTGGATTTGATCCAAGTGTTCAAAATGGTCATAGAAGGAATGTTCGAGCTACAAAGCCTAAAATGAGCTACAAAGCCTAAAATGAGAGTTAATCATAGTTCACAAGAATTATACAGGGTTACCTTAGATGGGCTAAGTCAAGAGGCATTCCAAAGGTTATGAAAGCTGAGAACAAGCCAAAAGAAGAACAAGTGGCCGACAAGGGTAAAAGAGTAATTTCACCTCCAGCTCGGCCAAGAGTTATTTATTTTGGAGAGTTCCGGACTAAATGTTAAAAGTATTAATTGGAGTGAATCTTACAAGTCTTGAAAATCATCAGAGTTCTTGATTTGTTACACGTCATTTACTTTTAGTACTGCTGTTTTAATTGGTAGTTTCTTGAAAAAAATTCTTACATGATTTCTTTTAAGAATTAGAATTACCTTTTTAATGTTATTTCCTTATTATTTTCAAAGGAATTTTGTTCACACCTAGTTCCCTAGGGAGAACCGAATTACTCCCAGCAAACCTAGTTCCTTTAGGTTTTGGGTTTTGTAAGGTTTTCAATTCTCATTGGTTTCCACTTTTATTTCCTAATCCTTTTCTACTTCTTAAAAGTGCAGAACCCTCGATTTAAAGGGGCCTCCATATGCATCAATAACAAGATGAATTCACATGATATAATTTCGGGAAAGGTTAATACCCCATATTTTCGAATTCTACTCATTGAACTGTAGTCAATCTTGCATGATTTTGACCTATTAGTTTCTAGAATTGCATGTTAATTAGGTTTATAGTCTCGCCTAATTAAATTAGCTTTTTGCTTCAATTCGTTGCTTGGTTTATAGTTTAAAAACAACCCGATTGTTCTATTAATGAAAAAGTGATTGGAGTTTCAAGGGATTATACTGTTTTCTTTTAATTAGAGTTTTGGTTACTTTTGGCACATTGCAATTCTCAATAGAGAATCCGCATCACATTGGGTATCAATTTTTCAAACAGGTTTGGTTTGACAATGAAATGCAATGATAATTGACAAAAAATGGTCAGCTTGGACTCTTGGAATCCTTGTCGACGCATCTGAAACAAGAGAAATAAGAAAATTGTTCTGAAACTAATTCATCTTCTTGAATTCAATCTAGCACGCATGATGTCATATGTTGGAGAGAATCAAAGGATGCACAATAGAATACTAAGACATAAAAGGAATATGTTCAGAAAGCAAAAATGACATATCACATAAACTTAACTGCAACAAAGCTCATGAAGTTTATGATGTCCGTTCTAGATGAAATTTTGCTTGAGAACATTTAAAACTAGTATAATAGAAGAACACATCTGAAGTACTTTTGCTTTATGTCTGAATTCTACAACTTCTTTAAAATGAACTCTGCAAAATTGAAAACATTGTAGGCTAAAATCTTCATTTTTTTTTTTTTTTTAAACATAAGATTTGTACTTTAATTGAAACCTCATAATTTATGTTGTAATTTTATGTCGTACTTTTTGAAAGTTCAAGTAGAATTGCTTATAGAACAAAAATGTAAACGAACTTTGAAATGGTTTCAAGATATTCAACCAATTGTTTTGATTGTGGAATAAGATTAGAAATAGAATCTGTGTTATAAAAATATTTTAGGCGATTATTTCTAGGATGAAATGAGTCACCAACAACTTTAGTACCTTATTGAACTAAAATGGTGAAAGAAATAAAATAGACCATATTGTTCATTCATTAAAACACATTTCAAAACATGTTTTGAAATGAGATACTAAACGGGGCTACATTGGTAGGCTTTGGGCATTGGCCATTGGTCATTTAGGTGAAGAAGTTTTCTTAGCATTTGATACGAGAAAAGTGTTAAAAACATAATTTCCCCCCAAAGGATGAAGCAAGAGCTGCAGGAAATAGAGTTTTAGAGTTATTAAGCGGAATTTGATTCTGAAAGTTGTGCTTTATATATGGATAATAGAAGAATATGAAACTGATGTATCTTGAATAAAATTCAACAGTTTTGTATGGAATATTTTGGGATCGAGAGATCATTGAAGTTTGCATGGTGTGCAACATATTTTTAATACATATATTAAACAAAACATTATCTTTTGGGAAAAAACTTAGGAAGAAATAAAAAGAAAAACCGGAAATTTTTTTGAAAGGAACAAAAAATATGCAAGATGTGTGCATATAGAGCGCGCATATACTACATTGTGAATGCAAAAACCAAGAAGTTGTTAAAACCAACCAATAATTTTGATGAATTTTATCCAAAGTTACTAATTTTTCTGTTCTTCTTTTGGATGCAACATCTATAAAGGTCGCAAGATTGGATTTCAAATAGTACTGGTGGTGGTGGAGCTGCGGCGGCAGTCAGGCAGAGCTTAATTTCTACATCAACGCCGTCGCTGGCAGCTCCAGTGTCACCGTCTTCATCGGATGCTTCAGCAGCCTAATTAACATAGTTTATAGGCCCCATCAGATGCCAACTCAGCAGCTTAATATCACCGTTAGTTCACTTGGCAAGTCTCTCTGTGGGGAGGGGCATGACTGTAACTTTCATCTAACGTCAAGGGTAATTTAAATCCAAAATAAGTTCGAGAGAAAATTTACACTCTGAATAGAACGTTAGAGGTAATTTTGCACCTTATATAATCTCGTTTTATTATAAAGTAATTGGATTTATTATATTAGACAAATACGCAAAAGAAAACAATTTTTGGGGGTTTTGTGCAAATAACGGTTCTCAAATTAGATCAAACACAATAAATACAGAGGATATTGTATATCATGCAAGGCCGGTCCAGAAGGAGGTCGCGCCCGGGCAACGGACCAGGGCCACCTCCTTCAGGGGCCCATTATATTTAGTAACCCATACTATATATATGTATGTATGGGTAAATTATTATATGGGTAGAAAATGTTTGGGCCTCCTTTCAAAGGAAAAAAAAAATTTTAAGACCCAATTTGGTGTGATGACACCAATCAAAATTTTTCGGTCCAAGCCCTTTTTAACTTATTGTCCAAATCAATTTTTTTTTTTTTCCCAATTTCTTTTCTCTCATTTACGTGTTTTATAGGGCACTTTTTTTTTTTTTTTTGCCCTAAGGCCTCCAAACCTTAAGGACCGAGGCTGTTATATGGAGTGGAGGGATATTGCTTTAATATGCAACTTAAAAGATTGGGTCATGGCAGTGAAGCTTCAGCACAAAAGACATTTAATTTGAAGGACCATAAAAATCTATCAAAAATCAGTAGACCGAGATTTTAGAAAATGATCACTATTAAATGTACAAAAAAGTTTCAAGTAACCAAAAAGCCATTGAAATTTGTGTTTGAATTTTTGACTGAGGAGAGTGATGGTAATTAACCAAATCAGGGAATGTTAATCGCTATGTTAACACAAACCTCAACAGAGTGACGGTAATTTCTCAAAAAACTAATGAAAGTTTCACCAAACCATCAAGGGAGTAAATGTAATTTACCCTAAACAGAACTTTCAGAATTCACCTACCCAAAAACCACACTAGTAAAACAGGGGTGTAGAAGTACTGCTAAGATTAGATCATTCACAACAGTTTCAATCTCAAGAACTTTGAAGATTCAGCTTCATAGCAACTGATTGCAATCCACAAAACAACAGTGAAAATGAAGGAAATAGCAAATGTTAAGGTTTCATACACAGTAAAGAAGAAAACATATTCAACATTTCAACCTGAAAGTATATGTACAACTCCCCTTCAAGGTCCAGAAAGCAGAGCAATATACCTCTTCAATGGCAGCTATGCTCAACAGAACCTGTTTGATCTGCAAAATGTGTTAAATAGAAATCAGATATCAACCCGAATCGAAATCAATGCTATAAGCAAAAACTGTACCAGACTTACCAAAATCATGGACCTTGATTTCTTCAGTGTCTTTTTCATCCTTGCAAGTTCTTTTAGAACTACTCCTGGAGTCTTCTTCATCCATAACCATGTTCGCGTCTTCCGCGTGACCATCACAGCTTCCTTTGAGCTCCAACATTGAATTCTGCAATCTCTTCCTGCTACTACTCTTTTCTGTGGATTGAGTTGGATTGGGAGAGCCAGGTTCTTCAATACATTGATAGGGGGATTTTCTAATAGAACCAAGTTCAGAACCTAGATTCAGGATTTTGGCCCTGAATGCTTCAAGTTCTCGTTGAAACTTCTTCAGAATTTTTGCTTTCAAATCAAGCTCTTTTTCCCTTGTGGCAACAGTTTCCTTCACAGAATCAAGCTCATTTTGTATCTTTTAAATTCTTTCTCCTTCAAATGAAGCTCATTCTCTTTCGAGGAAAGCTCCATTTCCCTTCTCTCAACAGTTTTGTTCACAGAATGAAGCTCATTTTGTAAACTATCTAAAATCATATCTTTGGAATCAAGCTCATTTTCCCATCTCTCAAATTGTTTCTCCTTCAATTGAAGCTCATTCTCCCTTCCTTCCAAGATTTGCTGTTTAGAATAAAGCTTATTCTCCCTTTCCTTCAGATACTTCTTTCTATAATGTTCATCTTCCTTCATCTCAAGCTCTTCCTCATCTGCAGAAAACTCATTTTGCCTTCTCTCCAACTCTGTCTCCTTTGAATCAAGCTTATATTTCCATCTCTCCAAATTTTTTTCCATAGAGTCGAGCTCATTCCCCCTTATCTCCAACATTTTCTCATGCAAACTAAGCTTGTCTTCCCTCGTCTTCAAAATACTTTCCCTTGAACCAAGTTCATTTGCCCTTCTCTCCAACATTTTATCTTTCAAGTCAAGATCATTTTCCTTACTTTGAACCATTTCCTCTTTGGTATCAAGCTCAGTTTTCACTGCAAAAATCTGGTCTTCTCTTTCCTCCAAAACCTTCCCCTTTGATTTCAGATCATTTTCCCTTTTTTTCCAAACACTTCTCTTTAGAAGAAAGCACATTTTCCATCTTCTTAAGATCTTCCTTATCTGAATAAAGCCTATCTTCCCATTTTTTCAAATATTTCTCCTTGATACCAAGCTCATTTGCCTTTCTTTCCAAAAATCTGTCTCTCGAATCAAGCTCATGCCCCCTTCTCTCCAGCTTCTTTCGCAAAGAGTCCAACCTATCATCCACTAGACTAAGCTCATCTTCCGTTGTCTTCAATTTTTTTTTTTCCATTGAGTCAATCTCATTTCTTCTTGTCTCCAAAATCTTCTCTTTGGAATCAAGGCCCTTTTCCAGGCTCCCCACAATTTCCTCTCTTGCATCGAGATTTTTTTTCCCTTTTCTCCAAAATTTCCCCCTTTTCAATAAGCTCATTTCCCCTTTTCTGGAGAAGGTTCTCCTTTGATTTAAGTTCACCTTTCCACTTCTCCAAACAGTTCTCTGAAAAAGAAATCTCGCTCTTTCTTCTCTCCAGACATGCCACTTTGACATTGAGCTCTTTTTCCTTTCTCTGCATCAGGCTCTGAATCGATCGCATCTTTCCAAAAAGACCCTCAACGTGCCGTTCTTTGAAAGCAACATCCCTAAGCCTTTCATCCACAAAGTCATGAACTTTCAGAAACTGCTTTCTCTCCACCTCTATCTTCTCCAAAACCCCATTTAACAATCTTTCTTTCTCATCCAACTTCCTTAGCCCTTTGTCCACATAAACTCGCCTGGAATCAAACCCTTCCAAACTATGGCATACAGATTCTTGAACCAACTTCAGTTTCTCTTCTCTGGCTCCAACTTCACTGAAGGATTCAGCCAAACAGGCTTCTTTGACACCAAGTGACTCTGTAAATCCTCCCATTCAAGCAACAACAAGCCCATCACAGAATGAAGGTTATCTTTCTTTTCTTCGGTCAGCTTCAATGCCCCGGATAACTTCTCAAGAAAACCCATATCTCTCGAATCCCTTCCCGTCCAGCGTTGCCTCTTTGCATAAAGAAAAGTTTTGATTGTGAAACTTTTTCAGCCCAGTAAGTGGGCGGTATTTTTGGGAAGAAATACCGCTCAAGAAATACCGCCCACAAAGGGCGGTATTTTCCCAATGTTTATGTGAATAGTGTGAAATTTTTTGGTAAATTTTTTTTTTTTAAATACTTAAAGGTAAAATAGACTTTTCACAAGGGAATGTTAGTGCATTTAGTAAAACGGTTACTGCGTTTAGTATGCCTCTTACTAAAAATTGGCCTCAAGTGAAGTGATGGAATGGAATCGTATACGGTTTTCCTTTTTCGGGTAAATTACATATACGGTATCGAGACTAGGTATAATTATTAAAAGGACCCCATTATTCTATATAAATTATCATTACCCCTCTTGATTGAGTCTTGAGTCTCTTGACTAACCATTTGATAATGTAATTGTCATTTTCAGCAAGCACAGTAATTTTACTCTAACTACAGTAATTTGTGTCGCTTCCTCCTCCCTGATATATAATACAACAGGGTTGGACATCGCCCAAGGGCGTGGATAGCGAGAAGTTTCCTGTATGTCTAAACGCAGGGAAGAAAAATACTAAACGCAGGGAAGGAGAGATAGTATTTTAAATTTATACCTAAAATACCCCCACCTCCAATAATGCTACCAGCCCCACCATCTCCAATTTCCTGAGAACCATGCAACTCCGTCGTTGAAAATTTTTCACTGAGGCCGTCGCTGAGCTGAATTTTTTTTTTTTTTTTTTTTTTTTTGAAAAATCATTCTCTCATATCAGATTTGGGTGGCAGACCATTTGGCTCCCAAATCCAGCCTGAAGTAGCCGGATCTGGCTGCTTACACACAGCCAGATTTGGCTACAAAAATTGCAGCGGGAGCTGGTCTCCTGATGTAATTTTGTAGCTTGGTTTGGAGGCCAGCTGGCCTCACTCAACTTAAATGAAACCATTTGGGTTTCATTTCATTTTTCCACAATTTTTTTTGTTTTTTTAATTTTGAGGTTTAAAACTTGCAGCGGGAAGCTTTGGCTCCAGCTACAAAAATTAAGCATTCAACAATTCCATTGCTATAGGAAAAACGAGATTCCGACAGCCTTCTCGGTTTAGCAATTTTTTTTCAATTTTTAGTATTTAAGTTAGGGAGCTTAACCTCATTTTCTGGGTTTAAGCACCCTAACCCATTTTCAAAACTCATTTTCTGGGTTTAAGCACCCTAACCCATTTTCAAAACTCATTCCCGGGGTTAGGTTGAGAAGGGGGTTTAGGCACCCTAACCCCCGAGAATGGGTTTAGACGCCCTAACCCATTTTCAAAACCCATTGCCGGGGTTATGCATCCTAACCCCCAAGCATGGGTTTAGGTCCCCTAACCCTTAGGTCGCCTACCCCCCTTGCCAGGGTTAGATCGTCTAACCCTATCCCGCCTAAGCCCCAACAAAGGGTTAGGCCGTCTAACCTTAGGCCGCCTAACCCCCTTAAGCAGGGTTAGGCAGTGGGGACATTATTAGGGGTGGGGAGTATTTTTGGTGTAATTTGAAAATACTATCTTTCATTCTCTGCGTTTAGCACTTTTCTTTCCTGCATTTAGCAATGCCCATTAATCTTTGGGGAAATTTTCACTTTTGCAGCAAACTTTCCATTAAATATAGGGGCTTGTTTGTATGGACAGTTAATGTGAAAGTGTACTGAAAATATAAAAATCTGTAGTTGAAAAATAAAAACGTATATTGAGAATGATAAAAATTAGTAAAAATTCAAAATTACAAAATCATGTTAGTGGTGTTCAAAAAAATCGGTGAATCATTACGTAACTGGACCAGGAACTGAATTGGTAAACCAATTTGTAATCGATTAACCGGTTAATCGATTTTAGTCAATTTCGATTAACCGGTTACAAACGATCTAGTCTCAGTTTTTATTTTTTCTTATCGTTTAGGCTGGTTGTCGGTTATAAAAATATATATGTATATGTTATTTATATTTTGTGTTTAAATTTATTTACTTGTACATTATAATTAACATGTCTTATGATTTTAAGTATTTTATTTTATATTTTTCTATCGTAATACATAAATTTGTCATATTAATAAAAGGGTTAAAATAAATACATAAATGCATTTTTGTTATAGCTTTTTTGAAATATAATAGCTTCTTTTAACCATAAAGAATAGTAAGATTTGAATTCATTTATTTTTCTTTCAATGTTTAGTTATGATTTTCAATACTCTTGTAGTAATTACATACTAAATTTGTTGAAAAAAATAAAAACAAAAGAAAATAAATTTAATTATCGGTTAAACCAATTAACTGGCCGCTAAACCAGCTAACTGGTAACCTTAATAGTTGGGCAATCGATTTTGGCTAAAATTAACCAAACCTATAGTATCCGTGTCCAGTTGAACACTCTTAATTGAATTATTGTCTATTTAAAAAAGCATCATTTGTAAAAAAATGTATCACATGTTTAAAAAAATAAAAATTTTAATTTTAATGGTTAAAGTATCATGTGTTTAAACAAATATTGCCTGTAAAAAAAAGAGTATTGTTTGTTTCAACAAAAAAGAAAAAAAGAAAGTAACAGATGTTCGTAAAATATATATACATGTATAGTTTTTATGGTTCGTGTTTAGGTGTAAGTGTTTATCGAGTTTAGTTGTAAGTGTTTTGCTTGTTTCTATTATATTTACATTAATGGTTCAAGTATCTTCTATTTGAAAATGTATAGCTTGTTTATAAAATAAAAAATAAAAAATAAAAAAGATGCTAGTGTGTGTGTGAATCTCTTATCAGACACTACATATGTATGAAAGCATTCTCCAAGGGCATGGAATGTTAAATTTATTGGTCAGAATATCCACAGTAGTGTCTTTGTTATATTTTGCAGTCGCAATACGGGAAAACTTCATTCAATTCTCAATGGAAACAGAGTTTTGTGAACACGACACTCCATTCTTTTTTCCCCTTTTCTTTTCTCTTCATTATATTGCGCGTACCCCTCCCCTCTGTCTTAATTTATATGATATTTTAACTTATTTCACACATATTTAAAAAATGATAAAATTACAACTATAATTTTGTATTGGTTTGAGCAAACAAGAAATACAGTCTCATTATTACAAGTAATAGTAGTAGTTACATTGAAAATACTTTCTCTGCCTCACATTAAATGTCCATTTGGAGAGTTTAATTTATTTAATAATAAAGTGCCCAATTACATAAAATGAGAATTTATTTCCAAGCGTACCCTCCCTTTTTAGTCATTTGATTGAGCAAACATATTTCGTTCCCAAATAAGTGACTACTATAGAAAATTATTTTGTTCCCAAATAAGTATCCCTTTACACATTTTAAGACAAAAAATTTATATAGTTTCAATATTACCCCTTAATTAATTGGTTCATTTAATGATATTATTTTAAATGCAGATACATTGCACACATTCCCATTTGAAATGTAGTCAAACAAGAAAACATAAATAGGATTAAAAAAAAAATGAATTCACTCATCTCCTTGATTTGTGTATTTTTTTATAATGACCACTTATTTGGGAACGGAAGGAGTAGGTAATTGTATTGTCTCTCGTACTAATAACTATTCAATTCCTTATGCAAAAACAGTTAGATTTTAGTATTTATTAAAAGTTAAATAGTCATTTTTAACTATATCTTGATATGTATGCAATTGTTAAAACCGAAACTTATCATGTAACAGAGAAAGAGTGTGTGTGCATGAAAGAATATTTAATTTGGAAAATAATGAATAAAGGTAAATCTAAAATAAAATGCACCATTTCTTTCTCTCTTTTTTCAAATGTTAAAACATTATATAAATCGAGACAAATTTGAAAGTTTAAAACATCATATAAATTTTAACGGAAAGAGTATTAGCATTGAACTGGCTAGACAATTAACTTTGCTTGAACATAATACAAAATGAAACAATGAATTAAGTAATGCATCACAATTCACAAGTAATGAATGTATAGTAGTTGACAACTATGCTTAATTAGCGATTCTTGATGGCCAATAGCCTTCAAAAGATTACTACTACTTTATCCTTTTACTCAAATTCCCCGGCTTTGGTTTTACCAGCCACCCATTTGACAGAAAAAATAAAAAAATGATCACAGTGAGATTTATAGCCTCAGAAATATAACAAGAATTCGCGAAAGGCCAAAGCATTGAAGATTGAAGCGCCTAACAGTGGCAGGGTTTTGTTTTGTTACTTCTTTCAGGGCACAGAAGCAGCTAGTTTTATGAACTGATGAAGATAATATGTCTTTACCCAAAACAGAAATCAAAGATTCTTCAACAATATGATATATCCAATCAGGGCGGTCCTAAACATTTGGAGGCCCAAGGCAAAATGCTAAAAGAGGCCCTCAAAATAAAATTTTAATGTATAATTTTATATTTTGAGTATGAGCATGAGCATGAGCTGAAAAAATAGAAGGAAAAATAGTAATTCTTGCATGAGCTCCATTAAAACTAAATTTAAAAGATTTATGAGCAAAAATTACTACTATAGTATGGTGTATTAATATCACGTTTGGGCCTCTAAATAAAATTACATGGTGAAATTCAATAAATTTCATTAAAAAATTATTAATTTTTATAATATGGAGTTTGTCGTGAAAAAAAAATACACGTTCATGCATGGACCTCATTCAAACAATTATGAGCAAAAACTAGTGTTGTATTAATATAACCATGGGGCCTCAATTAAAATTATAATGTGAGAGTTGAGTGATTTTTATTTTAAAAGGATAAATTTTTTATAATGTGGACCGGGTTGAAAAATGAAAATAAATAAGTCAAAATAAAGACCAATCCTTGCATGAGCCTTGTTCAAATAAAAATATATGTGGACCTTAATTTAATTTTTTATCAGCAAAAAATATTATTATATAACACTGTATTAATATAAAATTGGGCCCCCCAAAAATTTTGGACCCTGGACGGTCGCCCAGCCTGCCCGGGCCTTAGGGCCGACCCTGTATCCAAGTAATAGTAAATTTTAGGTTTAGTCCCTTACATATTATTTAATAATCTTTTGAATGAACAATCCAAAATATACTTATACTTTTCAATTGTGTCTGTTTCGATATTTATACTTTTTTCTTTTAAAGTTAGGAATGTCCATATACTAATTTAAATGGACCAAAAATATACTTGCGTTGTTAACTCCGTTAACACTAATGGAATAGCATACATAATGTAATTATTTAACTAATTTCATCAAATAAATATAAAAGTGTATTTAATTGCATCATCATATACAATGCAATAGATACACAAAATAATCTATCACACACCAAGATTGTGTAATTTCATCATTAACTAAAATGTTATTTATAGGAACGAGCTAGTGAGCCTGCAGTTGTGACGCATTGTGAGCCACCCAGAGGTCGGTGGTTTGATTCCTACCTCTGTTAGTTCTGCCTATTTAGAGCGCAGGCTGATAGGACTCTGCAGGCGGCTCCCTAACTTCGTTCTTCCCCTCCCCACAGCCCATGCCTTCAATGTAATAGTTGATAAGATAATGAAATAGTGTTGATTCAAAAAAAAAAATGCTATTTATAATATTGAAACATCTCTGCATGTCATAATGAATATTAATCTGCATTTTGTTTGTATGTTAGGGTTTTTTTTTTTGGCTTCCAAGATCAGAAGATATAATTGCTCATGAAACTGCCCACTTTGCCATTGTGTTCTAAAAACTCATGAAATTGCTCCGAAGATTACATTTAACATCTAAAAAATCATACATCATTTTCACAAGAGGAATGATACACTCCTCAAATAATCTCCTCAACTTTCTCAACTCAAGTGAGGTGTCATGGATTTATTGGTCAATTAATAATTATTTTATAAAAGTGTAGCCAATGAATGCTTAACATCTCATTTGAGTTAACAAAGTTGAGAAGATTTGTTGAGAAGTGTATCATTACTCTTTTCACAATATGCATTACATCCAGTGGGAAATTTTTAAAAATTTTAATTTTAAAAAAAGCTTTATTTAAAGTACAATATTGTGGGGTCTTAATTCTCAAAATTACTATATTATCCCCGTAAATGTTCAATTAATGCATTTCAAAGTGCAAATGAACATCTTAATCATTGATTTATCTACTATGAACCCCGACATCTGCGTGATCTGCCATGTGCACTAACCGCTGGGGCACTAGCTCGTTCTTAATTTAGTATTGAAATCTTGTTGTTATTTGGGTAAATTAGAAAAGAAAAAAAAATCAAAATACCTTTTGAATTTGTATGAAGTGGCAATAGTAACCCTCATTGAAGAGGTGCTTTTTCTGAAATTCAAAGAAAAATTTGCTATTAGGATATTTTGATATTTCAAATTTTTTTAGGGAGTATATTTGTGGGCGAATTACATTTGCTTCCCTTAACTTTGGGTCTAATTAGGATATTATTCCTATTGCTTTAAAAATTACTTTATTTCACTGAATTTTGGGTAAAGTTACGAAATTATCCTTCTTGTTTAAAAAATTACAAAATGCTCATTCTCCTTTGTTGTTCATGGTAGAAAACGAAATGTGTACTAACCAAATCACATAATCATAAAACTGCAGTCTAACCCAAACTGACCCACCGGATCAATCCTTTATTATGATCATATCAATTTTATTAAAAAATAAGATCTGGTCAAACCCGATAAAAATTAAATTGACCAGTGGTTGAACTAGGGTTAACCTTTCATTGAACTTGAAATCAAAGTCAAACTTGTAATATAAGAATATATTTATAATTGAATGTAATATTTTCATGTATTATAATATATTTATAATTAAAAATATTATGACATCATTCAGTTTTTTCATCTGATCCTATTAAGTTGACCGTTTCTCTCCGTAGATTCGTTACTCGGTCCGGTCCTATAAAAAATGATAAATTGTACTATATTTAAATACTATCATTATTTTTACAATATTTAAGGTTGAAGGAGTGTTTTGTAATTTTTAAAATAACAAGACTAATTTTATAATTATACTCAAAGTTTAGGCGGTAAATGTAACTTTGAAAATAGCATAAATGATTTCGTAACTATACCCAAATTTAAAAAGGTACATATAATCCGCCCTATATTTTTTGTTTACCAAAGGCTAGGGTTATTTTGGAATGTACCCTTATTATTTTAAATTTATGTTTGGTTCATTGGCATTCATGTTTTTAGATTGTATGTCATTGTTATCCACTTCAAAATTTTAAATATCTAACTGTGTTGTCCTATTAGATTACTTAGATAAATTATAAATTTGATTATTACTAATATATGTGTGAAATAATCTAAAAGGGCTAAATACATTTACCTTTGTTAAATTACGAATCAATCCATCTAATTTTGGAAATGGCAAATACCTCTCTGAATTATTCAATAAAGTTTTGAAAATAATAAACATCTCAACTAATCCATCACAACATTCTCATAGCAATTCATGAGATATTCATTCATTGGCCAATTATTTGATATTAATAATTATTTCATAAAAATGT
Source organism: Leptodermis oblonga (assembly GCA_016801395.1). NCBI lineage: Eukaryota > Viridiplantae > Streptophyta > Magnoliopsida > Gentianales > Rubiaceae > Leptodermis > Leptodermis oblonga. The sequence continues at coordinate 12,902,567 of CM028755.1, read as the reverse complement.
AACAAATGAATGTATGCCAAGGGGGTGATAATGAGCCGAGCCGAGCTGAGTTTTGACGTGTTCATTTATTGGCCATTTATTTAACAAAAATTGTAATGTTTAGTTAATTTAATATATTATATCAACTTACATAAAAATCAAAATTCAATTTAAACTCATATATTGATATCTATGTACATATAAATATATATAAAGATTCAATTATTTGTATTATTTAAAATTTTAATATTGTATATACTTATTTTATTTATATTATATAGTTAATATTTTAATCGAGCCTGTTCACGAACATTAACGAGCTTTCAACACCTTGTTCGTGTTCGTTTATTATTGAGCATAAAAATCATGTTCGTGAACTTTTTTATCTAGCCGAGCTCGAGCTTGTTCGTGAATGTTCGTGTTCGTTCTCACCCCTATGTCACATGAGATGCTATGAAAAAGTTGCGATGATTAGTTGAGATGTTTTGCTTTGTGTTTATTTTTTTACAAACGTTAATAGTGATGTTGAGTAGAGTCGAGCCGAGCTCAGATTTGAAGAGTTCAAACTCTGATCATTTATTAAATAATCAAGTATAAAATTTTGTTTATGTTCATTTTTTTATTACATAAATGGTTTTGGGCTGAACTTTCGTAGAGCCGATCCTGAACTTTTTCCTATTTGTTCTCAATCATAACTAATAAAGATCAATTTTGTAATTATAACCAAACTAGAAAGATATATTTATAATTTTTAAAATTATAAGGACTGATTTGTAATTTGACCAAACTTCGGAGGAGGTAAATATAATTCGTCCAAATATAAAAACATAAATACAAATAAAGTTTTAAATCAATTTCCACATATACACGTAATAAATATAATTTGTGCTCAAAATAATATTTTTTATACTTTAATTAAACAACTACTAGATAGTAATATAAATTTAAAATACAAAAATTATGTGCTGTTCTTTTTTATTATTTTGAAAACGATTTTAAAAACATATTTTTAAAAAATAATTTTATAATGTAAAAAGTGTAATGGAAATATAAAAAGTATAGTTAAATAGTAAAAATTGTATTAAAAATGATGATAATATATCAAATTTACTGTTAAAATCAAAACCAAAACTAGAACGAAAAGAACATGCCCACGTCAAAAAAAAAAAAAAATGCAATAACTGAAAAAGGAACTCCAATTCTATTATATGATAAAACAATTTTTAAAAGATGGTGAAACTCGACTTTAGTGGAGCTGAAATGTTGAATGGAGGCACGATTGGAATTTGGAGTTGCTCTGAGAACTGACAAGGTTCAAAAGTTGAACAAAATATAATGCAATGATGCCTCTGAACTAATAATGATTCTGATCTTTTCTCTAAAACGGGACTAGACACGAACCAGTTCATAATTCATCACATCACATCATTTATTTATACTATAAATGGGAAAATTGCATTTTTTTTTTTGGCATGATATTCGCAGCGACGGAATCGATATTTGCAGCGACATTTTTGCGTGAAAAGACCAAAATGCCCTTGGGGTAAAAAAAAATTAAATTTTCAATCTGCTGAAATAAAAATAAAAAAACCCTCGCCCGGCGATGGTTTTACCCAAAACCATCGCCGGCGACCGGCGATGGTACCCCCCCCCCCCCCCTCTTTATGTTGAGATTTTTGATATTTGCAGCGACCACCGGGCGGATCTTCCCCATTCCGGTAAAAAATTTCACAATTTTGACAAAACTACTAATAAATTCGGACATAATACAAGTAAAGTAATTAATAAAACTACAAAAAAAAAAAAAAAATTCCAGAACCATCGCCGGTCGCCAGCGATGGTTCTGGCCTAAACCATCGCTGGTCGCCGGCGATGGTTTTGCATTAAACCAACCATCGCCGGGCAATGGTTTTCTACAAAACCATCGCCGGCGACCGGCGATGGTTTATCAAAATATAAACCATCGCCGGTCGCCGGCGATGGTTGGTTTAATGCAAAACCATCGCCGGCGACCGGCGATAGTTCTGGAATTTTTTTATTTTTTTTATTTCAGCAGATTGAAAATTTAAATTTTGTTTTTTACTCCAAGGGCATTTCGGTCTTTTCACGCAAAAATGTCGCTGCAAATATCGAAACCGTCGCTGCAAATATCAATTCCGTTTTTTTTTTACTTCTGCTTGGAATCATTATAATTTTGGTTACTTTGTTTATCATTATAAAAAACTTATTTTTGCATGTATAATGTTATATTTTTAGTCATTATAATATGTTATTACTTTTTCTTAATGGTTAACGAAAAAATAAATTCTTTTTATCAAATAGTTTTTTTTTATAAGCTAATTCTATAGTGTTTGTATTTCGAGATGAAATGTTGAGATTCATGATTAGCCCTTAAAAATATTTCATTTTATGAAAAGAAATTTGTTATCATTGATTGGGGTGTTTATTGTGAAAAACAAGTTTAAATCATCAAAAGTGTAACATTATATGTACAAAATTGACTTTTTTAGAACGATTTAAACAAAAATGACAAATCGTGTAACAATTAGAAAAAAAAAAATTAAAAGTGTGATTTTCCCTACTAAAATATGAGGCCTGTTTTGCTTTTCTATGGAAGATGAGACGAACTTCCTAATTAATTCTGCGATTTGATTGCATCTTTCTCACAGATGGTACAACAACACGTCATTTCATTTGTTATTTGTTTGTTTGTTAAATGATACTTTGACTAAAACTTGTATTCGTTTTACCGAATGGTTTGATATGACCCTGTTTGATATTACAACTCAAACTATAATTTGAGCTTCATTTTAATTTCATAATAGTTTTTTATTATTCTTAACAATTTTTTATATTTTCAATAATTTTTTAAATATTTTCAACACATATTTTTATATTCCTAATATAATTTTAATATTATAAAATTAAAATAAAGCTCAAATCATAATTTAAGTTGTAATACCAAACATGACCTATTTTATTTTTCATTTAGCATACAAAATATTGTGCATTATTTAAGCCTGTGATATATCGGATTTAGCCGATGCATCAACTACTTTTGAAAAAAATAAAATCATAGCACACGTTGTGAAGGAAACAATATATCAATTTAAAAAGGATTAAAGTATCAAATATCGTGGGTAATCTTTGATGTATCACGTATTGCTTATAACTTTTGATTTATAGAGTTTAACTGTTGATGTATAATTTGTTTCTAAAAATCTATATATATCTCACCTGTAACTAAAAAAAAAATTTAAAAGCTAAAATATATTGTATGTTTCTATAATATGTATGTATGTATGTATATATGTATGTATGCATATAAAAAGGGAACCGGGGGTTGGGGTAAATTTTTTTCCACAGAAATAAATAATAAAATTTAACATAGAAAAGGGTTGGGTGGGGGAGAGGGGGGAATTGGGGGTTCGGAGCCAGAGGAGTCTGAACGGAGTCCCTCTAGTTGTATTAGTACAAATGTAGCAAACCTTTTTATAAATGGCTAAATACAGTTTGCTCATTGGATTTTATTGTTGTTATTATTTTACGGGAGACAATTTTCCCGTGTGATTTTAAAGCTGTGTGAGTTTTGGCTATATTTTCAAGAAAAAAAAATTACTTTTTCTCTAAGAAAAAAATATGCATAGAAACCCACATATTTTTTCTCAATAATTTAAAATTTAAAATTTCAATTTATTATTGTAGAAATAAACGCATATCAATTAGATAAATAAAATACAATAGAAATAATAAACTGTAAAATAGAAAACAGTAAAATATAAAACTAGGTTAGAAAATATAAATAAAGGCCAATTTACAATTTCCTAAAATTATTATAAAAAAAATTGGAAAAAATAGATATATAGCTGATGGACAGTGCCCCTAAACTGTTCATCCATACAAATTTAAAAAAACTTACTAACCAACACCGCGATATAATTGTGGAATTCCTCCACATTGTGATATAATACCGCAGAGATCGAGATGCCCTTAAAGTTTAACAAGTTAGTTGAATTGATATACGGAATTGTTATTTGCAGTAACATTTTTATTATTCACAGTAACATTTTTTGTGAAAAGTCTAAAATATCTTTTAGGCTTAAAAAAATAAATAGAATAGAATAAAAAAAACTTTACAAATACTCCTGCAAAGAAAAGAGAAGCAGAAACATTTTCCCTCAAAATTCTCTGCTCTGCTCTGTGGAGAAAAAAGGAAGCATAAAATCGGCCAAATCGGATAAAAGTCTAGACGAATCGAATCGGCAAAGGTGAGTGACTAAAATTAATAATTGTTTCTTTCATGTTCTGTTTGTTATTTTGATAAAGTTTGTGTATAATTTGTCCGAATTTGTTATTTTTTTGCTTGGATCTGCGATTAACCGGCTGTTTTTGACAGTATCTGTAAAATTCCGACCGAGGAGACAGTATCCTTGGCCGGATTTCTACTGAAATACCGCCGATGATCGGCTGTATTTCCGGCAGAAATACCGCCAGCCACCGGCGGTATTTCGTTTTGGAAATACCGCAGGGCGGTATTTCGGGGGAAAAATACCGGCCTGCAGTATTTGCTATGCCGAATACCACCGTTCTCCAGCGGTCAAAAGTCCCAAAAAACTGCTGGAGAACAGCGGTATTATGGGGAAAAATACCACATACACGGTATTTCCGAGAGAAATACCGCTTGCGGTATTTTTCCCAAAAATACCGCCGGTGGTATTTTTTGCAGAAATACCGCAGACCCCGCCAGCGGTATTTTTTAGGAAAAAACCGCCGTCCTCCGGCGGTTAATTCCAGCGGACGGCAGTTTTTTTTTTTAATTTTTCGCCCGAAATGTCCAAAATGTGCACAAGATTTTTAATTTTTTAAGTTTCAATCGTGTTCTTGTTCCTTATATATTATCAATTATTTTCGTATTTATAATTGCGTCTTTATATTATTGCAAATGGCAGAAACATTTAAAAAATTGAAATTAAAATTAACCAGAAGCAAAAAGGATGGCAATTTGCAAATTGATGAAGCCAATGAGGCAACAAACTCCGCCTCAGAGGAAATAGTTGGGCGAATACCTCCCACTGCATTCGAGTGCCAGAGAAGGGTGCTAGGAAGAACGCAAGGTTTTTCTCGATTTTCAAATGCGGCGGCGGCAAGTAACAGTGATTACGGGAAATTGAATTTGCACCGCAATACATTGAAGATGCGGAGGAGGAGGAAGTAGGGAAAATGCTGAACGAGTTGAGAGGGAAATGTCTCAGTCGCAGGGGTACATAGAATGTAATTCGAGGCGAGTGGATGATGAAAATGAATAGGCAAATAACCCCAATCAACCAAGGAGGAGTGGAAAAGGCTTAATGCTCTCCTCACTTAGGTCAGTTTCAGGGTCCGGGTCCGGGATGGATGCCGGGTGGAAGGCATACCGACTCTGGATGGTCCGATTGACGGTGAACTTCAGATCCAGAGTTGTTACGGAGTTTTAAGGGTTATGTTGCCTACTACATATGGCATCGACAGGTATCTTATTATTCTTTATTACTTATTGCGAAATACTTTTTATTTATTGTTTAGATTTATGCTTAATTACTTGGTGCCTAAAATGTGTTAATTTGTTTATTAAATTATGTAGGAACGTGATATATTGATGTGCATAATGGGCACGTGCGGATGCAAAGGTGGGATTTAGCCGAGGGGAAATGAAAAGTATAGTGGAACGGTCCGGGTTGGGACATTTGGTATGGTGCATGCATCCAGAGTTAGACTCCGCACTCCTCAATGCCTTTGTTGAGAGATGACATTCGGAGACTAATTCATTCCACATGCCTTTCGGAGAGATGAGTATCACTCTCTACGATGTGGCCCTATATATTGAGAATTTCGATTGTCGATATCCCATTGGTTGGAAAATTAGCTGACAGAAATAAAGGAACTGATTTTAGAAATGTTGGGATAGAGGCAGACCAGTTCGGGAAGCGAGATTTTGCAAGTGTGAAAATGTCCCTCTTTCGAGACCATTGTGTCAATGGACATGTGAACCCTGCCAATTCTGCCGCATGGTATTTGTTGTGGTTAGTTGGAAACATCTATTCGTGGATAAGAAAAAAATCCACATACTTTGGGCATTTTCTGCCTTTCCTCCGCGATGTAGATGGAGTAAGCAGACTTGCTTGGGGGGCAGCTTGCTTGACGAACATTTATCGCAATCTTGGAAGGGCCTCTAGGGCTGACGGTGCCTAATTAGGTTGGTGTCTCACATTATTGCAGGTTTGTCGAAATTATTTATAAATTATTTCAATACTTCATACTGGTTCATTAAAATCCCTAAATTTTTTTTATGTTTAAAAGAGTTGGATATATGAGTACTTTTCTATGTTTAGTCTCAAAGATGAGATCCTGGGATGTCAACTCGCCTGCTGCAACGAAGTGACACATCGAAACCGGAAGGAAGCGTGAGCCTAAACGGGATTTGTTGTCCTAGTGACGTGCACTAGATTGATTGAAATCTGATGAGGTAATATTTACATATCATTTAAATGTCCTAAGGTTTATTAGTGTAATATCCTAATTATCGATTAATCACTAACTTTCTTGCAAATAAGCTAGGTAAATTGGCTTCCTTTCGGGCCAAATCCTGCACGCTTGCTCCCAATAACATTGTTCAGGGGTCTTATTTATTGTCTTGCGATCATAGAGCCCTATATGCCTGATCGGTTCTTGCGACAATTTGGTTCTTGCGACAATTTGGATATGATCAGTTAATCCCTGACAGAGTTTTAGAGCCAAAGAGCTGTAACAGAGGCCCTGAAATTCGTAAGTAGTCGTGCGTATACGATCCGGATTATATGGCTTGGCAAATGTACAACAGTAAGTCATTAAAGGGGCTGCAGAGGGCTCAGTGGGCTGATCAGTCATACCCTGAGTACCTCGGCTCCTTCCACACCGGACCGTAGACAGCTATCAGCGGTTGTGGTAAATACATGTGATTTATGCTTATTTTTGTCAATTAATTATATTTTTTATGTCAATTTTTATTTACATAACTTGAAGTTTTTTGCCAAATGCAGCATATGTAATATATAACTAGTAAAATGTATTTAGCTCATCCCCAGACAAGGCATTCTGCCCCCAGTAACGTGAGAGATAGGACCATAGTGGAGGTGTTTATACATTTGGAGGATTTGATGTCGGCACTATAATAACTTGCGGCAAGGTCACCTGTGCTATATTATTGACTTTTTTTTTGAGTAATATTATGAAAAATTACTGAATAACCATTTGTAAATTATTGTGATGTAATATATTCAATTTTTGATGCAATGTATAAAATAATATATCATTCAGGGTGCTATATATGTATTGTATGTGCGTTCAGTAATATTAAAATTAATTACATATGAAACTTAAATATAAGATATTTATATTGGGAATGTAAAATGAAAAGTAAATTGCATTCAACGTGAAACCAGTAGATAACAAAAATATCTAATACTAACACTCAACAGTAGATTTATTCCTGAAAGCAGCAAATTAGTGTTCCAAATGAGTTTTTCAACTCTGCATTTGTTCTGAGTCCTTATTTCTCTACGTCGGATAGACTGGGGGTAGCATGACCTCCCCTATCGTTAACAAAGCAATGAAATGATTCTGTCTTATAAGACCCATATCGATGAAGCTGATTGGATCATAAGAGACACCGGCCCCCCGCTACTCAACCGGAAGGAAAGTATTACTCTGCGGGACATATAAGGTAACAACCCTCTGATACTTAGTGGTGACCAATAATCCAAAAAGATGAGAATCAAACCAAAATTCATCTAAGGTAGGAACTACATAACAGTCTATCACCCTGCATGCTAAATCGTAGTCGGCTGGCCCAAGAACGTGGCGCCAAAGGGTAGATTCATCCTGCAGTTCTTGGTGTAGTTTTCTGCGCACTTGGTACCAATAATCCTCATCTGCATCATGTATGAAATAAGATATTATTCTAAAATCACAATGTCCATCGCCCACTACATTAACGTGATCAGTAATGTAGTCGAACACGAACTGCTTCAGAAATATAGGCATGTCGAAAGGCCATTCAGAACCTTGGAGCCTCAGAACCCTTCTTCTCCTCTGTTTGCCTGTGAATCTTCGACCTGCGATTGTAAATCATATTAAATTTAGTATATCGATATGTAATACATGAAAAGTAATATATGTATTTCGTTGTATTGCATTTCTTTCTGCATGCTCAAACCCTGATAGATTTCGTTGGGTTGGATTGTGTCTCGGGCGGCTCCTGTGTGGCCTACTTATCGGTTCAGCTAGATCAACAGTTTCCGGATGAAGCGTCGCATGCACGGCACCCATCACCCTGTGTATGTCAGCGCTTGGACGCATAATTGTTTCAATAAACATTTCATGCAGTCGCTCTTCAGTGCTGCCTTGCCTCCGCAGTTTTCAGAATATCATTATCTCTCAAATGCAGCATCTTCCAGAAGGCGTCTACATCGACAGGATCAATTGGACGGTATGCTCGCACCAACTGTTGCATCTCACATGCACATGACAGCTCGCAGCTAGTTCGGTGTTCGCAACCACACAACGCACTATCTTCCCCGATAAGGCCAATTCTTTTTGTATATTCTTCATCTACCATTGTAATAGCAGCGAAAGACAGTCTACCGTTCAGCCTACTATACAATAAGTAGTCGCTCTTCCTGTATGTTTTGCTCCGAGAAGATTCTATTGCAGTCCGAATTTTATGAAAGTGCGCCTCTATCATAATATTAATGCCTTAAAAAAATGCCTGAAAATGTCTTTCTATCCATCCCAACTACCTTCTTCAACTGTGCATGTGCACTCTCAACCTTGAAAGCCAATTAACATTAAAAATTAAACTTTCACATAAAGCATTATATAAAGTATTATGTAATTATACAGTATACATACTATAAATTAAAGCTATAATTAACTTACATGTTCGTTGTGCGCGCTCAGTAATGCTTTATATATTTCGTCCAACAAGATACAAACTTGTCCTTGTGGGGATCTAACCATGTGTTTTTCAAGTATGTATCACATTTCTGAATTTAGATTTACTTCCATATGTAGTATCAATATAATCCACAGCTTTCGTGAACTGTTCATATTCAAGGCTTTCTCCACTTGCCTCCCAACGATATAGAAACACATCCGTTGTCTTCTTGTCGTTGCCAGCCTCTACTACATGTTTCTTTAGATCCATTTCAATGTATTTCCTGCACAGTAGTTAGGTAGCATGTGAGAATACTATTTCCATAGCGTTCATTAAGGCAATCTCTCAATCAATGATGACTATATGTGGGTATATATTGCCCTCGAATAAATTTCTCAATTGAGTCATGGCCCATAAATAGCTCGGGGTAGTCTCATACCTCATGAAAATGAAAGCAATATAAATATACTGAGATGTGAGTACATGAGCCACTATCTGCAGTAGAGGCATGTCATACTTGTTTGTCTTATACGTCGTATCCATAAACAAAACGTACGGAAACAAACCAAGTAGATAAGGCACCTTCTTATGTGCGAAGAAGATTTGCCCGATTGCATTACTATCATTTTCAGCTGTGTGGGCATAGAAATATTCGTGATCGTGCAAAAATTTGAACAAATACTGCATGTTAGTCATATCTCCCCTCGCCTCCTTTTTACCTTTTGCTGATACATTGTACACCTGTCTTATGTGGCTGACATTTTACGAATCATCCGCTTGCAACTGGGCCAATATATGCTTCGGCCTGATGTTAATACTTGACATTTCTGCAATCTTCTTCTTCTCCAATTTCATTAACCGTGAGTACGCTGAATGCCAATTTTGAACTTCTTGTGGTTCATGATTGTGCTTACCGTTTTTGGCATCTAACTTTCAATTTCCCCCAGCAATTTCTCGTCCCACAAGGTGAAATAGACATTTTGTCAACTTGCTGCTTGTATTGTTGCCCTTCAGGTAGGGTTGGCTTATCTCTAACTGTTCATGATCTATTGCACCCTATCTCAACTGGCCCTTTTCTCCCTCTTGTAAGGAAAATGCCCAATGTTTTGGAATATGACGTAATTTTTGCAGTCATATTATTTTCAACTACTGTAACTTTATCCCATGCAACCAAATCTTCCTTACTTCTGAACTCTTCGTCCGTCTGAAATACATCAGTGTGGTTAGCAAATATGTCATCCCTCTCTATATGGATATCCTGTTAATACAAAAATACAGGTCAGCATACTTAAACCCTAAACTCTAAACCCTATAATTTAATTGGAACCATTAAATTTTGAAATAATCTCGTCTACGAGAGGTGAGAATGTGACAAAATTTCTACATAAATAGGGGGGAGGGAGATTTCAAAAATCTCACCCCTAGGGGAAATCTAGCCCATTTCGGCCAAAAAATTGAGAAAATTACCGCCGTCTGCCGGAAAAAACCGCAGGCGGGCGGCGATTTTTCAGGCACGGCGGTGTTCTGACCGAAAATACCGCTGGACTCCGGCGGTATTTTGCTGGGAAAATACCGCCCATGCGGTATTGTTCTCGAAAATACTGCCCGACTCTGGCGGTCCCTGCAAAATACAGCCGAACTCCAGCGGTATTTTCGGTCAGAACGCCTCCCTGCTCCAGACGGTATTTCACCGGCCAATACCGCCGGTCACCGGAGGGATTTCCGGAGGAAATATCGCCGAAGACCGGCGGTATTTCGCTGAAATCCCGACCGACTGAAATTTTACAATTCCGGCCAAAAATTACTGGATAATCGCAGATTCGGGTCAAAAATTCCTCCCACATGAGTTTTTTTGACAAAATCAAAGGGTAGACATATATTTTTTGTTAAACAGACAAATTTCACGTAAAAAAATGTATACAGTTGTTATTTACCGTATAATATGGATCGTTCTCGTGTCTACCAACCATATTTAAATATATGCGTGAGTGAAAAATGAATTACTGTAAATATAAATAACGTAAATAGAAAAGAAGAAGCAAGAATGCTGAGAAGAACTCCTGCAAGCTTTATAAGGGTGAAATCCCTATTTTTTTAAATTTTTTGTTTTACTTAAAGGGCAAATTAGACAAATTCACAGAAAAATATTATTACAAATAGTAAAATTGTTACTACAAATAGTATGCCCCGAGATATAAATAACACGAATAATCATACAAGTTAGATCAATCTAAACCGGTCGATCCAAACACGACTGAGCTAACGGAGAACAATAACAAATGGTTGCCGTAAACATAAAGTAAAGGCCTAGAATGTGGATCTCTTGCATTAATGTGTTATAGATATAATAACGAGTGTAATAAGACTACTACATCCCTCCAAGCGTGTGGGCGCCGAGGTCGTCATAACTAGGCTTCAATTTCAGATTAGGTAGAGAGCACTCTTTATTATTAGAATTAGAATGATGCTATTTACTTTAACATGAAATAAAATGGCACCATTTTAATAAATTTTATTTCTCATTTCTCAATAGTTTCTTTTCTTAGAAATATATATATATAATTTTTATACACAGTAATTTCAAGCTACAATATTTAAAATAAATAATTTGTCACTATTTTTATTGAACTTATTTTTTATAGTGTTGATTAATTATAAATCACACATCATTAATTTAGTAAATTTATAGAAAGTAGAAAAAGGAAAAATAGAATCGGAATTCTCATAAATAAGACTTTCAGACGGAGGAAATAAACAAATAGTATACTCCCTTCATTTTATTAGAGCCTTGTTCTAATTTTTATTTTTCACTTTTTTTTTTGTTTCAATAAAAGAGTTTTGTCTTTTATCTTTTTAATTTTTATACTCTTACTAATATAATTATGTGCAATTCACCACTAATTCACATTTGAAATTTATTACTATAAATAAAAAATTAATGACAAATAATTTATTTTAGATATTATATTTTGAAATATATAAAAAATTGTACATTTTTATGGTAAAGTGAATTTTCCTAATGAAAGAAAATGAATACTAATTTTTGGCAAAGGATCCAAAAACGCGAAAACTTATTCTATGCGTTTGTTGCACAAATTTACACTATGCGATCAATATTGTTTAATGGGAAAGGTATCATTTTTTGGCCAAATTAATTTTAAAAAAAAGAAAAATAGCATTTTTAGTTCTTTACATTTAGGCCTGTGGTAGTTTTAGTCCATTTTGTTTGCATATGGCAGTTTTAGCCATTTTTGTTTCTTATAGTGGCAGTTTTAGTCCCTTTTGTTTGTCATTGGCAGTTTAAGTCCAATTTACCTGTAATTGAAGGTGTGAACAGGTCATTTGGTGCCTTTTTACAAAATTTATAAATTTTGGGTTAAGGCATGAACTGTAAAACTAAAAAATTGAACTTTATAAAACTAATCAAATAACGGAATTATTAATTGAATGACACATTTTACTAAATAAATGACACTTTTAAAAAATTTTAGACTTGAAATTACTTTTTTGCCCTTCCACTTTCTACTTTTTTCTTTCAGTAAAATCCCAATTTTACTACAAATTTCAACTTTTAAAAAGAATCGCCCCAACCAGGCAATTCTATGGGAAATAATCGCCCCAACCGGGCGATTCTATGGAAAAGAATCGCTCCAACCAGGCGATTCTATAGAAAAGAATTGGTGTCCTGTGGCGATTCTATGGATGAGGCGATTCTATGTGCAGTAACAAAAATCTTTAAAAGGTTCCACCTTTCACCCAAAAAATGTGTAATTTTCATACTTACTGGGAAATATGGATCGTTATCGGAGTTATCGTCCATAATACGCATGCAAAATTCTTGTAGAGGAAATGAGGGTGTAGGTAAAAATGGTAGGTAAAACTATTTATGAGGGTAGAAATGTATAAAGATATTATTGTCTTTTTACCACTTAAAATTTTAAAAAGTGTCATGTGTTTAGTAAAAATTGTCCTGCAATTAACATACCCCTAAAATAAAGGGTGCAACAAATTTATAAAATAATTTTAGTGAATTATATTTACCTCCCTGAACTTATTAGACGGCAAAGTCAAAACTGTCAAAATACAAACAAGTCTATGCTGTTTTGATTTCTTTTTCAAATACCTTCTAGGAATTATTTAAGCTTTCTGGTCTCTTATAACTTTTACGGTTTTGACTTTACTATCCGTTCAATCTAGAAAATTATTTGTATTTTTCAAAATAATAGGGTGTATTCGCAGTTATACCAAACTTTGGAGGTAAAATGTAATTCGCCCTTAATTTTTTCAAGAATGCACTAAGGAGCGCATCACATGCATGTTATGCCTGAAAATGGTATTATCTTCGTTTCAGAAAGACAAATGCTCCTGTGTGCCCTGAAAATAGGAAAAACCCCAGAAAACCCTTTCAGATCAGAGTCATCAAAGCTTTTAGCAAAAAATCAGTACCCTCCCTCCTCAACTCCAAAACAATCGATCCTTGGTTTTAAGGAAACTCGATTTTCTGGAGTTCATCAGTACTTTCCTGAAACAAACAAAAAAGATATGGGATCTCTGGAGAAATTTCCTGGAGCTATAGAGCTTCTTCAAGCGAAGATGGATGGCCTTCGCAAAGTGATGAGCCTGGTGATGCGTGAAGCTAAGGATGCTGAAGATCACTCAAAAATGATTCGCGATTTGTTGAGTGGAGGGTTCGGTGAACTTGAGTCGAAAGAGAAGCATCTGAAGACTATTCTAGCATCAGTTAAACAGAGGTGTGAAAATTTTGATTTGAAGAAATTGTGGGTTGAGAAGGGGCTAAAGAAATTGGATGAGAAACATAAGCTTCTGAAAGGGGTTTTGCAGGAATTGCAAGTGGAGAAAATGGACTTTGGGAAGATGAAAGATTACGTGGATGAACAGTTGAAGCACGTTGTTCTGAAAGAGAAGGAATTTCAGAGTCTATTTGAAGAGCTAAAATTGATTCAGGGTCGAGTGGAGGGAAGGGAGAAGGAGCTTGTTTTAACGGAGAAAAGTTTGAAGAGAAGGGGAGATGTAATTGATTCTAAAAAGAAAGAGTTGGACAAAAGGGAACACGAGGTTGATGCAAAAGAAAGGCTCTTAGACGCCAAGAAAAATGAGATCGATTTTGAAGATGAGAGATTAAAGAGAAGGTTAAATGATCTTGATACAAAAGAGACAATTTTGGTGGGTAGAGAAAATGAGATTGCCTCCAAAGAAAAAAATCTGGTGGCAAGAGAAAGTGAGATTGATGCCAAACAAAAAATGTTGGACACAAGGTATTTGGAGGTTGAATCAAAAGAGTGGCTTTTGGAGAAGAGGGAAAATGTAATACGGTCAGAAGAGGAAAGAATAAACAAAAGGGAAATCGAGCTCCTTAGGAAATCCTTGAAGGAGCCAGATTCAGGGCGTCCAGTAAGGGGGAACGGAATTAAAAGATGTAAGAAAACAGTGCTCTCCAGTGGAATTTGTGATGCCAATGAAGGTATAAACATGGATGAAAATAGGAGCAAGCATGCCAAAAGGAGCTGCTTTGGTGATCGATTCAGTGGACAAACGAAAGCTAATGAACTTGAAATATTAGGTAAAGTTTCTGATCCTATTATGCAAATTCAGAACCTAGTTTTATGTTTTATTCACCTTAATGTCTGAACCTATTATGCAAATTCAGAATCTAGATTAATGTTTGATTTACCTTAATGTCTGATCACATTTTGTCTCGATTCATGATCTGTAATAGTCCATTTTCTTATTCCATTGTGTATTAATATTTAGGTTCAAATGCTAAGTCACAAGTTCAGACCTCTCAAGACCTTGTAATTCTTGATGATTCTGAATTTGGATCAGATAAAATGGCCAATTTAGCTTCAAAGTCTACTGGTGATCCAAGTTCTTTTTCTAGTGGTATTGAGAAGGGAAAACTAGCAAAACACTTCAATCTTGGAGAAACCTGGGCATGTTTCAATGGAAAAGATAATTTTCCAAGATCATATGCCCAAATCATTAATGTTATTGACAATGGTGGAAAAGTTCGGATTGAGGTTGCATGGCTTGAAGCTTTTCCGGGGTATGAAGGTGAGAAGGAGTGGGTAGGTGCAGGCTTGCCTGTCACTTGTGGAATGTTTAAACCATCAAGAACAAGTGTTGAAGCTCCTAGCATTTTTTCTCATCTTACTGTCTGTGACAACAGCGTATATCCTCTCATGATATTTCCTTTAGAAGGAGAAACTTGGGCCATATACAAGGATTGGAATATCCATACATGGGCATCTCATCCGGAAATACATAGACAGTGCCAGTATGAAATTGTGGAGATTTTGAATTATTCTCCGACTGGCTCTTCATCTTTTGGTGTTAGAGTTGCTTACTTGGACAAAATCACAGGATCTGTGAATTCATTTCAGCGGAGAAGCAAGAATGAGGAGAAATCATTTCTGATACAGGTTAAGTGTTTATACGTGTTCTCTCATAAAGTCCCCTCTATTAAGAAGAGTTGTGCTGATGCAAATGGTAATCTTGACTGCATATTTGAACTTGACCTGAAATCCTTACCTCTTGGACTCCATTGAGGTTGACAAGAAATATTTGTGAGGTAAAGTTGCACCTTTGCCTATTTTGGCTTGTGTAAATTTTGGTAAATTGTAGCATCTCTTAGTCGAGCTTTTGCCTATTTGATCTTCCATTAGAAACTATAGTTGTTATGTCTTGAAAGAATGGAAGCTCAGGTGGTTTCATATGGTTTAACCTAGTACAATTAGCTAGTTTTGTGTCTTGTAAATCAGTTAGAACTTCCTCTGCTTGTTCACTATCTTTTTGTCAAATATTCCATCTTTGAAGGTTCATGGTAATCAAGTGACTATGCTGCTGCAGCTTTGAAATCTTAGCATTTTTGTTTCTGTTCTTTATTGTTGTTTGTTGATGGTGTTGAAATTTGAAATATCTCCAATTTCCATCTTCTTTCTGTTATTTATGCATTGGTAGATTAACTCTGCTTTAGGATACATTGCATTTCCCTTCAAAAACCTGTCTTTCGGTCTCGTCCTCTATTAAGTTAACCTGCTTAAATCGATGAAAGCCCTCCCTCATCCTGGAACCAAAGAATTGGGATTCCACCATTTGTGTGTAGTGTTGGCTGCCAAAGGAGAGGTTGAAGGGATAGTTTGGATCGTGACCTAGGCAGTCCATCTCTGTTTACTGCATGCCTTATCAATCTGTTACATTTAGAAATAAAAATGCTTTCATTTTCCCTTTCTAGTCTCTTGCCCCCCATACTTCTTCCTTATCCTTTCGCTTGCTTCCCTTGTTTATAGCTTCTAGTATAGTGTTTTGTGTAGTGGAGAGTTAACTTTCACACCTGAACCGGAATCGAGTTAATCCCACTAGTATGTGAGGATAATACTGAGTAGTTGTGACTTTTTTCTTTGGTGTTTGAGGAAAAATGATTTGAAATTTGAGAGGGTTATGGCTGGAACAACACATTCTTGATTTGTGTGGTTTATGGGCCTTTTTTAATATCCTGTGGAACGTTTCTTGGCCTTTTTCTTCATGACGAGCAGCATTCGCTCCTGTTTGTCCTGAAAGTATTTTTCTTTGTTGATCTTTCTGAAGAAACTCCCTCTGATCCCTTTTCTCCTAAGTTTGAACTCAGAAAATGGGGATCTTTTTCTGTATTTGGGAAGAATTTGTTTGGATTTCTGGTTTTGATCTTGCATTTTGGAAAAGTCTTCAAGTTTTACACCTCTGCACAAATAGGTTCTACAGTAAAACCCCATCCCAACTGTTCAAAGTTACCTCCCTCATCCTGAATAGTGAATATTGTAAATCTGGCCTGGCAGTTTTTGGGTTGAAACAACTGAAAATCCAGGCTGCCATGAATTTCTTGCTCATCACCTGTAGCATAACTTATTGGATCTCTTCTCTAGATTTTACAATTTTCAGCCATGCCAATAAGAGTTCTATTGTTCTAACAAAATAGAAAAAATCCTTTAAAAAATCGCAAAAAAAGGTTAAGACACAGGCTCTGATTTTGGAGGTTTTGGAGGATGTGCTTTGGTGAAGAAGGCGATGCTTCATATTTTGGTGTGTTGGACTTTCTCCTTGAGGGGAATGCTCACCACTAGGGCTGGCAATCTCTGACACGACACGAAACTGACACGATATAAGCGGGTTAGGGTTGAGCTTTAGTGGGTTCGCGGGTTATATGGGTCGACCCAAATAACACGAATAAATAAATGGGTAAGGTTAGGGTTGAGAAAGTCGACACGTTAACCCACCAATCCGAATCCGACACGAGAAATTTATACTATAACACGAAAACACGACATGAACCCGACACGACATGAAATGTTCGTGGGTTAAATGGGTCGACACGAATAACACAAATAATTAAACGGGTAAAGTTAGGGTTGAGGGGTGTCAACACGGGAATCCGTCAACCCGATAACCCGGACACAACACGAATTGTCACCCCTACTCACCACATTTTGCCTGGTTTGCTCACCACAAGAATGCATTGCTTCTGGTATGTCTCCTAGAATTAAGAACGATCTTCTCCCCTTTTTTTTTATTTTTTTATTTTTAAGGTACTGAAATTTGTCCAGCCACGATTGATTTGTTTACAGTTTTTTCACATAATTTGGGGTATCAACATACAACCTATATGGGCACGTACTCAGTATAAGCTTATACCACTATCGGGTACTTGCACTGTATTTGTACACCAATGTTGCGCCATGTCAATTGGACGGAGTCAGTAATTTGCAAATCCCATTAGAAACGAACCCTATTAAGTCCTATCATGGCATGGCGTTCTATTGAGATAAAAACAGGATTTTCCATCAAGATTAAAAAATAATAATAATACAAATAATAACATGAATGTTGTATTGTTGACTAGGCCTACTTACTATAACCAATAAAAGAAAGAAGAAAAAAAGTACTGACTTTGAACTTCCGTTATGGGAAGGTGAGGGTGAGATAAAGTGGGGTTTTTTGTTCGAGATCCCATTTCTTTGTCTTTTCAGTCAAACTTAGCCCCGTTTGGTATAAATTTTGGGTTCAAAACTTAGTTTGAATTGTAATTTTAAAATATTAAAATTAATTGAGAATATAAAAATATGTATTGGAAATGTAAATAGTTTATTAAAAATATAAAAAAATTTATTGAGAATTATAAGATATTATTATAAAATACAAAATGATATT
Organism: Leptodermis oblonga; assembly: GCA_016801395.1. Classification (NCBI taxonomy): domain Eukaryota; kingdom Viridiplantae; phylum Streptophyta; class Magnoliopsida; order Gentianales; family Rubiaceae; genus Leptodermis; species Leptodermis oblonga. The sequence goes on along the minus strand of CM028755.1, from coordinate 12,884,437 downwards.
CAATCCAAGGATTGAACCATGTTTTCAAATAGGGCAATATTTCATTTGTTTCACTAGAAAATTTCATTTTTAATTTTTTCTCTTTCTAAATTCTGATACAAGAATTTATTTTTAAATTTTTTATTATTTTTATCGTTAATAATAAATAATAATTATTTTATGGTTCATAATTAATCTATACTTAAAAAGTAAAATTATGGGCAAAATAAAAGGTGATAAATTAATGGACTCTTGAAGTAAAACACAGGAAGTATACCATTTATTGGACAAAAGATCCATTGCTACACTAACGGAGTTCCACGATTGGTTCTCAAATTAGATCAAAGGAAGCAAGGCAAGTACAATACATACTTAGGATGTTGCTTCAATATGCAACTTAACAAATTGCTTCATGGCAGTGAACTTTTCATCACAAAAGACATTGAATTTAAGGTAACAGAAAAACCTATAAAAATCAGAAGTACTTCATTTCTGCAGTTTGATATGAAGATTATGAGCTGAGCAAGTTCATTCACTACAGAAAATGTTTGCTCAAATGCTAAAATAAAAGTCAAATCAATCATTTAAAAAGTTCACTAAAGAATCTTCAATACTATACTGTTTCTCTGAAATTGTCAAAGGAAAGGAATCAAGTTTCATATCTAAAGATACACAAGAAAACCATCCTAGCACATCTGAATGAGGGCTCATTATGGAAAAATTTCTACCTTCTTAAGAGTGTTTAATTACACCCTTAATGTTTTGTGAAACTATCATTACCTCGAGAGGTTTTGAAAAACTATCATTACCCTCCTTAAATGTACAAAAAAAACTCCAAGTAACAAAAATGCCATTGAAGTTTGTGTTTCTTTCCGTAACTAAAACAAAGTGATTGTAATTTAACCAATTAAGGAAAGGTTAATTGTTATGTTAACATAAACACCATGAGAGTGACCGTAATTGATCAAATCTCAGGAATAGCTTTAGTTTCACCAAACCGAAACAGAGTTTTTAGAATTCACCTACCCAAAAATCACATTAGTCACATAGCACTTTGAAGATTCAGAATCATAGCAAGTGAGTGAAATCCCCACCAAAAACAACAGTGCAAATGGAGGAAATAGCAAATGTTTAGGTTTCCATGATATTTACAGATGAAGCTAAACAACTAATTAAAATTATAACAGTTCGCTAGCCAAACAAAACAGAAACATTAAAGAAGAAAACACATTCAACTTTTAAACCTGAAAGTATGTACAAGCCCCTTCAAGATCCAGAAAGAAAGCAGAGAACTATACAACTTCAATGGCTGCAGCTATACTCAACAGAACAGAACTTTGTCAACCTGTTTTACCTGTAAATGTGTTCAATCAGAATTAGATTTTAACTCGAAATGAAAGCAATTCTATAAGCAAAAAAACTGTACCAACTAGACTTACCAAAATCATGGACCTTGATTTCTTCATTGTCTTTTTTCATCCTTGCAACATCTTTTAGAACTCCTCCTGGAATCCTTTTCATCCGTATCCATGTTCGCACCTTCCGCGCTATCATCGCATCCTCCTTTAGACTCCAACTTTGAATACTTCAATCTTATGGTCACATTTCTCTTTTTAGTAGATTGAGTTGGATTGGGAGAACCATGTTCTTCAACACATTGATAAGGGGGCTTTCTAACAGAAACAAGTTCAGAACCTAGGCTTGAAATCTTTGCCCTCAATGCTTCAAGTTCTTCTTCGAACTTATCCAGATTTTTACCTTTCAAATCAAGCGCTTTTTCCCTTCTTGCAACAGTTTCCTTTGCAGAGTAAAGCTCATTTTCCATACAATCTAAAGCTCTCTCTTTGGAATCAAGCTCATTTCCCATTAGCTCAAGCTCTTCCTTTAACGCACAAAGCTCATTTTCCCTTCTGTCCAACAATTCTTTCTCTGAAGTAAGCTGATCAACCATTGTCTTCAAATGACTCTCCTTTGAATCAAACTCAATCCCCCTTATCTCCAAAATTTTCTCATCCAAAACAAAGTCATTTTCTCTCGTCTTCAAAAGATCTTCCCTTGTATCAAGTTCATTTGCCCTTCTCTCCAACATTTCATTTTTCAAGTCAATCCCATTTTCCTTACTACCAACTATTTCCTCTCTTGTATGAAGCTCAGTTTCCCTTCTCTCTAAATGATTTTCCATGGCAAAAATCTTATTTTCTCTTTCCTCCAAAATGTTCTCCTTTGACTTAATATCAATTTCCCTGTTTTCCAAACACTTCTCTTTAGAAGAAAGCGCATTTTCCATCTTCTTAAGCTCTTCCCTATCTGAATGAAGCCTCTCTTCCCATTTTTTCAAATTTTTCTCCTTCATACTAAGTTCGATAACCTTTCTTTCCAAAAATCTGTTTCTGGAATCAACCACATGTTCCCGTCTTTCCAAACCTTTCTCCTTCGAATTCAGTTGATGCTCCCTTTCCTCAAGCTTATTTCGCGTACAGTCCAACTTGTCCTCCTCTAAACTAAGCTCATCTTCCGTTGTCTTCAATTTTTTTTCCATTGAGTCAATCTCAATTCTTCTTGTCTCCAAAATCTTCTCTTTGGAATCAAGGCTCTTTTCCCGGCTCCCCACAATTTCCTCTCTTGGATGGAGATTTTTTTCCCTTTTCTCCAAAATTTTCCCCTTTTCAATCAGCTCATTTGCCCTTTTCTTGAAAACGTTTTCCAAATATTTCTCAGAAGAAGAAAGCTCATTACTCCTCCTCTCCAAACACGCCTGTTTGACGATGATCTCGTTTTCCTTTCTCTCCAACAGACTCTGTACCGATCGCAGCTCTTTGAAAAGGCCCTCAACGTGCTGTTCTTTAAGAGCAATATCCCTAAGCTTTTCATCCACAAAGTCATTAACTTTATGAAACTGCTCTTTCTCCACCTCCATCTTCTCCAAAAGCCCATTTAAAGATCTTTCTTTCTCATCCAATTTCCTGAGCCTTCTGTCAACATACAATCGCTTGGAATCAAATCCTTCCAAACTCTGGCGTACAGATTCCTGAACCAACTTCAGCTTCTCTTCTCTGGCTTCAACTTCACTGAAGGATTCAGCCAAACAGGCCTTCGTCGACACCAAGTGACTCTGTAGATTCTCCCATTCTAACATCAACAAGCCCATCACACAATGAAGGCTCTCTTTCTTTTCTTCGGTCAGCTTCAATGCCCCGGATAACTTCTCAAGAGAACCCATTTCGCGAAGCCCTTTCTTTTCCTTCTCCGTATGAAGGATTAAAGTATGAACTCTCTTCTTTTCTTTCGAAACCTTTCTCTCTGAACTCTGTCTGAAGACTGAAGTTGAACTTTGAAGCATTTACTACCGATGATTAACGATTTTATTGCAGAGGTTCAGGTTTTAAGTAAATTACATTTACGGGCTTGTGGATAGGTAAAATTGTGAAATGAACCCTATAGTGTTACATAGTTACAATTACCCCCTCTTGATTGAGTCTTGAGTCTCTTGACTAGCCCGTTGACAATGTAATTGCCATTACCCGATTAAAGGGCGTAAATAGCCAGAAGGCTCCTTATTAATTCCTGGGGAGCCTTCACTTTTGGAGCCAACTGCCCTGTCTGAAAAAGAAATTTAAATTAGAATATAATTAGTAAGACTCAAAAAAAAAAAAAATTAAGACTTATAATTACGGTTTTTTTATAATTATTATTATAGTGAATGAGCCAAAGGCATGGATGTTGCCATCTAGGCGTTTACTCCATAAAGATCAAATGAGGGTAGGGGATATCTCAGCCTTACCTAAGAAAATACGGAAAAGTGAAAATAAGGTCACGAAAACAGTGAGCACCGGAAACAGCAAAATCTCGTGCCTATGTGAGCAAGGAGGTATGGTCAAAAGTGTGGGATTGGAATGGAGAGCTTGTGAGTCGGACAAGCACATCGGTTATTGCATTCGCCTCACGATATACGTAATTATAGTGAAACAGCCAAAGGCATTGATGTTGCTGACTAGGCGTTTATTCCATAATGATCAATTGGGGGGGGGGGGGGGGGGTCGATATCTCAGCCTTACGTCAGAAAATACGGAAAAGTGGAAGTTATGTCCTAGGGTCACGAAAATAACGAGCACCTAAAACAGCGAAATCTCGTGCCTCTATGGGCAAGGAGGTATGGTCAAAAGTGTGGGGATTGGGATAGAGCTTGTGAGTTGGGCGTGCACATCGGTTATTGCATTCGCCCCATGATATACATGCGTAACAAATAGGAAAAGAGTAAAAATCATTGACACCCCCTCAAGTTTTGAAGAGTGTCAACTACGCCCCTCAAGTTTGATTAAAAGGCATTGAGACTCCTTCTATCAATTTTCTGTTAACTTGGCTGTTAATTTGAAGGGTAAAATAGGCATACTAAAATACATGATTAAAAATATGTTGGTTAAAACTTTGTTTTGCTCATTTTAACAAGGTTTTTATTTATTTTGAATAAAATTGTACTAGTTTGCAGTAGCTATATATGAAGGGACAATACCAACTAAGTACTATTCTTATTTTATTTTTACTAAATTTAGCATAATAATCTTATAATTAACTGACAGGTTTTCTTATTTTATTTTCATTTGGATTATGTACTCTTTTAAAATGACACATTTTTTAATTGTTTGCTCATTTTAGCAAAATATTCTTTTTTAGTAAACAATAATAAAGACAAACATTTTCACTGTGTCAAGAATGAAGTTATATATATAGTTCTTTAAATTTCCAAATATCTTTTCATGAAGATTGGTAAAAGAAAAGCTTGTAATTGACACATTACTTAGGCTCTACAGAATTGTAACTTTGTTAGAGAATTTTGTTTTTGGAGGAGAGGTACATTTTTGTTTAGAAATTATTTTCTGTAGAATTCTGTATAAAAGAGAAGAAAAAATTGCAATGATGATATCTTAGAAAAATAAAAAAATAATGTAAATAGAAATTTAGAGTTGATTTCAAAATATAAAAGCTGAATTCAATAAAAAGTGAGATTGTTTGGTTGTATATCTTTTTAGAGGAAAAAAATAAGTTTTCATTACAAAAAAGGGGAAAATAAAAACAAACAAACACTGACAGAGCTTTCTTGCATAAAATGAGAAATTTAGTTATGCATGAACTTACTTGAAAATTAATTATATCTATTTTATTTGAGGGAAAAGCAGTGAAGTTGATTTTTTAAATTTATTTTTCAATAATGATATCCATCTTAACTAATTTATTACAACTCTTTTATAGGAACACATATGACATGTATTTATTGGCTACATTTTTGTGAAATAATTATTAATATCATATCATTTTTTTTTTGAGATAGATTAATATCATATTATTGACCAATGAATAATGTCACATGAGTTGTTATGAAAAGTTGGGATGAAATAATTGATATGTGTATATCTTTTTATTTAAATAAATTTATGATATTGAGTTAAATGTAGAACCGAAAAAAAATCAAAAGGATAGGTAGGGAAATTGGAAGCTTTTAAATAAAGCATTTGGATAATAGTGTCCAATTAAAAAAAATTAACGTCAAGTTTGACGGAAGAGTTAGGAAAGGGGTCTCATTGCCTTTTAATCAAATCTAAGGGGTGTGATTAAGACTTTACAAAACCTAGAGGGGTGTGAATGAATTTTACCCTAATATTTTATGATTTTTACCATACAACATATAGAATAAGTAATTTATCATAATTTTAATACACAATTCGTGCATCTTTCTCTGTTAAAGATAATTATCAAATTCAACAAATAGGTAAATGTTACTCACTCTGTTTCATTAAAATCAGTACAACAAAGTTGACTATTCTAGTGAAATAGAGGAATTTACATTTTAAAAAGTTCATTGAACAAAATGACAAAAATAAGTTAATTTACATTAAAATTAGTCGTTAAATTTAACAGAACGGGGAAATGATACGTTTATGATAGTTTAAGGTCTAAAGTGAAACAAAAGAAATTTAGTGATCAAAAGTATATATTACTAAAACATTGAGGGGCTTATGGTGTCATTTATCCTTTGTATTACTAATACTAGTATGGGAACATACAACTAGCATCAATTGACGAAAAGAAACAGATAACAAACGAGGTAAGGAGCACATGCATGTCCTTCCGTTGATTAGACAGATATACCATGATGACCCCTTCGGAATCGTCGAAATTGGGGAAATCGAAAGGCAAAGCGAAATAGACAAGAGAGTGTTTTTAATGGTGAAATGGTTAACGTCAATTCCCTTTTAGATGGAAGGCTTGTTCTTTTTGAAAGTTTTGAAAACGATTTTGAAAATAAATTTTGAAAAATAGTTTTATAATATAAAAAGTGTATTGAAAATGTAAAAAGTAGATGCTGAATAGTAAAAAGTTGTATTGCAAAAGATGAAATATGATTAAAATATATTAAATTTACTGTTGAAACTAAAACCGTTTTCAAAACGAAACAAAAAGAACAGGCCCGAAAAGATTAAATTCATAGCTTCAAAAGCATCACTACTCTGCTTGATCTCATCCAAAAATCACTCACCCCAAGCAAGATTTCAAAAATCTTTTGGTTTCTGTTTTTGGTAATGGCATTAATCTTCAGTTGAGAAAAGCCAAATGCTTCTGTGTGCCCCGAAAATAGGAAAAAATGAAAGCCCTTTTTCATAGTCTTCAAAGCTTTGCCAAAATAAGCCCCATCCGCCCTGAGTCCTCAAGTCCAAAAATAATCAATCCTTTCATGAAACAGAGATACAGGATCTCTGAAGAAGTTTTCGGAAGCTATGGAGCTTCTTGAGGGGAAGATGGATGGCCTTCAGAAAGTGATGAACCTGGTGATGTGTGAACCGAAGGATGCTGAAGAGCACTCTAAAATGATTCATGATTTATTCATTGAAAGGTTCGGCGAACTTGAGTCAAAAGAGAAGCATTTGAAGACTATTCAAGTATCAGTAAAGCAGAGTTGTGAAAAGTTTGATTTAAAGAGAGTGTCGGTTGAGAAGGGACTAAAGGAATTGGATGAGAAAAAAAAGTTAATGAAGAGGGTTTTGCAGGAAATACAGGTGGAAAAAATGCAGTTTGGGAAGATGAAAGATTATGTGGATGATCAGCTGAAGCATGTAGCTCTTAAAGTGTTGGATTTATAATCACCTGGAAACAGCAACAATAACTAACAATACAAACTATAAGTATCTATTCAGAAATGTACTAAACTATTACAAAAGGTAACAAAGGAAATTGCTTCTTCAAATCGTGCTAGCACTTTCCTTTAGGCTTTATAAGTTCCTTTTGGTGTGTAAAGAGTTTTGGAACTTATATCCTTGTGGGATAAAATGAAGATATCTGTCGTAAGCCTGCACTGACTCAAATAGAACTAAAACAAGAGTGAAAAGTGCAAGAAAGACTAAACAAAGAGTGATTTTTCGTCCTGTAAATCCGTCCTAAGGAGTCTATTTATAGACCTTCAAAGGGTGCTATTTAATAGCCACAACTCTTACGAAGAGGTAGGAAGAAACGGAACTGAATTCGGATAAGAATTGAGTTCAGAATCACCATTTTAGTAAAGAGATGCAACTTTTCAGAAGAAGGAACTCTTACTGGACCTCATTCAATTTTTTGTCCGAATCGGACATGCATCAGTCCCAGAACTTGAAATTTTCAGTTCTAGATGCTTACTGGAACTCGTCCGAATTTCCGTCCGAATCGGACAGAATTTCGGACACAATTTGTTCATTCCTTTTCCTTTCTTCTTTCAGCTTAATTATTGGAAAATCTCCAACAATCCCCCGCCATTTTCCAATGATTGGGAAAATTGCATTCCCCTCAAAGTTGAACTTTTCTTGATAACTCATGCATCAGTCCTAGTGTCTTTCGATTGAACCAACGCCTTAGTGAAAACACCTTGCAAACATATCGAACTAATTTGGTAGACAAGCTTTGAATTAACAGTCCATTGACAAGCCTTAATGTAATCACACACAAGTTCGCTTCTCAGCTACATGCTATAAACAACACATAATCTCTATGTGTCTGAATCCCATTCATGAATGCGTCCAAGGTTTCATCCAATAACCTTTATGAATTTTCACAAAACATTCATATAGGCAAGTTTCAAAATACCCCCGCCATATGAGAATTTCCAGCAATTATTGCATTTCTCATATTTGGTATTATCTTGAACTTGTTAAGAACTCAACTTGTTCAACCTTAACTTTCTAGCAAGTATAACACTAACTATATTAGTGTTCCAACCATTTAGACAATGTACATTTCGCTACATTGAATTCAGAACTAGTGGTAAACTAGAAATGAATTGAGGTTTCCATTGTAAATGGTCTAGGACAATCCCATCTCGACAGAAGTCTTTTCTATCATTTCCCTTATGAGTCCTTTTGTTAAAAGATCAGTCAAAAATTACACTTTGACTTTACATAATCTAAGGTTATGGAGCTATTTGTTATTAACTCTCTAACCATACTATGTCTTACACCAATATGCCTTGATTTCCCATTGTACACTTGACTATATACCTTCGCAATCATAGTAGTACTGTCACAATGAATAGCTATTGGTGAAACTGGCTTTGGCCAAATCGGAATCTCATACACAAGATTTCTCAGCCACTTCGCTTCTTTACTATCCGAGGCTAATGCAATGAACTCAGAAGCCATGGTGGAATCAGCTATGCAAGTTTGTTTCTTTGAAGCCCAAGAAACCGCACCACCACCCAAAACAAAGATCCAACCATTTGTTGAAGAGTGATCATCATTGTTTGTAATCCAACTAGCATCAGAATATCCTTCAAGAACAGAAAGATAACCTTTGTAAGTGATGCCATATTCCTTGGTATTTTTGAGATACCTCAACACTCTAGTAATCCCTAGCCAATGTTGTTTGCTAGGATTACTAGTATACCTACTTAGTACACCTACTGCATATGTAATATCCGGTCGTGTACAAGTCATGACACACATCAAAGATTCTATTACTCTAGTATATTCTTGCTGAGAAATAGGATCGCCTTCATTTTTGACAAAGCTCAAATCAGGATCAATAGGAGTAGCCATATGTTTACTATCAAAATGATTAAACCTCTTGAGAACCTTTTCAATGTAATGAGTTTGTGAAAGCCTTATTGAATTTATCTTCTTCTTGATTTTTATACCAAGAATCACATCAGCTTCTCCCATGTCTTTCATGTTAAAATTCTTTGAAAGCATACTTTTGGTTTCACTCACTTTCTCTAAGTCAGAACCAAAAATCAACATGTCATCCACAGAGGCATATAATGACACCTTTGCCATTTTCATACTTGCTGTAGACACATTTGTCTGATTCATGAATTTTATATCCATTAGCAAGTATCACCTCCTCAAACTTTTGATGCCACTATTTTGGTGCTTGTTTAAGCCATATAGTGACTTCACTAGTTTACATACTTTGTGCTTTTGGCCTTGAGCAACAAAGCCTTCCGGTTGTTTCATGTATACTTCTTCATCAAGTTCCCCATTTAGGAAAGCAATTTTTACATCCATTTGGTGTATCACAAATTTTGGATTGAAGCTATAGCAAGAAACACCCTTATTGTGGCTATTCTTGCCACTGGTGAGTAGGTATCAAAGTAGTCAATGCCTTGCTTCTGTGTGAAGCCTTTGGCTACAAGCCTTGCCTTGTACTTGTCAATGGTTCCATCCACCTTCATTTTCTTTTTGAAGATCCATGATGAGGGCATCCAAAGTCAAGCAACAAGTCAAAGTCAAGATGCAAGTGGTTCCAGAGAAGCTGAGGAGGAGGTTCGAGTTCTACATCGAGGCCCGACAATGCTTCAGGATCCAAGCCCATATCAGGGATCCACTTGTAGACATAACTGGGCCAATGACCAGAAGCAGAGCGAAGAATGTTCGAGATGCACTCAACAACCTTGTTCAAGCTTGCCATCAGGATGCTCAGTTAATTGTAGAAGCCCACGCCTTGGAGGAAAATGGAGGAAATGTGAGATTTTCAACTCTTCTAACCATCTTTGAAGAAGATGCGCAAATCATCAAGTCCTAATGAAGAAGAAGGCTGTTTCTTGAAGTCTTGAAGATGCCGGAAGGTTCTTGGACTTAAAGAAACAAATTAATAAAGTTCCCTACAATTTGGGCCGACCCAAACTCATGGAACCAAAGTCCACAAGCTTCGGCCAGCCCAAGAAAGCAAGAGGAAGCTCACGGCCAGCCCACAAAGCAAGCTAACGGCTACTTAGCTTAATTAGGGAATTCTTTTTAATCAAGTTTTATCTTTTAAGTTAGTTTCCAAAAAGGGTTCTCTCTTGTTCTCTTTTTGGAGTAGGAATATTATTCTTTTTCCTTATTATTTTCATTGTACAATTCGGCAATCACTCAAAAGAAGTGACCGAATTCTTTTCTTCTTTTTCTTACCAAATTCTACTTCTTTCTGGATTTGGTAAAGGAAATTAACCTCTTGGTTAATTTTCAATTCTACTTCTTTTCCTTATTATTTTCTTTCTCTTTTTTCGGCTGATCCTTCATCTATAAATAGGGGAGCCGTGCATAATAATATTCAGAGTATTCATATCATAAAACTTAGTGTTTGAGTACCCTCCTTTTATTGCTTTATGTATTTGCATGTCGTAATTTACATAATTGCATGAACTTAGCTAATTAGGTTATTTGCTCTACCTAATTATTCGCATGTTCAAAACTCTTTTCTTACACTTGGTTCGAATCTAAAACAAAAACAACTAGATTAGGTCTTTTTGTTTATTCTGATTTCGAAGGTAAGTTAGAGTCTTATACGAGCTCGCCGCTTAATCACAAGGTCCTTGGCAACATTATCCGCATGTGTACAACCGTCCACATCAATCCATCTACAATCGATGGATTTGGAACCAAGGGGAAGATCAACTAAGATCCAAGTATCATTCCCAAGAATTGAATCCATTTCATCATTTATTGCTTCCCTCCAAAATGCAGCATCATGGGATCTCATTGCTTCATTAAAAGTGTAGGGATCATCATCCGTATTAAAACAATAAGGTACCTTGTTACTTATTTCACTTCTTGTTCCTTCTACAAGATAAGTAATAAAATCTGGACCAAAATTTGTGTCCCTTCTTGCTTTTGTGCTCCTTCTCAATTCAGTGATTGCATTACCACTAATTGTGTCATTTGCTGCAGGTTCTTCTTGACTAGAACCACTTGCTATTGCTTTTGAAATAGTGGAAAATCTTTGTTCATTAAAGATAGCATATCTTGATTCTATAATACTATTCATACCAATAGAATCATTTGGTTGAATGACCAAAAATCTATAAGCCTTGCTATTATGAGCATAGCCTATGAAAATGCATTCCACTCCTCTTTCTCCTAACTTCCTTTTCTTTGGTTCAGGAAGTTTCACAATAGCCCTGCAGCCCCAAACTCTCAAATGATTGAGATTTGCCTTCCTTTTATGCCACAGTGCATAGGGGGTAGTTGAACTCCTTTTGTTAGGAATTCTATTCAACAAATAGCATGCTGTTAGTATAGCTTCTCCCCAAAAATCTTGACTAAGGCCAGCAGTAGACATCATTGTGTTAACCATTTCCATTAACACATGATTTTTCCTTTCAGTAACACCATTTTGTTGTGGTGTATACGGAGCAGTGACCTCATGTTTAGTACCTATAGATTGAAAATAATCCAATTCATAATAGTCACCACCTCTATCAGTCCTTAGACATTTTATCATTCTATTGCATGCCAGTTCCACTTCAGATTTATACACTTTGAACATTTGCATAGCCTCATCTTTGAAATATAACAAATAAACTTGACAATATCTAGAACCATCATTAATAAATGTGACAAAATATTTATTTCCTCCTATTGAAGGTGTAGCATGCAAGTCACATAAATCACTATGAATTAAATCAAGAATATTTGTTTTCCTTTCAATTGCAGGGAATGGCTTTCTTGTGATCTTATTAAGCATGCAATTATGACATTTGTCATTTCAATCTTTATGTCCTTAGGCTTAAGATCTAACTTGACCATATCATTCATTCTTTTATGGTGAACATGTCCTAGCTTATTATGCCATAAAATAGAAAATGACTCAATCATATACACACAAGAAGTAGCCATTTTAATTTATTGATAGGCATGACATCCACTTTGAACATGCCATTGCTCAAGTAGCCCTTTCCTACAAACATTCCACCATTTGAAAGGACAAACATATCCGCCTCAAACACTAACTTGAAGCCAAACCTATTTAGAAGGCTTCCCGACACTAGATTCTTCCTAACTTCAGGAACAAACAATACATTTGTCAAAAATACAACTTTTCCTGAAGTGAATTTGAGATCTATGTCTCCAATTCCTTTTACAGGGGCTGTAGCAGATTTTCCCATGTAAACTACTGAATCTTCTTCATTTGCTTCCTTCAATGTCTTGAAAAAAGTCCTGTTTTTGCATATGTGCTAGGTGGCTCCAGAATCTACCCACCAAGAGTGATCTTCATTAACAATAAACACTTCAGAAATCATTGCAACCATGGTATCCTCTCATTTCTCATTGTTGGAGTTGTTGGTGCCTTTGTTCTTAAGGAGTCAACATTCATATTTGTAATGTCCCTCCTTGCAATAAAAGCATTTGCCTTTCTTTTTCTTCTTGTTCTTGCCTTGATCATTGTTCTCTTTGTGAGTCCTCTTCTTGAATTTACTGCCTTGTCCTTGCTCAATGACATGCAATTTGGTGGCAGGTTCCTTGGCCTTATCATTGGCCTTTGCTTTCTCCACATCAAGGACATTTTGAGCTCTCAGCTCTTCTTCCACACGAAGATCATGAGCCAGCCCTTCAAAAGTGATGTGTTCCTTTTTGTGTTTGAGATCCTTTTTGAAATCCTTCCAAGAAGGAGGAAGTTTGTCAATTATTGCTGAAACAATAACTGCATTATCCATCATCAAGTTGTACTGATTAAAGAGGTTCAACATCCTTTCTAGTTCTGTGAACTGTTCCATCACAGGCCTATTATCCTGTATTTTAAAATTTAAGAAAGTAGAGACAAGAAATTTCTTACTTGTTGCATCTTCACTCATGTATCTTGCCTCTAGTTTATCCATCAATTCCCTTGTCGTGGGAACTGTGTGGTAGACGTCAAAGAGATTGTCTTCCATTGCGTTGAGAATATGTCCTCTGCAAATCTCATCATCGGTCTCCCATTTGTGGCGCTTTCTCATCTGCACCAATGTCTCATTCTCCTCTACTGGTGGCTTTGGTGTATTTAGGACATACACCACCTTCAATGACACAAGTAGGAAATGCACCCTCTTCTTCTACCTTGTGTAGTTGCCTCCCTCAAACTGATCTATTTTCACGATCTATGATGTAAGATCCTTGACTTTGGTTACCATGTGTGCTTTTATAAAGCCTAAAGATTGTTGGATTTATAATCACCCGGAAGGAGCAACAATAACTAACAATACAAACTACAAGTATCTATTCAGAAATGTACTAAACTATTACAAAAGGTAACAAAGGAAATTGCTTCTTCAAATCGCGCTAAGCACTTTCCTTTAGGCTTTGTAAGGTCTCTTTGGTGTGCAAAGAGTTCTGAAACTTATATCCTTGTAGGATAAGGTGAAGATATCTGTCATAAGCCTGCACTGACTCAAACAGAACTAAAATAAGAGTGAAAAGTGCAAGAAAGACTAAACAAAGAGAATGATTTTTTGTCTTGTAAATCCATCCTAAGGAGTCTATTTATAGACCTCCAAAGGGTGCTATTTAATAGCCACAACTCTTACGAAGAGGTAGGAAGAAACGGAACTGAATTCGGATAAGAATTGAGCTTAGAATCACCATTTTAGTAAAGAGATGCAACTTTTCAGAAGAAGGAACTCTTACTGGACCTCATCCGATTTTCTGTCCAAATCGGACAGCAAATCAGACATGCATCAGTCCCAGAACTTGAATTTTTCAGTTCCAGATGCTTACTGGAACTCGTCCGAATTTCCGTCCGAATCGGACAGAATTTCGGACACACCCTGTTCATTCTTTTTCCTTTCTTCTTTCAGCTTAATTATTGGAAAATCTCTAACAGAAAGAGCAGTAATTTCAGAGTCTATTTGCAGAGCTTAAATTGATACAGGGTAGAGCGGAGGAAAGAGAGAATAAGCTTGATTTAAAGGAGAAAAGCTTGAATAGAAGGGAAGATGAGATTGATTCAAAAGAGAAAAAGTTGGACAAAAGGGAATATGAGGTTGATGCAAAAGAAAGGCTCTTAGAGACCAGGAAAAATGAGATCGATTCAGAAGAAGAAAGATTAAAGAGAAGGTTAAATGATCTTGATTCAAAAGAGATAATTTTGGTGGGAAGAGAAAATGGTATCGCCTCAAATGAAAACATTCTGGCTAGAAGAGAGACTGAGGTAGATTCCAAAGAGAGAATTCTGGTGACAAGAGAAAGTGAGATTGAGTTCAAACTGAAAATGTTGGACACAAGGAATTTGGAGGTTGAATCGAAACAGAGACTTTTGGAGAAGAGGGAAATGTAATGCGTTCAGAAGAGGAAAGAATAGACAAAAGGGAAACTGAGCTCCGCAAGAAAGAGGAAAACTTGGTGAATCGTGAATTGAAGGAGCGGATTTCGGATTTAAATTGTTGTTTAAATTTATAAATTATTAAATCAACAATAGGTGTTTGAGTTGAATATGAATTGATTTTTTTTTTATTTCTATTATTAATTTAAGTCTAAATCATGTTCTATGGTTTGAATTAGGGGTTGCATAGATTATAACTGAAATTAAAAAATTAGGAATTTTTAATTAAGGAAATAAATGTTGAATATGAATTACATCTTAAATTTAAAAAATTAGATTATAATTTTATGATTTGAAATGTAATTAGCAATTTTAAATTTAATTTAGAGATTGTTAATGTAAATTTACATTAGAGATTTTAAAATTTTAAATTAAATATATATTCAATGAATGTTAATTTCATATGAATTGTGAATTATGTCTTTACTTGATGGATAATTTTGTATCTACATATGCAATAAGAGTGTCTAAATTATTATATTTATATACTTTTTTGGTTGAAATAATTTGTATTTTAAAAGCGTCATTTATGAATATTATATATATTTTTGTTTTACATTTACGATGATATAAAATGGCTATATTACCGAACAGGGCCCTAAAATAGGTAAGAACTGCCCTGGTGATGATCTACACCCCCGATGAGGACTGAATATCATATATTTGAATGTCTCGAGTGTTGAAAAAAATAAGAGAAGGTGCAAGATGGCTGTGTATAAGTTTATATATTTGACTTCAAATCGTGTACAAGACACTTTCCTTAAGGCTTAATTCGTCCGTTATAATATGCGATAGTATTCAAGACGAATTTTCTTTGGGATAAGATGAAGTTGAAAGAGTGAACTCTTGCACTGAGTTCCTCAATCCCCTAAGACAAGAGCACAGAGAGCAGAGATTTTCTGATTCTTGATGATCTGAATTCTGCAGCATCCAAACCCTAAGATGACCCATTTATAGAGTTCATGGCATCCTTTCAGATGTTATGAAAGGTTATCAACTTGTTTGAGTTATGACTGTTCTAGCAAAAGGTTACATCCAATTAGTTCTCAAAAGTTGCAACTTATAAGTTGTAACTTCATGTTATGTCGTTTCAGCCAAATGCCTATTCGATCACATTTCCTGCAACTTTCTAAGGATTGAAAAATCATTTTTCTTGCAATCTCCCGCCATTTTTCAATACTTTGAAATTATTCTTGGATCACTGAAAATCACTAATAAATTGTGTGTCAATAATGGTGTCTTTCAATTAAACCACTATCTTAGTGAAAGTTATTTATAACTCATTGATATCATTTGGTAGACAAGCTTTGAACCAAATGACCATTTAACAAGCCACGTAAACTCTCACACACAATTTCACAATGTATCTCAATTGCCATTTGTACGATACATTTGGTCTTGTATCCATATCCTCTCATGAGTATTTCCAAGGTTAAGTCCAAAACCTTAGTGGATGCCAGAAATCCAATACCCATATAGGCAAGCTCTCAATGCCCCCGCCATTAGTAGTATTATCCGAAATTTGTTAAGAACTCAACGTTCAACCTTCTTTAACTAGTGGGAATACCAACAGTACCACCATTGGGATCATTTTGTAGTGTTCAAATCACTTAGCTAATGTACTTTGACTCATTGAATTCAAGACTAGTCGTTGTAACTAGCGTTAAATTGAGGTTTCATTGTGAGTGATTTTAGTAATTGGACTTCAATCCTATGTCTTTTTATGTTGCTAACACCAAATCTCTTGTAAGTGTCATTTTATTAAAGGATCAATATATTTCCTTTTGATCTTACAAAATCAATAGTTATCATACTATTGATGATCAAATGCCACCATGCTATATATGCCATGGTCTAATAATTGGTATTTTTCAATTATTATCTCATTTTTCTTCAAACCATTTTTTGATCCATTTAGGTACTGAGGTGAATTTGTTCTTTGTTAAAATAGCAACTCTTGATTCGAATCAATAGGTTATATTCTCAAAATTATAGACCTTGCTATTTTGTGCATATCTTAAGAAAATGCACTTGATACCTTTTTTTACCCAAATTCATTTAACAGGTTTCAAGAACCTTTGCAATGGTTCTACAACCCAAACTCTTAAATGATTAATGTTTGCTTTCTTTTGTACAAAAACTCATAAGATGTAGTTGAATAAAAGACATGTAATACATTGTTAATAACAACTTCACCCCATGTCATGTTTCATGCATTGGATTCAGAAAAATCCTCTATTATACTACTCACCATCAAGACAAGTTTTTGAGTATACAATCATAATATTTTATATAGTTTCAACTGTATTTTTATATATCTTAAAAGCATGCAATGCTCGATATTTAAAATGCAACAAAAACTAAATTTCATAAAACTGTGCAATCATCAATACATCTCACATGTTATTGATATCATTATAAAGATGGTGTATTATAAAAGTGATAAAGATCGATCACTATGTATAAAATCAATAAATAACATCTGACTTGTTAGTCTTTCTTTTCATTTCTAAAATGAATTCCTTATGTTGGCTTATATGCATGTTTCACATTTCTCTTCATTATTTGAAACATATCCATTTTAAAGAAAATAAGTCAAATTTAATCATGGCATAGACTTTCATGTAATTAACATGTCAAAAGTTTAACATGCCATAAAATTGTGCAAACCTCAAACAAATAATACTGCTAGTTTTCTGATATATGACATTTAAGTTGATGATCCAATGACATTACGAATGAAACATTAATGCACACATGGTTGAACCATAATCAATCCATCAAGTAAAGTCTTCCTCCATGATTGTCAATTCATAAATCATTGCCACGAGACCTTTACTTTCATTATTGTTTGAAGAATTATCATACTTCTTATTTAGAAGCATGCACTTATATTTTGTTAATCCAAGATCATATAATGTAGACTCATTGATTTTTGTGCTATGTTTGTTAAAATGAGTTAACACTTTATTTTTTAGTTCATTATCCCATTTTGTAGTAGAAAAAACTAGAGACAGGAAATTTCTTACTTGTTAAGTTTCTCTTATGTACCTTTCCTTGTGTCCTCTGCAACTTTCATCATTTGTATCCCATATTTTCTTGTTGCGAAAGTCATTCAAAGACTCTTCATCATCACTTGTTGCAGGCTTTGGAGTCGAAAGTGCATATACCACTTTTAGAGCCATTAGAAGAAAATGACCATCTTCTTCCAACGAACAAAGATTCCTCCATTGAAGTGCTCAACTTTCATAAAATTGGAAGCAAAATATTGTAAAGAACCCAACCATCTTAAGTGACTAATTAAGCCTTAAGACTGTTGAAAAAAATAAGAGAAGGTGCAAGATGGCTATGTATAAGTTTATATATTTGACTTCAAATCGTGTACAAAACACTTTTCTTAAAGCTTAATTCGTCCATTATAATGTGCAATAGTATTCAAGATGAATTTCCTTTGGGATAAGATGAAGTTGAAAGAGTGAACTCTTGCACTAAGTTCCTCAATCTCCTAAGACAAGAGCACAGAGAGCAGAGATTTTCTGATTCTTGATGATCTGAATTCTGCAGCATCCAAACCCCAAGATGACCCATTTATAGAGTTCATGGCATCCTTCCAGATGTTACGAAAGGTTATCAACTTGTTTGAGTTATGACTGTTCAAGCAAAAGGTTGCATCCAATTAGTTCTCAAAAGTTGCAACTTAGAAGTTGTTTCAGCCAAATGCCTATTCGATCACATTTCCTGCAACTTTCTAAGGATTGAAAAATCCTTTTTCTCACATCGAGCACTAACTATCTAGATTATCTTGGCTCTATTTCACTTATTAAAATTTAAAATGATCATCTCTCATTCCTAATAAAAAAGATGTTTTGAAAATAGATAAATTTTTTATATGTTTTATTTAAATTATAACCCCTAAAACAAATCATTTGTTACTTATTTTATATTTTATATTTGTACATTTCATGTGTGAATTAATTAAGAGTATGATAAGTAAAAGAATAAAGATAAAATTCTTCTATTAAGATAAATAACATTTTTTTTTTGAAACAAGGTCGTTTGTTAGGACTGAAGGAGTATCATTTTCAAGGCATTGTTTTAATAAGTGCTGCGACAGAATTGGAGAGTGAAATAGTACAACATGTGGAATAGAGAAATTGAACTCCCATAGTATTAATAAGAATATATGACTCTATTGGTTCATAAACTTAATTCTTAAAAAAAATCAGGTTTAAGCTCGAGTGTATTGCATATTGCTTATAGTCTCTAATACATCAAAATATATATTTTTTTCTCAAGTTGATTACCTATTGTGGTTTGCACTGGATGGTGATCTCTGTTGTCTCTAATATATCAAGTTTAGATGTTGATTTACTGTATTATTTATTTATTTATTTATTATTAAAATTGTCTTTATTGGAAAAAAGAGTATTCATTATGAGGATAGAAGTATCGATTGTTTAAAAAAATATCGTATATACAAAATTATTGTATGTCTCCAATGCAAAAAATGATGTGCGCGCGCGTGTAGTATAGAGTGGAGTCTACTGTCAGACAGTACATCCATCCAATGGCAGTAGCATAACAAAATATTAGAAGAGGCGATTTTTTTCCCGGTGTCGTTAAATAAGATACATACCACAAAATAACCAAAATGATATCTGTCCAAAAAAACCCTTAATGATAAAAATAAAAATAAATATATACAAGTAAAACAACTATTTTTTGATGGATGAACATCCAGTACCGGACACAGCAGTAAGACGAGATAGTTATTTAATCAATGATAAAAAAAAATCACAAGCACAATTCTCTTCATAAATATTCAATTATAAATTCATAAATATCATAAAAAATTAAACAACTAACTATAAAAAGTTATACAAAAATTAATAATCACAAACAATATACATAAAACTAAAACAAATAATTAAACTGAAAATTTGTTCGGTTTCAGTGAAGCCAGAAGCGGAGGCGATGGCTAGGTGTAGACGGTAGGCGCAGGGTGGTGGTCACTGGTCAGTCGGTGGTGGTTGAAGCAACAAGGGAGAGGGAGGTGAGAGGCACAATAGCAAAAGAAAAAAAAGGAAGGGTTTGGGCAGTTGGATTTGGGCGGATAAGATTTACAATTGTGGGGGGTCTGATCGTGAATTGTGGGTTTTTGAAATTGGCTCATAAAGTTTTTTATTTTTATTTACCCCCCTTAGTTGAACAACGTCATGTTACTAGGGGATAAAAAACAGACGTAACAATCGTCTTCTTCACGAGGCAACGGCAGGGAGCACTTGAAACCTATGTTTTAGCAGCGGTGGCGGGGTGAAGCTAAGGGGTAGTAATACTACCTTTAGCCTCCGGTGGAAGGTGGGGCGCCAGCACTGGCCGCCCCTGCCCTGTGTCCGCCGTTGCATCCGTCTGACACTCCCTCAATAATTTTCGATAATAGTATTACAATAATTTTTTATTATGATGGAGGGCCTATTAATTTGTTGAGGAGAAATATATATATATATATATATATTATATTTAAGAAATTTAATAACAAATTAATGAGGATATCCAAGGAAAAAAAACACAAGTTATGAGTCAAATCCACAAAGCCAACCGGAAGGCAAAGCCCTTGAGAAGAATGTCAGGAGAAGTAGAAGAGTCATGCTATTCAAAGATCCTTGAAGGAAAGGCATCTCCAAACTCTCCACAATGAAGAAATGGTCGTTTCTTGAAGTTCTTGAAGAAACCGGAAGGTTCTTGGACTTTAAAGAGACAAATTTTGAAGGTCTTGATTTTCTTGAAAATCATGAAATTCATAAAATGCTGAATCTTGAAAAATCTTGAAAATCTTGAAGATCTAGATTTTTGACATCCGAAATGATTCCGGGAGTTTTCAGAAGATTTCAGAAGCTCCCCACACTATCATCACCATGCACCATTAAACATTGGGCCGGACCACCATTGAAGCCACTCCATCAAATTCGGCCAACCAAAGCCCACAAGGAAGTTTCCATGCGCCTAGGGTGAGGTTTGAGTAAGGGATAAGGATTTGTGCATGTTTCCTATTCCTACTCCTAGTTTGTTACAAGTTGGTTAGGTTGTTATAAGTTTGTTACAATTAGATTAGCTTGATAGTTTTCAAAAAATGATCCATCCCTTCTTGATCTCCCTTTTTGGCTAGGATTTATATTTATTCCTAATGGTATTTAGTTAATAATTTCATCCATAAGCCAATCCAAGTGGAAGACGAATTTAGCAACTACCAAAACCAAGTTCCTTTAGGCTTGAGGTTTGTAAGACAATCTCTTGATTGGTTTCCAATTTTAATTCTTTTCCTAGTATAATTAGGGTGGAATTTTGTTCTCATTTTACCATAAAGGCGAACAAATTCATCCACCATTGTCCTTGCTCATTTAGGACTTGGTTTGTAAGGAAAATCCAATTCTGAATGGTTTTCACTTTTACTGCTTTCAAGTATTCTTTACCTAGTGTAATTTGGACACCCCATACCTATAAATAGGGGTGCCAACCATGAAATTATTTAGTTGATTAAATTGATAAAAGTTAGTTATATACTTATTTAATCACTCATCTTTATTTTGGGCTTATGTAATTTGCATGCTTGTTAATTACTTAAAGATACAGGAACTATAGGCTAATAGATAATTGTTCTGTCTATTGCTAATCTTTGTTTCGATTCTAGTTTTCTCCACTTGGTTCGAATTGCTTGTTTAATTTACTTAGTTAAATTAGTCATCTGCCGAATCCAAGGGTAAGGACTCTAGGAGTTAAGAGTTGTGTCTTGCAATCAGACTTTCCTAGGCAATTTTTCGCATCGAGTTCTTGGTTTCCACGGGGTTGGGGATCAGGGGGTCACATCAATTGGTATTAGAGCCAAGACTGCTTGCTTGACAAGAGGAGATTGGAGTAACCCAATCGAATCATCATGTGTTTTCTATTCTTTTATTTTACTTTAATTAATGAATTTGTGGAATTAGAACGCTCATTCTTAAAGAAAGGTAATTTTTTTAAAGAGAACCAAATTTCGGTAATTGGTACTGTTTTTAATCATTAAAAACCGAAATTTGTTAAGAACCGAAAAGAAAATCGAAAAAGAAAAGTTTTGGAAAATTTGCTAAAAGGTTTACTTCGGGTTCTAGGGTTTTAATTCTAGGGTTCGAGGGTTAGGTCTGAAACATCAATTGTGACACTAGGGTTAGCTTTAGCGACACTCTAGGACAAATTGGGGCTGTTTTGTATCCTTCTTTTAGCGACTTTTGGGGTTGCTTTGCGATTTAAAGTGGACTGTTTTGGGGCTGATTTTGCGACTGTTTTGGTGCTGATTTTGCGACTTCTTTCCCAAATAAATTGATACTGTTTTTGTGACAATTAAAGGTTTTAAATTCAACTTTTTGTTACTGGAAGCTGCGACTAATTGGGACTGTTTTGCGAGTTAATTGGCTGCTGAAATTTGCGACTGATTGGTGCTGTTTGGGACTATTTTTCCACTCTTTTGGTTGCTGTTTTTGTGGCAATTAAAGGTTTGAAATGACACTTTTTGTTACTGAATTTTGCGACTAATTGTGGACTGTTTTGCGACAATTTTTCTCCCTATTTGCGATTTAATTTGGTGAGCTTTGGCGGTTGAAGTTAAGCCACTCACCTTGTTTTGCACATTGTGAATTATCTGCACGACTCGTGATACTTTGTTTTGAAGTCTTGAAAAATATATGGAATTCTTGAAATTGTACCGTTGTGCTGCCTAAATTTTGCAAATAGCATATTAAGCTAAGTGGGTTGGGGGGGGGGGGGGGGGGGGGGCGGGGGTGATAAAATTGCATGCTTAGTGTCTTTTGTGGCAAAAATTGCTTTAAGAATTGTTTTCTCCAAAGTTTCAAGCGTACTTGCAAAGTTGATAGTGTTCGATCACCTACACTACTCCCCAAAACAACGAGGACTCTTTTCTTCATTGGAAATCTTCTTCTCCGTCAGTGTACTTGCAAAGTTGATAGTGTTCGACTACCAACACTACTCCCCACAGTACTACACTTAACATCTGGGGAATTTTTCCGCCATTAGTTTTTCTTTTCGCAAACTTGATTAATTAGTGGGAATTGGTTTCTTGATTACCTATTGGGAGGGTAATCACAACTTGGGTAGTTTAGTGGCTTCCTAATTTGTTTCAAACCTGCTAATTATTCTTATTTATTCACTTAAGTAGCCCTGCTTTTTAAAACTGAATCTTTTTTGTTCTACGTTGAATGTTTACTCTGAACTATAGCTTGAATTTTGTCTTCGTGCACATTACATTAATTTCTTGAACTTTGAGGGCTTCACCCCGAAAGGTCCTTTGTGTGCACTTCTTATTCAAGTTATACTACAAATTTCTTTTCAAAAAGGCTTTTAAAACAAAATAGAACCAAGTTTTGTTTTTGAAAATTTCGTTTGCTACTTTCCTATATAGTTTTGTTCTTTGTGTGATTTACTGTTTGCTTGTTACCTTTGCCTAGGATTTTGTGAACTTAATTAAGTATACAGGATTAAGGTAAAAGGCTGAGTGATACAGCATACAAGGGTTGCCATCCCTAAGAGCGATACACAAGGTTGTGTATAGTTGTTAGGAGGGCTGTTACTAGGGGGACAAGGGAGTAAAGTTACACTACTCACTTTCACTTGTTCTTAGCAGGAAATTTTCTGTTACTTTGAGAATCAGACAACCTTGAGCAAATTGACCCCACTAGGGAGATTTGGTGCCTTAGTTGCACGTGATTCTTTACTAGGGGGCCATTCTACGAGACTCCTACGCGGCATTATAAGGCTACAATTTTGTGCAAATCGACCCCTATAGGGAGATTTGGTGCCATTGTTGTTTCTTGCTATTTCTAATCTAGTTAGTTTTTTAGATGTGTCATTTGTGCTTCCTCTTAAATCTGTGATAGATCAGTTAATTATTGGTTTCCTGAACTTTCACTTCTTTACCCTTTTATACTATTCTGTCTTTTCCCTTGTTTACTTTACTTTGGTTGCGTTAATAGTTGTTTAAGCAGTTCCCCAGGTCAATCAATTCATTGATGCATCCAATCAACATTCAAACTCTATATATGATTGGGTAGCTGGCAAGGTTTCACAACAGCAGGTGCAAGACAATTGCACTTTGCATTTCTAATCTGGGGCTCAGCTGTTAAATATTGTTGAATTACCCATGATTACTAACTTGGGTTTTTCTGCAAAACATGGCAGAGGCTTAGAGTTGACTAAAGTCTTCAATGCCATTAGGAGTGTCAAACGGGCGGGTGGGTGGGTAGTGGCGTATTAAATGGGTATTAACTTAATGGGTAATGGGAACCCATTACCCATTCAATTAATGGTCTTAATTAAAATGGGTAATGGGTAGCTATGGGTACCCATAATACCCATTATACAAAAATATAAGGTTTATTAATAAATTTTTTATTTTCATTTTAATTCCTTTTTTTTTAAAGCAAATTTTAATTCTTTGAATCTATTTTAAAATTTGAAATATTAAATATTGTATACTTTTATATTTAATTGTATGTATTTTTTTTTGGTCCAAACACAATTTTTAATTTTTTATATTTATATAACCTCGTGCATGTCCCGACCCGAGGCCCGAAACCGGGCCAGGCCTAAACTGGCCCCAGGCCCAAAACTGGACCAGCCCGAAACTTGCCCAGAACTGGGTTCAGGCCTAAACCATGGGCCCAAACCAACCTGGCCCAATAACCCGAAACCCGAGCCTGAACTCGACTTAGAACAAATTTTAAATTAGTATTTATAATAGGGTAATTTAAAAATATTATGAAAGAATAAATGGAGAAAAAACGCAAAGTAATTGTAAAATAAAGAAAAAGAAAAAATAAGTTTGAAGAAAAAAAATAAAATTGGCCCACTAAAATAGGTGACTTGTTGGGTTTTTGTTTGTACTTTTAAGGGTAGTTTTAGATGGGTATTTTTGGTAC
This sequence comes from Leptodermis oblonga, assembly GCA_016801395.1. Taxonomy (NCBI): domain Eukaryota; kingdom Viridiplantae; phylum Streptophyta; class Magnoliopsida; order Gentianales; family Rubiaceae; genus Leptodermis; species Leptodermis oblonga. The sequence goes on along the minus strand of CM028755.1, from coordinate 12,859,922 downwards.
TCAGGATGACGGGTTTTAGGGTACCCAATGAACTATCCTAAACTCGCCCATTACATATTTAGCCTAAGACCACCCAACCCATTATTTTTTTAGATGGGTTTTATTGGGTTAATACCCAATGAGTTTAGGCGATTTTTGGGTTAATAAGTTTTTTTGCCACCCCTAAATGCCATGAAAGACCTCATGGACTGCAACATTGAAAGAGAAGTTGAAGCAATTGAGAGTTTGCAAACTTTTCCTCGTGCCGACAACAACAACATCACGAGCACGTGGCCGGGAAATATGCAGACCGGGGAACAAGAGCCAGGACAGGGGAGCATGCAGATGGTGGAAAATGCAGATGGCATTAGGCCACTGCCCCTGCATTTTGTCCTTGATGGCCGCTACAATGGCGCGCTCGCGAGCAACTATAATCCTTTTGCTGCCTCAGGAGAAGGAGAAAGATCTAGGTTGATGGTTACAGACTTCCACAGATCACAGAGGGAGAAACTGAAAGGCATAGTGCGAGGAAGTTGTAACCCTGAGAAGCCGTACACAATGAGCCACTTTGATAATCCGGGATCATTTCATGGCTCGATGTTTAGTGGCTCATCTAGTTTACAGATTTCTAAAGGAAATAATGTTGCACAACAACAGATTATGAATAATTCGTTTGGGGCAATGGTGGCTGAGAGCAGCAGAGGAAAAGAGCTGCAGAATGCAGTTAAAAATCAGGGCCAGTTTTTGCCAGAGTTGGATGCACTCATGAGAGGGCTCCAGCCTGGCGGTGACGCAATGTTCGCCGGTACATCCAACAATGCCTGAGGTTTTGGCCAATCCACATTGACAAATGTTTTAGGCAATTGCTAGGGAAATAGAGCCATGTTCACCAGCACATCCAAACATGGCAGTGAGGATTTTGGCAACACCTCTTCTGCTGTAAATCCAGAGATAAATGCTTTAGCTAGTCAATGTCCAAGAAGATGTAGCCACGTTCATAGGCTCATCCAGCAATGCCGGAGGTTCCGGTGACACCACATCAACAATGATTGTAGAGACCAATGTTTTAGGTGATGTCTAGTCAGAGAAAGAAGCATAATCTCCATGTCCAACATCATCAGCTGACCTGAGCAGTTGTAGGTTATAGAAAGGAAAAATATAATCAAGAATACATTATTTTAGAAGTGGGATTCCATTAACCTTTATGTTGTACACACATTTTAAAATGGACGTTGTATTTTTAATATAAAAATATTGCACATCTCATTTCAAAACATTGCACATCTATACATTAGATATTGCACATTTCATTGAAATTGCCTTCATTATGAATTTTTTTTAAAGTAAATAGTACTTTAAAATGATCCTAAGTAGTAGAATAAAAATAGGAAAATAAATTTTTAATCACTTCAAAAATATGTATATATATATTCACAAAGATATCCATTTTTGGATATTAATTCATTTTAAAACATTGCACATTTCTTCTCAAAAGTTGCACCAGCTATTCGTACATATTGCACATGTACACAAAAAATTTTCTTAAGTAATTAGAAAATAATTTTATTTTATGAAAATAGTGATAAAAATATTTCTCAAATCATAGTGCATAAAAGTTATGGTGCCCTCTTAATGTAATACCCCTACTTCTCTAACACGTCAAAATGTGTAGGAAACATAAGTCATACGAGCTGACTCACCGGGATGGATATAGTACATCTTAAAATGTGGATTAAAAAAATTTCTAAAGTGATTTGAAAGTTAAAACTATAAATATGAAGTTTAAAAATTTCATAATTAGATTAGTTTAAAATTTGATAAGCAAACTAAAATTAACACATCTATATTAAAATCTAAACGATAACACAAGAAAACTAAAATAACACATTTATATTAAAATCTAAACAATAACAAAAGTCATAGTAATAGCAAATCTCAGAGTCATGAAATTAGAAAAGTATCAGTTAAAGATAAAGTTTTTAACTTAATTTCAATTAAGAGGAAAACAAAAAGTTCAGAGTTGGAGAATTAAATATTAAAATGTTTTAGGGAGAGAATCGCTAATTATATCTAATTAAAAATCTTAAGAAATTAGTAAAAATAAAGAATGTTAAACAAGAGTAATATAAGTTAATGAGATCAAATTGAAATTAAAAAAATTAAGAAACTCATTCATAAGACAACTAAAATTAAAGAGTTAGATTAGTAGATGAAACTAAATTAATGGAAAAGAAAAAAAAAAAATTTTAACATGGACTTGAGCATGTGTCTTTGTGCATGCGAGCTAAATGACTCATAAATTGGGGAAAATTAGCAAAATAATCTCTTCCCCAGTTCCTCTCTCTCTCTCCAAGAAACAAAAAAATCTTCAACTTCTTCCTTTCTCCCTCAGAAATTCCACAAGAAGAAATTCAGCAAACCTCATCTTCCCCAACTCTATCCCAGATAGGAATTGGGGAAGAGTATTTTGCTAATTTTTTTTTTCAATTTAGGTGTCATTCAACTCACATGCAAAAAGACACATACTCAAGTCCTTGTTAAAATATTAATTTATTTTTTCTTGCTTCTCATTAATTTAGTTTTATCTACTAATCTAACTTAGTAATTTTAATTATTTTATGAATGAGTCTTATTAATTTGTTTAATATCAATCGGTCTCATTAACTTATATTACTCTTGTTTAACCTTGAATATTTTTATTAATTTCTTAAGATTTTTTATTAGATACAATTAGCTATTCTCTCCCTAAAACAGTCTAATATTTATAAATTAATTTTCCTAATTTTCATTCTACGATTTAGGATAATTTTAAAGGTAAGAAAAAGAACAATCATTAACGATTTAATTTCAATGAAATATGCAATATATTTACAATAGACGTGCAAGGTTTTGAAATGAGATGTGCATTGCTTTTCTATTAAACCTGCAACGTACCTGGGATACATGTCAAATGTTTAAAAGGAAATGTGCAAGGTTTACCCATAAAAAATACTTATTCATTATAAATAAATAAATAACCATATTTACTGCTTAAACCACTATTAATGCAAAGTAGACAATGGGAAATGCACAATAGTATAAAGGGTAAAGAAGTGAAAAATTGAGTTAACAAGTTTCTTCTTAAAAAAAAAAAATAATTAAATTAGAAACAGCAGTAAATGAGATCACACAAATTACCTTTAACTAGGTCTCGTGGGTGGAGAGCATCTACGAATTCCTTGTTTTTCAATTGACAACAGATTCTTCTTCTAATCGCTTCTCCTTCAAATCCAATTCCTTTTCACGCTCCTTAACTTTCCTCTTGGCGGGTTGTCGTTCTGGTACTTTTGCAGAAATTGACTTCTACGATGGTAATAATAATGTCCGTCAAATCCCTCATCCGCTTCAAATCCGTACATAAATCGTGGCGGAATACCATGGAAAGTGTCCAATTTGTGAGCAGAAACTCGAGTTGTCCAAAAGGTCAAGAAAGAATAATAATCCTGGGCAGGGTCAGAAAGTTTTCTTTGCAGGTTGTCATTCTAGTATTTTTGCTGAAATAGACTTCTACGATGGTAATAATAATGTCGCAAGTTTTTACGGTGTTAAAGTTGACTGTTATAGTTGCCATGGAATTCTTCTCGTGGTTAAGGGTTACACATCCTTCACCAAAGAAATGTATTTATGGAATCCCAGTACAGGGCGATTAAGAGAGATTCCATATTTCGGGTTCTCCATATTGGTTTTCAATCCATGGATTCGGGTATGATTCTTCCATTCAAGACTACAGAACTGTGAGGATAGAAATCGAAACACTCAAGAGAAGAAACTATGAATTTCAAATCTTGACCCCCAACACCAATTCCAATTCCTGGACAAGAACCGTCAATGAACTTCCTACCTATTACCGAATCAACGTCCCAAAAAGGAGCAATGCCTTTGTTCACGATGCGAGCCATTTCGTAGCTTTTAATTCTCTTACGAGAGAAACAGTATATTGAGTGTTTAAGTTTAGATGGACAAAAAATTAGGGAATTGCAAGTGTTTTGTGAGGATGGTTTTTTTTGTGTGGGGGGGGGGGGGGGGGGGGGGGGGGGGGGGGGGGGGGTTTGATGGGGACTACTCAACCTTATGGAGACAGGAAATACACGTTTTATCAGTTTTGTGCTCATCTAACAAACACCACAACCCTTTATTTCTAATGCAAAATGGTCATCTTTGTTAGGATTTGTCAGATCAGATTAAGAGAAAAGAGAAGTAGATGTTTTGCTAAGAGTTTCGGTGGGGTTGACTATCGGTGTGGGTTTCTGTGGGAGAAGGGTCGCCACTGCAGGAGGGGTTTGGCCGCCCTCCATGGCATAGCCGGGCAAGAGACTTTTTGGTTGCGTCAATAGTGGTTCCTAGTTCAGTAGTAGGTATGACCATTTTATTTATATACAATGAATAAGTATGTTTTTTTTAAACATTGCACCTTTACTCATATAACGTTGCACATTTGTCCAAAATACGTTACATGTTTAATGGAAAAGTATTGCACACCTTATTTCAAAGTATTGCACACCCATATAATAGATATTTAAGATTTCATTAAAATTACCTTGTAGTGAACTCTTTTTCTTCTTTTTTTTTTTTTTTTTGCGTAAATACGTAGAAATTATAATAAATAGTAGAATGAGAAGTAGGACACTTAATTTTTAACCGTTTTTTTTAAAAAAAATATGTATATATATACACATATATATTTATTTTTGCAAAGATTATCAGTGTTTGTACATTCATTTTTGAAACATTGTACATTTCTTCTCAAAAGGGTGCACCAACAATTCGTACACTACCCCAAAAACACATAATGGAGGCGGGTTTTCACTTACATTGGAGGCGGGTTTCACGACCGGCGGGTGCCTCCAAAGTGGAGACCCGCCTCCCTCCAATAACCCTAAAAAAAGTAACGATTTTGGAGGCGGGTTCTTGTGGCACCCGTCTCTAAACCTCTGTTGGCAGAATCAGACGAAATCGTTAGACTCGTCCGAGCCTACGAGTCCAAATTTTTTTATTAACTGCGTATTGGCCATGGAATTTGTACCATTAGCCCCGCTAGAAGATGTGATTAGTTTGCTGCTCTTGTTGCTCATTTTATACTGGAGTTTCATGCCCCCAACTTTGTTGGTTGGCGATGTGGGATTTGGCAAATGAAGGATAAAAATTTCATACCATTGGATAATGGAGGCGGGTTTTTTTGCACCCGCCTCCAAAAAGGTCCCGTATTGGAGGCGGGTTCCGGCGAGACCCGCCTCCAATACGTTAGTGCATAATGGAGGCGGGTGCAAGAAAAAAAAGGACTCATATTGGAGGCAGGTTCCCGAAAAACCTGCCTCCATTTAGAACTAATGTGTTGGAGGCGGGTTTTGCTGGAACCTGCCTCCAATATGAGTCTTTTTTGGAGGCGGGTGCAAGAAAAACCCGCTTCTATTGTGATATGTGAAATTAATCACATTCTTTGGAGGCGGGTGTTCGGCCCTGAATGCCTCCATTAACCATTTCTGTGGTAGTGGTACACACTGCACATCTACAAAAATTTGTTTTTTAAGTAATTAAAAGTAATTATTTTTTAATGTAAATGGTGATATGAGTTTTTAAAAATTGTAATGGATAAAAGTTATGTACACTCTTAATTTTAATCAATTCATAAATATATTATTTACAAAATTATGGATTGTCATCTTATTTCAGTGCCAAGATCTTATTGGTCTCTTGGAAGTTCCTTCCCAGCTGATGAGGAGGCTCTAGTAACTTAATTATAATCTTCCCTTTATATTATCCACTCAATTCTGATTCAGTGAAGAACTTCTTCATGATTGTGATAGCATATTGGTATTAACGGTAATGTTAGTTCAGAAGACTGAGAAAAGCTGGAAATGTTAGTAGAGAAAAATTATATCTTCATTCCACTTCAACTTGCTTTCAATAATTATATTTCCGTCTTATATAAGTAGTCATATTTTGAGATGAATATCGTAACTTATTAATAATTGTATCACCAAACTCTATGAATGAGATGAAGGGAATACTTGGCAAGTAATTTAGCACAGAAACTCAAAGTTGTAGCTTGTGTTTCTCAGGAACAAAATGGGATAGTGTTAGATTTTGTAGTTATAGTGGAGTAGGAAAATAGAATAGGAGATTGGATGTTGGATATTTGAATTTCTGAGATGTGAAATCAAAATAGGATGTCTTTTTTTTTTTTTTTTTTTTTTAATATTTGTAAATGGTGGAATTTGGTATTGTTGAGACTTTGATGATTTCTTTTGCACTGCTATGTTAATAGGGGTGTCAAACGGGCGGGTTGGGTGGGTATTAAGTTAATGTAGCCATTACTCATTTAATTAATGGTCTTAATTTAAATGAGTAATGAGTACCCATAACGGGTAGCTATAATAAGGGATGGCCACAGTTCCGGTTCGAATCGGAACCGACCCGGAACCGGACCAGCGGTTTCAGAGCCGGAACCGTGGCATGTGGTTCCAGAACCCATTACTCATTGAGGGCTCCGGTTCCAGTTCCGGTTCCGGTTCCGGTTCCACCTTTTGGAGAATCTGGAAGGCGGTTCCCTACTTATAATGCTAAAAATTATATAGTATTTAAATACTATGTCAAAGGATTCAAACCCCTACCCTCAATTAATTAAGGGGCCGTTTGGTTCAAATCTGTCAATCAGAATGAGAATGAATTTGATTGAGGAGTCAATGGGAATGGGAATGAATAGTTGTTGTTTGGTTCAAATTCCGGAATGGATATCATTTTCATATATGATGTTTGGTTCAGTTGAATATCAGTAATATGAATCAGTCAAAATTACAAATTTACCCATATTAATTTTTTCATGAATTAATTTATATTAAATAAAAAAAACACATTCATCATTTCCTCTCTCTGCGTCCCATACATCAATTCTTCCTCTCTTCTTCTCTTTTGCGCTCTGTAAAATCAAGGCTTCCAAATTCTGGCAAGAAAGGGACCAAAAATTCCAGCAAATCCAGAAAATTAGAACCCGAATTCCATTCAAAACGGTTCAGCTAGCCAAAATCCAGATTGCACACTCTAATTCCATTCAAAATAGTTCAGCAAAACAGAACCAGTCCAAACCGAACCAGCATTCTAACTCAAAACAGAGCACTCAAACAACAGACATGTTGGATTCCATCAAACTCAAAACAGAACCAGCAGTCTACAGCATTCATCTTCAGAAATCTTTGGATTGCAAATTCAAAAATCCAGCAAAAAGGATGAAGAATTCCTTACCGAACGATGAGAAATTGCAGTACCAAAATCCAGCTGAAACAGATCCCGAATTCAGCAAAATCCATCAGCCAAAATTCAGCAGCATAACCATTCCTGAACCAAAAGAAAATTTTGGCAGCCACACAATCCAGAACCTTATTCCAGCACTAAAATGGCTCATCAATTCCAGCACATAGAATGGCACAAAACTTCCATCACAGAAAGCTATTTTCCAGCACCAAAAATATTAATTTCCAGCAATTTTCGGTAGCAAGGGTTAGAAAAACATTCAGCTCAAAACAAAGCTTATCAAGCTAACCCAAAATCCAAGTTGCACAAAGCAGTAATAATAAAAGGAGCTGGTCAATTCTACCTTCCATTCTCCTGCTCCAAGCTTCCATTTCACCAAAATGAAATTAGACATTCAAACCAAAACTGGTATCAGCACCATTTAACATAGCATCAGCACCAAACATAGCCCCGAACAGCAGCACCAAGCCGGAATCACCGACCGAACACAGATCTGAGAAAAAACCCACTTCGATTTGGCTTCGCCCAAAGACATCTCGGAGCTTCCTCTCTTCACCGGAGTTACACTCTTCGGGTGGAGCTCACCTCTTCGACGAAAATTCAACCTACGAACTCACCCGACCAAAGGCTTCAACTTTTAATCCAAAATCAAATCGGTAAAACCGATGAATAAATCAAAACCGTAAATGGATCCCATCTAAATCGGTATAGCCGAAATAAATTTGCTTAGAAGGGGGCGGCATTGATGTGCATCAGTTGGAGCTTGGAGGCGTTCAGAGAGAGAAGAAGGAGCAAGGGTGTTTTTCGTAAGGACGATTTTTGTTGATTCCGGACGGGATTGAACTCCGAATACCAGGGGGGGGGGGGGGGGTCGTGATTGAGCCACATCCAAATATCAGGGAATGGGAATGAGTACTCATGTACCAAACAACAACAATGACAATCACTTTCTCCCATTCCCATTGACCCCTCTAAATACTCCCAACCAAACGGCCCCTAAAGAGCCTTAAGGAAAGCTAGATAATCACTCAGGCAACTTTCCATTTTGTTCTTTCCTTCTTATTATTATCATTATATTATGTTTATTTACATATAAAATAAATAATTATTTTATACTAGATATATTATATTAATATATAAGCTAATGGTCTAATTTACCTTACTTATATTATTATTATAAGTAATAATTAAATTAAATTAAAGTATATATAAATATAAACTAATTATTATATTGAAATTGTTTCAATTGAAATTGGGATGGAATCGAAACTATTACAGAACCGGTAACAGTCTCAGAACCAGAACCGGCGGTTTTGGAACCGTTCCTCCAAGGTTCCGGTTACACTTTCGATGGAATCGGAATCGGCGATTCTAGAACTGTGGTCATGTCTACCTGTAATAAACCATTTATAGTATTTGGTATTATTTATTATTAATTTCTTTCAAAAAGTTTTTATTTCATTTTAATTTATTTAAATTTATAATATTTTATATTTTATAATTTTATCCTTAATCATACTCCGTATATAATTTTTTTGTCCAAACACAAATTTTTAGTTTTTTATACCTATAAAAACCCATGTCCCAACCCCGGCGCCACACCGAAAAGGCAGTTCAGGCACGGGGCGATTGATATGTGTCCTTTAGCTGCTGAATTTAAGAGTCTATTTGTGGCAAATTTTACAGATATGTGCTAGTTTTTGTGAGATAAATGCAAGTTTTGGAAAGATAACAAATAGAGAAGAGAGAGTGCAAAAATGGTGAAAAATAAGAGCCATTTGGCCACGGAGGCAATGAAGGAGGCAGAATGGTGAAAAGAAGACTTTGAACAGGTTTCATGCATGCAAATTGTGTAATTGGGCCAGGGATTAGATTATTTATGCTGGTGGACAATCCAGCCCAAGGGCAACAAGCCCATTATTGAAGAGAAGCCCAATGAAGAAAATAGGCAATTGCCTAATTAATTGATCAATCGTAGAAAGCAATTGGAATGGAATTTGGATTCTTTAATTGCCAATATGTGTGGTGCGCTGGAAGAAGGAGTTGTTTCCTGATACATTAATCCTTTTTTTGTTTTGGAGATTGTTTTTAGTAGTTTCTCACTTGGAATTTAGTTTTAGTAATTTTCTGATTGGATTAGTATCTTATTTTCTACTCCTGATTCTACACCTATTTATAGGGATGGAAGGGAGAGGAGAAAGACACGTTTTTTTTCAGTAGAGTTTTATCTTATATTTTCGTAGCTAGTTTAGAGCAAGTAGCAGTAGTTTTCTATTTTTGCGATTTGAGGATTTCTATCCAGGAGAGGTTCCGTTAGCCCTAATGGGCGGTAGCTTACTTAGGGGATTATTTTCAGATCGTAATTCAATTATTTATTCCTTATTTATTTTATTCTTTTCGATTATTTTCAGTATGAATCGTAATATAATTATGTGCGTAGTTAGTTTGAATATGAGTAGCTAAATTATATATTCCAGCATAATGTAATAGCAATTAATCCGGGCATGTTATGAAACCAAATTGCTCTTAACTTAAATTGCATGTGTTCCTTCTTATTCTCTGCTCATAACTTTGATTACTGATATTTAATTGAGATTGATCACCTTAGTTAAAATAGGTGAGCCAATTAATTCCCAGTTAAATAACATAATATTTATTGGGCAAGATTAATTAGTGGTAAAGTTACCTTTAGGTAATAGAGAATAAGGGGTTAGTAATTCTTAGATGTTAATTCAATAAGAATAACTAAAATCGGGTTTCCCTAAATCTTAAGGCTGTTAACTTGGTTAATAGGTGTCGATGCCTTACGGCCTGTTCCTTGTTAATTAGAGTAGCAATTATGTCTGTGCGGATTCACGGTAATTGTCGATAAAGTAAGGGGAGATTGGGTTATGTAAGTGCGGATTCATGGTAATCTATAACTGGTTGATGACATGCTATTTAGTATATTATTGAGTTGATGATTAACATGTACGTGATTATTTTGATTTACATATTGCTGGAATACTTTATTACATTGATTAAACTCTCTTTCTTGATTTAACTTTGTTATTTAGTTTTTACTAATCTTTTACAAAGTTTCTCTGAACAACAAAGATGGTTGCAAACCAAAACTGTTTGGGATTTAATAGGTTTTGTGATTTTAAGCAGTCTGTTATCATTGTGCTACTTATAGCTATTTGTTGCAGGTTTATACAGTACTTTTACTGTATTTGATAGGGCCAGCGACGGTCCTATCAAATTGGCGCCGTTGCCGGGGAACGGTTTTACATTTTAAATTACCTTTTCCTATTAATTTGTGCTTTTGTGTTTTTATTAGCAGATCGTCGCAACCTGAATTGCTGTACGATCCAGAGATTGAAAAAATTGCAAGAAGATTCACAAAAGAAGCACGTCAAAGGCGAGAAGCTGCTGTTTCAGATTCTGACAAGGTTCTGTTAGCCCTAACAGAAGTTAGAACAGAAACAGAGTCTGAACATAAATCTGTCTCCAAGCCTGATTATGAGATGGGAGACAGACAGGAAGAAAGAAGAGACGAGCGACAAGAGGAAGCTCCTGCGGCTGAACCAACTCTAAAGGAACTAAGCAACAACAACACTGAGGATGAGCCTTCAACAATTGTAATGCCTGATGTCACGGGCCACTTCCAACTCAAATATAGTTGGCTGAGTATGCTACCAAGTTACCGTGGTAGGCCAGGAGAGGATCCCCACAGCTTTTTGCGTGAGTATGTTAAGGGGTGCAAGGTCGGTAAGTTACAGCAGGAGCCACTGTGGAGCAGTTCCGACTCGTGGCATTCCCTTTTGTCCTGACAGGCGAAGCCAACATGTGGTTCTTTTCCCTAGAGCCAAACTCCATCACTACATGGGGGGAGATGAAGGGGACTTTCCTTAAAAATTACTTCCCAGCCATGAAGACTAATGCAGTGAAGAAGGAGATAAGTGGGATCCGACAAGATTATGATAAGTCCCTCCGCACCTATTGGCTCAGATTTAAGCGATTGTGCGATAGTTGCCCAAACCATAGGTACTCGGATGGTGAGTTGCTGCAGTTCTTCTACCATGGAATGACGGAAGCCGAGAGAATGCATATGGATTTCGCCAGTGGTGGTGCATTTCTAAATAATACTACCACATATGCTCATAAAATAATAAAGGCGACACTAGAAGTACGTAATGACTTTGCTGAACCCAACATCCGTCTGGCCAAGCGGACTGCCGAATTGCGCATTATTGACGATATGAGACCTCGTGAGCAGGATGACATGACACAGAACAACTCCCAACTGGTAGCCGAAATGAGAAAAATGACTGAGATGATGACTAAAATGGTAGTTGGGACGAATAAGGTGCAGACAGGGGAAGTTTGTAGAATCTGCGGAAATATGGGACATCTTACCCATAAGTGTAACCTTGCACCCACCGACCCCTTGGCCCAAGCAAATGCTGCTCGGAACTGGAATGGTTCACATCAGAGAAGGGACCCTTACTCCAACACATACAATCAAGGGTGGAAAGATCATCCTAGTTTCAGATGGACTGAACCAGGCAGCCAGGATCAAAGTCAGCAGCCAGGATCAAAGTCAGCAGCCCTAGTATCAGGGTAACCAGAACCAGTACCAGAATCAGCATCAGAATCAGGCATACCGACCACCTCAGCAGAGAGGGTTCCAGCAGGGCCATAATTCATACCAACCACAACGAAATGGTAAAGATTCTAGTGATGTAATTGGATCTCTAATGGATCAACAAAAGGAGCAGAAGGCCAGTATTGATAGTCTGGCAAATATGGTGTCCCAATTGGCTGCTTCACTCAAAGAATTAAAGGGGGACCAAGGAAGACTGCCTTCACAGGTCCAAATATAGTAGAAAGAGAATGTCAGTGCGATAACTCTGAGATGTGGGAAAGTTCTGCAGCCAGAAGTGCAAAAGAATTCTACTCCGAGGTCCTGTTTGCCCAAACAGGGCATCGACCCTGAACCTGAAAGTGTGGAAATAGAGCTAGAGGGTACTGTAAAAACAGGGGAATCAGAGACCTGAACCCTTTTTAAGTCTGAAAGGTGGGAACCCTTACGAAGAACCTCCTTTTCCAAATAGATTGATTAGTAGGAATAAAGTGGAGGCAAAATTTGAGCAAGGCGAAGAAAATTTCAAGGAATATGTCAAGTTACCGCAGCTAGAAGAGCAAGAGAGTTCTACTCCGAGGTCCCGTTTGTCTAAACGGGCCGTCCACCCTGAACCTGAAATTGCAGAAACAGAGCCAGCGGGTACTCTAAAAATAGGGGAAATAGAGAGACCTGAACCTTTTTTAAGCTTAAAAGGTGGAAACCCTTATGAAGATCCATCTTTTCCAAACCGACTGATCGGGAAGGCAAAAAAAACCAAAAGAGGATCCTGTGGATTATTTGGCAGCTTTTGAGAAGATGGAAGTAAATATTCCTTTCCTTAAGGCAATAAAAATCCCCCCAATTGGGAAGTTCTTGAAAGAATTTATGGCTGGGAAGCAAAGAGGAGCACGCAAGGTAATCATGGGCGAGAACGTGTCTGCCGTAATTCAAAAGAAATTGCCACCTAAGTGCAAGGACCCAGGTCTGTTTTCTTTACCTTGTGTAATTGGAGATAAACAGATTAAGCATGCTATGTGTGATTTAGGTGCTTCAATTAATGTAATGCCTCTTTTTGTGTATCAAACTTTGACTGGTGTTGAGTTAGTAGACACTAGTGTTATAATTCAATTGGCTGATAGATCATGTGTATATCCTGTGGGTCTTTTGGAAAATGTGTTGGTAAGAGTTCATTCTTTTGTATACCCTGCTGATTTTTGTGTAGTTAAGATGAGTAGTGATCCGTCAAAAGAGTCAGCCGGAGTCTTGTTAGGCTGTCCTTTTTTGAAAACATCTAGAGCCCTAATTGATGTGTACAATGGATCTATTTGCTTGGACTACTGTGGTGAAAAGGTCACATTTAGTATGGATGATGCCATAAAAAGTTCAATGCTTATGGAAAATGTTTATAGTGTTGATATGATTGACCCTTGTGTCCAAGGGCATCTTGAGACCTATTTTTTGCAGGAAGTGAGTCAAAGTTCAGGGACTATCGCCTATTTGACCAAACAGACCCCCGCCGAGAAACTGCTTCTATCATTAGTTCCAGCTTCAGAGCCTAAATTCAAATCACTTCCATGCTATGGTACGACCTGAAATCTGCCAAATGGTATAGCAAAGCCATTGTGAATAAAAGCAATAATGAACAAACAGGGCTTCAAACTCCCCCACAATGTGATACTGGCCAGCAGATCAGTCTAGGAAAAAGAGGTGGGTTTGCAAATTTTGAGATCAAGGGTCTACCTGGTGAGAAGAAGAAGACAAAGGTAAGACCACATGATGTAGTGTCCGTCTGTTCAAGTGGAGCTGTGCAAGTTCAAAATCCCAAGATTGGAAAGAAATTCACAGCCAACAGGAAACATCTTAAACTTTTCTGTGGTGCTACCCAGGTCCAAACAGTGGAAGAAATTCCATTGTTATGTTGTCCGAATCATTGATGGAGACATACTGCGTCTGGCTAAAGGCGTAAAAGAAAGGCGCTAGTGGGAGGCAACCCACAATTTTTTTTTTTTTGTTATTTCTATTTTCTGCATTTAATTTAGTTAAAAAAAAAAGAAAAGAAAAAAAATAAAAAAAGAAAAAAAAAGATAGCCTTAATTTTTATAGTTGCAGTTGACAGTTCAATTAATTGAAATAACTCTAGAATTCTAGGTGAAGTTCAACAGAAAACAAGGACCAGGGGGCAGGGTTGCCAATTTGAAAATTGCAAGCAACAATTGCCACAATCAGACAAAGGAAGTACCGGCACGCAAATTTCAGGTGGGGTTAGTTTTACTACTTCACAAAAAAAAAAAAAAAAGAGGGACCATTCAGAAAAAAGTGCCACTCTATTGCCCTAATTTTTTCCCCCAAATTTTATTTTCTTTTCCCACTCTTCCCTCTCCTCCTACCCGATGCCATCATCTTCCTCACTTCACCTTCACCACGAAATCACCACCTTCCCTCCACCTCACCGGCCACTGAATCCAAAGCCACCACCACCGAAGCATTTCCATAACCGGCGACCACCATTCGGAATCAGCCACTGCCGCCACGTCTCACGCTCGACCGCCGCCAGTCGTCATCCGGTCACGGCCAATGATGAAGAATCCGAATCCCGCCTCTGATGCAGTAGGCAGCGCCATGTTTCCCCAGTAAGTCTTTCTCTAGTATCACTTTTTGTTTTGTTTCATGTGTTGTTTCTGTTTTTGTTTTGTGCTGTTTTTGTTTTTGTTTTCCATAGTTGTGTTGTCTATATGTGGTCCAGTCAGTTTGTAGCATGGCTCCTATGATCTCACTTTAATTTTAACGTATGCTTGAGGGCAAGCATTATTTTAAGTGAGGATGTTTTGAGAGTTTTTCCTGTGTCTTGTTTATGTTTTTGGAGCCATGTTATGTCAAGTGTGTGTATGTGAAGTCTAGGATTCCGCCCAAAATCTGAATGTTAATCTGAAATAAGCAACATAGATATCTAGTTAATCATTTACAATGCTTACTCTTGTGGATGTGGTTTGGAAAAGATCAGTTATTTTAATACAAGTTATGCATGAATTTCCTTTTCTATAGCCTACTAAATAATTCTGAGCCGCACTGGATGTTTTGCATGAGAATCTCTTTGGTTTGCCTGCTAGAGTGTCAAAATGGTTTATTGAGTAATGCATGGTTGGATGATGGGGGACCTTTTCTAGGATAAACCCCTTTTGGCTTGAGTTTCTAAACCTTCCCACACAGAAAAATAACCCTTAGTCAGCAAGTTGAAGCCTTGACATTTCAATTCTGAGTCAGTAAAATTTAGCCAAGGCCTGTTTTGAGTAAATCTTTTCTTACCATTGGTGTGCATGCTGCATGGTAATTATGTGTTGATGCTGCGACAGAGAAGAAGTCATGAGGTACAATTTGTGGAGTCCAGTTCTGTTTCCTTTTTGTATCTGCTGAAATTATATGAAAAATCAGTTCTGCTGTGGTAAGAAAATGAGTCCACATTTGAGAAAGAAAAGAAAAAAGAGATGATGAAATAAAGAATAAGAGCTGGTTATGTTTTGAATACGATTGCAGAATAAGTTTCAAGGACTGGACAAAGAGGTTATGTGCTGAATTGTCAATCGAAGTGCTGGAAAGTTTTTGGTAATTGACACTGCTTGAATAATTAAAGAAAGAGCTGAATGTTGTGGCTCTAAATTAGGAGAAGCAAGAAGTAGTGTTAGTTGTCCGGATAAGGGAAGGAGCAGCAGGTTCTATATGCATGCACACTATTTGTTGAATTCTGCAGGTGACTTAGAACCCCATATGGCCCGACCAAATAAATAAAAATCCCTTGGCCCCATTGCGTCCCTGTGAATAAAATGTTGTTCTTAACATCTGTGCATTACTCAATCTTTACTGTGGAGATGGTCAGTTATCAAGCTTTTGAGTTCTGACTAGACTAGGGATGAATCACTTGTCCTAATTTGCTGAATTGTGAGTTGTGTGTTTTACTACCCATAAGAGTGCCTGCTAGGGAATTTGTGCATAAACTGTGTTAAACTAACTTGGTATGGTTTGTTTGGTGGAATGGTAGAGTTTGCACAGTCTGTGATTAAAAAGTGAATCTTGTGGTGCAAGTACAATTGACATGAGGAATTTGGGCAGCGTAATCCTGTGTTTATGTGGTGTCATTGTGTCATGTGAGTCGCGTTTAGGGTGTTGAGTTTGTTCAAATACTCCTTGTTTGTTTTTCTATTATGTTTCTTTTGGATCTGTTCAGTTTTGTGTCTTTTGTGTTTTTGTGAAGTAAAAAGGGAAAGAAAATAGGACTCAGTTTAATTCTTCACTTCACGCTTGAGGACAAGCGTCATTCAAGTGTGGGGATATTTGATATGTGTCCTTTAGCTGCTGAATTTTAGAGTCTATTTGTGGAAAATTTTACGGGTATGTGCTAGTTTTTGTGAGATAAATACAGGTTTTGGAAAGATAACAAATAGAGAAGAGAGAGTGCAAAAAGGGTGAAAAATAAGAGCCATTTGGCCGCGGAGGCAATGGAGGAGGCAGAATGGTGAAAAGAAGGCTTTGAACGGGTTTCATGCATGCAAATTGTGTAATTGGGCTAGGGAATAGATTATTTATGCTGGTGGACAATCCAGCCCAAGGATAACAAGCCCATCATTGAAGAGAAGCCCAATGCAGAAAATAGGCAATTGCCTAATTAATTGATCAACCGTAGAAAGTAATTGGAATGGAATTTGGATTCTTTAATTGCCAACATGTGTGGTGCGCTGGAAGAAGGAGTTGTTTCCTGATACATTAATCCTTTTTTTGTTTTGGAGATTGTTTTTAGTAGTTTCCCACTTGGAATTTAGTTTTAGTAATTTCCTGATTGGATTAGTATCTTATTTTCTACTCCCGATTCTACACCTATTTCTAGGGATGGAAGGGAGAGGAGAAAGACACGTTTTTTTCAGTAGAGTTTTATCTTATATTTTCGTAGCTAGTTTAGAGCAAGTAGCAGTAGTTTTCTATTTTTGCGATTTGAGGATTTCTATCCAGGAGAGGTTCCGTTAGCCCTAATGGGCGGTAGCTTACTCAGGGGATTATTTTCAGATCGTAATTCAATTATTTATTCCTTATTTATTTTATTCTTTTCGATTATTTTCAGTATGAATCGTAATATAATTATGTGCGTAGTTAGTTTGAATATGAGTAGCTAAATTATATATTCCAGCATAATGTAATAGCAATTAATCCGGGCATGTTATGAAACCGAATTGCTCTTAACTTAAATTGCATGTGTTCCTTCTTATTCTCTGCTCATAACTTTGATTACTGATATTTAATTGAGATTGATCACCTTAGTTAAAATAGGTAGAGCCAATTAATTCTCAGTTAAATAACATAATATTTATTGGGCAAGATTAATTAGTGGTAAAGTTACCTTCAGGTAATAGAGAATAAGGGGTTAGTAATTCTTAGATGTTAATTCAATAAGAATAACTAAAATCGGGTTTCCCTAAATCTTAAGGCTGTTAACTTGGTTAATAGGTGTCGATGCCTTACGGCCTGTTCCTTGTTAATTAGAGTAGCAATTATCTCGGTGCGGATTCACGGTAATTGTCGATAAAGTAAGGGGAGATTGGGTTATGTCTATGCGGATTCACGGTAATCTATAACTAGTTGATGACATGCTATTTAATATATTATTGAGTTGGTGATTAACATGCACGTGATTATTGTGATTTACATATTGCTGGAATACTTTATTACATTGATTAAACTCTCTTTCTTGATTTAACTTTGTTATTTAGTTTTTACTAATCTTTTACAAAGTTTCTCTGAACAACAAAGGTGGTTGCAAACCAAAACTGTTTGGGATTTAATAGGTTTTGTGATTTTAAGCAGTCCGTTCCCTATGGGATCGACCATGTTATCATTGTGCTACTTATAACTATTTGTTGCAGGTTTATACAGTACTTTTAGTGTATTTGATAGGGCTAGCGACGGTCCTATCAGCGATTCCTAGGCACAACCCGAATTGACCCTTTTTTTATTTTTTCTAAAAGAAATTTAAAATACAAAAAAAAAAAAATGAAAAGAAAAAAGAAGAAGATATGTTGTCGTTGAGTAGTTTTAGAAAGCACAAGCCTAAAACACATCCCACCCTCTTGATTAATGGTATTTATAATGAAATTTTTTTGATAATTGTATAGATATATATATATATATTTGTTGATGAAAATCGCTTTTTAAACATATATATTATTGTCTTGAGAAACAAGGAATGTTTGTAGTGTTTTAGATTTTTTAAATAAACTGGCCAACCTTTACGTAAATAGTAATTTAAAATTATCTTATAGAATAAAAATTAGGAAAATACATTTTTAATCACTTCAAAAATATATGTGCATATACATATATATATATACATATATATATATATATTCACAAAGATATTCAGTATTGCATATTAATTTATTTTTAAAACATTGTACATTTCTTCTTATAAGATTGCATTAGTTATTCGTACATGTTGCACATCTACACAAAAAAATTCTTAAGTAATTAAAAAATAATTTTATTTTATGTAAATAGTGAGAAAATATTTCTCAAATTATAGTGGCCAAAAGTTATGGTGCACTCTTAATGTAATACTCCTACTTCTCTACATGTCAAAACATGTATGAAACATAACTCTTACGAGTTGACTCGTCTAGATGGACAGAGTAAATTTTAAAATGTGATGCAATCTAGCCTAGAGCTTTACGGACAAATTGGAGCAGATTTGATAATTTAGTCATTTTTTTAATAAACTTCGGCAATTTGGAGCTTAATTTTGAGGTTTTGGCGTGCCATAAAGTCCGATTGAATGTCATGGTTCGAGTCCAGCAACCGGGCAATTTCAGAATCAATTCAAGTGAGAACAGCCCCTAAATTTCAGCCCAAAGGAAGTGAATTTCTGCGGGAATTTTTGTGCTAATTCTAGCATCTCCGAATGGATTATTGCGAGTGTGAAAGCTCATAACTAAAAATCTGCAGCTAATGGGGTCAAATGGACTCAACTTTTTTAATCAAAATGCGTTCGAATTCGGAAAGCTTTCAAGAGGGTTAAATGCAAAATTTTTGGGACATTCCTACACGTTGAGTTCAGCCAAAGATTCAGATTAAAGGCTGTGTGGAAAGGTATCCAAAGAGAGCTGAATTGGTTCAGTAAGATAAGCTGAAAGGTGCAGGATTTTTATTGTTTCCAATGCCATTAAGTGCAGACTTTTGGACTCATTTTTCTCAGCATTAACTACAATCAATACAACCCCTCTAAAAGTCTTGGAAGTTCAGCCATAACCATTCAAGAGTCAAAGGTGATTTGCAAGTTAAGTGCCGAAGTTGAAGGGAATTTGTGGCAGAAAATTCTGTCAAGAAACCTCCCAAAAGGCTTCACTACATTCAGCCAAGGAAGCTGAAGAGAAATGTGTAAATGCCATGAATTTTAATCTCACACTCAAGGGGATGAATTAATTTAGCCATGGAGGATTCAATGAGACAAGACTCTTCAATTTCAAGATAATGCATCTTTCTCATTTCTAGGATAGTCTTTCTTTGCCTATAAAAGGCTACGTTTGTAATCATTTGAGAAGACATTGATGATATGAAATGTTTTTGTAAGTTTTTCTAAAACTCTTAGTTCTTCGTTGAACTATAGAACTTATCAAGATTTCGTCTTGTGGCAAACAATACTTATATAACAATTTTTTGGTGAGTTGTTCGTGCCGTGCTTATACCGAGGTTCTTAACATTGTACACTCGTGGGTCGTGGTTATCTATACCAAAGTTCCGTTTGTCCATTGTTGACGGGTCGAGGTTTCACCAAAATCCTTGGCAACCCTTAGAACGATCGGCTTTCGCTTTGTGATCAAACCTACCGGCACTACTACAAAACGGAGCTTTAATGGCGGTTATAAAGGGCTTTTAACGGCGGGGTTTAGCATTTTTGAACCGCCATCTATCTGGCAGCCGTTGTAAGTTAGCGGACTTTCTACGGCGGGTCGAACCGCCGTAGAAAGGGTACACTTTCTACGGCGGTTCAAGGTTGAACCGCCGTAGAAAGAGTACACTTTTTACACCCGAACCGCATTAAAATCATTAAAAACCTGCTGCTAAAACCTGGTTTAAAGCAAAACCTGCTGCTAGAACTTGAAATTTAATACAAATATCACCAAATATACAAATTGAAATCGCTTTTATAATACAGCGTATCCAAAAAATATTGTACAACTCTAATATGAACAAGCTAATTAGTATCCTACAACTACGGAGGATGCTCCAAAATATAACGAGCGCATATTTTTCGCACTGCATCTATCTCCACATTGCTTGATGGAGTGCGGTCGATCTTGAAGTGCTGCAACAGTTTTTTGATATTTATAAGTACCCGAGTAAGCAAAATGAAATACAGTCATTTTTAAATATGTAATGAGAAATATATATTTACCTTTCAAGTGCAAATGTGGATGATTTCATTGCTATTTGGTACATGTAGTGCATTACATAGTACCCCCCACACTCCCAATTGCTCGTTTGCCTTTTATGCTAATGAATTAATATATACGAGTTAGAAGATCATACAATTAATTGTATACAACACAACGGTGAGTAAAAAATTTCTACGAATATTCATCACTAATTATTTCTACTCATCTTCCTACTATGTTCACAGAAGCATGCTTATATTAACTTTCTGGGAGCACTGGACCCATGGATTGCATGCATAATCAAATACCTCAATAAATAATTTGACTAACTAATAAATTAATTGACTAACACTATACTAACATAGGCTACTAGACTCACGGTTTAATTAAAACAACTAACACTACTAATTGCTTAGCTACTAGACCCACGGATGTAATTAAAATTTTAATAAGAACCAATTTAATTTACCTTAACTACTATCCACGAAGGTGGCATATGCACATTTCTGGGCAATCCCAAGAAAGTTTGATAGTTAAATCACCCTATAAAAATGAAAGCGGCACGAAAATAATTAGCAATATATGGATATATAGGCATTCTAACAGTTGTTAATATATATAATCACTCATCCATCCTAGCTCCGCCGCCTCCTCCTTCTGTGGATTTTGTAAAAGAATCAAACCAGTATACAACCTTATCTACTGGTCTAATGGCCATTAGCATCCAATTTCACTGCCAACAAAAAATTTAATGACGTACGTCAGATCTTTATATCAGTGTTTCTTAAATATTAGAGAATCGCTTACAGTGTCACTTACCTCTGAAGATAAGGCACCAGATACATTTCTTTATTCCTATCCTTCAAGATTCGCGCAATGTAGTTCACCCTAGCTTCAAGCGTAGTTTGTGTGGGTGTGACATGATCAGCCGAAAGGAACCTATCCCCTTTCTCCCATTCCTTTCAGCTAACTCATGTAAAGCTCTAAAGAATTTACAAAAAGGGCTTCATTGGTTAGCCTATGCACATGGAATGCATACTATATAACAATAATCAGAAATAGGTTATAAAATTAAGTGGAAACTCACTGGGTGAACAACTGCATCAAACTGTTTGAGACCTGGCTTTCTCTGGTCAATAACTCTTTGACATCCCCTCGATCCATGAAATTAGGCTGGTCCAAACCTATGACTTCTTTTGTCATTTGAAAGTAGAAGCCATCGAAGCCCGAATCATTATCCCATCGAGCTGTAACTCTTGCAATGGATCAGCTGTCGATGAGGATGACTCCTCAGTCGGAACCGTCGCCGAAGGAGATGTCTTGTCATCCATAGAACTCATCCGGCCTTTTTTCTTTTGGGCACTTTTTATCCACCTAACATCATTTGAAATAACATTAAATATACAAAACGGTATTAAGTAATACACAAATAAATGAAAGAATATACCTTTGTTACCGAGCCGCTGAATAATTTCAATCAACTCTTTAGGCCATTCCACGAAAAAGGACTTGGCCATTCCACTGTTGCAGCAGCTCGCTCTTCCTTAGGAAATGGTAGCGGGGCACAGTCATCATAGGAATTTTAATTGTGACCCTCGCGCAACCTTTCCTAACCTCGCGCCCGTGGTGCTTGCTTTGCTTATAAATATTTCCTTTTGCCACAAGCTTAACTTGCCGCGTTTGCGAATCTCATGAAGGAACAGATGGCATTCACACCCGTCCTAAGATAATAGGCAAGCGAATGAACATTAGTCAACTATTAAGTCTAACTTAACAAAGCACTGTAATAAAGAAAAAAAAATTTTGAAGTATTAAAAGAAGCCGTCTAATTTTATTTACCTTGTATTCGCCTAAAGCACCGCCGTCAGAGGCTTTGATCGGGTCCGTAGGTGCAACATGTAGCATCTCCAATCGGGCAACCTTGTAGGTATCAGAGGAGAAACAGGGCTCACAGGGGATACAGGGACCTCTGTCGGAGGTCCTGTGGGTGCAAGCTCTCATCCGGGGCATTATTGATGACGGTGGGCTTTTAATGTATCATAATCGGTTCCCATCTTAAAAACCCCAATCATCATCTTCAGCTGTGTCTGACATTCATCTAGTTGGGCAGTGGTTTTCTGAAGCTGTCGCTTAGTTAAAATCAAGTTCCTCTTTAAGCGACGGCTTTGTTTTCTGTGGAAAACCTCTGTGATACGTGCCCGCGTAGAATGGCCGCGATAACGACCGGGGTGATCGCGCTTGCCCGTTGCAATGACAAGAATGTCATTCCTACCCTCTGCAACGGTCTCCCCCTGGGACTCGCGGGAACATAGATTTTCCTACACTTTTGCCAAATATAGTAAATGTAAATAGATCAATTAAATAAAATAAATACACATATACAGAGATTATTCATTTATGTATATAAATTTAAATATAAAATTGATAACCATAATTATAAAATATAATAAATACACATATATACAAATTAGTCATTTATTTACTTTAC
Organism: Leptodermis oblonga; assembly: GCA_016801395.1. Classification (NCBI taxonomy): domain Eukaryota; kingdom Viridiplantae; phylum Streptophyta; class Magnoliopsida; order Gentianales; family Rubiaceae; genus Leptodermis; species Leptodermis oblonga. The sequence goes on along the minus strand of CM028755.1, from coordinate 12,837,151 downwards.
AGTGACAACTAGATAATAATAATTGCGATATAAACATTTAATGACAACCAATTATTAATTAGCATTTCATCATAGATATCTAGTAATAAATAATCAGTATAATAAAAATTCTATACACATAGACTTTAAATATTAAAATAATTGAAACATAAGAAAATGTATGGTGCAAACTTACAATTTCCATCGCTACACGCCCAGCCTCTGGCGTGAAGTATTCCCCCTTTTTTGTTCGTATGGGCATGTATCCAAGGTCATGACGGCCTGGCCCTGAATAAGAATCCTCGCCTTCTTCTTCGGACTGACCCTCCTCTGAGGGGCTTCTTTCCGGATGCACTCACCTCCTCGTCATGCAACTGCTTGCTGCTTCAGCAGTCGGTAGCCACCGCGAGATAAGTTATGGTAGAAGCATTTAAATTGGCATTCTTTTGCGCTTTTCCACGAATTGCCTAGAGAGAAATATAATGAAAAATTATTATCCCTAAACTGAGCATTTTCAAATATCCAAAAAAGAAGGAAATCAATTTTAAAAAAATATACCTGCCATTCTTCTGTCTCGCGGCTAGCCTTGAACTTAATCCATGTCTCCCTAGGGAGAAATTTATATTCAAACATGGGTCCCTACCCTTCATGGGACCATGTACATATTTCCCTAAATAGGATTTGAAATCTTTCCACCGTTTACCGGCATAACTAATCCACTTTTCTTCGAGTTCTTCGGTTGACTCGAAAACAAATAATGCCTACAGTGAAAATTAGGAGTAAAAATTTAGTGAGGAATTTGAGTTAAAGTGTATGGAAGAATTAGAAACAAACAATGCATTATAATTAAAGAAATACCCGTATTTCCATCCAAACTCTCTTCTTGAGCTCCTCGGGAACTTTCGGCCATGATTCATATTCCACTAAGTCCACCTTGCTCCGGGCCGTATATGCCACAAAGGTAATCCACTTTACATGATACACTTTAGGCCGAGGGCGGAATCAAAAGAAATGTCAAGAGTTTTCCCATCCTTTCGCATTTCCAAGATTCATTGCAATTTGTGGGCCTCTAACCTACTAGATTTAGTTAGAGAAACCATCTCCATGCTCCGTATTGCTTTTTCTTTTTCGGGCCATTGAAAGTCCCTAAACTTCATTTACATAGAAAGAGAATTCAATATAACATATATGCAATTAAACAAAAGCTTTATGTCAAATACAAAGAATGCTTGTAATGTTGAAAAAAAGTCAGTGTACATTCGCAAATTCACTCCTAAAAATACACAATTACCATTATCCAAATTAAACCAAATGAGGGCCAAAAAAAGTCCCGTTGATAAGTAATCACATTGATAATAATTCACATTTCACAACCACAACTAATGTGGAAAAAAAGGCAATGTACATTCGCAAAATTCACTCCTAAAAATCCACAATTACCATTATCCAATTAAACCAAATGAGGGCCAAAAACAAGTGGACTTCTCAAGGGTACCATTGATAAAGTACTTCACATTTCACAACCAACAACTAATGAGAACTTCATTCATTCATTTCTACTAAAGGAATAACATTTCACAAAGTGGAATCAACAACAAAGCATTTTCCTCATTATCACTAAGGAGGAACACTAAATCGAATAAAAAACCGAATCAAACCCAATGTTCTAAAATTAATCAAGCAAAACCGAAATAATCATTTGAGTTTCTCATTTTTTCAAAAAAAAAACCCGAATTTCAAAGGGTACGTAATGGAACATTAATCAAAGCCCTAGGTTCTCAACTTATGTAGGACAAAACACTCAATTCAACAACCAAACCAAATGCTACAAACAATCAATAAATCCACAAACTTTCCAGCTTTCATCACAAGTTAAAAACCGAAATCAACCATAAATATCAACCAAAAAAAATCCTAGTGCAATGGTAAGCATTTACAAAATGTAAGGTTAAATACACAAAAGTTTAAAATGAAAGCATAGAAGGTGGAACCTTTTGGTGAACTCAAAAAATCCAAGCTTTAAGTTATATGGGAGGGTGGAAATGGAGAGCCGACCGACGGTGATGCTTGGGCAGCCGAACAATCGGTGACTGCTTGGGAGCCGACGGGTGATCGGAAGGTGGAGGAGGTCGCCGGCGATGGGAGAAGCGGCGAAGAAGACGAACGGCCGCGGGAGAGAAGCTTCGGGAAACAGGGGAAGTGAAGGGGAAAAGGCGGGAGAAGAAAGGAAGAGAATGAGGGGAATGAAAAGGTAAAATTTGAATTTAAATTATAACCGGCCGTCGTTCAACGAGCAGTTCAACCGAGAACCGCCGTTGAACTAACAATCAACTGCGGTTCACCTCGAACCGCAGTTGAAAGTACACTTTCAACGGCGTTCAACCTAGAACGCAGTTGAAAGTGTACTTTTCAACTGCGGTTCTAGGTGAACCGCCGTTGAAAAGTGTACGGTTGAACCAACGATCAACTGCGGTTCAACCTTGAACCGCGAACCGCAGTTGAAAGTATACTTTCTACTGCGTTCATGTTGAACCGCCGTTAAAGTGTAACTTTCAAACTGCGGTTCGTTGTTGAAGCAGTGGATTCTCATTTCAACTGCGGTTCGAGGTTGAACTGCCGTTGAAAGTCCACACTTTTTCTCGGTTTAAGTACAGGAAAAAATTGAGCCAATTCCCACGCGGGCATATTTTAATATTAAATTTTTTTATTTTCCATTTTCAAAAACTATTTCACACATTTTGTAAATATAATAATACATACCCAGATTTTGTATATTTATTAATTATGTACACAATCTCGACTTTTATTAACCATTTCATAATTAAATTTCAAATTTTTAATTGAACCACATATTTGCATTTAAATTTCCCGCGCGTGCTACTACACGTACAATAATTATAGGTCAAGATAAAAATTAATAATTTCCGTAAAATTCATACATGTAAGAGCCAAGAAAGTAATAAGCTTCATTATGTTCCCTAAAATTCCTACTTTTTCGACTTGGCGAACGGGATAAAAAATCAAATCCACAAATGCATTAGGTACGTATAGTAACATAAAAATTAATTAATAAAATTTAAGTGGCCGAAATTTTTTTTTGATGAAAGTCATTAGGACTTTATGAGCATTATTTGAAATTAGCTAGAAGTTTGACTTTTAGACTTTTAAATACTTAGAAGATGAAATTGGTCAATGAAATTAGAATGATATTTTAAATATGCTAAGTCCAATTTTGAAGTTAAAAATACTCAAGAAAAGATTGAGTTAGGCAAATAGAGAAAAATTAAGTGGAAATTTGAAATTTGCATTTGATTGATGAGTCTTTGAGTGATATAATCCTAGAATGCCTGTTTTTTAGAGTTAAAATGATGCATTAGGATCTATGTCATCTTTGGTATCTTGAAATTCTTGCATGTTAAAACGGTTGAAAATTTTCATTTCAAGATAGCAAGAATTAAGCATGTTTGCATTACATAAAAATGGTTGACCAAGTGGTTGACTTTTTAATATACATGCTTTAGCTTATTTGAGAGTTTAAGAATTAACTTATTGATAATTTGAAGTTGCTCACATGAGAAAATTAAGGATATATGCTTCAAATGGCAAGCTTCAATGATTGTATGCTTTGTATGCTTAAAATTGAAAAAACTTGACCAAGTAGTTGACTTTGAAAATATGAATCTTTGGATTGTTTGAATCTTATGCATAACTACTTGAGCCTTTGAAGGTGCTTGGATGATAAAATGCTTGATAGAAACTTGAATTTAGCAATTTCAAAATTCAAAGCTTAATATACTTAAGCTTGAAAAACGTTGACCGATAGGTTGACTTTGCACATATGCATGATTTAAATGTTTCATTCCTTTGAATGTCAAAGCGAAAATCCATGAAAAGGGGTGGCGCTTCACTATATATCTATTTACATCTTAAGAGTCACCGCGGTTAATTATGAAAATCGGGAAAAAAACTTAATAGAGAGTAGGGTTTAGGGGTTAGTGTTTAGGGTTTAGGGTTTAGGAAATGATATGAAAATAAAAATTCATGAGTAGCCGCGGGAATTGGCTCCAAAACTACTTTTCTTTTCTACGGCGGTTCAACCGAGACCCGCCGTAGAAAGTATTTTATCTACGGCGGTTCATGTTTGAACCGCCGTAGAAAAGTTTGATTTTCTACGGCGGTTCAAAGTTGAACCGCCGTAGAAAAGTTGTTTTGGAGCCAATTCCCGCGCTACGTACGTACGCATGGATTTTCTATTTTTTTGTACCAAATTCAAAATACTTATATAATATATACATCAAAGAATTAATTATAAAAGTTGTCTTAAAGTATTCCTTCTTCAAATAAAATATTTTATTTATGTAGTGGAAATTACAAGATATCGAGAGCATAGAGGATGAGAGATCGAGTTGGATATATATGATGTGCATCAAGAGGGAAAGGAGAAAGAGAAAGACGTATATATATATTATATTATCTATATATAATATAGTGTATGTATATATGTTTGTAAATTAATAAATCCAGTATCTATTTAATTTTTTTCGGCCTCTTAACTAATATTAATTAATTTTTATTACATATACGTACCTATAATGCATTTGTCGAAAAAGTAGATATTTACGGGAACATAATGAAGTTTATTATTTTATCGTCTCTTACATTTAATAAATTTACGAAATTTTTTATTTCTATATTTGACCTATAATAATAAATATACACAATCAGGGTATGTATTATTATACTTACAAAATTGTGAGATTAGTTATTTGAAAAATGGAAAAAACAAATTAAT